>CM067218.1:143918050-144652896 GCA_034190945.1 Octodonta nipae | reverse complement strand
AAAACCGAGGTACAGATTTTTAAAGAAAATATTTATACAATATTTGCTATTTGAAAGGCAAAAGTTTCAGTACCTACTACAGAAAGAAATATGTGACCTGTTAGAAAAAAGTTGAAACTTTTCTACATCATCTGAATAAGTGATGAACCTCTAAAAACCTGATTCCAGAAATTCTAGTAGTCACTTTCAAGTAATAACCGAATAAACTCCCGACCTTTTGTACTTTTTCTTTGGCTTTAAGTTATAAATTTGCAAAGTTGTATGAAATCTTGAGATAAAATATTTCTGGCCATTTTATTATTCAGGTTCCCAAACTACGTCAGTAAAATGTATTTTACTGGGTTTGTGTTTTAATGAAACGACAATAGAAGATCTTTATGTGAAACTAAGGTGGAAGCTTATCATTTAGTGTACAAAGAATGAAAAGTGAGTTGAAGTCTTTGTACAAGTAGGTTTCATGTATAAGCTCAAACTTATTAAGGCCCAAAAACTTAAGTTTACAAACCTACTGTGGTTATACTGTATATGAGATGGTAAGGTTCAACATGAATTCATAATCGGTTTTTCTAAGATTGACATAAAAAAATTAAAACATATTATAAATTGACAATACTTATGAATTGACGGGTAAGTCAATATTTATCTAAACTCTCTGATAGTAACGGCAAGCCCTCGTTTGTAGGAATATTATGAGACATGTAGTACAACAATTGTAAAATACTAAAAATCTTTTCTCACTTTATTATTCTTTATTAGTTATTTACAGAAGATACTACAGGTCGAGTTGCATTAGGTTTATGTTTTTTAAGATCAAGGTCAAGGAATATAGGTAGAAACAGTAGTTATTTGCTCTTTCTGCACATTGGAAGGACACATTGCTTATGTTAGCAAACATTTACGAAATAAATTTCTTAATAATTGAAAAAGCTATTCACTTTAAACAACTATGTATACTTTAGCAATCCATTATTACTTTTATTAATATATTTGAGAGTCTTTAGCATGTTAGTTGAATATTATTATTATGACAGCACAATTTCGTGCTGAAGTTCTGTTCTATGTTTGGTGCGTGTATGAAATAAAATTTTAGGAGCATTTGTGAGTCCCTACTAGAAACCCAATATGCCTGATGAAGCATGAATGATACCGCTCTGGTTTAATGGAAGCAAATGGTTTTGTTTACGACCTATCAGTCTTTTGCCAAGTTTTTTCAATGGAGTTAAATAAAAAATCATACTTAAAAGTTCCTACCGTAAAAAATTGTTAATTTGTATCTGATGCTTCTCTTTTAACATACAAAATGTCTCAAAAATATGTTACATACTATCTAAACAAACACTCGTAACAGAATTCCAAACAGAACTTTCTTATTCACTCTAGCGTCATTTACTACAAAGAGATGTTGACAGATTCAGGTATTATTGAATTCAATTGGAAAGCCCATGGATTAATTTTCATATTACTCTGACAATTTTTGTGTGCTTGCAAGCCAGTTCCACATTTATGATTAATAATATGAAATATATTTGATATGATCAATAGTATTTACTATTGGGAACCAAACTAATTGCTAATCATCACTATGTACAAAATATAATTTTTAATCTTGTTTGCTTTCATTTGAACCTCAAACAGCAATATTGCCGTGTTGTGTACATTTTGTGTTTGGCATGCCAAAGGGGGATTTCTAAAGTCTCAGCATAACGTGACATTTAACACGGTTTAGTACTTTTGCAATAAACATGCGAATGCCGAATATTTATCGATTCGCGGTCGAAATGAAAGAAAGAATGGAAATTATGATGTCTCCTCCTCCTCCATAATAGAGAGACAGTCTGTGTCTGTGTCGATGGGACGCTGTAAGAAAAACAGCTTTATTGAATCGAATATGTGCTTTTGTCGGCATGTGATAATGAAAGGTGAGCGGACACTCTTGTATAGCTATGTAAAAAAAGTTCTTGGATTTTTAAGACAAAATTCTAGAGAGAACAATGACGATATTTAATACTTAATGACCCAAGACTTAGGTAGCCTAATTTAAAAAATAAAAAAATTATAGACGGATACTAGGTTTATGTGACTGACCTTATGAGGACTAGTGATATGCGAAATCGATTATTAATATAATCGACCGCAATCGATTACAATTAGAATAATCGATAATGATCGATTATCAAAATGTTCTAACATGCCACCCATTTCTCTGTTTTTTTTTTTGTTGATCGTGGTTTAGCATGACAACCCTGTCATTGCAAAAAGGCAAATCCCTTGATAGTATCTATGAACACTATGAATCTCACGATTAGGTTCTTTGTTTGACGCCAGTAGCCAATTCGAAGAAGTAACTAACAACTCCCAAAAATCTGATATTCTATATATTTCTTAATTCAAATTTACACCAGTTTATAGAAAAAAAATCACATCAGTCCTCGACAGATGCCGAATCGTCGTCTTTTAGCATTGATCCTGGGAGGGATAATTTATCCTCTATGGTAATGAATTTCCTGAAACCATCTGATATATATCCGTATTGACGTGCTTTGACGATGCGAATAAAATAGCCAGCGAGCTCACCAGATTCTAACGTGTTAGAGTTTTCCTGTAGGTTTGTTTATCGCAATTCGAAGATATATTAGACTAAACCCTAAATGATTGACCATTTCAGCCAGAGAACTGTAGAAGAAAGTAGTGATATTACCAGAAAATTTTTGGAGATAAAACCTAAAATATGTTATACTACTATTGCAAACAGTTAATATAATACCTAATACCTTTCAGAATTTCATTCTTTTCAATAGTATTGTACTGAAATTCTAATATATGTATTTAAATCTCTTAAATAAACATTTGATAAAACACGGTATACTAGAATTGTCCAACTTATCTGAAATGATTATTATTTTCAAATTTATTTGAACATAAAACATTAAAAAAAACGACTTCCACCTATAACTGAAAAGCTGAAAATAATTATAACAAAATACAACTCTAGCAAATAAATAACTCATTCAATGTTGTTAGGTACCTATCCAGGAAGTAAAAAATGTAAACATTAAAAGGTGCTCATTCTGTACAAAATAATTACCTACCAATCTAGTATATTTTTGAAGTCGGTGCCCTGCAAATCTAAAATCCTGCATTGCAAACTTATCTACTAATTCATCAAGTTTGATTGTTTACTTAATAAGCCCAAAATATATTTATGCCTTATGGACCACGTCATGTAACCTTTTTTCAACTTTTTTTGACAACTCTGTATAACTATAGATAATTCCACTCCACCCTATGTACCAACCATCCTGTACATACGACTGCCCAGGGACAAGCATAAATTTGTTAGCTGCCTTCTGTAAATTATTTACGGAGTCTAATCCGTCCTATATTTCAACCATCGTATATAACTCCTTGTGGGCTACCCCATAAATTATTTCATTTTTAACATTTGATATCATCGCAATGTGTAACATTAATTCTCTCCACACTTTATACAACTTATGGTCTATGAAATAAATAACTTTTTAATCACACTGTATATATATAATTCAACTCCAGCATATACTTCAACCATCCTGTATATGATTTGTTTACGTCTATATCATATAAAAGATTTTTTTAATCCATCCTATATAATTTTAATTCCACATTTTTTCAACATTTTCATACCACCAAAACGTCCACTCCACCCTATATTCCAACCATCCTGTATATACGGCCGCCTATGGACCACTATCCTTCTACTCCGTCCTTTATTTTAATCATAATATAAATGCAATCCTATATATACGGCCGCCTATGGACCACTCACTATCCTTCTACTCCGTCCTATATTTTAATCATAATATAAATGCAATCCTCTAGCACTTTACTTTGTGATTTTGTTTGTTATAACTAAACACCCTGTGTATAAAAGCACCAAATAGCAGTTTAGAGTTTGACAGGTGTTGTTACTGAATTTTCTATTAGTATACAAACAAAACGATCTTGGTACTCATTAATTCCAGTGCCTACAATTCCCGCACTATTAAGTTGGTATTAAAATATTTACAAGGAAATGTCCGTTACGTCACTTTGATGAAATTTTTGAGAAGAATTTTGGAAATTTCGGCGATTTTCTGCAAAACTGCAACTTCACGTCGCAGAAAAGTATATAAGATCACCTAGGGATTTGTCTTAATAGATTACACTTTAAAAAACTATACACATCCATAAGGAGTTTTCGAAAAATCGACAAATATGTTAGGGTTATTGGTCGATTTTCATGCACACATGTGTTCATTCACAAATTTCATGGCTTTACCAATAGAATTCTTTTCCAAGACCATATTCATTCAAAACAGTTCACCACAGGAGAAGAAATCAGGTAACATACATACAAAAAAAAAACGCGACGAATTGATAGCCTCCTCCTTTTTGGAAGTCGGTTAATAAATGTTACTCTAACAAACTTGAATGTGATGCAAGGTAGGATTCACCCGAGATAATTGTTATGAGAGTTCAAAAGCTCACCTTCGTCCTATCCTTCCGTAAGCACCGTTGAATTATAACGAAAACTTTCTGATACAACTCGCAAAGAACAACAAATATCATTATTTCACGTCAATTATTCGGTGTCCATTGTATACCATCGCCGTATTTTTCTCGTCAGCTTCTCCTCACTAAAGAATTCAAGTAAAACTCAAAATGATTTTCACGTTTTGCGTAAACAAACGTTATGGTAAATGAAGCGCAGTAGCTACTCGTAGTTGTTTAGTTGTTTCGACAAAACAATGGCGTCTTCCATCAATGCTGATGTTGCTTCAATCTCGAATTCAAAACGAAACCTCGCGAAATGTAAATACATTACGGCAGCTGTCAATTCTTCGCCAGAGTCGTTACACGGAAAAGAATGAGAATTGAGGAGTGGTTGAGCGTAGCTTTAAAATGGCTAGCTAATAGATCAATTGAATAAAATAAAACATACCAATTGAAACTAAAAGACGAACTCTTATTACCGCGAGAGTTGCCGAGACATGTTGTTAAATGAGGATTTGTGCTAAATTACATCAATGCCGAATACTACAAATACGATTAGTCTAAGAAATTGGACGACCTTCCGACATTGTTTCCTCATTGAAAACTCATTTTTTTTAAATAAATATAATTTACTAGCTTTTACCCGCAGTTTCGCTCGTGTTGAAGCCTATGAATAAATATCAAAGCTCATGACATTCGAATAGAACTAAATCAATGTGAATTATTATTTAAAAATTACTACATACAAAGTTTCAAAAACGGAAAACATGCTTTATGGAAATAATTTGCTACAACAAAAATTAAAATCTATTTCACTACAACAAAAATAAGTAATTTTAACAATTTAAAAAGAGAAAAAGATGAAAACTTAAGCAAGCAAGGATTTTTCACATTTCACACATAGTTTTCGTAACCCAGATAAGAACACAATATCTAAACGTGTATTAACTAAATATTAAATTCCTACTACTCGTATATGTCTTCAAAATGTTATTTGTGGCATGTTCTTGATTATTTTTAAGTTTTCTTGGGAATAACACCACAATTGAATTAAAAAAGCTGTATATTGAAAGAAAATACCAAACGTTCCCAAGTCGATTCTGACTTTGTTGTCAATGGCTTTAAAATATGTAATGAAAATTTAAATTGCAATTTAAATACAGCTTTTTTAAGTCAATTGTGGCTCTACTATATGATTTTACAATAATATATCTATTGTACAGGAATAACAGCAGAAATGTTAAAGGTGGGGTATGAACAATTAAGCGAAGTGAATGGGTACATGGGCTTATTAAGAGAATATGGGAAACAGAAAAGATGCCTAAGGATTGGACAAAAGCAATCATATGTCCTTTTCATAAGAAAGGAGACAAACTGGAATGTGTTAATTATAGAGGCATAGCACTATTGGAGACATGCTACAAGGTACTGGCGCAATGCATTACAAGCAAACTGGGAGAGTACGCAGAAGGAGAAATAGGCGAGTATCAGGTCGGCTTCAGACATAATATATCTGTAACTGACCATATTTTCACACTAAAAGAAATTCAAAATAGCTGCTATGATTACAAAATCCCGCTGTACGTCCTATTTGTGGATTTTAGACAGGCTTACGACCGAATCAGCAGAAAACACATTTATTTATAGCGCAATGAGAGAGCTGCGAATGCCAAGCAAGATTATCAACCTCACATTAATGACACTAGAACAGCCTATAAACGAAGTTGCATGGAAGGGCCAAAAGTCAGATACTTTCGAAGTGGAGCAGGGACTCAGACAAGGGGACCCCATATCATCAACCCTATTCAACTTGATACTTGAAATAATTATAAGAAGAAGTGTGGTTAAAACAGAAGAAACAATATTCAAGAACGAGCATCAATGCCTAGCCTTTGCGGATGACGTAACAATAATTGCAAAAAATAAGAACGAATTAATAAGGGTAATAGGAAGAATAGGAACGGAGGCGAAGAAGTTTGGGTTAGAAATAAATCAAGAGAAAACAGCATACATGGTAATGGGAGCGATGGAGAGTAATACGGAGACAGAATTAAGGGCAGAAATAGGACAGGAACAAACATATAGATTAAAGAGGGTGAGACATTGTACATATTTGGGGGTCATAGTCGAAGAAAATGGAAGAGAGAATGCAGAGATTAAAGCAAGGATAGCAAAAGGAAGCAGGAAGTATGGAATGCTGAGGGTTTTGATAAAATCTAAGTTTTTCTCAAGAAAAACCAAAGAAAGAGTATATAGAACAGTAATTCGAGCGACAGTTACATATGGAAGTGAAGCATGGGCTCTTAACAAAACAGACTAAGAAAGGTTCGAACGATGGGAAAGGAATATGTTAAGGAACATTTACGGAGGCATAAGAACGGAAAGTGGGTGGAGGGGAAGAAAAAATGAAGAACTCGAGAACTTATATGGTGGACCCAAAATATCTACTTTTGTAAAGCCCAGAGACTCAGATGGCTGAGACACGTAGAACGAATGGCGAGAGGTAGGATGCCAAAAATAATCATACACCGAAAACCCATAGGAGTGAAAAGAAAAGGACGACCTCGGAAAAGATGGCTGGACAATGTAACAGAAGATCTACGGAAAATGGGTATAGAGCAATGGAAAGCCATGGTTGCCAATAGAGACGAATGGCGGCGCGTAATTAAGGAATCACTGTATATATTGTAAATGTATATTGTAATTGCCACATAAAATGTAATTCACGCCCTAGGTCTTCAGGGACCTGTTGTGCGTTATGAATAAATAAAAATAAATATCTATTGTAATGTAATGTAAGGAAGTTTTGTTAACTGCCAATGAAAAACTAATAATTTGTGATTTTTCGCTCACATTTACTAAGACTACCAACTTGCAACTATTAAATACTTCATATTATGATTTGATTTTGTCAATATAAACGGAATTTATGCATGCAAATAATGAAATGTTATATAAAATTGATACACCAAATTAATTAATAACGATATATACTTAAAAAATGAAAAAAATATATACATATAGTGGGTTTTGAACCCGAGTACATATGATTAGCAGCCGAGCGCCAAACATACTCGACCACCCCTTCTATTTTGTGATACTTCTTTAAGATATTATATACGTGTCGCATTAAAATGAAACACCAGCGCCTCTACCGAGCGGGTAACATATCTTGATGATTACATAACAAAGCGAATGTAAACAAAGAACATTCTCTCCATTAGACGTGGGCTTCTTTAAGGGTCCATATTCGTTGTTATAAATGCCAAAATATTTTTTACCATCCGTATAAATATATTTTTTAAAGAAAGTATCCTACGTCCTTTCTGAGAATATGTGATTAAAAATGATAAAATGATACGAGTGCAGCTCTCTGAAAATTATATATCTAATAAATATTTCTTAGTTATTTCCCTTATCATCCTCAGGTATAAACTGAGATCTAGAACACGATTTCCTTCAACTTGTGCATGAATAAGATGATCCTAGTGGCATTGAAAATCATGACATGGGACGCTAAAGGGCTAAAGAATAAGTAGAACGAAATGTAATTTTACCTAGAAGAGAACAACATCAATATAGCAACAATTCAAGAGACCGGGCTTAAAAAAGAGAACTCTTCAGGATCAGGAACTACACAATCCACAGAGCATACAGACTTGGGAAGCAGTCGGGTGGAGGAGTATTAAGAGCTGTGAATAACGACCCAGACAAAGTAGAAGAAAGATGCAAACACAACTGGACCACTGCAGGGCAGAAATGGACAAAACTACATACCACAGGACAAGGTACAAGTATTCGTAGACGCTATGGAGGAACAATTCAAGCTCAATGTAAACCTAGAAGACGACAGAGAAACTGGAGACGAAATCAGGGAAGCAGCACAAGAACCAAGAAGACCACAACTAACCGAAGAGCACATGAGAGCACCAACGACAAAAGAAATAACGGAGATCAGAGGAAGAAGGCTCTAAAATATGTACATATCGCCCGTCGCTTTCAAATACGTAAGGCAATAACAGAAACTCCCACAAAACTACAGACCAATAAGTTTAATAAGCCACACCAACAAGATCATGGACAGAATCTATTTGAAGAGGATCAAGTAAGAAGAGGAGCAGCTGAGCATCATATTTAACGAAAAATTTGGATACAGAGGATATTCAAGGGATGACCAAGTGATGAGGATGGTAGTGGATGCGAAACACGGATCAAGAGAACGATTAACATAGTATTTTTTAATGTTGAGAAAGCTTTTGACAACACACACACGAGCATACATATATGCAGACGACACAGCAAAAGCAGGAATATCAGCAAGGGCGGATCAGGCAAGTACTTATAACAAGACATCGACGAAATCTAGCAAGAAAGCCAACTATGATTTTGGCGAAACGTCAATAGTTTTTTCAACGACATACAATAGACGAACCAACGTTACATTTACATATATTGTTAGTGAAATCTTGATTTGAAAGCTTGAATTCGGGAGTGAATTTAGGTCGCCCTAGTGCCATATACGAGTCTTACTAAAAAATATAGATTTTTGTTTCAAAGTTGAATTTTATTCATAAACATCCCTAGCAATTATACAGGCTAGTGATGTTGGTGCTGCTTAGCATTAGTCTACAGAAGAGAGCATTGGATTGAAGATGCAGGAAATTGAATAATCACTATGCTTCACTAATTTTCAGGAAAACAAAGTTTTAGTTGTAAATTTCACCCCCTGATTGAATTCAGAGAAGAACTTATTTATCTATTTATTCGTTACTGTTCTATTTGGGAAACTCTCAGAAGTATATATAACAGTACACAATGACAAAAACACATTTTTTTAAGCATGAATATTACAGACGATAATTTCTGTATATTCATTATGGCTTACCTTGTAGACATGCTAAACTTTGTTCATCAAATTTCTCATATCGTACCATATATTTCACTTTATATTGATGGCACAAAGCGCATCGTCTATCCCTATGAGTCTATCCCTTTGCTCTATAGCATCGGTCATCTTCCTCTCATTCCGCTTACTTTAATCGACGATCATTTTCTTACGACCGGTGGTCACGCGACGTTCTAAATACGTCTTTAAATTTCCACCGTCAACAAACCGCAAGATCATGTCTGTTAGGTCTTGAATAAGTTATGAATGGGTGTCCATGTTCCTATTACGGAGCCTCAACGGGCGACAATAATTACAACTTGCTTCAACGTGCCAGTCCAGTCGTCTGGTCTGCCCTTAACCGACCGCCAGTTCGAACAAGATTGCTAGTTTCTCAACGAGCAATGAATAGCTGCGGCTTTGAGTATTTCAGAATTACAGTAGGCGTAAGCGAAGTTTAGGGTGAACCAGAAGGGGAGTGTGGTGCAACTCCATCGTATGAGTTTCAATGGGGTGGATAAGTGTAGTCGTTAGGTGTAATTTAGCAATTAAAGGTAATGCCAACTGGGGTGGTGGAAAAACAACCAAAGGTCTTCGGAAAATTCAAACAGGATATAATTTCCAAGTTATGTTTTAGGACTTTCACTCATTTAAATATTTATAAGTCGATAATTGCTGTGAGGTTTTTGTTTCGTTTTGATAATAAAAGAAAATTTCTTACTTTTCAATCATTCGATCGAAAGACATATAGTTGTCCTGGACGGGACATGCCTCATTTGTGCTACAATTAACGAATAGAAATTGCGTCGCGTACTTTTGGAGGTGAGTTTCACAGGATGGCAGTAGTGCACACAGCACGGCTACTGATTTGATTAGGAGTGTCTAGTGGGTGGTTTTCCTGAAACCCCTAGATGTCGCTATATAAACTGATAGTTGGAACACAGTATAACTGCGGTCTTTATGCACATGATTCTAGGGTAATTCGGACATGTAGTCATAATTAGAACTGTTCCATGTTTTCAACGATTTTTAACTTGAATATAATAGTTTATGAATCTTGCATGTACCTGGATAGTTCTCTTTTAAGTTTTGTCTTGCAACAGATAAGCACTTGAAATTTAAAAGTGGAACTAAGTGTAGTATGGCAATTTCGAAAAATTGTCCCTAAATCTTTTGCTTCATGTTCCTTCGATTATTGCCGCAGGCGTTATTGGTCTAATAAAAACATTTGGGCTCTGGAACTCTTCAGCTTCTTCTGCTTCTTTCATACCTTACCCTCATAGTGTTTAGTGCTAAATGAAATGAATGGCACTTAAAAGTAAATTTATATAAACTACTATACTATGATGAGGCTTAAGGACAGGCAAAATAAAATCACGTTCAGCGATATAGCTCCTGTGAACTGGTCTGTCTGTTCAATAAGTAGGCTTTTAGGTTAACTTTGAATTTAGAGCGGCTATAATCTTGTAATTTTAATTTTAATTTTTAATTTTAGAGCGTAAATAATGTCAATGAAATTGTTTTCGATATATTTGTTCTTCTTGGGAGAAGCTGCTTTTCTTGCCTTCGGGGATGCCGCGGATTTTGCTGTTTTCGGTTTTGGAGTTTTTTTGTAGGTGCACCTTTACTGTTTTTTTTTGTTTTCGAAGGAGACTTCGCTTTAGATGCAAGCGAAACTGATGACGATGAAGTTGTTGTCGATGGGGTGGATTTCGGAGTCGAAGTCTTCTTGTCAGTTGCGGCAAACAGTCGTAGTCTTAGGTTTGGCCGTTTTTTTTTGCTGCTCCCGCAGCCGCCGGCTTCTTTGTCGACTTGGGTTTATCGCTGGAAGCTGCTCGTTTTACAGGTGACTTCTTTGCTCTACCCCCAGCCCCAGTTTTTTTTGTCGCCGCTGGCCGGTTTCGATGCTGAAGCTCCTGAAGAGGACGAAGCTGCCAATTTGAAGGAACCGGATGCATCTTTTCCTTTAGTTTGAACTAAAACTCCAGAAGCGACGCTTGACTTTAAGTAGTGGATTGTAAGTAAATGGCATTATAGATAAAACTTTTTTTGAACATAGCTGTTTTATGTTTAGGAGTAGAAAATTTGTGTTTATTTATGGTATTAAGGTTATGAATATCAGTAGATATTTGATTGACATTTATTTTTAAGGTTAATTGATACTTGATAGTAGTCATTTAATAAACCATGCACAAAATTACCTAGGTGATTATTAAGTCTTCTGTTCTCCATGTTTAACCAACGTAGTTCATTAATTTTCCGAGATATTCTGTCATAATTTCTTAAACAAATAGACGACAACAGGTATTCTGTATTTTTTGAATTCTGTATTGTTCAGTTTGTCTAAGGTAAGGACCATCAAGAATGTTAGCATAATTAAACTTAGAAAGAACTAGAGACTAACACAACATCTTATTTGCGCTTAAAACTCAAAATATGTCTTTCTGAATAAATTTGTTTGATAGAAAGATATGACTTTTGCAGCAGGTGTTTTACTTGAGCAATAAATTTTAGAATCGGAATCTATTATAACACCAAGATTACTTGCCGAATCGCACACCTAAAGGGTTTGATCAGATATTTTAACATTGAAATTAGCTTTTAAAGTTTCCTTACTTGTCTTCTTGCCAAATATAATAGTTTAGATTTAAGTGGATTGAGACTCAGCGCATGGTCTTTTGAAAGAGTTTTGATGACTTCTAGGTCTTGATTAATAGCAAGCGCTGTTTCCTGATAATTGTCGATATGGAAATGACAATAGAGTTGTGTGTCATCCGCAAAGGTCTGTAGTTTACAATATTTCGTAGATATAAGCCAGATCAGAAAAATATATAATAAAAAATAAGGGACCTAAAATTGACCCCTATGGCACACCTAATATACCTGACAGACATCGGAGAAATTGTCACCTAATTGAACTTTCTGAGTTCTGATAGAAAAATATGATTTAATTAGACTTAATGAGTTAGTATCACATCCATTATATTTATATTTACCCAAAAGAAGACGGTGGTCATTCGTATCAAAAACTTTAGAAAAGTCAAGTAACACAAGAGCACTTTCCAGGCCATGGTCACAAGCTTCTGTTATGTCATCGAATTCTAATATGTTTTTCACGAAAACCGTTTTGGTTGTCAGGAAGTATATTCTTAGTATTGAAATAATATGATTCGAAGGTCATTAAATGATTCAGGCTTTTTCATCTTCGGCAACGGTTTTCCAGTGCTACTTTTCTATGAATCCGGAAAGTAATTATTTTCGATACAGGTATTTATGATATTTGTTACGAAAGGGTCGATAAAAGGTCTACAAATTTTGAGCATTTCAGAAGTAATTCCGTCAGCCCCCCGAGAGTTAGTCTTAATACTGTGTAGAGCTTTAATAATAGTATCCACAGTACAGATAGTAACCGAAAGGGTCTTTGTAGAATCATAATGGTTAACCTCATAATAATTAATTTTATTATTTACATTTATATATTTTGGAAAAACTGAGCAAAATGTCTATTTATATTATTGGGATAACGCAGATTTTGTGGTAAATGAGTACTAAGTGTAGGACGCACATTTAATAGGTCAAGTGCTTTCCAAGTTCTAAGTGCTTGGATTATTGTGCCTGGGGATAAAGCTAAGATAGGCCCTCTTTTTAGCCCTGACCGAAGTTACGCAGCTCTTTATATCTGTCCCAGTCAGTGCCAGCCAGTACGTTTAAATTTTTGTAAGGCTTTGTCCCTTTCCTTCATGATCATTTTAAGATTCTGCTTCAACCAAGGAGTTTTGGGCTTAGTTACTCGGATCACTTTAATCGGCGCATGTGTATCAAAATCTACATTTATTACGTCGTTAAAAATTTTGACTTTTCTGTTTATATTATTTTCATAAACAAGATTCAGTCAAGGTAATAATTTCAGATCACGCAAAAAATCACTTGGAAAAAAGTTTTTAAAACATCGGTATGTAACCGATTTGGGTTCCATTTTTGAATATTTTAAATTTAATTCAGCAAATACGAGCCTATGGTCAGAGAAAGTGTCAGCCGACTGTGTGCCGCACGCTGAAACTAAGTTTGGGTCACTGACAAATATAGACTCTACAAGGGCTGCCTTTTATATTTCGGGATTAGAGAACAAAAACAAATATTAATCATCGAAATCGCTTTATTGTTTTTCAAAATACTCCCCATGAAGATCTATACACTTTTGCATGAGTTTGAACCAATTGTCGAAGCACTTTTTCCACTCTGATTGAGGTATCTCCAAAACATGCATTCTGAACGCAGCAACCGCTTCTTCAGGTGTCGAAAAACGTTGACCTCTCAGTTTGTTTTTTACGTACGGGAATAAAAAGAAGTCATTTGGTGACAAGTCAGGACTATACGGCGGATGACTCATCAAATCGATGTTTAGAGTGGTCAAAAATGCAGTTGTTTGAGCCGATTTGTGAGAGCTCGCATTGTCGTTTTGAACAGTGATCCATCTTCGGCGGTTGGTTTTCCTAATTTCTTGGAAGACAACTGGCAAACAAATGGTTGTGTACCACTCAGAACTGACTGTTCTGCGTTGTTCTAGTGGTACGCGTGTGCGTATCATTTGTTGGAAGTGCTTTGTGCGCGAACAACTTTTGTTGGATTCGGCTCATTTTGAAACACCCATACAGTCGACTGCTGTTTACTTTCGGGCTCATACGCGTAAATCCACGATTCATCACCTGTCACTATGTCATAAACGTGTTTTGTAGCACCGCGATCGTATTGTTTGAGCTTTTCTTTCGACCAATCGACACGAGCCTTTTTTTGAACGATTGTGTGGGATCCAACGCGAACAAATTTTTTTGACATTCAAATGTTTATGCAATATTCAATGCATGCTGGTCCCACTAATGTGTAAGGTTGACTAAATCTCACGATAGGTCACTTGACGATCTTGCAATATCAGTTTGCGCACAGCATCAATGGTTTCCGGACTAACAACTGTTTTTGGACGACCTTCACGAAATTCGTCTTGGAGTAAACTACGACCTCGATTGAATTCACCATACCATCGATAAACAGTGGTCCTTGATGGAGTTTCATCGCCAAAAATTAAATTAAGTTTAACCATGCACTCTTGCTGACTTTTAATCCACGTCGAAAGTTGTAAAAAATAATCGCACGAAAATGTTCACGATTTAATTCAATTTTTTGGCCGAGATGAATCCTTTAAGTTACTGTAAACAACATAGCGCTCGTATGTCAAAACGTTCTGAGTAGGTATAACCTCATAACTGTCAAACTTTACGATAGAGCTGTCAGTTTTCAGATTGCAACACTAGGGTTGTCCAATCCGGAAATATAAAAGGCAACCCTCGTATTTGGATGTTTGGATATTTTCAAAAATACCAGTTCGGAAGATATGTTCTTGCACACATTAAAAATAAAAAAAAATTGTATTGATATAATCCTCTCTTAACATGAGCATCACAAATAACTATTCCGTTATACATACACGCGGCGCACACACGGCTTATATACTTGTTACATGCATAATGGAATATGCACATATCAATGAATCAAATATTAATAGATTTAAATAATTCATTCATACATCATTGGAAATCGCACGGAGCATTTCAAATACTCTGACGATGGAGGTATGCAGAGAGTTTACGATTGTCCCGCATTGATAATAATCATAATAAATCAGTTAAATATTTACGAATACGACTAGAAAATATGGCAGCCGTAAATGGGTAAATTAATAGCGCCGAGTTATTGATCGAGGTGGAGCAGCAGTGAATATTTTACAAGTTATTGACGTTGTCAAATTGAACAAAGGTGGATGTAGATATATCTTGATTTATTATTGTAACGATTTGAAGGGAATTCGAAAATTCCTTGAGAGTAAACTAAAAACTAAACTCATGGAATAATTTTTGACGCAGTAGTTAGGGCTGAAAAGAGATCAAAGTGATAATTTTTAGTATGCAGGGATTTTATTTATCAAGACGTACAGACGTAAATGTCTACTAACCTACCACGCCAGTATCATCTTGCGTAAAAGAGACTAGCTTCTCATTTTTCTCTAATTTATTGCTTATTTATTACGTAAAACCAAGATTTGTTATTCAAGCCTTTGCCGAGAAACAATGGCAATGGCATTTGGGCCTATTCTTAATGCGTAAGATGCTGTAGTCATATCTACGACAGGAAAATATAAATATAGCTGAACTTTTGGGCATCTAGTATATTTATTCAATTAATTACCAGTTATCGGTATATCAGCGAATCTCCAAAGACTTACCCATCATTCCCTTGAATTCACCGCACCTCTTAATGTGGCTGGAACAATAAGGTTTTTCACATACATTTTGAGGAATTATCTAGCAGCATAGTATGCAGTTCCAGTTCCATTAAAGCAACTTTATTTAGAAGTTTTGGTCACATTAAGGAGTATGAGATATGTGCTATGGGGTGAGGGTGAACTTTGGGACCTACTGTTCGAGGCAATTAGCAATAAGCTAAGCAGCTTTCAGTTCTATAAAACAGAGTTCTTGGTAACACCAAACCAAGGGGGTTTGAGTAAACGTTTAGTGATACTTGAGAACTTTTCGGATTAGTTGCTGTACCAACCAAGAACAACACATTGTACGATTATGTTTATGATAGCTTATTGTTTAAATCGCCATGCTAATTGTTTTTTGTGGAAAACATTATGTGTATGCGCAATAAATTACCAATAAATTTGGAAAAAAATATTAGGTAAGTTTTAGTTGGGTAAGATGTCACTGACATGGCAACTTAACACATATGAAATGAAATGAGTAGGGAATTGTTGTTCGATCTCATATTACCTATCTACTTAGGACAGTTCTTGTAGGACATATGTTTAAATATACCCCAAATACCACAAGAAAGCCAAGAATAAAGCGCATGAGTTAATTCTATCTTTTTTCAAAATGATGAGTTAGTAAGCATACTAAGCAACATTTGTACCAATATATTTGTTATATAGTATTGATTGCAATGAATTACATAATTTTTGGATTCCATTAATGCAATTTTAGTTTAAACTACATACGACATCTTTATTTGACTAAGTTAATCTACAATTTAAAGTGTATTAATACACATTATAAGGTAGTTTCGTGAATTTTCGCTTTTATGGAGCGACACATCTAGGGGATTTGGTGCCAAAATTGTTTATGTAGACAAACAGAATTCGCATATCGATCTCCAGTAGTTCGGCCAATGACGTATCCAATCAAAAATCCTTCGTTATGTGATCGTTTAGATCCAACACCGCGTCACCTTGCCGCACCCTGTGTCCACCCTGTGTTCCTTTAGTAGAATGTCTATAGAGGAAGTTACCAGAACAGATTTTATTTCTGATGATGACCTAAGCTTAAGAGATACCCATCTATTAGTCTTCCGATCAATCTGTACTTTAGCCAGTTTCTTCCAAAGTTATTTCTCTTTATAGGCTGTATTTATATATGCAGCAATATCGATCATTGTAGATGCAGCATTGATCCATTTACATGTGTTTGTTCAATAGATTTGCTTCGTGGAGCTAATTTACTTTTGGTTGTTCTCTCGGCGCTGAGCTAATCCTCTTTGAGTTATTCTTCTTGTAGGCGTAAATAAACGTTCTTCTCTAAAATTTCATAACAATAATTCTGCCCCAATACTTACTAATTTCATAGAGTGACTGTTTGATTTCGTCAATACAAGTTCTTCATCCGAAAAGAAATTAACTTTAAAGCTTGCCCCTAGGATCTAATACCGGATGCTGACCTTTTAACAGAAGTTGTACTGTTGCTTCATCCTGTAGTAGTGTTGTATCCCCGGTGATCAGTTTGACAACCTATACAGCAGCACTAGTGACTAATGTGACATGGCTCTCTTTTCCTAGTACCTTGGATGACAACACTGACGCTGTGTTCACATAATCTTTACCTGGTTGCTGTCCATAGAGCTGGTCATAGTTAGCATTAAGATTTTGAAGATTTTCATACAGTTTGTCTTGTATTCTTTCATCTAATATTTTCAAAAAATGTTGTGGTTCTTCTTCAAAGAGCATCTAATCCTTGAATTAACTTTTATACCTCAACCTACCGCTTTTCATCCAATGCTTTTATTAACTGTTTTTGACTGAATATCTTTCTATTTTGTCTAGTCTTTTATAAACATAAATTGAACTTGTTTATTCATACCTCAAGTAATTTCGAAAATAACAAAATTTTCACTCTCAAAATTTTTTGACAAACAACAAAATCCACATCAGAGCAAAAATTTGTTGAAAAAACCTCTCAATACTCAACAAAACGATTGACAACGACTCCAGAGTCAGAGTTGAAACGCCTCCAAACAGATAAGTATAACACAATATACAATACACTATTTAGATACAGGGATACTGGTTGATCATTTTAAGAGATCTTTCTTCCTCTCAGAATAACTGTGAGGAAGAATTTCTGTAGGGACAGCCAGTAATCCGGGCAATTTTACGAAATTGCTTTGCACTTTGTTCCTCAAATACGATTTTAAATACTTATCTGTTGCAGGAAAAAAAAATTGAGGGGAGAAAACTTCAATGAACAGGCTAAATTATTCATACCTTATTCGACATTTCTGGCATTCAACAGTTCTTGGTCTTCGAATGGCGGATTTTAAACGAACCTTGTAAAGAAATGGTAATCTCGCTTAAAATTACCAAACATCAAAAATAAATTACATTTATTCGGCTAAATTAATCTACAATTTCGAAGAATATTTATTCAACACATAATTTGGAAATTTAGATTTTCTATAAAATGTTTCAGTAACACCTAAAAGACACAGCTAACATTTTAATACCTACATGTAATTGTAAAAATTCTTAAAATTTTCATCATTTTGATCAAAATTTTATTTAATTTAAAGGTTTGTTATAATTTTGTAATAGTTTCCATTAATTTGCAGCTGGTCAAATCTACAGGGATATCAATAGATCCCCTATCAACATCAAATGTTCTTATCAACATGTCCACCTTGCCACCCTTCACGTAAAATAACTTTAAATCCCAACAAAACTTTCCAACTAACCCTGTGTCATCATTACCATCACAAAGAGCTGTCCTTCGAGACTTTCTTAGCCGTAAATTTGTCAAGTTTCCCTATCATATCGATCTTGCGAAGCAAGAACCTCTAACATGGCTATATTAATCCTCTTTTGAGGTCTCTTATTACGAACTCCCAAGTAAGGAAAAGGGATCTTTGATTGCTTATTGTGGTTTTGAAACCGAGCCTCGAGGCCAACACCGTTTTCCTTTAGTCTTCGAATTCTGTTTCCTGCCCGTCCTCGTCTCGCTCGCAGTATCGAGCAGGCTTTGTATGGATTCCAACTTACATATGTCATCAAATATTTGTTTCGGCTCTTTATTCGAGTCGACGAAGTGCAAGAAAATGGAATCAGATAGGAATATTGGAGTACACGTTGCGAGGAGAAGACGATCCTTCTCGAAGGACCGGAAATTCATTAGATTTTGAAGGGTGGAATGCGACTTTGAAACTGAACTTTATTAGTGGAATGCTGGTGGCTCTTTTAAATTAGTTTCGTGTGGAATTTGAATTCTGCGTTAGGGAAAGTATGGGAAAGTTTCTGCTTAGAAGAATAAATTATATGCGAATTAGTGGGGATTTTAGTATTATAACTAAAGTTAACTTGAAAAGGCGTGTAAATACTATGGCATTGAAGCGGAAGCTTCTTAACGGGGGCCCACAATTACACATACGAAAATAGATGAGTATGGCAGTGAAGTGCGAAAATTGCATTTGTTTCTAGACTTCTGTCCGGCCAACACGACACATCTGAAGACACGACACATTTTTGACCCCCTGAAATTCCTATATATCTCAATTCTCTGTGTAAGAAAGAAAGGACAAGTTTCGTTTATAGAAAATCAAGAAAGTATAGGAAATAAATAAATATAACATCCAACATGGTACAATACCAGCACAAAATCTGTTTTTCGTTCTAATAAACATTCCTCACAGGATGAAAATGGTCTCGAAATATGTTTCATATTGGCCATCTACAAGTTTTAGGAAATTTTTATAAGTAAAAACCAACACCATTTGTTTTACAAACTAAGCAGTTCTAGAGCTTCTTTATATATAAGTATTCACTTCAGTTCTTCAATCTAAGAATACTTCAATGCCATGATCTATATTTTAATTCTTTATATTAATCACTAGTTTTCCTTATCAATATCCCATGTCCACTAATATTTCATAAACTCAAAATTTTTCCAAAAAAACTAACACTCTCTTTTATACCAAGGTGTGACTGCCCTTCCATTTTATTATACATACGTTAGTCAGAACACCACAGAAAGTGCAAGGTTACCAATTTTTGGATGGTAGAGACAAGAATGGCAAATTAGAACAGGTCAACGTCAATAAATCTCAAAAACTTCTGAACGTTAAATAGTATATAAATCATAGAGCTTGTACTTCTGGAGGTAGCCAGCAATGCATGAATATCGTGCCAAGGCTCGAAAGAGAGGGCAATATAGAGGGCAAGAGGCTACTTCACTCGATTGGGAGCTGCCTCCAATTAGCTATGTGTTGTATGATGTTCATTTTCTGCATCTCGCAGTCGACTGAAATTGCATCTTGCTTTCTCTGTTGCCCTATCTTTTTTCACTCTGGCCGTACTATTTGTGTATTGCATGCTACCTCCAGGAGTACATGTTCTAAGTTATAAATAGGTAGTCAGAGTAAGTTAGATTCAGGTGTGTATCACATTTAGTGAAGTATATGCTTTGTTTAATTATTGTTATTCAGAGTGTATCAAAAATTTGTTATATAAGCATAAGCCGTTAGGAGTTGAATTGTACAGGGTGATTCAGAAAATGATAGGCCAAGAAGTTATATAGGGGTGACCAGGACACAGAAGCATATACAGTGTGGATAAAAATTAGAGAGGGAGAAAAAGAGAGAGAGATAATAATACGCTAAAATTTTCAATTGAAATGTACCTTAAATAAGATCAATAAGAAGATATCTGTAACAGTGATTGATTGCACACGGTTTCTAAACGGTTTTTATTTTTAAGTCAGCTGAAGTCGGTTCTGTTTGAAATATAAATTATCATCGTTAAATAAAGTTGTATTATTAACTGGACGATCAGTGTGATTACCCACGGTAATCCGTAACAATATATATATATTCGCAAGTCACAAGAAAGTTCACTAGATGGCATATTACACTACATAATACATTTTCTCAAATTTTATAAAGAAAATAATTTAAAAACAAAGTATGCCTGTTCTGTTTCTTCTATCGTTACATATGATGTAGATAAAGTATTAAGTAGTAAATCAAATTATTATGAATTATATGCAGTGATCGGTTACTGTTATTAATCAATTTTAGTTCAACCCCCTAGTTCATCCTATGAAAGAGTTTTTGGATAGGGAACATTGGGTTAAACATATTACACTAAATAATTCGCTATTAGAAGATCTCTTCAAATTTTTTTTTCAACAGAACTTATTTTATTTGTACATATTCGGCTTGGTAATCGAAGCAATAAATTGTTATTTATCATGGCTACTTTCTAATACTTTGTTATCCAAACACGCACATTAACTGGAACTATAAGCCCTTAACCTTCTTTGATAGAAATATCAAGGACTCGCAAAAGGTCCATAAAAAGTAATAGCCAACATTCTGACAACATTGTAACACGTTTGTCGCGAACTTTTCCAGGCTGTTACATTTACGTTACCGCATATTGTACAACGAAACAACGTGGTTTCTCTCTCTTTCACTTTATATCTCCCTCTCTGTTTCATGTGAAAGAAAATTTAGCTAGAAAAGTTAGAAAAGCAGATAAAGCTAAAGACGGGATCCCGTAAGATCGAATTGCATATGGAAATTTTCTTCACACTCCTTTGTCCTAAAAGTTTTAATCTTTTTTTTACAACATGTTCACACTCTCTTTTGTTCAGCGTTGGAAATTATGCATTTATGTATAAGACAGCGGCGTACAATATTTTTTTCTCAAAAATACGCTGAACTGCTATTTTCAGCCAGATCCCATAATAATTTTATTTATTTATTTATTCTCCACCAAAAATAAAGCCGAGACAGTAAAAAGCATCAATCTAACTACTACAACAAAGTACACTTGGACGTTGAATTTTATCATGGCAGTTTTTTAGAATCTTTCTATTTGATCTAAATAACGTTACAGACAATATTGAAAAAAGTTGTGCGAGAATGTGTTCAAATCAGTTAGCAAAAATAAAACCGAGACAGTAAAAAGCATCAATCTAAATACTTCAACAAAAAACATTAGGACGTCGAATTTGATCCTAAAAGTTGTTTATAATCTTTCTATATCATCTAAAGAACGTTATAGACATTATTGAAAAGTGGTTCGAACATGTATTCAAATCAGTTAACAACAAATAAAGCCGAGACAGTAAAAAGCATCAATCTTACTACTACAACAAAGTACACCAGAACATCGAATTTGATCCTGGCTGTTGTTTAGAATCTTCCTATTTGATCTAAATAACGTTACAGACATTATTGAAAAAAGTGGTCCGAAAATGTGTTTAAATCAGTTAGCGACAAATAAAGATGAGACAGTAAAAAGCGTCAATCTAACTACTACAACAAAGTACACTAGGACTTCGAATTTGATTCTAACAGTAAGTTAGAATCTTTCTATTTAATCTAAGGAACGTTATAGACATTATTGAGAAGTTATGCGAAATGTGTTCAAATCAGTTAGCAAAAAATAAAGCCGAGACAGTAAAAAGCATCAATCTAACTACTACAACAAATAGGTACTTACATGTGAAGGGTTAAACAGTACACAAGTATTTGACAATGTCATAGACATGCCAATATAATGAAGGGATTGCATCCTGATGCAGCAATAATATGCGCCAAGCTCACCAAATTTGATGTTAAATATGTCAGGAACTATGTTATTGGACAGCATATCATTGCAGACACTGAGTAGATAAGTGAAGGGCGAAGGGCTTCCGTTGTTAATGTAGAAGAGATTAGATGAGAGTAGTCCTAAGCTAATTTTGGGGACCCTAAACTTAACGCTATTGATCAAGCCACATTTGAAATATTTTCTGTTATTTAGAATGTTATATTGAAAGATAACAGCATGGGTCTTTCTCCTCGTACTCAAAGAACAGAGATGGAAGGTTGCCAACATTGATCTATAAGATACCATCAAGGGATATATGCCATTCTTTTTGATATAGAGATAGCGCAGAAAACGTTTTTGAACTTTTTCAATTTCATTACTGTGGGTGTAACAATTTGGTGACCAAATGTTAGAAGCATACTTAAGGTGAGGCCTCACCATGGATGTATAAAGTCTTATGGTTGTTTTTACACTCAAATTTTGGCTATTACGTATGACAAATCCAAGAAGTTTGTATGCTTTGTTTATCAGGTAGCTGAAATGGGTCTTGAATTTGAAGTTATCTTGAAAGACTACCCCCAGATCTTTAACCTCTTTACACCTCTTAACCTTACAATTTTCAATGTAATAGTCTTCCATAGATATATTGACTTTTCGGGAGAAGGAAACAACACAACATTTTTGGGTATTAACAAACATTTTGTTTTCTCTAAACCAATTAAGTGCCAAATTCAAGTCGTTTTGAAGTGCAACAACATCATTTATGCCATTAATGGGTTTAAATTGTTTGAAATCATCAGCAAACAACAACCCAACGCAGGTCTTCAGGCTATCGGGTAAGTCATTGATAAAAATCAAAAACAAGAGAGGACCCAAGATGCTACCCTGGGGTACTCCTGAGGTGGCAATATAATGATGGGAGAAAACAGTACCTATTTTTACCCTTTGGGTTCGTGCGAGTAAGTATGAAGTCATGAATGACAATACTTCCAAACCAAGAACCGACAGTTTTTTTATCAAGACACTGAAATCCACCTTATCATATGCATTCGCAAAATCTGTGTTTATGACATCCAGCTGTTGTTTGTTTAGAATTGCCTCCGATACATATTCAGAGAAGATACAGAGATTTGTAACTGTTGACTTGTTAGGAAGAAAACCATGTTGGTATTTTGAAATTTTGTCAGCTATGTGGGTAAGTATGAAGTTATATATAATTTTTTCAAATATTTTAGCTAAGCTGTTTAATAAGCTGATAGGTCGATAGTCGTGAATATTTTCCCTCCGCCCCTTTTTGAAGATTGGGGTTACAATTGCTTCTTTAAACTTATCAAGAAACCATCGCTGCTTTAGAGCTAGATTAAAGATATATTTTAGAGGAGTAACCAATAGATCGGCACACCCCTTATAGATATATGGTGGTATATCATCAGGGCCAGTTGTTTTTTTGGGCTTCAAACTTTTTATGCTGGAAAGAATGTCATTATCAGTTATTTCAGGAAAACTAAAACTAAAAGATCTTGCTGATCGATCGTACTTGGTTCAAACACAGAATGAAAATATTGTGCAAAGGTATCTGCAATGCTTTGTTCATCGGTCAAGTTAACGTTATTCGAAGTCATCCTCCGTGGCACACCACCATCATGTGATTTGCCTCGAATGAATGACCAGAAGATACTGGGATCTCTATTGATATTATTGTCAATTGTCTTTTTATAATTTTCAAAATCTGTTCTGGTCTGTTTTTTAATATCACACCTCAATAACCTGTACTCATTGACATTTGATAAGCTTGCCTTACCTTTCGTTTTAAGAGCATGTAGGTGGTTTTTCTTTCTGATCATTTGCACTAAATTGAATGTGAACCAAGGAGGATACTTTCTAAACTTCGACGCGTTTCTCACTATGTACTTAGGAATAGATGCGTCCAAACATCTGTACAAGTTTGAGTAAAAACTATTTACACTTTTATTAACATCATCACATGCTAGTACGTCTGACCAGTCACAATCGCTTAAAAGATTGAATTGAATTGACTGTAAGATTTCAGTTTCTGATAAACTTACCAGGAATAAAAAATGGCATCAGAACGGTACTTACCTGAAACAAAGACAATATATTAATGACATAAATAAAAATAATGGTATTAAAAATCATTAATTTGAAGACAAATAAACATATACAGCATGTTATTCATAAATCAATATAACAGCAAATATCATTTTTCATATTCAGCGTCATTTCTTTAAGTAAATCATTAAGAAGTAGATGGTTAATTTTCTATCACAGATCACTAGATTTCCATGGGGCACAATTTTTCAGGAAACTAGCTGAAAACTGGTCAATTATCTATGTACAGTTAGAGAGCTGGCACTGAAGACTATAATGAAGAACTCGCTAAAGATGAAATGTGTGGCTGTGAATTGGAATGCAGATGCAAAGGTGTAGTGACCATATATATTATTAAAGTATTATGGGGAGACTAAATTGAAATTTGTCATAGTAGTCCATATTCCTTGCAATGGAGTTGGTAGAGATCAGGAGTAGGTAAATAATTACTTTCAACCTCTCCACGGGGTATATGTAATCTTTATTGTCTGAACATGTTTCGCTTGCATTGAGCACCATATAAAACTCTGACTAAAAAATGTAAAATATTGTGGTCAATTAGACTAAATTAAAAGTTAATAATTAACAACAAACAAGCATAATGGGCTTTTCATCCCCTATGAGGGGTAAGGTACAAGGTACTCCGAGTGAGCAGTGTATTAGAGCACATTCAGGTGGCAAGAGTAAGAAACAACAACTTAATGCAAACAAAATTGAAAATATATTTTGCAGTTGAAGTTGTAAACCTAACCTCTAACCTAGGAAAAATAATCCCAGATTGTTAAGTTGAATTATTTTAGCGAAACAAATACCACAAAAATATTTGCATCTATAAAATGTAAGATCATGGATCCTGATTCACAAGAATCAAAAATATCTACATCTATTTTTGAACCGATGAGGACGTGCAGAGAGAGAGAGAGAGAGAGAGAGAGAGAGAGAGAGTGAGAGGGAGTTAGTGTGCAGAGTATACATACAGGGGTCCAATATGAGCAGTTCAATTGTTTAGTAATGGGTCCGATAAACCGATAAACAGTGCGTATACAAGGTGATTTGTTATGATGCAATATGGGATGATTTGTCATTATCTTCTAGAGGATAGATCGTGAAATTGTGAAATAGAGCCGTCTTAAGCTCACACAGCACAAAATAAATAATTGTGCACAGAAAATTCAGTAATTTTACTAGAGTGTATTTTTGTGCAATGGGGTTTTTGATGACTACTCGATGTACTAAGGATGTCTAAGATATGTTTTAAAGATTATTAATTATTAATTACTCATATTTTACCCGCGGACGGCCCTGCCTTTACCCTACCAACTTCTTTGTCTTGTTCCTTTTTCTTATGATTTCTTTTTCTCTTTTTTAACCGGCGTGTCAATGTCTTTTGGATATCGAATTTTTTTATGGAAATTTCAAGCTCAGAAAATTCTTTGAAAGTTTCTTCATAATTTTCGCAAAATTCATCTGTTTACAGCAATCTTATTAGCGCATATAGAATACTTTACATTACATTATAATTAAAGTTTTATTTAGCCTTCTCGAGTATTATTAGTTACCTGGTTTCTATTATGAAACTATATCAACCCAGTTGGGCATACATTATTCCAAAACTCCAAGTTAGTTTTTAATAACTTCTCAACTGTTCTCCCAGTTATACAACTTTTGATTAGTTCATTAAGTAACCTTTCGAAAGTTAAATATTTGCAACGACTGCAATGAATTCAGTTTAACAAAGTTCTTATTTTCTTCAGCTTACTAAGTTTATCGTTGGAGTTTTATGTTTGAGGGGCTAAATTGTGCAGATTTTATTAATAAAGTTATGCCGTATAAAATTTTGTAAATCATGAATAAAAAAATAAAAAGGCGAATATTTAGTGAATTACCTGAAAGCATATTGTTAGCTTAATAAACTTTTGAGGGCAAGACATGTTTATTGTTAGGCAGGTCTAATCATCAGTTGCGCATCTTCAGCTATACTGTAAAATTATTTCCTGGTATAGCTCTTTGTTTGCATGTGGATTATTCTAATGCGCTTGTTTTGGTAAGCCATTTTACTGGTATTTTAATACACCTGGAATATTATTGTGTGATTTATTAGTTGTCCATCTATGGTTTTGGTTACTTGCCAGCTGTCATGTTAATTGTCATTTCAGACGTTTAATTTCTTTTTCAGTTTATTTTCTCTCTGTTATATGTGATTAAACAAGTGACTCTCACCTGGAGAATAGCTATTCTTAGTGTAGTTACCATAGTCTTGTTTGTTATATCGTAAGGTAAAGTTAAGAATAAGGGGAAGAGACATAGAGAGTTACCCAGTCCTTAATACGAATGTAATTCATGGACAACTAGATTCTTTACCTTAAAGGATTTCTATTCAAGCTGGTTGATGCCACGTCATCAATAAAAAAGTACCTAGTGCAACCAATAAAAGAAGATGGAGATGGGCGACCATAAACTTAATGTTTGTCGTTAAATGGCTTCCGAATAAGATGTAGTTAAATATTCCAGTTGTTACAAACTATATTAGATTTCAACAACCCGTCTTTTGGTCAACGGGACGTCCTATGATTATCTAATAATCGGAGTGCTTTCTACCCAATCCAGTAAATTGATGGCCTACACAGACATTACAAATCTAGTCGAAATAAATCGAGGATTTTAAAAACAAAATTAATAAAGTCTATTTTCAAATTACAGATGATAAAGTAAGAAATAGGGTAACAAGTAAATAGTAAAAACATTTTGTTTGGCGTAAGAAGTTCATAAGTCCAAAGTGATATCACCAAGAAAAAAATGTAATCTCCATGTAGAGTGTTAATTGGGTACCAAGAACTCGTGAATTGACATTTGGACTATTTACTTTAGGTTTAGATATTTTATAGCAACAACCCATAATTGAAGAATCAAAATCCTGGCAAGCAGGGATATTTTAAGGCCAGCTCCAATTCCATCAACATACAGACCAATTTATATCTTGAAATATTTGAGTTTTTTAAATATACAGCTTTTTATTGACTGTTCACAGTATTCCCACATATTGATACTTCTTCTAGGAGATGATTCCTACAGCGTTTATTTTAAAAGCTCAAATAATAATTTAAGTCCGATAAGTATTGAACAATTATTAATTGTTCGTTTTGAGGAGATAATGAAGGATTTTGCGAATTTAAATTGTAATGAACCAGTTTTCTAATAGAATTAGTTATTGACTGATTTTATTAATGAAGTAAAAGTGATGCAGGTGGGGCTAATTTTGTATAGGATCCAAGAGTCTCAAAAAGTGTTAAAATATTACAGCATAATTTGGTAGACGATAGTTGACATCTGTGGAGCTATACGAAGTGGTATTTTGTGTTTAAATACCACTCATTATGTTGAACATAGTACAATCAACGCACAGTAGGTGGCGCTTTAGTCAAATTGGAGAACGGGTAAAACTAGTTCTTCTTCTAATTTCGGTTGTAAAAGTTAAAAAGGTGAAAGTATTTTAATTCAGCTAAAAATATTTAATGAAAGAAAAAAGAAAGCCCAATTTGTAGAGTACCTTACATTACATAATGTCCGTTGTCGCATATTGAAGGTGAAATGTCACAAAAAAACAAAATATGCACAGAACAGTTATCACTACACAGAACGTATTCAATTTCCAAGTTGATGAATTCCTCATAAGCCGTTAAAGACGTTTTCTTCTCAATTTAATTTTCATGCACATCACGGGGCCGTTAGTGCAATAACTGGCCAATTAATCTATCTGCTTATGAAGGGGAGTACGCCTTTCAATTATTTTCCATCGTAATGAAAATATGGCCTCCCAGTTCGTTCTATACACAATTTATTTTAGCCATTATTTTAGATAAGCAAGTGGGAGGGTGCGCTGTGATTCTCGAAACGTTTTATGTAAAGTTCGATATTACAGGAAATATCGTCGATTATAGAATTGGATGCGTAGGTGATATGGACATCTTCGGGATATATACCTCGAAGAAAACGTATAATAAATTTAATGAAATATGATTGCTCAACATGTAAGAAAACATTAATCGAAATTGAATGTAAATTGGGAAGTGTACAATCGTAATATTTTAAAATTTGCGATTTTAAACGTAATTGATGTATTTCTAAATCAACGAATCTAATCTAGTCGAACTAATTAATATTAAACGGCACCAACGACTTTGATCAGATTTACGGGGTTGTGATATGTATAAATCTAACAGAGAGAGTCTCTATAATTTTTGAGAAAATATTTTACCCGAAGATTTTTATTATAATAAAAGTCAATAATATCTTAAATTCTGATTAGTCTTAATTATATTTACCAAAAATAATGTTGTAATAAGGATTGCATAACTAACACATTATTATTTGTTTGGAGCTTACAAGTATTTTGCTAGTTATATCCTGTTGTGTTGGATTTAAAACTTCTTAATTTTATTACAGTAACTATTTCGAGAGCATTCTATCAAATTTTCGAATTTGGGGGTTGACAGATATGTCAGGGTGATTTCTTAATTTATAAAAAACTAGTGGTCCAAATTCGACCCTATTTCATGAAATTGTAAAAAGTATATTTTTATAAGAAAAAGAGTTGTAGACAAATCGCAGAAGTAGATGTAATGACCAAAATTGTTCACTGATATTGACAAATCTAAAGAAAATAAAAATGTAATCAAATATCGGTATTCGAAATATTTTTGACAAATGAATGAGCCCCAAATTTTTGACTGGAAACGCTCCTGGCAAAATAAATATAATAATTGGAAGATTATTCTTTGCAACCAATAAGTTTTCGTCATTTGCGGTTTCAATCAAGTTCAGGAATATTAAAGAAAAGAGAGGGCCAACAACCCTAGGAGAACTTAAATATTTAATACATTCTCTATTGTCCGCTGCCTGACAATTTTTTGCACAACACCTTCGGGGAGGTTGTGATCATGATATATTAATCAAACAATTAAATTCACATTAAAAACAGAATATTTAATATGAAAGTTATTGCAACGCGTCCGAAAAATCAATACTGATCTACTGCATTGACTATTTTACCGCTAAAACTATAACAGCGCTTGGCACTTCCAGAAGTACATGCTCCAAGAATATAACAGCATCTGACGATCGCTCCCTCCATATATAATTACTCAGTGTTTTGAGTTTTGACCGTCTGGCAGCTGGCGGCGGCGGCACTGTCAGTTGTTTGGCGTTGACAGTATCGACGTAAATAATGAATTTTTATTATATTTTATTTAATGAATGAACCAATATTTTAATTAATATTAGCATTCTGCACTGACGGTCGTCAGTAGCTACTAAACAGAACAAAAATGAAGAAAATCGGTATTGAGAGACAGACGAGAAAATGGAACCTAATCGTTTTGTCTTTGCCTATTTATATATAGATAAAGAATGTACATGTAAAGGTGTTCTCGAAAATAACTAATGATTTTCATCAAATTCATGGAGTCTGGATTTCGATGTCTAGACATTCAGCCCTGATGCCAGTGAGGATTTTATTCTTTGGAGAAATATGAAATGAAGAGTAAAGTTCAATTTTTATTACATGAATTTTTAACTAGTTACGAGTAGTGAAAAATGATTAATTTGAAATTAATAGTTATATTGTTGAACGCAATGGGTGTGATATTAATAATTATTTGCTTTAGAATTAGTTACAGAGTAGATCGATTTGTAATTTCAGATATTATAGTATCGGTTTTTAACAATAAATTACTGACCGAAATTAGAAGCATAATGTATGGAGAAACAGTGCAGAACATGCTCAACTAAACAGTATTGATTACTTGCAGCAATTTTTACATCCAAAACTGGAGTTCCTAGGTAGTATACAGTCGATTTAAGACAAGGTTTGTCTTAAAGGGTTTTTCTTTACCTGTATAAATAGGAAATAATATTAAAGTAAAAATTAAGTTATTTTGGATAAATAACAATAAAATTCGAAAATTCTGTCAATTTTGCATTCTGGAGGAAAGAATTGCCGAGGGAAATAATTTAATACCATATGTTTTTGTAGTATATAGTTGCAATGCAAATGCTTGTACCATTTAAAAGCAAATGTGATTATGGAATTTTGGGAATAATCAATACACTTAGCAAAGAGTCTGTTTATTTCAAAAGTCTAAACATTCCAGGGTCTACGTCCGACTCAATGGAAGATACATACATTTAAAATTAAAATTGCAAAGTTGGCGTATTAACGGTTCTTTCACATGTAGAGGGTAGTACAACAAATTAAAAAGATCATATCTTTAAATAGTATTAGATCTTATAAACTACGGCAACAGATTTTAATGTTTTTTCATCAACAGATAGATTATTTTAAGAAGAAAGTTTATATATATTTTAATATTATTTTGTGTTAATTTGTATAAAGTTGACGATAATTGGCCAATCAACGCGTTGCTGCTATAGTCGTTCAAAGATCGTTACATAAAAGAGGACATTAGCTGAGTCGGTTAGAGCGTTATTCTATTAGTAGATAGACCTAGGTTCGATCCCCGTGGGAGCCACTTTTTTTTATTTTTAATTATTTATTGAATTTTGTTATGGGTATTTTAGTGGGTCCATGGAAGGTTTAGATCCAAACGTGGACCCTGTGGGTGGAGCTGCAATCGAGTTATAGCCCATCCTAAACTTTTTGTGTCTGTTTGAGTGGGTTCGATTTACAGTTTAAACATGTAGCTGGCAATGCGATCGTTTGTAGAAAACTTTCCACTTTTTCATATCCAAATTATTTGTATGATTCATTTAAAATTTTCCGCTAGTTGAGTGGGTCTATGGAACAGTAGAAGGCGCTGTGATCTGGTTGTAGATATATATTTTTTCAACTACTCCTAAACTGTTGGGCTGAGTGCCATGAAACATTGTGTACTTTTGTGAGTTAGATTTACAATTTAACCCGGTAGGTGACGATGCGATCGGGTTACAGAAAAATTAGTTGAATTCTTCCTAAATGGTTGGGTCAATAGAATTTAGGCACATGTTTTCGCTATGTGTTGTATTCTTTTTTGTGTACTATATTTAAATTAGGAAATCTGGGCTACTCCAACCACACTTACAATTTTCTTTAAGAATTTTTGTGTGGATATATTCATGCATTTAGAGGACTAGAAGTTTCTCTAATATATATTTTCTATACGTATACAGTTTGTGTAGTGCATTTTATGTTTTGCTTTTATATAACTGACTTTAGTGTACTTCTGGTTTTAAATGTGGTTTTAATGATAAATCTTAATCCACTATTTTTAATCTTAGAAAAACTCTGCACACACAATATGTGATTGTCTTGGGTGTTAGTACGAGGGCTGCCTTTTATATTTCGGAAAAAAAACAAATATTAATCGTCGAAAATCTCTTTATTGTTTTTCAAAATATTCCCCATGAAGATCTATACACTTTTGCATGCGTTTAAACCAATTGTCGAAGCACTTTTTCCACTCTGATTGAGGTATCTCCAAAACATGCATTCTGAACGCAGCAACCGCTTCTTCAGGTGTCGAAAAACGTTGACTTCTCAGTTTGTTTTTTACGTACGGGAATAAAAAGAAGTCATTTGTTGACAAGTCAGGACTATATGGCGCATGACTCATCATATCGATGTTTTGAGTGGTCAACAATGCAATTGTTTAAGCCGATGTGTGTCTTCGGCGGTAGGTTTTCCTCATTTCTTGGAACAAATTTTTTTGATATTCAAATGGTTATGCAATATTGAATGTATGCTAGTCCCACTAATGTGTAAGGTTGACTCAATCTCACGATAGGTCACATGACGATCTTGCAATATCAGTTCGCGCACAGCATCAATGGTTTCCGGAACAACAACTGTTTTTGGACTACCTTCAGGAAATTCGTCTTGGAGTGAACTATGACCCCGATTGAATTCACCATACCATCGATAAACAGTGGTCCTTGATGGAGTTTCATCGCCAAAAATTAAATTAAGTTCATCCATGCACTCTTGCTGACTTAATCCACGTCGAAAATTGTAAAAAATAATCGCACGAAAATGTTCACGATTTAATTCCATTGTTTAGCTGAGATGAATCCTTTAAGTTACTGTAAACAACACATAGCGCTCGTATGTCAAAACGTTCTGAGTACGTATAACCTCAAAAATGTCAAACTTTACGATAGAGCTGTCAGTTGTCAGATTGCAACACTAGGGTTGTCCAATCCCGAAATATAAAAGGCAGCCTTCGTATCACTTGGAGGAGTTTTGTGTTGGTTAATAACGTTTGTTTTTGTGTGTTGAAATCTGTTTAGTTATTGTGTTTTTTTATAAATGTATTTATTCTATAATTCTTGACGAGTTAGTTTTTGATTCTTACAAAGATTTAATAAATATATTTTACTCTATTGTTATTATTAATACATATTTCATGATGATCTTCTACAACAAAAAATAATCGAAAAAAAATGTATTAATTAGTGTAACAGAATGTGGCAAGCAAATGCTCGTCAACCCACAATTTTTCATACACATACTTAATCGATTCTGATGCTCATGGGCGTAAATTTTCCTGCAGTTCCTTCGCGATCTTTCTCTTATAATTGGACTCTGCAACTGGTTTTATTTATCTCTATATTGATCTTTAGAGATGAGGGATTGCTATATTTCGCGATTTTTTATTCTCCACCATCGGCTTTATTATTGTCGGACGCGGTTTTGTTTGCATTACATGCTCTTCATCGTCTTCTTTCATACGACTTTCCAATTAATACTCTATGCATGGTGAAAACCAGCAAAAAAGGAAGAATGATTATGTGGGATTGGAATTAATTGAAACATCATCGTTACTTGTCTGAGATTTGCTAGATCTGATTCGCGAATAAGTTGATGCAGTCGATATTTTACGCTTGCCAGATAGTGTCAGTGGTTGTTTCGTCTTTAATGGTATCATTAGAGAAATGCTAAGTACGTGAATAATAAGTGGCAGTACCGCGAGCCGATTGGTCAGCGTGAGAATGATTTTAATACGAAACAGATAATTTTGATTAATACTGGGTGAAGTAGGCAGCATTGCGCAAGTATCAAAAGCCCGCAAAATATGTTTATGGTTGATTGGGTTTCCCTCGTTGAGTATGTAGTTAATTATTAGGTAGTAGATTCTATTTATACCAGTCATATGATTTAATGATAGACCGGTGTTTTTGTGAGGGGAATTATGTTAAGTCTTTAAATTAGTTTTGCTATTAACGTAATTGTGTGACACTTCGTGAGTTTTCTACTAACTATAAGAAACTTACTGTCTAGATACTGTTATTAAGCATGAATATATGCAAAAATTCTTTACGTCCGCCACTGGTGTTGAGATTTCTCATACTTGTTTAGGGTCGTCCATTAAATTGACGATGATGATGCGCACTGGCAAAGTTGTACTTATCAAGCAGAAATCAGTATCATATAATTACATATTAAATCAAACAATTTTATTGCGAAAATTTGGCCTTCCGCAGGAATCTAAACAAGGACTGTCCATTAATGATATTCTCTTACTCTAAACTGTAGATGTAAAGATGTCAGTCTTTACATCTCGCGTCTTCAAATTTAACGATATGTATCAAATACATAAAGAAGTGTTCGACAGGACATACAATTTTGGGAAGCGCAACTGATGAAGGTTCCCCAACCAGAAACAATATATATTATATATATTGTCTTGCGTACAAAAGAATGACACCTCGAAGAGAGTATTAAATATCTCTGACAGGTGAAGTTAATCTGAAAATTTCATCGTGACATTCCAACCTAGGAATTACGGGTAACAGCAATTACATGGAACGGCTCCGGATTCGGAACCTCTATGTGCTAGTTTCCCCGAAAATCCTAGATGTCGGTCTTTACATCTCGCGTCTTCAAATTTAACGATATGTATTATATACATAAAGAAGTGTTCGAGAGGACATTCAATTGTGGGAAACGCAACTGATGAAGGTTTCCCAAACAGAAACAATATATATTATATATATTGTCTTGCGTACTAAAGAATGACACCTCGAAGAGAGTATTCAATATCTCGGACAGGTGAAGTTAACCTAAAAATTTCATCGTGACATTCCAACCTAGGAATTACGGGTAACAGCAATTATATGGAACGGCTCCAGATTCGGAACTTCTATGTGCTAGTTTCCCCGAAAATCCTAGATGTCGGTCTTTACATCTCGCGTCTTCAAATTTAACGATATGTGTTAAATATATAAAAAAGTGTTCGAGAGGAGATTCAATTGTGGGAAGCGCAACTGATGAAGGTTCCTTAACCAGAAACAATATATTTCATATATATATATATATATATATATATATATATTGTCTTACGTAAACAGCAGACAAAAGAAAAATATATATATCTTACATAATGACACCTAGACGCCATTAAGAGCTTTAGCCTAAAAAAAGAGTACAGTTAGAAAAATAAATAGATATAAAATCAGAGATTTCATAAAAAAGTTGTAAAACGGTTAAGAGAGATATTATTGTATCCCTAAAAATGAAATAAAAGGTTTCCATGTGGTATGAATTGGTGCCGGTAAAAATAAATAAATTCAAAGTGTCCATCGGTATTTGTATACTATACTATACTAAATACCAAAATTTAATAAATCCAATATTCAAATTTACATATGAGTACATGTTTTTATATGATGCATGATCCACTTTAAGAAGCAACATAACAACCTTGTATTCGACTTATGCCGTCCTGTATAATCAGTAATAATAAATCTCATACAATATGTAAACTAAAAAAACAAATAAAAACTCACAAAAAGTATAAAAATTTCGAATACATATTTGTATTATGTATGCATATCAGACAGTGATACATCTTGCTGTCACAAAATACTTAACACCTTTTAACTTATAATGACATTTAAATGGGATGAGCGTTCTCCTCCCAGTGCTACAATAAAACGTGCACCCTTTTTTTACAGATCATAAATAATTTATGGCGTCAGCTCCATTTACTAGCACAAACTTGACTACTAAACACGCAGAACAAGTGAAAATCTCCGACTGATTAAAAATCTTGTTCAAGTCAATTTATGTCGATGTTTAGCCCACGTAACGAACAAAATGCGATTTGTGAGAATACTTTTTTAGTCACAACACGACCACATATATTGATAATTATGCAAATGAATGCCCATCTGTTTTTCTGATATATTACCGTACTTTTTCGACAACCAATTATAATAACGCACTTAAGATTTTTTTAAAACAATTGAATGTGGCTTTTCACGAAGAATATTTTGCGTGGGGTACACATAGAAGGGTTTAGTGGACATAAATTTAAAAATTATGTGTTTAATATTTGTACCTTGTACCGTTAGAAACTTAAAAAATAAGACTGCCAATTTCCATATGCTTAAAGTACTTGCAGTAGCAACCTACAGCAACAAAAAGATTGCTGCGTACTAAGAAAAAAGTATGGGAGGTAGAAGAAGAATCATAATCGATCCTTAGATAAGGTTAGCTCCTAGACCAACAGGTTTCAAATTAATGCAGTATGTACAGGGTATTCCATCTCAAACGAGCCACCTTGAATATTTTGGTTGTTTTCAAAACTATTGCAATAAGAAAAAACAGGTCGATTTTAGTTTCGAGAGGGAAATTTTTTGAAGTGAATTAGGGAAAATTATTTTACTGCAATTCCTGTTCATGTAACAGAAAACCTAACGGACCTAGTAGAAAACCGAATTATAAAATTAAAGGTTTTTACTGCATGGAAAAGTATAAAAAAGAGTTCTGTAATAAGACACAATACAAGAAAAACATTTAATGTAAACATTAATTTATTTTACATTATTTTTTGCTGATATTTACAGCAAGTTTGTGTATCAGATCTGATCTTTATTCGATCATTTGAAGCATTGTACATTTATCTGTGAAGTTATTACTTTACTGATTTGTTAAAAGGTCAAAGATAATTATGGTATACACATTGCAAGAACGTGCTGAGCTAGTAAGTCTTTATTACCAAAATCAAAATTGTGCTCAATCTGCTGCAAGGGTGTTTAACCAAAACCATCCCGAACGTAACGTTCGTCATAAATATTGTATTGGAGTTGATTTTAAAATTTGTTAAGACGGGCTCAGTAATGAATAAAAAAAGAGGTCCCATTGGAATTGTAAATGATGAAGGGGTAGCTGTGGCTACATTAGGCTATCTCCAACTTATACCAAACACGCAGTCTGTCTAGCAAATCTCTGCAGCTTCCGGTATTAGCAAAACTAATGTTTTTAGAATTTTGCATAAGTATAAATTCCATCCGTAGAAAATGAAATTACTTATGAATTGAATGAGGATGATTAGGATCGAAGACAAGAGTTTTGCCAAATTAAGACTCAGCGTATGATCGGAAACCTGAATTTCTTGTACAATGTTTGCTTTTCGGATGAGTGCACTATTTCACTTTATGGGGAGGTTAACTGACTTAACCGCAGATTTTGGAGCGATACAAATCCTCCTTTATTTCGAGAAACTCATAGTCAACATCCGATAAATATAAACGTTTGTGGATTTTGAGAAATCATCTAATTGTTTATTCCTGGTAATTTAAATGGTGAAATTTACTTTACCACAATATATTGGAAGATGAAATTAATGCATTGATAATAAAAAATTAGAAAATGATCCTCTACTACATGAAGAGCAATTGCATTCCAACAAGATGGAGCTCCTCCTCACTACGCCGCACCTGTTCGTCAATACCGCGATTTGGAATACCCTGGTCGCTGGTTTGGAAGAAGAGGTCCTATAGAATGGCCTGCCCGATCACCTGATTTGAACCCTTTGTGGGGTTATGTTAAAACCAAAATATTTATGACAGCCTGAAAATTTGAACGAACTACGCCAACGAATTATAGCGGAGTGTCGTCCCATAAACACCGACTATGCTGAACCATGTCAGAGACATGTACTACTATATGGAAGTGAATGGAAGACACTTTGAACATTTGCTTTAGAGGCATTGTATTGTAATGTAAATTAGTGCTTTTTTAACACTATTTTATTATTAAATGTACACAAATTGCAATAAAAAATATTATGACGGTATAGTCCGTAAAAAGGGCTTTCAAATGATATATGGCAACACTTATTTTCCCTATCTCAAATCTCAAGGCCTTTGAATTGGGTTGTTTGTATTGCATGCGCGCAAGCGCTAATTCACCTCAAAACAAAAGTCGACCTGTTTTTTCTTATTGCAATCGTTTTGAAAATAACCATATAATATACTAATATAATAATACTTGCAGTTTTTAATCGTTAAGTGCCCTCTATTATATTAGATTTACATTTAATACTCCTCTTTTTAATTTTTAACAGACTTCAAATAAGCGGAGGTTTTCAATTCATCTATATATATATATATATATATATGTTTTAGGTGGTTTCTGGAAATTCATCCGCGTAGTTGATAACTGATCCCTGCCGGGATCGATGGTAAAATGACGACGTTTCGGCAGAGTCACATCTGCCCTCTTCAGGTCGGTTCGCATAATTCTCGTAGCCTTCTGCTTTCGCTTCTAGTTACTTGAATACTTTCCGGGAACAAATATATATATATATATATATATATATATATATATATATAGTATGTGTGTGTGTTTTTTTTTGTTCTTATGTATGTTTAGCGATTATTTGGTTATGGTATAAGAAAAGATACCGAAGACGTTCCTTTTTTTTCAATGACCGCGACATACCGTTTTTCAAATAAAATTTGGTGGATGAGAGATTATTCATTGAACGTAATTATCGTTATTCGAAACTAGGATGAAAATCTTAAATCCATATATAATGGAATTTAGAGATCAGCGTTTATTAGATTCAAATTAAGAGGTTCTTTCATTTTGTACTTTAATTGCTAACGATAAAATTTTGAAAAGATCCCTGCCTACCTCATAGGTCGTTGGTGAGATTTGTCCGCAGTAAACTATGTAATTATTTCGTTGTAGTGGGGACATTTATCTTGAGACAAGGTCACATATCTCCATTATTCCGAAAAAAAGATCCAGATATCCCATATTGCGACTTCCGATTTGAGTAGAAAACGGCCAGTTCCCACCGAAAATCGTAATAGAGGCTATTTGATGGTTCACTTAAAACTATATAACTTTTATACAAAATTCGTTTCGAAATAATGTAATCCAATCCAAATATTACCTTGTCTTAGGACAAATGCCCCACCCGGTATGTTTATTGTCAGTCCATATTATCTCATGTTTCTTTACATTTATAATAAACTATTTTTTTTTTTTACAGAAAATAACTATAAGTACACAACATAATTTTACTTTCGAATAAACGCGTCATGTTGCTGATATTTTCTAATTGAAGTTTCACTAACCCTTGAAAATTGTTGACCAACCCTAAATTTATGAACCACAAGGCAACGTTTATTAGAACCAGGGGGGACGTTTAATAAAATTACACCGAGCTAGAGTACAAAAACATTATTCACTGTATATTGAGTTATCACGCTTATTATCATCTTACCCGTAGAATTCTAGATTTTAAATAAAGCTGCACTCGCATGAGCATTGAGCATGATGGACGCTAGCCACGTGTCAGACATAGGGAGCACTAACCATAAACTTTGATGCATTGTGAACGCAGAAACAGATGCACATTGTAGGCGAAACATTTTTTACTTAAAAATTTTTGTGTTTCTATGGTTTTATTTTATATTTTAATACTTTAAGATACTATCGTTTTTTAAGGAGCATCCCCATATATTTATAAAGGATGGTATATGCCGTTTTTCAGAAAATCGGAAAATTATTCACAGCTAAATTTGGCGAAGGCGAAAGTTTTAAATGAAAGTGGTAATCGTCGTTTAAAATATGATGAAGTTAATTGAAAATAGAGTTGAATTAAAACAAAATATATGTTAATTAACCTATTTCAAGATGGAAGTTCACAAATCGTCTGCATATACACAGAGCCTATATAAGTTGGAATTAAATGGAAATGTTGTAAAAATTATTAAATCATTTTACAAAAAGATCTGCATTGTCTGAAAACTAAACTTGAATTTACACATGTCACTTTTTTAAATTCATTCCGAGATTTGTCAGCAAAATACATCAATTTTGCAAAAAAGTGAAGTACGTTGATTTTTGGTAATGTTGAAAATTTTAAGAAAAGTTAGTCAGAATAGAAATCTGTATCCATAATTGGATTTACAATAAAATTTAGTGTGAGTGATAATTAAGTGACTCAAAAAAGATTAAGGTTTTCGATCTTCATCTTCTACCTTTCCAGGATAAGGCTTATCTGCCCTACTCTAGGCCAATTCGTGTTCTGATTTGCCCCTCCCCAAACCAAGAGCTGGGAACGTCTCTGAGACGTATGGATGCTGTTATCCGATGCAGAGGTTAGAATACCCTATACTAATTTCCTTTGTTAAGTTATCCATGAGAAAATTTTATTTATTAAGTTTTGCAGAATTTAATTTAATTTAAATATTATCAGAGCTTAAAAGATAAATATTTTCAATCTAATAGTATAACAAGAAATAAATCAATGTAACTTCCAAAAATAACTAAAAACTGCAGTGTACAGAATTGCAAATACCAAACTATTAAATATTTCAATAAACTAGAAACAATTTTAAAGCTATGAATTGTACAAAAAACATGATAAAAAAATGCTAAAACTGTGGGTTTTAAATACAACGCCTAGACAGTACGTCAATAAATTATATGAAATAGGTAGAAATTAATTCGAACACTATAGATATAAATGTGGAAGAATATATGCATAGCGGTATATGTGAGTATGAGTATAGAACGTAAATCAGTATGTGTGTATATTGGATGTGTGTATGTATATATGTATACGTAGGTATATGTTATTTCTGATAGTACTTAGTAATTAGCAGTAAATTAATAAATTGTTGTACATTACTGAAATAAAATCTATTTGAAACAATTTTAATTGTTTTGTTTTGGTAAGATTCAACAGTGACATTTAAAATTCTTTAAACTATTAACGATATATCATATCTCGAGGCGCAAAACTTTTGAAAGTCTATAGTTGAGACGTACAGAGAATATGTATTTACATTTGAAGGTGTTTTATTAAAATCGGTGAAATAATCACTTCCTTAAATATTAGCATATCATTAAGGAACACACGATATTGCACAAAGAAGAACATAACACAAAATGAAAATTAAATATTTTTAAATTCCACTAAATCGTGACTGGTTCCCGATTTTCCCTTACGACTTTAAAGGAATCACTGAATGTTTTTTTGGCAAAAAACGCTCCTAGAAGTGCCAGATATAAATTTTGAAAACAATTTTTTGAGGAGTTACAGAGTATTATTGTCACGAATTGTGAGGCATTTGCTGCTAGAAATCCGGAGAAGCCGCCACCATCAGAGAAAACAATTAAACGTATTATAGATAATTTTAAGAACTTCGGATCAGTCAAATCAACACTTAAGACAAATTTGCCTGTTGTTGATGACGCCAATACTGAAATTTCCACTTTGGCTGACTTCCAAGCGTACTCGAAAGCAAATATTAGGAGAGCAGTACTAGAATTGGGATTTTCTAAAAGCTCCATTCAGAGGATATTGAAAAAGCACAATTTTTTTCCGTACTCCTTTTCTTTAGTGCAAAATCTAAAACAAACTGATTTTCCAAGGCGTGTAAAATTGTGTAAATTTATTTAACATGGTTCCAAGGTAAACATTTATTTTTGGACATATATTTGTTAGTTTTATTATACTCGCTTAAATAATAAAGATACTGAAATAATATTCGTTGGAATAATTACTCCTATTGCGCTTCATATAAGCACAATTGGTAATTTTGAAAAGCTGACTGACATTTCGTAGCCGCCATTTACTTTTCTAGCGGTCACGGCTAACTTCTTTTTCCAAGCAAAGTTAAGGTGACCAGATTTTTAGATGGGCAAAGCGGGACAACTCTGAAGGGGGGAAGGGGGTATAAACAAAAATTTTTATACAAAATAAAAATAATATCATAATATATATTTTTTATTTTTTAATCTGAGAGACAAATACTGGGTAACAAAAGCAATATGTAAGTCGTCGTAGCCCGTAGGATTCTTAGAACGCAAAACAAATTGAAGGATTCTTAGAACGCAAAACAATGATTTTCATAAATATAAAATTTAACTAATTCCAAAAGTCGGGAGTTGAAAAACCTCGCCAGACAAATTGTGAAAAATCGGGACTTTCCGCCAAAAGCGGGACGTCTGGTCACCTTAAGCAAAGTCAACATCATATTTTAATGGGAGGCAAACGGTTTTTCGTAATTTAATCGAAAGTTATGAGGTTCAGATATAGGCAACGTAATTAAATTGACAGTAATTCAACGTTAGTGTTGAATAAGATCATGACAAAAAAATGTCCGTTTGAAAATTTTGAGTTTTAAGCATATTGTGAATGTCATTTTCATTATTTTTTTAGAAAACCCTCTATGTGATTTTTGAGCAATATTTACTAGCTTGAGACTTCCAATAAGACATGCCAAAAAACCATTTTATAACAGATGGTTGTTGAACTTAAGAATGGTTAAGTTTAGAGATAACATGTGGTTTAGAAAAATTATCTAGAATTTAACGTAGCATCCAAATGTCCAATAACATATAGAGTGTTATATTTGCAGAAAATATTTTAGTCTCATAGAACCTATCGGCTTACCTACGTTGCCAAATTTTCAGAATTTTAATATCGATATTTTCTGGGTTACACGTAACCGCCCACCTTCGTGGGACACCCTAAATATGATATATATATTTAAAAACAACAGATTCTCTTTAGTTGTGTCATTGTAAAACTGTCTTTCGAATTGAAATTTCCATTTTATTACCATTCCATGATAATGAGGTCGGACCTAGAAGTTGAAACGTGGGGTGTCGTTTCCAAAAAATCTTAAATAATGAACAATATATACATTTTAAATTCCTACACATACACCTTTTAAACGCAGACAAACTGTAACATTAAGTTCAGATGTTAAGCTAATACGTAATACTTACGTTTCCCTTATAAGTAAGTGCTCACAGTAAATAAGAAACGTTTGTAGAACAAATATACTATAGAGACAATTGGGCTGTCGCAAAAACCACAAATGAAGTAACCCCCCGTAGCGTCGAGGCCACCCCGTCGCGAGCGCAACAGCGGAATCACGTAGTAAATCGAGGCAATTACAGAGGAGTGTTGTTTCATAACGGTTCGCCGGTGTAACGTATGTCCGAGAGACATTCGCGAGCGGTGATTCCAACACACACAGACACAAACACACGTCCCATTTCGAGTTAAGTAATTGCTCATTTGTGGCCGATATGCGATAAAGATAACGCTATCAACGCTTCGCGTTGTGTTTGTGGCCAACTATGATGATAGCCTGTGCATCGGGCCAGCATGTCAGGGCCATTCAACCGCCGGGGATGTCTGGAATTCGACTGTAAAAGCCTATTGAGGAAAATGCGTGTTTCCGTAGGTCACATCAAACCAATAACTTCTGAACAGTAGTAGTATAGATCAATAACATTTTGCTAAATTTTACAGTGTGTTCTCAAAGTTGAGTAACTTATTTTTGCAGCTTTAAGAACTCGCAATGGAAAGCCTACTTACTAAAAATCGTTAACATAGAATATGCAGAATTACAGTTAGACACAGTCCTGCCAAACCTACCGTTAAATGCCGATACTATACTATAGTGCACACTTATTTCACCAGACGAGTCATCAGCGGCCGTCATCGCTATACGGAAGATAGAGTGTATTAGATATGGGCGCCTGTATATGGAATCGTAACGCTGTATGAGAGCGAAAAGAAACCCTAGGGAGGTATCTATTCTCTCTAGTACTGCAAGTAATGGTCATACTTCACTTGACAGAGGAAAACAAGCACCAATCAGAAGGGGGTACGTTTTTCTTGAAGTGTTAGCTCGATGGTCGTCGCTATCGTGGTTAGAAGCTGTTTCTATAATGTTACGGCATAAAGATCGGTTGGCACTATCAGCAACATGGCATCCAGGGGCATGTCCTAACAAAATGGGGGTTATTTGCACTAACAAAGACATGGCGGCTGTATGCATGACAAAAATAAATGTGACATTAAATGCCAGAAGTGAGAATTAACTAAAGAAAAATTGTGCCTTGCTCTGGGGTTAGAACGTAGGTTGAGATTGGTTCAAACTGAAGCCTCTGATTAGGTGAGCTAGCGCGAGACCCGAGAATTATATGTGTTAAAATAGGGGGTACCTAGGATCCAGGCCTACTAACGACACGAGATACTAACAGATTTACTGGGGGACAACCGATATCTATGAAGTCGCATCAGCAGCTGTCAACTACGAGAACAACGACCGGCGCTGGTGGCGCCTCTGGTCAGAGATATTTGCACTATGTCGTAGTATTCGCTATGTACAATTACTATCGCTTATACGGTAGAACTACCGTTTTGGTTATTACTAATATTCTATCGTTTGTTGTAGATTTTGAACTTTGTTAACCTAGCATTACAATTTCTTATGTCTCTTCCACTAAAATAGGAAAAAAAATCGATTTAAACTGTAGAAATGAAAATTAAGATTATCTTAGCGTTTCGAGTTTTTATCATTTGGGTTTGTACATGAAGATTACTACTTATTTAATGAAATGATTTTGAGTGGGGGGGGGGGTGATTTCATTCCTCAGGGGGATCCATTACTAAATTTAAATAACTATAATTTTAAACCCATATTTCTTGGCCTATTACATTAACAATAGTAGTTATGAAGTTTAAACCCATAGAAGTGACCTTTTTCTAGGCTGTTGGAGTTAAGATTATAACGTTTTAATATTAAATTTACTAACTTTGGGCTCTCGGAGGGGGAGATCGCCCCTGTTGCCCCTCCTTGGATCCGCCCATGACGACATATCAAAGGTTCTACATCATTTCCTGTATACTTGTTGTAGTTAAAATTAATTTACGTAGTCTACTTATCCTATTTGATTTATTTATTTATATATCATCTATCCACCCAATTAACACAAATTAACGTAAGTACAAATAACAAGCTTCGAAAGACATATGACTATATAATAATATAAAATATCAATAATCGTATGACAAGACCTAGAACTGCTAAAACAGTACAGTTTGTAGAAGAAATTCTTGCTAATGTAGAACAATCCCCTACAACTAGTACGAGGAACATTGCCAAGTAAATAAGGGTTCCTTTTCAACTGAAAGAATACATACTACAACCTTACCTTACTTAGTTGCTTACCCCTAGTGTATGTGGTATTGTTAGTGGCTTGGTCGATTATTAATTTTCACAATAATCCAATGTGATCATATGAAAATCCCTATTGCATAATTGGAACTATTCAGCAATACTGATTTTCAGTGAATGTGTGTATTGAGTATAATAGAGAATCATCTATAGGCCCAAATTTTCTCTACAAAGGTTAACTGGTGAACTATAAGATCAGTTTTTAAAGACAGAACTACTTGCTTTGTTAGAAGACTTATTAATTAGAATTAGACAGAACATGTGGTACATGTATGACGGCCCGCCCACCCATTTTGCTTTTAAGTACATCAGTTGTTAAATACAGTGTATCAGGTGGTCCTGAACAGTGGCCAGCGTGATTCCCAGACATAATCCATTAGACTTTTTAAAAATCACTAATGCGAAGTGATTCGTCAAACAACTTTGAATCTTTCAGAAGATTGTCATATAGCAAGAAAAGGACACTGTCAACATGTAATTTAATTTATTACTAAACTTATTATTAATTATTAAACGTTCTTTAATAGTTGTTTAATAGAAACATTCCTTACATCAATGTTCTCGTTATAGCCATATGACAATGCAGAGAAATGTTTCTTATTGTTTTAGGCAAAATTTTTGTGTCAGGCGAAAGAAAATTAAGAGATCAAATTTGCTCAGTAGTAATTTATAATTACAAAAATAGTATTCATTATCAGATAAAGCAGTGGCGTATCAATTTTTCTTTTGAAATGTTTAGTTCAAACCCCGCATGCGCATCACTGGAAGAAATAAAAAGAAATGTACATCAGATAATGCCCCTTAAAGCATAGTCGGTGCGTACCAAATTTTATTAAAATATCTAAAGTGGTTTTATAGATATAAAAAGAAAATTATTCTTTGAAAACTTACCACTTATTATCTTAAAATTTAAGATATTTAGGACATGCCTCCATATAAAATTTTTTTTCATCAAACGAACCCCAGAATGGCCATCTAGAAATTTTACCTTATTTTTAAAAACGATGTATGATTTCAAAAGAAACAGCACGTACTATGTTAAAAATAGTCGTAAATCCGTGTTTACACACTTATGTACAATTATATTCTTATTGTAGTGTGAAAAACAGGTAATAGGAAACTGACAATAACATAGAACAGTGGAATTTGGAGAACAAGAAAAATCTGATGATCGAGGGAAAATGGGTTTTCATATCATAAGATTATAAAAGTATAAGTAAAATGTAATGAAGTTGACGAGGAATTTATTTTAATTTCTAATACAGACGAAATGTACAACGAAAGAAGGAAATGAAGGCATATTTTTACTTACCAGTTTTGCATTTGTCTCACTTTTCTGTAGAATCTGAACCAATAACCAAAAACTTGTTTTCATAAAAGCTTTAATATTAGCCTATAAAGTTTAGTGGTCATGTTCTTCATGATAACGGATTTAAAATAGTCTTTTGTCATGCAAGAAACGTTTTACTTCATTTAAACTTAACTCTTTGGAATTCCTCGCCAAGATTGCTGCAAGAAGTCTTACTTCACGGAATGCGATAATTGTATATTTCATTCAATCAGAATTCATCAATAATACATAACACTGTTTCATTTAACTTGTTTAATGGTCATTCTCTTCAATAAAGACAAGAAACATTATTTGCATAGCAGCTTTTGCGATTGAAGTGGTCTCGCTGGTTTTTACAAACGATTTTTTTTTCTGTGTTTGTCTGCGGTACTTCGACCGATAATTTGTACATTTGTATGTGCAATCGTTGGTGGACGATTTTACCATGTTGGGAGCACAAAACTGAGATTTTGATGGAGTCGGTGTGCAATTTATTCTTCCTTAACTGTTTTTTTAGCAAGCCGGTATTGATCAATGGGTCTTTGGAAAATCCTACGGTATAAACACACAAGCACCATAACAAAATTTCGTAATCTTAACAGGAAAAATACAAGCGAAAAAAAGTATTAGCGAGCTGCCAGGTGTATCTCGAGTTGTGATTGGTCCGCAACAATAAAAAGACTTTCAAATTCTAATGTTATTTGAGCAGGACTAATTAGTATGGCTATTATATAGTTTGTCCATTGAAACTGTTGCTTTTATAGTAATTTAGAATTAATGAAACGAAACCAATTATTATTATTTAGTATATTTCTCAAATTTAAATTTTATTGGTTTGAAACGGCTCTGGATAATGGAAGTTCAATAAATAACATTAATATGGTCTTCTAAACGTTGTTTGTGGCATATCCTTGATTACTATTATGTTTTTTTGGGCAATAACACCACAATAGAAATAAAACGACGTATATTGCAGGAATACCAAACGTTTCAAAGTCTATTCTGACTTTATATAAAAAATCATGTAAATTGCAAAACGAAACTTATGTAAATTAATAATAATTTTCGTTTTGCAATTTTCATTAATAAATATAAAGCCATTGACAACGAAGTCAGAATAGATTTTGAAACGTTTCGTTTTCCTTCAATATACGTCATTTTATTTCGATTTTGGTGTTATTGCCCAAAAAACATAAAATTAATCAAGAATATGCCACAAACAACGTTTAGAAGACAAAACGAAACTTTTCTTCCATTTATTGTCTTTGCATAATAATACTACCAGTTATTGAAGACGTTTGTTACGTTACATTTTTGCCTCAGAGTATAACTAGCAGTGTATTCCATAAACCCGTAAAAGAACAAGTAAACGACGAAATATCTGAAGTTTGAATTATACAAAACGTATTTGAAATAGCCTAAACTGGACATTGGATGTGTCATTTATCTACAATAACTGTTTTCTCGTAACAAAAAGTATTGACTTCGAATATTAACACCAACGAATAGGATAAAATTATCTTCAAACGTAAACACATACCTTTTTTATTATTCTGTAACATTTTTGATATTGCGATAGGCTTATTGGGTTTTTCGTATTGGAAATATTCTCGCTTTGTATTTGGTATTGATTTGTTTTGATGTTGATTTATTCTAGGTTAAGATATTTGGTTAGATTTTCTTGACGTACTAGGCGAATTGCTAAAGGCGGAATCACACTTTCTAAATAGGTTAATGGCATTTATGGTAAGAAGATGTAGAAAAGTAGAGTCGAGCACGGGACATTTCGAGCATTGATGTTGTGGAATGTCGTAGAAGAAGAGCTTTGTATGTAGGAAATTGTAGAGAATTTAAGACGATGTTAGTAGATTTGTAGGTTGGTAGGATTTGTGAGATGTCAGGTGTCGGAAGGGGAGTTGGCTGTCGACCGTCCTCGTGAAAGGTTGCATTTGTGTAGTACCTGGGAAGAGAGGTTATGATGGTGAAATGTGGTGATAGATGTCTACAAGTGTTATTTGAATTTATACTGGCAATTTTGTGGCATCCATGTTTGGGATTTAGTTGGATACACTTTATTCGTTGGTTCCGTTATTGGATTTGTGATATTTTTGGATTTTAACGGAAACCATACTCGTGTGAGGATTTAAGACAAGTTCATCACTGATTCTCTCGATGATCACCGGTTTCAGCAACGTTTAATTGATGTTTCCATTGGCAGTTTGGTGATATTTTGGAAATTAGTGGAAACAAGTTCCCGTTTGTGAGGATTTGATTGCTGAATATTTGCATGTACTCTCGTTGGCCTTCCTGGACGATTAACTGGTCAACCACCATCTGAACATCATACGTAGGAACTTTAGCCCATCCAAGACCTTGTTTATCTACAGTGTATGGGACTATCAACTTCACTTAGTTTGCCGAACTTTTGGCAAGTCTTGTAATCGAACGTGTTCCATTTTGGTTTATTGGGAACCGGAATCGTTGGTTGCCGTATAGCAACGACGGCGTATGTTTGTTTCGATTCTACAGAGGACAGCTGAGTGTTGTGTCATCGCATTTGAACAAGATACCTTTGTAATTTGTTTCAGTATATTTATTTTGCTCAAATTTTGCTTTTCACATTAAAGAGAATTGATTTATCTGAATAACATTTTGAACTTATTGAATTTAATAAAGAACCTGATTGTTTAGTCAAACTTTTGACTGTTAATTTGCTGATATATATTTGATTTTTATGCATTTGCTATAGTGTTAAATTTTGAATATCGTTTCATGATTACTGTTTTATTGGATATTGATAATATTTGGTATTTTGTGAAAGCGCCGTGAGAGCTCGAAACTTGTTAATTTTGGTTGTTTTAAAGATATTTGTTTCTAGATTTATGAAATCATTATTGATTTTTAAGTTTAAATGTAATTAAACACTTTTGTCAGTAACTGAACGTTTTTGGCTTTAAATTTCAGATTAACAGTACAGTTACTGAATTTGATATCATTTTTGAATTATTTACAGTTTAGATGTCATTATTGACTTTGATATTGTTTTGAATATTGTGCATTTAAGTAACTCATTTCTGATTTAAGATATATTGTGCCTGTTTACGGATCACAACAACATTTGAGTATTTTGATTACTGCTGTTGATAACATCTGTTTATTTTATCTAGGTTCATTTGATCATTAATTAATTATTACATTTGTTGATTTTGGTAATTGATTATTACATTTGTGATTTTGGTAATAATTTGGACTTAGTGTATCAGGTATGTAATGTTGATTCTTGGTTGAACTATAGATATGTGTATGAAGGTACATGAAGTTGGCTACAGGTCGACTTGTGTTTGATATTTTTGCAGGATTGTATTGAAATAATTTAAAAGTTCATTAATTTATTTACTGTTTTATGAAGAGTTTTATTGAAGTAGGTTTGTTGTGACGTCACTGACAATATACTGAGGTTATATTAGCCATGGAGCCCTTATCTATAGATTTCTTGTAGCCGCGGAGGATTGGTAGGTTATCTTAGGCGGTTAGCTGGGGTAAAGAGGCAGATAATTTACCTGGCGCCCAGAACATCTTTATATTGGAAAGTTAACTTACAATTGGCTTGACACTTGTTTGTTAACCCACTCCCGTCTCCACTGAAGCTGCCGTGCACCCTGGTGTGTCAAGGTTTACCACATGGGCTGTAATAAGGTGGTAGGTTAGCCATTACATCGTAGGCAATAACCGGGCGTTTTTTTGACATTACACGTTGTAGCCCTTGATTTTGTTATTACATACATCTGATTCCATATGGAATCTGCATGCAGTAAATTCATTCAATCCCAAATAGAATATCCTGAGTAAATCTTTTATTTTATAAAGTTGTTTTCGAAATTATGTCGTATACTATAATATACTTTTATAGATCTCAATTTTTTAAGAAATCTTTAAAGTAAAGCAAGACTAGTGAATAGTGTTCAAAATATAAAAGCATCTTATATAATTTAATAATTAACAATATAAAGATATAATCAGTTACGAATGACGACTTATTTATCTTACTGCCATAACAATTCGTTAGTTCGTACATACGAAATATTCGTATGTACGAAACATACGAAATCATACCGTATTTAACGAAGTAAGCAAACTAACGACTGGCTAGTCGGACCTTTTGGTTTTGATATCGCATGATATTATGCGATTCGAGTAACAACACCAATGTAAAAGTAAAGATTCGGTACTTCGAGTCTTATCCAGTATTCGTTACTTAGTAAGTAGTATTGTATTCGTTACTTAGTAACGAATACATATGGTTTGTTACAGTCCTACCATGCAATGTATTGTCTTCGCCATAATTATTAGTCTCATAACGATGTATTTATAATTAAAAACTTATCTTCATGTTTGCATAACCTTTCCATTTCATTGCAGTTCTACTATTGCCAAATAGATGGCAGTAGTTAATAGACGAATTTGTATTTAGTCAAGAACAGTGACAAAAAGACAACAAACGGGAAAATTGAACTTAAAGAATTGTATTGTCATCGGCCCTTGACACGTGTGCCAATTTTCAACTTAATTGGACTTCTTTAAGTTGGTGAGAATTACGCTGAAAGTTTCCATTACATAGATAGATACATACGTACACATCGAGCTAATAAAAGCGAATTAAAAATTCGTAAGATTATATGAAAAAAAAGTTTTAATGTACATTAATGAAAGTGTTAAAATTTTTTATTCTGAATGGGTTATTTATATTTGAATTGACAAGAGACAAGAGTTTTCAGCATCCACTAGGTCTCCAGAAAATGTAGCATTTCTTATTGTTGACTATACATATATATTATTGCAATATGAATTTGAATTGAGAAAAAAAATTAATGAAAAGAGTAGATTGGTAAAGCATTTTCGACATAGGTGATAAGATAGAGGTAGTTATATATCATATCAAGCACCCTAGTGTTGCCTGCAGATTACTAACACAACAAGAGAAGCAACAATATCTCTATAATCCTTGATGGCAGGATAGCAAGTTTTAATAAACAAACGCTTTCAAAGAGCAAATGAAATATACATTTAAAGTGTCATTTCAAATTTTTAAAACGAATAATTTACATCTTCAATTTAAAAAAATGCACAATCCATTCGATATTTCATAACGTATGTACGTATCAACCGCAACAGCAGCTGAGCATCCAGTCGTTTTGTGACAACACAACGAGTCGGTGACAGAATCGCATTTGATTGGAAATCCCTGTTGATTTGAATTTTGCTCCATCATTTTAAACAACAAAATTGGTAAAATGCTCTCGGGATATCTATCTGTCCATGTAAATTTGCCTCATCTGAATATCATGTGCACTGCGCTGAGGGTATATATAGATAGAGAACGTAGGCAGCCGTTGGGATTATGCAGATCAATGTCAAAACAGATTGGAATTTCTCTCCTCCACAGTTGTAGTGGTCCCCGCCTGGAGCGGAATCTGCTACTTCGGAATTCGGACAAATCTAATTACAGTCATGATGTTCTAGTCACCGGAAGTAGTTAACTATTTTTCAGCACAGCTGGACTATAATTTATGCAGTCATTAATATTTATTTCATCGCTCCAAACTCAAATACGAAAAGACAGTGAGGGACGTATCTTCAGCACAGTTTCTTTTTTTGAAGGGCGGCGGGGCAAGGCAAATAGAAGACTGTGTAGGTACGCACCATTTTAATCTATCCTTTCATTTAAAATATATATCGACACTTGATTAATGACATTCCTCCAAATTTTTCTTTATAACTATTGGTAGAGCTTATCGAGGAAAAAGAAACAACAATCATATAGAAGGAGTTAAGAAAAGTAAGTGTTCTTAATACATTAATAATGGTACAGTATGTCTGACTGTTATACCGGTCCATAGAGCAAAATTGAGCCCATTTTCGGACATAAAATTCAACAACAATTCGCTTATATAATTACGTCAGTAACAGTTTAGAGACAATTATTGCTAAGATTTTAACAGCAAACTCGTAGAGGTAAACTGTTTAAATAATACTACACAGTCTACAGAAAAGTTGTACAGGATCAGAAATCCTTCTTAATGAGCGCTTATACATCCTCAGTGGATCTTTTTTTACCGAGTAAACTGAAAAAGTTTATTCTCTTCGAGGTGTCATTCCTTTGTACGCAAGACAATATATATTATATATAAATATAATATACATTGTTTCTGGTCGGGAATGAATGACACCTCGAAGAGAGTATTCAATATCTCTGACAGGTGAAGTAACCTGAAAATTTTATCGTGATATTCTGTCCTAGGAGTTAAGGGAGAACAGCAATTACACGGAACGGCTCCAGATTCGGAACCTCTGTGTACTGATTCTCTTGAAAATCCTAGATGTCGGTCTTACATCTCGCGTCTTGAAAAAGTTTATATGGATACTATTAAATAAGTAGTTTCTGAAGAATTGAAATTTAAATAATTTAGAGAGATACTCTGCACATTCCATTGTATTAAAGAGATTAGTCCGGCCGGGATACACTAAAGATATTTTGAAAGTTCATAAATTCCAATTTAGTTTTTCTATATTGAATTTTCGCTATAATGCCGAGAAATGGTGAATCTTTATGGCGTCGCTTATTTATTTTATGTCTGATTACACTATTTGCATTCTTTTATTAACTGTTTCATTAACTTACGATACTATTTCATTAATTGTTCAAATTGCAGTTGTTTTTTCTTCAGTTTGGCCTTGTTTTTCTTCAAATATTTTAAAATCATGTTGTCGTTTTTCTTCTAGTATATTAAAATCATTTTGTCTTTTTAATTCAATTTGTTCTGTTTTTTTTTCAAATTTCGAGAATAATCCATTAAATGATGTTGTTTTTTTTTATCGTAGAAACAAGATTTTCTAACTCTACTCTACGTTTTTCATCAAAAGATTTCACTAACCTTTGTTGAATTTATTCTTGATGTTGTTTCTCCTTCTTGTCACGTTTTTCCAGGATCTGAGTTATTTTTTCATCTAGTCCATCCGTAACCTGTTTGAGTATTTTTCTGTAGTCTCGTGCATTCTTTTTCCATACTATGACTTGTGGCCATAAATCAATTTATGATTGTATCTTCACTTAACCCTTCACTTCTGATCACCAAATTGCAATAAACTCCGTGGGTTCAAAGTTAATTAATTAAAAAAAAACTGATATTCACTTCACTTTCAAGAACTTTATTTACATGTAAACATAAAATATTTCCAAGAGCTGATTCTAATACAATAACAAAAATAGGTAGATAAACTATACTAACTAACTACTGAAATTAGTATCGCCTTATATAGCGTACGTCGAGTTTTCTGGTCGTTTTACCTTTGTTCGCATAGCGTCCAGATAAACAGTTTTTGCCCCATTCGAACCTTCTAGTTCTTGTTTTAATATGTTTAATTGGAATGAATAATGCTTTACGTTGCTGTAGTCAGGGACGGCGTAGATAAATTTTATAATAATACAATACCTGCCCAAAATGTGATTTTTATTTTAATAAACATTAAAATTTTCTGTTTGCGACATTTTAAATTAGAGACTTGACACATTAGAAGTAAGACCACCTCAAAAGACCAACGTTTCCAAGTTTATAGACGATTGAGAGAAAAATCACACTGATATGGGGATATAACTGAGAAAGTGTCCAGCTGAAAATATTAAATATTATATTCAAGAAGTGACCAGGATGCCGCTGATGTAGAATGAGAGTATGCTATGAATTGCTAAATATAAAATAATATTAACTAAGCCACCCTAATTTAATACATTTTGACGGATACTCTTTTAAATATTATTAGATTAAACTATAGTTGATGCTTTGATATTTAAAACATATCTATTTAAATAATGCTCCTATAATTTAATCTGTTATAATTAAAGTGATCTAGTTGTATATTGCCAGAATATTAAATACAGTTGTTATATTTAAGAACTAAATTACACGTTAAGATTAATACTTGAACCGTTGTAAAATAATGACAAATATTCTAATTCCTCTGTGATTTATATCCATTATTAAGAATGACAAAAAATGAAAAACAGAGACAGGGCGATCCTAAGAAACGGACAGTATATTTCGTAAGAGACTTTCGCTTCCATCGTCCAGTATCATATGACTGCTGCTCTTTTTTCGGAAAAGTGTAATTGAAGTGATTTTTATGTAAAACATGTACTTTGCAACTAAGTTGTTATATCGGGTGTTTTTTTTTTAGAGGTATAGAACTTTGAAACGGAATTAAACAAGGATATATTCTTTAAATTGACATGAAATTTACGTTATTCGAAAGATAATCTTCTGGCATATGACCGCCACGGCTGGCTCGGACGTAGAAACTATGCGGTTACTAAACATTTCTTTCAATAAATCAATTGTGGCCCGAGATGTGTGACATGGCACCCCGTCTTGTGGAAACCACAGCTCGTGTGCATCATGATTATTCAATTGATGAACGAAAAAGTTATTAATCACCATTGACTGTAACGTCTGGCCAGAAGTAGGGACCAATTATTTCACCAGCACATAAAGCACACCAGTCAGGTTTTCTGGATGTAACGGTGTCTCAACATGAACTTGAGGATTATCATTACTCACACACAAATACGCAGTTTTGTCTATTGACGTATCCATTCAAGCAAAAGTGAGCTCCATCGCTATACAAAATTCGCTTATGAAAATCGGGATCGACGGCAATCTTGTTTTGGGCCCATTCACCAAATGTACGCTTTGCTAGGTGATCGTGTGGCTTCAATTCTTGCACGAGTTGAATTTTGTAAGCACGCAAAACCAAGATCTTTCCGCAAAATCTTCCATAAAGTGGATGGACACATATCCAATTCCTGTGCACGATGGCGCATAGACTGATTCGGGTTTTCCTCTACGCTACGCTCTACAGCAGCAATGGATTCTTCTGTACGCACTGTACGACATCTCTGTGGATGCGTATTATCATTTAGAGTAAACGTGGTACGTAAACGTTTCATAGTTAATCGAATTAATTGCTCTGATGGACGATTATGTTGACTGTAAAATGGACGTAGTGCGCGATATGTATTTCGAACAAAACCATGATTTTCAAAATAAATTTGCACAATTTGAAAGCGTTGTTCAGGCGTCTGTCTATTCATAATGAAATGCCAAACCAAACTAAACATAAATCACTTCACAGCTGACAAGATGGCCGCCGGTTAAAAGAGTGTTGCCAACTTAAAGTTCTATACCTCTAAAAAAAAACACCAGATATAAGTAGAGGTAGCAAGCACACTATGGTTGGTAGATACTTCTGTGTTGGAATGCTTCGTAGTAAAAATTGGTACAAGACGACACTGTTAACAACAAAAGGCAACATTTTGATACAATTTTTGAAGACACAAAACCATGAAACATTACTGAAGAGACTAAATTTTTTTTATCAATTGTGACTTACATGGTAACTTCACTGAATTTAGTATTCATTTATCATCAGATAAAGCATAACGAATTATTCAGAAATAGTCTGACTTACATATTGTTGTTGAATGCACCGTTTCTTTAACCGCTATATAGGTTTTTTTCTGCTTGTAGTTTCAGAACATTTCATAAGAATTACTATTGTTGTTGTCTCGAAAAACAACAATTGAGTTGTACTTAGATATGTAACACGAGTATTATTATTTTTGCTTTATTAAAATTGAAAATGTCTCGGAAAAGTACTATATCTATCCTTGGGTTTCCTGTACTTTTGCCCTCATTAGTATTAGTAGGTCATTTTTGAAATAGAACCATCTATCTCATTTAATTATGCTATGAGAGAGAGAGAGGGAGTGTCATTAATTATTTCAGATAAATCTAATAGGCAGTTTATATAAAATAAGATTATCCAAAATCTTTTACACAGTAAGAATATATCATACATACATGTTTATCCGCTTATCCGCGAAATGTAGATGTAGAGACCACCGGGACTTTGCATAGGGGGTGGTCTGTGCAAAAACATGCTCAGCTATCAAGATCGGTTCATGCTGAAAGAAGCGGATCGTGTAAAGTTGAAGGACTAGATAAGGAAAGACAAGATGAATATGGATTGTTCTGATTCGAGTTTTGCTTTTACACAAGATTGACTAAGTCTCATTTAAAAAAAGTTTACTGTATTTAGAAATCGTTTTTTGCAATCACGTATGTAGAACGTGATAAAAAAATCTCTTTCACACACGTACTTAGTTTATTTAATATTTAACTGTTTGAAATTAACATATTCTATCATTTTCAATACTACATATGAAAATTTGGCCTGAGAATTGTTTTAAATCATTAACTGAATTTTCTTTTATAAATCCTATATCCAGAACGAAGGGCTCCCCTTATAGTGATTTTATATTTCATATTATTATAAATTAACAATAATTATAAATGGTTGTATAATTTAACTCCATAAAAACTAAATATGTTAGAAATTACTAAGTAAACAATTGCCACCTACTAATCAAAATCTTTGATTTTTTTAAACCTATCAAGTTTGCTCTACATAAATCTTCTATAAACTTAACTTTTTTTTCATTTATAATTCATGTAAGCAAATTGTTTCTTTCATTTGCTAAAATTTTTCGTGTGGTCAGCTGTCTTTTCCAAACATAGAGCATAGAGAACTAGAATCTTGGAACTAGTACCGTAAGTGGTACATTTATATTATCAAGTTTCCGTTGATCCAGGCACACATATTATGACAAGTGCGTGATTTACTGAGGGCTCTTAGGTATCTTGAATTGTTAGTTGAGTTGTTTAAGATAATTACATATCAGTTTTTAACAAATATATCTTTATGTTGCCACAAATTTGGCGCCCAACGTGCGGCTTCCTGTAAACAGGGAATTGAATTGGAAAATTAGAAATTCTGAGGTTAGTTTTATTTTATTTTTGAGTGGCTATATATTTTTGAGAAACACTAATTTTCACTTTGCCAAGTCTGGTGTAAGGAATACAACGAATTCAAGGACTGCGAAATAAAAAATTGTATGTTTTAGCTCTTTCTGGGAAATAACACCACGACTTTTTTTATTTCCAATCGTTTCGGAGTCTAGGTCAGACTCCGTTGTCAATGGCAAAGAAATTGTGAAAAAAGGCACAATTCTAAAATGTAAAATTAAAATGTTTGACAATATCTCCAGAAAGTGCTTAAACATTGAAAAAATCTGCTTCAGAAAACAACCAAAAAAAATGTATGATTTTTATTGAGGCCAGCACAGTTAACTGTTAGCATTTCATTTAAAGTTTGGAAATTAAAATAATGCACACTTTATTCTTCCTAGTTATAGATTAAAATATTTAATTAGTTGAACTAGTCTATTCCTGACAACACATTCGAAATGAAATCAAAATTCTTATTTTTCAGACAGGAATGTCAAACGGCACTGTACAAGTTAAAACAATAAGGTACTTAAAAACTAAATCATCCAGATTCAGTGAGAGTTTATTCTGATGAAATCACAAACAACTTTCTCTGAAAGAAAATCCAAAATATCCACATTGGCTTCACGTTAAGCAGGAATAAAATGAAACATTGCTAATAATTCCATAATGACTTATGAAGGGGCGCACAACGTAATATTCAATGTAAAGCGTACAATTACGTTGAAACGTAATGAAAAATTTTGCATGAAAGGATCATTATACACGCCACAGCCTCAGGTATCCGAATGGCCACCACACGTTTACAGCCTAAAACCCTCCGTTTAATGGTATTTCGTTCGTTGAGAAAAAAAAAAGATCAACTCTCCCAAACCAGTACGTCACGAAGTTCACTTTTGATTAATGAGTTGCGTGAATACCAGAGGGCTACATGAATACACAGAAATTGGGTCGTTTCCTTAATTCTTAGCAGTCTGATTAATTGATTTCTGAAGCTTATTTGTGGCAACTTCTAATTTCTTTTAATTGTTTTATTGGGAATTAACACTAAATTTTCGAAAAAAAGATAGCATATTGAAAAATCCTAACGTTTCAATATCTTATTCTGACTCCGTTGCGAATGGCATTAAAATGTGGAGAAAATATAAATTTGGAATTGAAGCTATGTTTTGACAATTTGACATGGTATTTTATTTTCTAGATACAGGAGAGTACAAAAAACTTCAAAATAGCATATATAATACCCAGGCTACTTTCAAGTTGGAAGAACTTCAAAGCGTTGTTTTCAGAATTTATATGTGGAACTCCTAGGTGCGACTTTCTAGTAAGGTAGTGTATACGCGAAAAATGCGATCAAAGAAGTTGACCATTATTCAAGGTTCCAAACATGTTTATAATATTTAGATTTCTCGAATTTTCCATAATTTGTGTAATTTTGTCTTCAGTTATTGGCACATTTATAGCTCTAGATAATAAATTTTACATTGGGGAAATATATAGACCTGCAAATGTATGAATAAATGGACACAAAAATTATATAAAGAAACGACAATTTGACAAATCTAAAATTTGTCAATAGTCTTGGGATAAGAAATGCTGTTTGTCATTATAAAACGGTTGTTGATTAGCTTCATTTCACGTATATGATTAGGCATATAGATAACATCATCACATTGTTATTAGAAAATGTCATGAGACATATGACTGTATAAAAGTTGCATTTGGCAAACGAAGATTTGAAATCTTCAATTAACAAATATGGAAGGTTCAGGATCCATTTATTTTAGGAATTTTTGGGACAATAACACCACTTTAAGAATCCTACATGTCGCTATCATCAACGTTTCTGTGGATTGTAAACTTGCTAATATATTATAAATAATTATTTGTTAAAAGATATTTTACTTGTGTGAAATACTTAAAGCGTCCATCATTTTGCCTTGTCTGGCTTATCAATATATTTACCTCTATTTGTTCATTCTGATGAAACACAGATAGCCAAATGTTTCACATCATGTATTACATCGGTGTATCGATTTTTATGGTGCTTTAGGAAGACGACTAGATAAATATCAACCGTGGTATATAATATAGTTATGCAAGAGTTTTGATTTTTCCCATCATTGGTGAGTTTAAAAGAGGAACCGATGGGATAAATTTTAAAGGATTTAGGTAAATAACCCTTTTTGAAAGGTGATCTGTAACATTTTAACGTTTCAAATAGATTTTACTATCGAATTTTGTTCAGAGTAGTAGCTTGAGATTTTAATGTCTATGTCGTACTGTACGTACGAGGGCTGCCTTTTATATTTCGGGATTGGACAACCCTAGTGTTGCAATCTGACAACTGACAGCTCTATCGTAAAGTTTGACATTTTTGAGGTTATACGTACTCAAAATGTTTTGACATACGAGCGCTATGTGTTGTCTACAGTGACTTAAAGGATTCATCTCTGCCAAAAAATGGAATTAAATCGTATTTTATACAATTTTCGAGGTAGATTAAGTCAGCAAGAGTGCATGAATGAACTTAATTTAATTTTTGGCGATGAAACTCCATAAGGACCACTGTTTATCGATGGTATGGTGAATTTAATCGAGGTCGTAGTTCACTCCAAGACGAATTTTGTGAAGGTCGTCCAAAAACAGTATTTGTTCCGGAAACCATTGATGCTGTGCGTGAACTGATATTGCAAGATTGTCATGTGACCTGTCGTGAGATTGAGGCAACCTTACACATTAGTGGGACCAGCATACTTTCAAAATTGCATAAACATTTGAAAGTCAAAAAAATTTGTTCGCGTTGGATCCCACACAATTTGTCAATCGCTCAAAAAAAGGCTCGTGTAGATTGGTCGAAAGAAAAGCTCAAAAAATACGATCGCGGTGCTTCAAAACACGTTTATGACATAATGACAGGTGATGAATCGTGGATTTACGTGTATGAGCCCGAAAGTAAACAGCAATAGACTGTATGGGTGTTTCAAGATGAGCCGAATCCAACATAAGTTGTTCGCGCACGAAGCACTTCCAAGCAAATGATCACCTGTTTTTTCGGAAAAACTGGACATGTCGCAACCGCACCACTAGAACAGAACAGTCAATTCTGAGTGGTACACAACCATTTGTTTGCCAGTTGTCTTCCAAGAAATGAGGAAAATACCTCAATCAGAATGGAAAAAGTGCTTCGACAATTGGTTCAAACGTATGCAAAAGTGTATAGATCTTCATGGGGGATATTTTGAAAAACAATAAAACGATTTTCGATGATTAATATTTGTTTTTGTTCTCTAATCCCGAAATATAAAAGGCAGTCCTCGTATAAATAATGGTACATTGTACATTACTTTAATGCAGAGGTTTAACACATTTTGAAATGGTGCTGGTATAAGGATTTAGGAGATCAGTTTTAACAGGTATATACCATTTACATTTTAAATTCGGTAAGTTACTATAAATATAATTCATTTGTTAATAGAATTTAATAGCTTTCGTTTAGCATTTAACTTAGTTGAAATATTAGTTATGTATTTTGTTTGTTATTTCTTGTATATATGATATATAATTATTTTCATGTAACCCCCATCTGCTCTCACATGGTGTGTTACTCTCCTATCCTATCGATAAAAAATTGCACTGAATTATGATAGTGAACAATAATTGCACAGAGAGATACTGCAATCATGAGCAATATAATAAGATAAGGTTATTATAAAAGTATATGTTACTTTAGATAAGTTCATTAAAGTAGGGAGCTTTAATTTCTAAATATAGTAACTGTAAGTTAAAAAGTTGTCAGCTAAAGGATGTCTCCAATTTTAGATACTTAAAACAGTGTGGCTCACTTAAATAAATTTACTTTTGTTTTTTATTATATACACATTTACCAAATGTTCCCGACGAATAGCTGCCGTTCGTAACTGTAAGCAGACATTTGATAATTTTTTATTATTACAAATTTATATCACAACGTTCGGTTTGAAATTCGCACTTTTCAGGCATATGGCAACTCAGTCCAGAAATGCAACGTAGCTTCGGGCCTGAGTTGCCAATGAAGCTGATTAAGACTTCAGCCAGAACCCAAATTTCTATATTAATAATTTTGCCTGAAATAGATAGACTTAGATCTCTACAGAATCTTTCAACTTGAATAACCTAAGGTTCTAAAACTGATTCTAATAGTGTGCTGAAGCTACAAATACAAGTTTAAGATTTAGATCGTAAGTGTTATGTAATAATTATAGTGTATAAAAGCAGTATAATAATTTCTTGAGCGTTATCTGTTATTGCAGAGAATTTCTTCTTAGTGTCTTATTTGAACCTGAAAAAAAAACATTAACACGAAATTAGGTTTAGCTTTTATAACGTTGCCGTAATTGATGGTATATATTGTTACTCAGTAAAATAATACAAGAGATAAAGTCTCCCTAATGGATTTTGCTGATGACACTATTAAACGGATTCATTAAAGGTATCAAAAGAAGGCCTTCTTTCGTTTCAAGCCAAGATCCCAATCATATTCCGTTATTTAATTATCCCTTCTCGTGAAAGCTAACGAAGACTGACATAAAATAGCTTTGTCCGTTTTTGCGAGCAGCAAAATCCTCTTCAACAGTTTTAAATTTCGATGGTATCTGCGCCAGTGTTTACGCCGGTGAGTTTAATATCTCAATTTAACCGCATTCTAAGTAGAAAATATCCCATTTCTCGCTTAATTAGCGGCCCGTATGTATTACTCGTACCAATCTTTATCCGATCACGGCACGATCAATGATCTCTTGAATTATGCATGAATGCATACAAATTTGGAAGATTCGGGGATTATTAAAAATAAATTGATTACAGTATCAGCTGAGTTCGGCGAGAAGCTAATCTACGAATTTACTCTATCAAGATGTTCTTGAACATTTTGAAGAGAAATAGATGACACCGACGGGTCTCCACTTCTTGGACGATGAAGGGGTAACTGTGATGAAATTTCAAATTTGGAAAATTAAAAGAACCTCCTGGGGCCTGTTTCATAATCAACTTGTAACTTGTAGTTTTGTAACTTGTAGAATTAGCAACATCAACATTATTCTACAAGTAACAACTTGTAAAATCCAAAATATTAGTATTCGAAATATGCAGGAGAATAGCAAACAGCACAGATCATGCAAAAAAGAGGGAGTAGCGTTTCAATTTAGAAATATTGTAACACATGAATACTTATTAGTTTCATTGTCAATATAATTATCAAAGAATATATGTCGGACAAAGTTAATTCCTAAACCAACCATTACTTGGTGCTACCCATCGCCTAACCGGTAGGCCTTCCCAATTTAATTTCATTACTACTACTTGACGTAAAAAGTTTTCAGTATGAAACAGAAACTACCAGTGCAACTATTTTATAACTTGTATTATGTATAAGAATTTTGGAAGTATTTCACCGACGAATGCAATTCTAAAGAAGCCATCTAAAATAGAGCTCACAGAGGAAGCGACTCAAGCTTTGAACTGCTCAAAAGTATAAGATTACATACGAGGACTTTCACGCTTATGTGGTGTTATTTCCAAAGAACTTACAAAAAATAAAAAGACAAAAGATGACAAGTAGACAACTGGCATGGTATAGGCACGTGCTGAGAATGCTGAGAATGAAGGGCAAGAATGGGCCAAAATTTCAAAAAGAGCTCTAATATATAGAGGTAAGAATAGAAATAATAGAATATATCATTTCATGGTACGATAAAATTAGAAACATAATATGAGAGCAATAGAGGAAGAAGGAGAAACAAAGATAAACAGCAGAGGCTGTAAGACCCCTCACTACTATAAATATTTCCTCAGTATTATTTCAGGAAGTAAAGTTAAGCATAACAAACACCACACACATTTGAGGCTCATTGAAATAATACATTTATTATTGCTTCTGGGGTAGCTGTTGTGATTACTATATCTAATGTAGCTGCAGTAAATTTCTAGTACTTTTCAGGGGCAGATCTAGATACGTGCTTCCGGGGCGTGGGGGATTTCATGCTTTTCAAAGGGTGGAAGACGATCCTGTACTAAACTTACCAAAAGATAATTTTTAACCCATAATTCTTGGATTGTTACATTAAAAATAGTCGTTATGTAGATTAAACCCATTGAAGTGATCTTCTTCTAGGCACTTGGAGTTAAAATTACCTCGTTTTATTATTAAATTTACTAACTTTGAGACTCTCGATGGGGGTGATTGCCCCCATCGCCCCCCATGGATCCGCCAAATGGTACTTTTGTATATATTTTTTATACCAATCATTGATGTTTCCAAGTTTGTCAAATAATACCATCCCAGAGTCATTACCTTGTAATTTTGATAAAAAAATACAAACCATACCTCGGACATTGATATTGGAAATGTTACTGAAATCAAGATAAAAAATTTAACAAAAAAATTAAAAATCAATATGTTGTGGTAAAAACTGTATATAACATGTTCCTATTGAATTACAGGAGAAGTAAAATAGTTTTTCTAATGAACAAGACTTATTTTTAAAACTTTTTGTCTTTGCTGATAACAAGGAGGAAATTTAGATACCGTATTATGTGGCAATGTAAGTTAAAACGTTTATTCTGATAGGGGTCGCGATTTTGATTTTGATTTTCTGAAAAATATTTGTAAGATCTTCTAATTTAGTTTTGTTTTTTATTTTGGAAAATGTCATCACACTTGGAGAACAAAAGCAAGATTTGAAAATACAAATGTAAACATAAATTTGAAATTAAAATTAAATTTTATATTTTTGTTTTGAAACGTTATATAAATCACAATAGGCTCATTTGGTGCAAAATCCATAGTAATAATTTTAGGTGCCTACATTATACTGAGTGTTGATTTCTTAATTACCTACCAATATAGGTTTCGGTTTCATTATTGGAATTACTTAGTATTTTAGTAAAAGTAATTTCTCCACCAAATATCTGAGCTTCTTTTATAATAACACTACAAATTGTTGCGCAACCAGACAAAGACAATAGTGTTCATTGGTTAGTTTTTTCTAAGGTTAAGTATAAGAAATGACAGGATTATTTTTCTAATATAAAATAATTCTATCAGTAGATTTAATACGAGTATAAGCGGTATTTGTAATAAATAACCAAAAAATCAACAAAAAAAAATTCCCAAATTTGAGCATTCTCTAAGTGTGAATCAATCAAAAGGAAACAAGTCCCATAATTTATATAACGTTCGTTTTAAAAAAATCACTGTTAAGAGTCGATTTTTATTTCCCATGGAAAACAATATGCAAATATAATCAGCCTTGCCACTTCAATTTTCTCGCTCCCTACAACCTAAAATTGGGGTCTAGTGGTACCTTAGCTAAAAAGTAATCAAAATATTTGTTCAACGCTTCTTTAGTTTTAAGATTTTATCAACAAGTTTTTGAGAAAACAAGAGGAAAAAATTCAGCTGAGGCTCTATATTTCTAATTTCTTCAAAATTTAACCTTTTATACTTTCGGAGATAAGGGGGAACGGCCGACTTTTTTAGTTCCCCCCCCCCAGAAGTACCCCTAAAATCAAAATTTCTTCATTTACGATATGTACTTCACATCGGGTCACCAGACTATACACTGGTACCAAATTTCAGCCTTTTCCGTCCAGTAGTTTAGGAGAAAGTTGCTCTGATGTGACAGACGAAGAAATCCGGATTGATATTATAAGGGTATCAGTATCTTGTTTATACGGAAACCTAAAAAAGAATTGTCTAGTATTGTTTCATGAAAACAATGCTAAAACATGTTGTTTTTTATCGAGAAATAGAAGTGTTCGTTGATTTTGAACTCTCACTTCAACAACCGAGTGGGATGCGCTTAACCATGCCATTAATTTATGAAATACATGTTTTCACTTGTTTATGAATTATCTTTTCAACCAATCAAACACAAATATTAAGAAATGTTTATTCAAATTCTTTATCGTTTATCGTTTAAAGAAAGTAGTGAATCTAGTCTAGTCTTTTTACAATCACCACCTTTGGAATTGTGTTTCTGTAAAGAATGTATAAGCACTTCCCATTTAGTTTTTGAGTGATATATGCAATGAAAAATTTAGAAAACATTTCATAATTTTTATGTTTGACCTGTTGAAAAGATAATTTGATTAACATTAAAATTATTTATCCATTATAAAGTTTAATCCCATTTTACTTCAGGGTTGAAGTTAACCCCTGCCGGTGGTTGATGTGAAAGAGTTGAAAATTGGCACGAGATAAAAATCACTGGGATTTAACATTTTTTTCATCAAGGTCTACTATAGAAACTTTTTTTTCATTGTGCTTTCTTTATTTTCTCAAAACTATTTAACTGTTTTCATGTGTAGTGTCCTTTACAAATAGCTACCCAATTGTTCAAATGACTACTATTAAATACTGACTGTCATATGCTACATTATCTACAACAGTCACTGTAAACTTATTATTTTTTCTTTTCATTGTGTTATTTTATTGGCAATGAAAAGGGGTCTGATATAGATCTTGAAACGTTTTAAAAATTTAAAATATGCAGGCTTTCTGTCAGTGTGCTGTTATTCCAAGAAATTTAAAAAAAAACATTTGTTTGCATGTTTCGATTTTTTTTTCAAATGTCATGCCCAATCAAGTGGGCTATAAGTACACCATATTTTAGCTCGTTATAAGTTTAAGTTAAGTTTTTGTAAGTATTAGCTAGATTAACAGGCCAACTGACTTCTGAAATGACATTGAAATTTCTACGGAGGTAAACTTTTCTCTTTGTTAGGTGCTGGTTATCAATGCCCAGCTGTTAAAGACCACACGTCAAAAAATTACAGCTCTCTTAACCTTCATGAATAATTTGATTGATGCCGAATTTCAAAATATAAAACACGGCGCGTATGATAAATGTTGCATCATTAAAAAACTAAAAGCAGCTCCTTCAATCTTCACTTGACATCTCTCCTTATGTATGCACTTATACGTTTCGAGTTTTCTTCAGTCCTGTTTCGACTAAACTCTTAATGGTACGCGTACCTACTTAAATATGCGCATACCAAAAGTCCTACCGCTTTCTCGACTTCCATTTAGATTTTGTCACTACTTGTAATGCACTTAGAAAAAAAAACCTACGACCATGTATCATTCCATTCAAACGTATTTCAAAGTGTAGTTGTGCTTAAAGTACATGACAGTTTATTAGGAACGTCATACCCATTTACCATGTACTTCCAACCTGCTTGTCATAATACCTATTATAACTGTTTGTTTTACCATTGAATCATTTATCATTATAATTCGAGACCTTATCTTATCTTGGGAGTTTTGTCTAACGATTTAGTCACAATTAAGACAATGATTGAGAGATCGAAGTATTGAAAGTTGTGTTTTTGGTTTGCACTTATTGATCTTCCTAGCGTGAACATGATATTTGGAGCTATTAATCACAGTACGTGGATCATCATTAGTGCTGTTGTTATTCAACGAGATTGACTTTATTGGTTTCTATATAAAAATACAGATTAAAGCATATAATGTTATTTGTTTACTGTTCCTGGCTATATTGATTCCTTGTTTCCAACACTTCTTTGGTAGTCGTTGTTCCCTTCTTTTTCCCTTCATAAGTAGCCGTACCAAGTTACTTGGTTTTTCTTTTGAGCATATATTAATGTTGTTTCTATCTTCTTTATCTATTTAATTTGTTTTACTTGATGTCTTGTAATATTATAAGCCTAAAGCATGTTCGCCAAAAAACCGTTGTTCACAACTTTAATTCGATTTTGCATTTTTTTATTTATTGTCTAGACTTCTGAGGCATATGCAAAAAATAATTTTTTGTTATTTTCTCGTATACCTTTCCTGGCCAGTTTACATAAGTTTTTTGTAATATGTCTATTGTCGTTCTATGTAACTTCCACGAACTTATATTATGCAGTTTTTCTCTAAGTTTAAAGGACGCAATACGATCAAGATGGAACTATGTAGAAGAGGGCAAAGGGTATTTAGAGAGGAAAAAAGATGTTAGCGAAGCCAATCAAGGAGAAGGAATATTGTGGTTAGAATATGAAAAAGCCTTAGAAATCTTAAAGAATAATAAAGCCGCAGGAGTACTTATATCGAATACCAGCTGAGATTCTCTTAAAACCTATACTATGAAACAAATAAAATAATGTAAGAATGTAGGAGTAAGATCTACGAGAGTGCTATGTTACTAGGCAATTTCAAAGAAACCTATTGATACCAATTCCAAAAAAAAAACAATATAGGAGTGTAAGAATTACCGAATCCTAAGTCTATTAAGCTTCAAAAATTATGATAAATTCATATATGACAGAATCCTGCAAAAAATTGACTACCTAACAAAATACTAATCCGGATTCAGAAAACAATCAGGGACAAGATGAGGTATAATGGCACTAAAATTAAGATTGGTGAAAATTTTAATCAAAGGAAAACCAACGTATACAGCATTTGTGGACCTGGAAAAACTATTTGACAGGGTAAAGTTGAGAACACTTTTTGAATGACTAAAAAAGATTAAATGATAAAGATCGTCGAGTAATCCGTGCACTGTACAGAGAACTAAAACCTGTAATAACTATTGGCAGCATATTAAAAAAGACCACATAAACAAGAGGGTCCAACGAGCCTGCCTATTATCTCCGTTGCAATTTAATTTTTACATCCGATTTGCAAAAAACAGCTTCAACCAATTGGCAAGCAATGGTATTACAATACAAGGTAAGAAGATTACAATCTTACGATAGGCAGATAATATCGCAATCATAACTGAAAATAAACAAGACCTGCAGAAAGCTACCAGGGAAATGGATGACACACTAAGGAGACAACATAAGTTAAGAAAACAAGAAAATAGAAGAAAAATAATATTTTCAATACCTCGTAATAATCAATAAAGGCGGAAGAGATATCAAAAAGATAACGAGAAGAATACTGTAAGACAAAGTAGCATCCCATAAAAAGAGGAAACTGTTATTATCGAACATGTGATATTTGGACGATCCCAAAATATGAGAGGAAAAGATTAGGAGCGTTCAAGATGTGGGGCTACACATGATTGTTGAAAATCTTGGGCAGAGCATACAACAAATTAGGAATTGTTATCACCGATGTATGAGCAATGATTAACTCTTATCAAGAAAATACAAAAATGAAAAGACATATTGATGGATATATACTAATGCATGATGGCCTACTGAAAACACTTGTCGAATGAACTATACAAGGGGAAAACGCACTTGAAAGACCTTGAATACAGTACATTAAACAGATAATGCAAGACGTTGATTGCAGTACCTACCTGCAAATGAAAAGACTAGCAGTAGACACTAACCATGGAAACTACAATTGCTAGATCAAACAAATAGTAGCGATTGTTAACTTCCAGACAGTTTTCTGCGGCAGCATATTGTTAAATATTCAATTTTGTGTGTATTTAACTCCAGACCCCAGTTGTTACATTGTTCCGCGAGTTTTCGAACCATATATGTAACATCTTATTTTTTGGTGTAACAACCTGGTCGTCAGCTAGTAAATACGGTAGTAATGTATATTCTCCAATTTGTACTCACATGTGACTGTTGGTCTTTTGTTCTTTGTCAAGGAGTCCCAAAGATTAGTTACCAGGACAATATCATAGACTTTCCGTAAATTTATAAATACAAATAGAGTTGATTTCAATTTCATAGCGATCGATTTCTCCATCTTCTTGGTTTGAAGCCAGTCTGCTCCTCCCAATTTTCTAACTGACTTTCTATCCTATCTCGTAGTACTTTACGTACAGTCTACCTGCGGAAGTATGACACTGAATCCTCTGTAATTTGTACAATCGTGTTTATTCATTTTCTTGTATGTAAAAATAATGGTATCTCTTCTCCATTCAAGTACTTGTTAAATGTTAGTACTAAGTTTTCTAATACCAAAGTCGAGGAAAATTTCAAGTTTTGTTGTTTTTCATTCTCGATTATGTTTTTTTTTTAATTTCTTCAGTTATAAATGACTCTCAGTTAGTCTAAAACATCTCGCCTACATTTCTTGTTCAATTGGGGCTAGTATTAGATTTTCATTTCTAGTCAGTTTGAATGTCTTTACAGTTTTCTAAGCAGATCTAGATTTGAAACGCCTTAATAGTCTATCGATCTATGACATTTTCTTTATCTTCTTTTATATACAGATGGTTTTATCCCCAGGTTAATTAAAAAGAAGATAATTCGTTTCGACCATTACACAGCTCTATTTAAATCGCTCTCGAGTAAGATTATGTCTTCAGCAGTACTTATCGGAAGTAAATATTTCGTTGCCAACATAATGAAAAAAATTATATTACGTATACTGTAACAGATATTATTGACAACTAAGTGATACTATGGGGTTTCAGTGCGATCCCAGTGAGACACTTTGTAAACTTAGTAAAAATGTATGAAAAATGCTCTTTTTAACTGTTTTTATATAATTTTTGTATTTTTTTTCATAAACAACTTCTTATATTTAAATGGATACATGTAGTCCATTTTCATGATTTAACGTTTTTGTATCAATTTGATTAAAAGGAAAGGAGATGTTGACTTGCTATGCAAGACTAAAAAAACAGTTATGATTGGAAATATACCCAAACTAAATCTTCACAAACTCCTTACAAATGTAGCGCTGTGAAACATTTTATTGTTTGAAATGTTTTTTTATTAACCATAATACATTTTATTTGTAAAATATCGTGTTACGTATTTCAAATATAATGTATATTTTTTTCAAATATTATTATTTTATTCTCAAAAAAACTTCTCAGACCAAAACCAAATTTTGGACCAACGGGCCATACTTTATAAGTCCCCTATACATTTAAACGCACAAGTTGCATCTGAGCCAGCCTAAAGCAAAAGTAGTCCTTTGTATCTGTTTGGATACAGGTGGCCCAACAAAGTCTTCAATTTAATTAGAGCATGGGACAGGATATATCAACTCCTTTTTCAAATCCATTCGAAATTTTCACCCTCGTCAATAAGTGAGAATACATCACTCAAAAAATTGAAGATTTTGTCTTATTATCGATTATTTTATTTCCAATTTTGCTTAAATAATTATCCTAACAATAGACAGATAAACGCAGACACTGATCACTAAGAATAGATATTATCCGGGCCTTTATTATTTATTATTTGCAAAAATTGATTTATCAATGTTTTGACATGTTCTAGTGAGAACATGCAGATTCAAATTTATGTAATAATAGTTCATACGCACCCTGTATTATATAGGTAGGCTTTTAAGCCATTTAAACAATTTCCCTTCAAAATCATTTTATTCTATTTCCATGTTAATTAACCAAAGAGAATTCACTCCTTAAAAGCATTTTTGAATAACATATACTGCCTCTCACCAATACTCTTGTAGATTTCAATCTTCTGATGTTGGTATGCCTCTCATGGTGTCAATTTCGAAATTTTTTAACGGTAAAACTAACGAGAATGGAAGAAAATAAATTCGTGAATGGCGTGGAGGATATTTAGAAACGGTTTATTTCGAGTTCAGTTTAGAAGTTGATTCATTAATTTTCCTTAATTGAAAGTGATTTCTATGGTTGTATATTAAACGATATTGATGTAAATTTGACGTTTAGAGGATACAGTTTTTTTATCACGAAATTATGATAATCAATTAGTGTTGCATTCGTTAAGGTTCTACGTTAATTAGACATTTAAAGTGTCAGTTAGCCATTAGAAAAAATAACAAATGGGGTACCACATTCCATCATTTTTGTGGTGTAAAATACTTTGAAGGTCTGAATTAGTTAGTGGGATGCTGTTTGTAATTTCCAATTGGACGAGAATGAAATTTTCCTTAGATGAACACACTACAGGGAGAACTACTAAAGTTAATTTCCTCAGAAACTGGATTTATTTGGAACAATTTATTTATGAAGTACGTAAAATTGCTAATAAAAATTAAAACTAGTGTCAATCATTTAAAACCATTTGACTATTTCGATTAAACGATCTTTAGTAGAATTTCAATTGTAGATTCCAGTAAATTTTCTTAGTTAATGCAATCAAGAATTCCACTTATTGTTTGATAAAGATTGCGTTGTAATGATTTAGACTCAGAACTGAGTGTGAATTACACTTAGTAAGTGAGACTTAGGAAGTAGACAGATTGGGACCCTGACCACGGTCTAAAACTTGAATTTCTATATCAGTCCTTTAGTGAAACTTGGAAAGTAGACAGATTGAGACCTTACTTCGATCTAGAACCTGATTCCCATTGTTTTTATTTTCTTTTTCAGTTTTTCTCTTGATAATGACTCTAATGTATGAGTCGAACAGTCGAGTACTTCAATAACATAGACGCGAAAATTAATTAATTAATTAAATAACTGAATATTACAAATACTAATTAATACATTCGATTATTATAAAGGTTTTATACTCTAACAATTAATGTCATTATATAAAAATGAAAGAAAAATTTGCAACTAACATTAACATTAAGGATGTATGTGAAAAATTTGTTATAGCATTGTACATACATTTTCATAATAAACGCAATAGAAATTCTGAGACTTAAAATCAGGGTCTTTATGTTTTTTGTTATATTTTAAAAACTGATGAATTCTAATAGCGTCAATAGAAACGTTGTTGAGAAAATCTTCAGAATGGGCTTTTATAAATAATGTTAGGAACATTTTCCACCGTGAAAAGATGGAAAATCGGTAAAAGCTGAATTTGCTTCTAAACTTCATAACTTGGTTTTAATTCTTCCAGATAGCTTACAAATGGACTCAAGACCCAAATTGTTGATTAAGTAGTTTTGCAGAATGCGTCGTACTAACCAATGTCATTGAATTGGGATGTTCCAAATATATCCTGAAAGCTTGTATAATAGACATAAATTTGCGGATGTTGAGTTTCCATGTGAGTATTACATTAACGAGTTATCTTTACTTTCCCTCAAATGTCATAATAACGCTCATGGCGGTGTAATTTTCACACATATATTGCAATAGCCTCTTACTTTATAACGAAAGTGCAATATAAATAAATTGAATTATACAAAATATTGGATGTATTCCAATCTAGTGATCACGGTTAATTCGGGGTGTTTTGCAAAATAGAGCTCAAAATGATAATAAAAAAGATTTCAATTTTGTTATTATCGACTGATTATTATTTAAAAAACTGCAATTGTAAAATGATTCGCTCTCTAAAATAATTTATGTCGGACTATTTTTTACGAGCATTATTTTATTTGGGAACAATACACTAACCAATGAAACTGAAAATATTCAAGCGTAGCACTGAGAAAGAATACTACTTAATTTGTAAAGCAATATGGTTTTTTAATTATTAAGTTGGTTAATAATACATATTTACGGTCTTTTTATGTTTGGGGCATAGTAACAATAATGAGACTAAAATGTAATAATTTGGTCAAGTGCGAGTTGGACTCGCTTACTTAGGGTTCCGCACCACCTTCAAGATTCTAATATTCCAGTTTCAGACAAGCAGGGAATGAGTGCATTTTTTTATATTTACCCTTATATCTTTTAAAGGAGGCGTTTTAAATTTATAAAAAATATACACTTTGATTTTCCACACATAGACTTTTTATTTTATCTTTTTTAGGATTCGCTTTATTTTGATCAAAATACATATGTATTTAATTTTTTAAATATATTTTAAAATATTCATTTTAAAAAAATTAAAAAAATATATTTGTATTCGTCATAATGAGCCCTGTGATTTGATATATTACATGACCCGTTAGAAACAATTATATTTTTTTGTTTTCCATTTAATTCTATAATTTGCCCCCCAAAATAAATATTAGGGGTTTCTCCTTATTTTTCCAATAAAGTTCAGGTGAGGGGCTACACCTCCATTTTTTTTCAAAATTTTCCAGCTTATGGTTTCGGAGATAAGGGGGGGAATGGGTAAATTTTTTTATATTTTTGTTAATATCTTTTAATTAATTTATTTTAAAAATATAAAAAATAAATATTTGTTTTCGTTGTAATGAGCCCTTTCATTTGATATATAACGTGATGGGTTAGAAACAATTTTAATTTTATATTTTCCATTTAATTCTGTAATTTGCCCCCCAAAATTAAAAGTAGAGGTTTATTTTACTAATAAACATTCAGGGAAGCCTTTTATAACCTACTGTCTGAATTTTGAGGCTCTGTAGATTGGAAGATAAAGGGCAAATTATGTCAAATTTTAAATTATAAATTATTAAATCTGTTATTCAAATTATTTAAAAATATTTTTTTTTTAGTTTTTCCCCCAGAAGTACCCCTAAAATCAAAATTTCTTCATTTACGATATGTACTTCTGATCGGGTCACCAAACTATACATTGATACCAAATTTCAACCTCTTCCGTCCAGTAGTTTAGGAGAAAATGGCTGTGATGTGACAGAGGCAGAAATCCGGAGAATATTATAAGGGTATCCGTTTATTGTATATACGGAACCCTAAAAATAACTCAACTGAGTTGAGAACCTCCATGTTTTTTGAAGTGGCTTAATTAATTTTATTCTTAATTAGTTCCATCCAATTTAAAAATTAATATAATCCTAGAACTCAAATAACGTTAATGAAGTTCAGTTAATACCCCCTACTTCGCCAAATTTTATCGTCCAATAACAAGCTTCTCTAAAAAAATTAAAATCTGGAAAAAATAAAACCAATCTGAAAGTATATTGTTTAATTTGAAAAAGTATTATTCAAATTGATTCATCAATTTACGGATTTCTGCGTGAACAAAAATTAAAAAAATAAAACCGAATTAAAAACCTCTTCCTGTTTTTCGAAAATTCAGTCACTTACTATTCAATAATAAGAAAGCGTCCTGTTCTGTAACCTCATATTGCTATACATGTTCGTAAACTGACGTTGTTATAAATTTTTTGTCAATATTTCTTAAACGACATTATTATATATTATATTTTTGTTCTTCTTTAAAAAGCGAGTTATTAAAATCGGTTTACAATCAGCGAAAGTATCTGTCGAACTGAGGTCTTCTTCCAGTTTTGATCAGTGAAACCTAAGGTCCGATTTTTTATTAGACCATCAACTATATTTATTTTATGTAAACATAAACTTAGCAATGCTGTCTAAATTAGCGTTCGTAGGTTATGAGTAGGTATAAAAAAACATCATAAGCTACCAAGTAATTGCATTCGGAAAACTTTAGCATAAACTCGGCGATATTATTATACCGGCTTTTGCTCCTCGAAAAACAGCAATGGTAATAAAGATCGCATCGATATGTGGACTCAAATGGAAAACACCATTAAAAGTTTTCTTGAAATTATTATACGCTGTGTCAGCGAACGTTTTAGTATTGAAACGTTATTTCGAGAGTTTACTACTTCTGCTCTCGTATTTCGTATATAAAATTTTACTAATGATCAGATTTACAACTATTATGGAATATCGTTTATTTTTTCGTTTTTATCCGACGACGTCTGGGACGCAAGCAAAAGTTATTTTCGAAAGATGCGATAATAAATACACAGGGATTATGTTTGATGCGGACCGCCAACCTAATTGTGAATTATTTCATTTGGTGTTAGTAGGGCATTTAGTAAATCTTTGGATGATGTCATTACAATTAGATTAAAAGCTGTTGGATGTTGAAATATATGGTTAATATCTTGCATTTTTCTGCCACTGATTAAATGCATTTTACTGATTTAGTTCTATTGTGGGAAGCGCATCTGATGAAGGTTCCCGACCAGATACAATATTTATTATAAAATTTGTCCACTCCGTCCCTGGCGAAAGCAACGTAAAACAGTATTCATTTCAATGAACATAAAAACATCAATTTCTAGAGTCTAGAACGAGCAGGAAACTCAACGTATGCTACATAAGCCGATTTTAATTTTAGTATTTTTAGTCAATTAGTTTAGTGGGTTCAGCTTATTTTGTTGTTATGATTTCGATGTAAATTATATTAGAATCAGCTGTTGGAAATATTTGATGTTTAAAGTGTAAATAAAAGTTCTAGAAAGTGAAGTGACTGTCAGTTTTTATAATTTATTAACTTTGAACCCACGGGGTTTATTGAAATTTGGTGATCAGATGTGAAGGATTAAGTGAATTTAAAATTGTATTTTGATTTATGGAAACCCGAAGTATGGAAAAAAAAACGGACGAAACTACCAAAAAATTATTCAAACAGGTTACGGATGCACTAGATGAAAAAATAACTCAGATCCTGGAAAAACTGACAAAAAGGAGAAACAACATCAAGAAGAAATTCAACAAAGGTAAGTGAAATCTTTTGATAAAAAACGTAAAATAGAATTAGAAAACCTTGTTTCTACGATGAAAAGCGAACAACAAAATCTTGTCACTGCAATGGAAGCAAAACAACAAAATTTAATGAAAATTTCCAGGAAAACAAGCCCAAACAAAAAGAAAAAAGACAACTGCAATTTGAGCAATTAATGCAAATAGTTAATGAAACAGTTAAGGAAGGAATGCAAATGGTTGAGTCAGACATTAAAGAGATAAATGATGACATTAAGACCATAAAAAATATCGTGGATATTCTTGAAACCTAATTAAATGACCTCCATCCAAAGTAAAGTAGAAGTAAAAATCAGCGCCATCCAAAACAAAGTAGAAACAGAAATTTAAAAATGCAACAACATTTACATCTTGGCCCCTGTATGAACGGCAATTTGAAGCGGTGACTGCAGCTAATGGATGGGATAACCAAGAAAAATCTACGTCTCTTGTAATATCTTTAAGAGGTCCGGCCTTAGAACTCCTAAAAAGCACTACAGTCGATGAACAAGGCAATTTCGACAAGGTCATCGCCATCATGGACAAAAGATACGACAGTCAATCCCTGAGCCAAGTATACCAAATGTAACTAAGTGGAAAAACGCAAAGATCCGGAGAGAGCCTTCAAGAATTCGAAGCAGAGGTTAGACGATTAGTACACCTGTCCTACCCAGACCTGACAGAAGAAACTAAAGATCAATTGGCCACATAGAGATGTGGAAGTAGAAAGGAATCTAAGGCTTAGTGGCATCAAGAAGATGAATGAAGCTCTACTTCGGGCTTTTAGTGCGTTCAGTTTATTTTGCTGTTATGATTTCGATGTAAATTATATTAGAATCAGCTGTTAGAAATAGTCGATGTTTTACGTGTAAACAAAAGTTCTAGAAAGTGAAGTGAATGTCAATTTTTAAAATTTATTAATTTTGAACCGAACCCCCGGAGTTTATTGCAATATATATATTGTCTTGCGTACAAAAGAATGACAGCTCGAAGAGAGTATACATAAAACGCTTTAGAAGTCGTTTTATATTGGACATCTATAAGTGTTTTTGTCGATTTATTTATTCTTACCACAACTTATAGGCACCCACCGAGTTTGTGAGCTGTTGGATTTCTAAACAAGCTGAAGAGACCACTCTAAGATTTTGATTGTAGATCTATAAATACCGAATAATTTTGTATAGAGAGTGAACTATTTGAACTGGTGCCATCCTTCTAAAATATATCTTAGTTGACAGATTTTAATGCGACTCTTTTAAATTCCAGGACATATATATGTTTATTTTATTCCAAAGATTGGGATGCTTTAATCGGAGAGAAGAGGTCTTCTAGGTTGCATTCTCTAAACTAAAATATAAATAGGTATATAAATCATCATCATATTCTGCAAAACTATCTATAATATTTTCCGTAATACTGTTAGTTGTCTTATATTGAGTGAAAGAAAAATCATGAAACGTTGTTCAGAATCCATTGTTTTGATTCCCTATTTCTGTAGTTCTCATTAAGCGTTTTGAACTCATTTTGGAGTTCATTTAATAATCTAATTGACATGGCAAGACTTCTTTTCTTGCCATTCTCATTTTCATTTTTGGCATATGTAGACTTTTAAACCTGGTTTTAGCACCAGATGTAATGATAAGATAAGATTTATTACTATATGCTTCCCCCATGTTATGATTGATAACACTGTGACTGGAATTCATGCGATATTTTGTGTAATAGGAATTTATCCGATATTATGTCGAATCCAAGAGCTAGTTTGTTTGGCGAGTCCAGGCCGGCGACTGGCGCCAATCAAATTTCTCGAATCTTCGAGAATCCATGAAAGAAATTTCTCGGCCGCTCTTTGACTTTCTGGAGTCTTCTGAGAAGAAATATATATAAAGACGGAGAGCCGGCGTAAAGACTCATTCTGTACTAGATTCCCGTATAGTAAACTTCAGGTGTTCAATATAAATTGTAAATAGTTGTGTGAATATAACAGTAGTAGAAATAAATTATAGTAGGTTCGACTTACATAAGTTCATTCCGTTTATATGAAGAACAATGGATTACAGAAAACTATTTTATCTATAATCAGGGATAACTTATTTAAGGCTAGCCATTCCGATATTGATTCAGTGAATGATTCATTCTTGATTCTATATCTGGCCAAGTTTTGCCACATGATATTATCATATAACGCTGATGATACAGCGTTATTATCTTCTAGAAGATCTTTAATATACAATATAAACAACAGGGCTCCAAGTTTTGTTCCCTGAGAAACACCGATAAGTTTTTACAATGTTCTGATTTCTGGCTGTTTTGCCTATTTTGGTATTTATTATGTTCTATAGCTTACCAGAATCGTCACTATTCGCTTAATCTGACTCATAAATCAATTGTGCTATGTTTATAATTTTGTCTAACCAAAATTGTTTGGATCATATTTTCATATATTGTAAATCAATTTACTAATTTTAATGGAACAATTTTGGATTTCTTACCGTTACTTTTGCGCATTTGTATTGCTAGGCATATGCATTTAGTAGTAGTTTCAGTTAGTTTATCCGTTTATAAGTTAGAATGACTTATTGATAGATGGTTTAAGTTGGTTGAAGCAGATAAATAATAGATAATCATTTGTCAGAGCATTCTTAACTTGAAGGTTTTAGCCCAAATTGAATAAAATTAAAAAAAAACTGTTTTAATTCATGTTCGTCCTTTATGATTATTTGATGGTCTAAGAATATCGCAAAACCTAGTAACGAATTCTGAACAACTCAACTCATCATGCTTGGGATCTGGGTCATAAAATAAAATTTGACAACTCAATATCACGCAGAGAACACAACACCAGAAAAAAAAACAAAAGAGCCACGTTAATTGTATAAATGAGGGCGATTGTATTGCTCCTACTTCCATAAAATTAATTCGTGCCTGATTCATTAAAAAAACACATAAGTAATTTCGAACAGATTGTTGAGGAGGTCTTGAATTATTTTGTCTATTCATTGGGTTTTCTGTTTACGGAGACGTTTCAACTCCGAGTCTGGAGTCGTTGTCAATCGTGTGTTGTTTTCGAGGTTTTTTTCTTCTAAAAAATTTTCGCTTTGATTTTGAATTTGTTGTTTGTCAAAAAATTTGACACTGACATATTTAGTAAAAATTTTGATATGTTTTGTAATGGTGGATTTATTGAACTTACAATGGGTCTCATTGGTATTGTGTCTTTATGTATTTTTGGAACGCCATATAAATGTGGAGGTTTACTATAGTGTGGTGTTAAGTGTTTTCGTTCTAATGGAGTGAATTCTTGTTTGTGTTTTGTTATAATGTCTCTAGCGGCTTTTTCTATATTTTGCGTAGGATCTTTTTTGAGCTTAGTATATGATCCTGTGTTAATAAGGTCCATCATTTTGGTGTTGTAATCATTTTTATCAAGTATAACCGTAGCGTTACCTTTAGGTCAGTGTCAAATTTTTTGACAAACAACAAATTCAAAATCAAAGCGAAAATTTTTTAGACGAAAAAAACCTCGAAAACAACACTAAACGATTGACAACGACTCCAGACTCGCAGTTGAAACGTCTCCATACACAGGAAAAAATTTGGAGGAGAGAAAACCCAATGAATAGACAAAATAAAAAACACATGTTACTAAAGTGCTGTTGACAACAAGCGAAGGTCTAGCCCTTGAAACGTTTAGTTTTTTATATATGCAATTCTTAATATTGAACGGTGAACATCAACAAGAAATTTCCTCAAATAAGTTTCAGGAAAACTGAAAATGTCGAAGGCATTTGTCTGGTGGAAATAAATTCTAATAGAAGCAAAAAATAAGACGTTTCAATACCCCAGGTAGAATAATAATGAATTCTGATAGCAACATTAATAACTGAAAATTCCTCCAAGATATGCCTCAACAATCGTGCTACTCATCCGAGGAAAAATTCCCTTCCTCGGGGAAAAATAGTTACCCCCGTCCAACAACAGTCAGAAAAAGTTAATAATAAGTAACAATAAGTTTGTCGCTGGTCCGAAAACTCGGAGAATCAACTTTTCATATCCGAAGAGACGCTCTTATTTTCGTTCCCATTAAAAACTTTCCAAAGAGTATCATAAAAACGATGAGGCATATTGAAGTCTCGGAGTTATTAGAATATTTCGAAATGGGGAAATTACGTCGGCAAAAATAACTTTTGTCATTCCGTGGAACGTGAAAATATTTCGCATGCAATTTAAAAGTCAGGAAACTGAGGAAATTTATATATTACCAGGAAATGTCTGGTTGAAGGATGTCATCAGTCGAGTGTAAACAGAAGAGAATCTAATATGAGTTCAAGAAACCAAATTATACTTAAATTGCTATAAAATTACTCAAAAATTAAGATTATCAATTCTGTCGTTCATAGATTGGACAACCACCACCTGATTAGTACAATATTAGATAATAAAGTGCAAAAATTCGTTTCGACACTTTCAGGTTATATATTAAGAGTCGTTTCGTTTAAAGAAAATCATTAATTTGTAGTAAATAATCAACTATAACATTCAATTAATACACAAGACCAACACAAAATTTGCTTTTCGTTCTAATAAACATTCAAATTATCTGGGACATGTTAAATTCAATGTGCCTACCAGTTATTAAGTTGCCATTACATTTCGGTACTGACCAAGTTAATATAATAAATTAAACACTTCGGAATACTATTTGATTTTATAATTAAAATAATTTTATATTTAACTAAAAATTAACTAAATTACACATTAGGATTAATACTTGATCGTAACAAAATATTGACAATTATTATGTTAATTTTCCTGAAATTTATTCTTTCGCTTTCATCGCTCAATCTCAAAAAACTCCCGCTCTTTTTTTTAACTGAGATCTTTGACAGATCTATTCGAGTAGATCAATTGATACCAAGTCTGAAACTCCTTTAGTTTTGATCAAGAGTCCTTCAAGGTTGATTTTTCTAATCTTGCTTTCAGCTATTTTTTGTAAGTGTGGTATATTGTTATATATTTCTCAACGCGTGGATAAAAAATCGCCAACCTTTGATTTCGGTCTTCAGTCTCTTAAAGTTCCTCTTTCAGATACTGTAGATCGAAAACCAGAGTCATTTAGACTTCGTATTCGTTGCAACTTTTAATCCACACATTCAGAATAAACTTATTGACAGTAACATAATGTGTTTGTAATTGGGGTTTACAACTGTACCTTCAACAGGAGTTACAAGATGATGATTCTCTACTTGGTCACATGATAAAACAAAAACATAGTTACCACGGTTTTTAATGACTTTTGACAACTCTAAAATCTGGAATACTATAGATCAATAACTAATTTGGGAAGTTTTACTTAATGTGTTTTAGAGACTTTGTTCACAGCAAACATGTTGAGGCAATTAATACAAATTTCAGTAAACATTTGAATACTCAAATCACCAGTAGCCGACTTTTGCATAGAAGTAGTAAATTCCATCAATTTAAACTCATTTAACAAATATGTTTAGCTAAATTAGGAGTTCCCCGAGGTACATATTTCAGACTGTTATGGTTTCATATGATTAGCAAAGCTACATTTGGGTGATTTTTAATAGTTATCACGAATTCATTTTGTAAATGACTGTTATAAAAGTATCTGCCGTTAAAAACTACGTTAATTAACTTTTATGAAGTACTCATTTATGAAGGTAGGTAAATGATATTGAGTATTACTGAGAAATGGCTGAAGGCTATATGTGTTACATTCATAGCAAAGATGTGCAACAAGTTGAAAGAATATTCTTTAAATGTCTAATTCTCAAAAGTGAAAAAATTATTCGAATAGAAATATAAGTAAGGGTGATATATTTGTGAACATTTTCAGCACTCTTCGTTGAAATCAAGAAGTTGTTCATTTTGTTGTTTAGCACTTGTTATTTGTCCATGTATCCTACATGGACTTAGTTAGCATTACGAGGACCAAGAACAAATATTATATTCGAGTCACCAGTTTATTATATGTAGTAATATTAATCACAGTTGTAACTTTAATGATATTTGTAAAGGTAACTTAAATCAGCTACTATATTGCCATATCATAATTGGAAAATGTTGGGTAAATGGGTAAGCAGTTAGCATTATTGCTAAAAATTTTGTAATTTTCGTTTATTTGTGTATACCTTAGATTTGTTTCTAATTACTGTTTGACATAGTTTGATAGACTGCTGCTCATAGCCAAAGTAGTATCTTCTATTCAAAGGTTGTAAATTGAAAATGTATGAGCTGAGTGTAAATTCAGATTAGAAGTAATAAACTAATAAAACACTTTGAATATTCACGGCTAAAAAGTGGTTTTTATGGATATATAAGTGAATCTGTGGTAGTAATTTAAACAGCAGCTTGTTAAGCTGATGGTACTATATTCGCTTAGTCACGAAGTAACATTTTGGGTTAGTAGTTTGAAATGAAACACTTACTCTCTATATTTTAACACCCATGTGTATGCTAGTCCTTATGAAACATAAACATTTATAATTTCTATCATATCATTTTACCCAGAAAAATTATGTTTATCCAAATCGATATTTACAATGGTTTTTGAGTAAAATACTGAGAGGGCACAGGGGGCAGCTGCACCCCCCCCCCCCTAGACCGAAAAAACCTGCTATCACTCATTAAAGCTTCCCATAAAAAAATGCTGTAAACACATTTTTTAAATTTTTAACCTGATAATTTGTTTTGGACATATTTTTTACGTAAAATTGTTAACAGTTTTGTTTGAGCCCTTTTAAGGGAATATAACTTTTTACGTTTTACGTTTTAGGGCACATGTTAATAAGGACAGTTTGTCTTATTGTATTATTCTATACAAAGCAGAAGTTTGGAAATTATTTTAGAAACACCCTGTATGAAACCGCCATAAAATACTTACTTTATTCACCAATAACAAATTTTAAACACTTATTGGTTGTAGAAACAAATACTTAGGAGGAGAGGAAACCCTAATATAGAATACCAAATAATTCTATGTATATGCCTAAAGAATACTATATCAAAAAAATAAAATATTTTTAAAGCTTAGTACCACCCTCTCGGTTAGAACAAACCTCCTAACACTCTAAAAAATGGAAATAACATATCAATATCTTACCCATTAATTCTATCAATTTTACATCATTCTATTAAACTAACACAAAAGAAACGAATCCCAAAAGCAACGACAAACATTATCCGAGGGTCCACTTATCATTTTTAATACTTCGTTCCCCACCCAAAAACCTCCGAATCTCCTCCGCATGTGACTCAGAGCGGTTTTCCCGCAGGACACTCCGCTGTGTTTATCACATAACTTTACATATTGATACTTCTTTACTGAACCCACCCACCGCCCCATTCCTATTGTTAAACACCCTCTACAACACATTAAGCATATGTGTCTTTCCCTGTACTTTTCATCACCGAATGGATAGATACGAGTGCACACACGTATGATTCATCGAATGTGGAAAATCGACGTGAAAATGGAATTATAACCTGCAGGTTGTCCTCAAGGAAATCAATCTACATTGATGGAACGCTGTATTATGTTCGGATGCGAACAATCGTCTATTGTCTACGCCGCCTGGATCATCTCATCATTCGATGAATTGACACAGTAAATTCGATTCGTGATGCGTCATTTGTGTGGAATTTATGCAGCTGGTGGATCTATTCAACTGACTCGATGGATGATGCTCGTGGAATGGGACTTGACTCTTTTGATAAGCCTAACTAATTAACAGCATTTCACAATGTACATGGTGGCAAGAACCGAACAGAATATTTATTATATTTCAATTTTATGTCAGGTGAAAATAAAACACGGTATATGATGTTAAATAAAGGAAGATATTCAGTTTTTAACTGCTGAATGCCCAATTGGAATCAAAATTGTATGATAGACAAAAGTAGCTTTTGGAAGACGTTTACACAAATCGTCAGTGAGGAAAAGGAGGGAACGGCAATGGGAAACCCCTTGTCGCCGTACCTTGCCAATTTCTTCATGGGCAGGTTCGAAGTTGAAGCAAAAAATTATTCCCAGTATTTTCCTAGCTGATGGATACGGTACGTGGATGACATATTTGCTATATTTAATACAAATGAGTTTAATGTTCATGATTTTGTCAATCATGTTAACAGTAGGTTTGCTTTTTTACCTAATACTTCTTGTAGGTACATCGGTTGTTGACATTTTCTCTTAACAAGGAGAGGTTAAAAAAAATAAATCTATTAAAGAAATAGCTGTATGCAATGGTTATCCAACAGATATTATAAATAAATTAATTACGAAGAAGAGACTTAGGTTACGAATGAATGAAGTGTCAACTTTTCGAAATGAGTCACTAGAAAAAAAGTTTGTCGGTGTATAGAATAACTACAACACTACAGATAAACTTGCTTATTTCGAGAAGTCGGGTATTTATGAAATCAAATGTAACGATTGTTATTTAAAGTATTATCGACAGCCACGCAGATCTATCAGTACCCGTTTCAAAGAAAATATTGCTCATTTGAAATACGGAAGAGCGGATAAATCTATTGTTGCACATGTTTTAGAAAATAACCACTAAGTAGAATTTCTTTAAAATTAGTTTAACAAGTAAATAATTTTAGGAAACTGGACTCTAACGAAAGCATAATGATTTATAAAGATAATAAACTAATGAATTCGGACAAGAGTCATATCCCATACAGCTCGTTATATAGTTTACTTTGAAAGAATGCATAAAATAGGTATCAAAATGTCATTACTTTAAGTATATAAAGTAGGTAGGTAATTTAGGATTACCCTAATTTAAATAATTTCATTATAAAAATCTTTCCATTATCTGTTTAATCTCTAAGTTGTCACCATTTCCATGTTAAATCTGTTATTTAGAATTCAGGTACTTGGGATTTACCCTTTGTACTGATTATACTATAAGTTGCTAATAGTTTACTGATAGGTATAAATTAGAGAAAATTGTAATCTAGATTTAGTTTCGTTTACTTCTTGATGATGACAACTTAGACTTGTTGAAACGGTGTTGAGTGTTTAAAATAAAAGTTTGCTGTTAGGGTGCAAAACTGTTTTTTAACACTTATAGGGATATTTGAAGACGCGAGATGTAAGACCGACATCTAGGATTTTTGAGAGAAATAGCACATAGAGGTTCCGAATCTGGAGCCGACCCGTGTAATTGCTTCTCTCCCTTAACTCCTAGGTTAGAATGTCACGATAAAATTTTCACCTGTCAGAGATATTGAATACTCTCTTTGAGGTGTCATTCCTTTGTATCCAAGACAATGTATATAATATATATTGTTTCTGGTTAGGGAACCTTCATCAGTTGCGCTTCCCACAAATGAATGTCCTCTCGAACACTTTTTTGAAGACGCGAGATGTAAGACCGACATCTAGGATTTTCGAGAGAAATAGCACACAGAGTTTCCGAATCTGGAGCCGTTCCGTGTAATTGCTGTTCTCCCTTAACTCCTAGGAACCTCTGTGTGCTACTTCTCTCGAAAATCCTAGATGTCGGTCTTACATCTCGCGTCTTCAAATTTAAATAAAGTGAGACGTATTTACTATTTTTTCAATGTTACCAAGTTTGTTGAAAACGTTTTAATAAATCTAATAACGAATTAAAAGTTTCTTGGTCTTTATGATAAAATTGCTGACTATAAAAAAAATTGCTCTACATAGGTGTTGTCGAAGGTAAAATTAACATAAGAACAAGATGGAATAGGACGACGATCGGTCCCCAGGTGTAGTCTACAACGCACAAACATCGTGACAAGACTAGGAAGAGAGGGCAATAAACTCGATTAGGAGCTGCTTCCACCATATCTGTTGCTGTATCTTTCTAGTCTTCTGAACTTCATGCCACAACAAGAAGATTGCATTTTTAATTTCTGTAGTTGCAAGTCGTACCAAGTTCTGTTTGGGGCTTGATTGCGTCGGTGAAGTGACGTATTACAGTTGCTTGTCACACTAGAGAGAGACAGATGCATCCACTCAGTTTCCCTTTATTCTCATCTGGTGTTACTATTCCACTTGTGCAGTGTCCTTACCACATTCACTCGGTCTTAAGTATTACCTCTACGGCGAAAACTGAATTCAAAGCACATTGAAAGAGGGAAAAGAGCTTAGAGCAGTGCAATCAAATCATAAAGAAAGCTGTTAAACCTGCAGTGTCCCACAGTAGGTATACAAATGAGGGCGGAGCGCGTCTTACTTTGTCTTGCTTTCTCTTAGGTACATTTTACATTTTAAAATGGGCAATCGTATTTCATTGGGTAATGAAAAAAATCAGTGTTAATTTGATACATGACTGATTATAAAGGTTTTAAATATAAGTGTTAAAAAAATGAAGTAAGAAGACGAATTAAAATAATGAATTAAAAAAATAACAGCTCCCCACAAAAAAAGTATGAAACCTAAACGTGCGATAAATGGTTTCAGGGGTCAGTTTTGCTCTAATACGTATCAGTTGCCTGTGAATGAAAGTGCATAGTGTTTTCATTTATTTTCTAAAGTTTCTTCAGCTATTGGCTGAAAACTGATACGCGCTATAACAAAACTGATCATGAATTCGTTTTCAAGGGCCAATTTTTTTATGGAGTAGTGTAATTAAAGATACTTGCGGTCGTATTTTGACCCATCAGAAACGTAATCCTTAATTAATAGCAATCATTCATTAAATTGTACTTTAATTACAAAACAGATGGACGTAGGAATCTTAGAATTTTACCGTAAGGAAGAGTCGTCGTTAAAAACAGATGGTTTTCTGAGATTTTTTGACATTTAGTTTCTGATAATCTCTGTTTTTTCGAATATTCATGTCGGAAGAACATTACCAGACTTGTTGTTTCCTGAAGAAGACTTGTGGCATATTATGTCAGTGTTTAACCACTTTTTGTGGGCAGCAGATATAATATTAAAACATCATTTAAAACAAGAAATACACTAAAGTCAATTCTTTGTGAATATAATAAATTCTATATTGGAGAAACCACTAGACCTCTAAATGTTTGAATAAACGAACACAAAAATGACAGTTCGAAAAATGAAAAATTTGTGAACCTGTTTGGGAACTTGTTTATATAAGACATTTTCAAAATTCAGTTATATTACACAAAAAAGAACACAGCACGAAACGAAAGCTAAGACTCTGCTTTAATTTTGCTAAATGAAACTATTATAATTACTACCTCCGTAGAATTCAACCGTTCGTGGTTGGCGATTATTAAGAAAGAAATTGCTAATAGCCATTCCTTGTGAACAACCCAGCATCGGAATAGCTCGTAAGATTTTTCCTTGGTTTTCCCTTATGATTTAATTTAACACAAAGGAGACCACATAAAAGTCTGATCGCCCCTTTTAAATTATTTCAATTTGAAAGAAACTTTATTAATATATGACCTGATCTTTAGAAGTTTCTGTGCTACCCAGTATATTATCATATTAAATTCTTTTAGTTACGGCATAACTCAAATAATATTGTCAAACATTTGAATTTTAAATTTTATAATTGTGTCTTTTTTTCCTAGGTTCACCCAGAGTCCGAAACGTTTGGAAATATACAGTAATTTCGTGTATTGAATTGTTATAACTAATCTGAATTTCTTTTCTTGTTTCGTTTTGAGAAAAAACTGTATTTACTAGTTGTCATTTATAATTTTACACTTCGCACATCATTCAAATGTCCACCTACTGATTCAATTTTCGTTACTATGGAAAAATATGGAATTCAATTATTTTTAACAACGTTTTCTTTTAAAACCACATTTCCTTTATCAATTTCCACCCGATAGCTTTCATTTCACCGCACAGAAGAATGACGACGAGGCAAGGAAATGTCAAAATCGGAAAAACCTCACAAAAAGAAGCTTTTCATCCGAGCTACAAGTATCAGGGGAAATCAAGTAAGTAATGATTTCAGACGCCTTATAACTTTTATGAACTCCAAATAAAAATCGTGGTCACTGATCTTTTATTGTATATACACTCGCATTTTATATACAATCATTTCGGTTCAAGAGAGAAATTTCCATTGTGTTTTCTGTTTTACGATCTAGTAAACTGATTTTATAATGTCGTGCGAATTGATTTGTGTAAAAATAACGCTGATCTTTCTACCAATGTGGAGTTAGTTCACGAAGTTGCAGACGTTTGAAATAAATGGAATTAATGAGTCTATAAAGTGTTTAAACTACAGAAATAGATAAATTTCAATACATTAATTAATATAAGACAAATTAAAGAAAGAACAAAAACTCACTTCACAGAAAAAAAAACATAAATTTATCTAAACTAAACAACAAGAAATAATAGTTGGAGCCAGGTATTTAAAAAAATATATATTTTATGTTTATCTTGAAACAGATAAATTAAGTATTTAACAATTGCATATTATTTGTTGGTTGTTAATTAATTGATGTCAAAATTAGTTTTTTTTATTTTTGCTACTATTTTTTTATTTAAATTAATTCTTTAATTGGGGTATTATTCTAGATACTCGTCTTAAAATGTCCATCTTTACATAGTTTGATTACAGATTAACTCAGGTAACTTACAGAGAAAAAAAGACCTTTTGGTGACACAATTAATAGTAGAATAAAATTAACAGAAACCTGTTCCTCTAAAGATAAAACATGACTAATTGACATAAAATTCATCAATTTCCATCGACGTATTTTTGTTTTTTAACAAAAAAACCTCGGAATCTCGGGAACCATTTGATTTTTGTACTATTTACACAAACTGTAGCCCTGTAACTGCCTATCGTCAATGCTGTAGAGTTATATAAATAGTTTAGATATTGTCAAAAAGTGATTAACCACAGATGTTAAATACTACTGCTGCAAATACGATGACATATATTTAGGACAGCCAATTAAGGCAAATATATATGTTTCAAATTAACACCGCAATAAACTAGCAGTTTATTTTTCACGTTGCGTATTCACAATTTATTATTTGTTACTTGCTCTGGATAAATATTAGTTTTGTTTCGCAATTCTTAAACTGAACATATTTTAGAATCTTTGGGCCGTATGTTTTATAAATTATTTTTACAGTCAAGATACGTATAATAACAAATTTAACGTGGGTATTTTTTGTTGATTTTTGACATCTATAACATTACGTTTCAAAAATTCATATGATCATATTACGTTTCATTGTAATTTACTAATAAAGTTATCATGTAGAAATTAATCATTTACAACAAAAACCATTTACCCGAATAAACAAAAGGGCAGCAAAAACCAATTCACTGAATGCTCTATTGAGGATAAATGTAGTACCGAAAATGCTATTCCTTTCGAGAGCTAGACATCATATAGACTAGAATAACAAGCTTATTAAGAGAAGATTCGAGAGTAAGTAGGATAGGGTATAAATACGGTCGTACAACAGGAGCAAGACAGTAGTGGATCAGTTGATGTGCGAATGACTCACTGAAATGTTAGTCTAAGAAAAGCAGTATGATTATGAAGTTGTGGAAATAAAGGATTTGAACCCACAGAAAATTCTTAACAATAATATCTAGTGCTGAGAACTTTTTGGAGCCAACAGCATTGTTTAGGAAGTAATGAGAGTTTACTTGATGACAAGTTCACTATTTTTCTCTCTGTTATTCTTCATGATAACATTGTACGGGTTATGACTTTTGACTGGTTCCCTTGAGGTTGTCATTGTTTATTTTTTCAAAATTCTTGTATTCATTCTTCGGTAATACTACTTTTAAACTGGGTTTTCTTTCACTGATAGTGGTACATTTATACTTTAATAGTATGCCATGTCAACTTCGCCAAAGCCATCTTTAAACAAATATTGCGCTATACGTGTTTTAAACAAACACAGTATCCAACGGACACCGAACTTACATTATTGCTTCAACTCAACTTTAGTATAAGTAACGATCTCAAAGATTGTGCAAGAATTTATGTCAGCTATCTGACTTTTTTATTATTTAACGGATGATTGCTAATATCCTTTCCCATAACATAAAGCAATTCGTCAAGTAGATTGATATAGTCAAGAAGACACGCAATTTGTTTATTTAACACAAGCTGAAATGAAATACGAGAAAAATAAATTGGCATGGGAATAAATACCAGAAATCTAATACAAGGAAGGCGGTTTATTTCACACCGTACGACAAGTAGCATTTGTAAAACTACTAGAGCGGCGTTTTTACTACGTTTGTTGACTTTCTGGTGTATGTAAAGAAAAATACTTTTGCCTGTTCATTGGGGTTTTCTCTCTTCAAAATTTTTTCCTGAAACAGATAAGTATGTAAAATCGTATTTGGAGAACAAAGTGTAGGAAGGTAATTTCGTAAAATTGCCCGGATTACTGGCTGTCCGTACAGAAATTCTTCCTTACAGTAATTCTGAGAGAAAGAGATGTCTTAAAATGATCAACCAGTATTCCTGTATATAAATAGTGTATTGTATAGTGTTATACTTTTTTATTGGGAGACGTTTCAACTCTGACTCTGGAGTCGTTGTCAATCGTTTGGTTGATCATTTCGAGGTTTTTTAAAAAAAATTTCGCTCTGATGTGGATTTTGTTGTTTGTCAAAAAAATTTGACAGTGACAATATGTCATTTGCCGATCACTTGATACTGAGGGTACCATTTTTTTGCTCTTCTAGAAATAGATCTCTCCAGCTCAAATTAAGGTCGATTGAAGGGGCCCCGATTTCCGTGTTGTTTATCATCATACAGCTGGCTTCTTTAAGTTTTCTATTTTTTAAATTTTCCTCTTTCAACAAGATCTTTGTTTTATCCCCATCTCCAGTGTCGAAACGTCTCCAAACAGATAATTATAACATAATATACAATACACTATTTATATATAGGAATACTGGTTGATCATTTTAAGACATCCTTTCTCTCAGAATTACTGTGAGGAAGAATTTCTGTACCGACAGCCAGTAATCCGGACAATTTTACTTTGTTCTCCAAATACGATTTTAAATACTAATCTGTTGCAGGAAAAAAAATTTACGAGAGAAAACCTCAATCAACAGGGAAAATAATTCAAGACCTCCTCAACAATCATTTCGAAATTACTTAAAAATAAAATACATTGATATGGAGTAGATACCTATTACTTAGTATATATATCCTTGACGACTGTCTGATCGCTTTTATCTGTAAGGCAAATTGTGAAAAAATCCCTACGAAACTGACTTAAAATATGTCATGTGTATGGCACACTATTTGGTACAGAATTTCTTAGAGATAACTTTAAATACGGCCACTATTTTCTGAAAGAATGACCATAACATGGTAACCAATATTATTCTATAATGCAATTTCCTATACAGTGAGGATCCACTAGACATTGGATATTTCACAGTAAAATATGTCTCCAAAACATCTGATAAAGTATATACAATTTATTTATTTTGAAATTATGATCATTTTGGGAACATATTCGTGCAGGTAAGCTTTCAAATTAAATGTCGACAAATTCGTTCTGACAAACTTACTATTTGAACGGGAAAAAATTTAAGTATCTTAAAATGCCAGTACTCTAAGAAAATTCCCTTTCTTGAAAGTTTTTTTACAAAATTGGTGTCACAGGTTTTGAAAACCGGACAGGTTAAAATTAAATATTGTTCAGGTAGGCTTCTAATTTATGTCCTTATATCAACTATATAAATTAAATTTGATTCATGAATTAAATTAAGACCTTAATACAAATACATAAGGGATTCGTGAGATATGGAAGCGGTATTTACACAAATAAAATGTTTGGGCGGGCTTGCGAGGTGCCCCAATTATATACAGTGTGGAATGCCAAATGGAATAAATTCGATAACGAATAAAAGAGGGTTTGTAGGGAAAAACGCATGGACATGTCGATTTGTTATTTACAAACGCATTTTTTCAACAACAAAAAATTATATAGGGTGTGTGATGTGACAGTCGCCAATACCAACTTTCGTATTTTAAATGCAAGCCCCTGCATATTATTTATTTTTTTGGATTCTCCAGAAAATTCTAGACATAATTCATGTACAATGTCCTACACCTATCTTCAACTGTTTCGGAAATAATACGTCAGATTTATTACAAAAACTAACATTAAAAAAAATGAATACCATCAGAGCATCAAAATCACGAACTAATATCGATATGTTAACACCAATTTAGCGGGGAGAGACTCTAGTATCCAAAAAAATATATGAATTGAGCTCGGGGTGGGGGGTATCTTCAGCGTATCAAAATCACGAACTAGTTTCGATACAGGTATTGAAAGATGATACTAATACCAATTTATCGGGGAGAAACCCTAAAATCCAGAAAAATATGAATATTATGAATTTAGCGGGGGGTGAGGGATGATATCCCAAAACTGAGGGTGAATGCCTTTAGAGTATCGATGAATCAAAGAACCGATATAGCTATCTTAACTTAGGCATTAAATCAGTTACTCCTTTTCGTTTCTTAATATCCTTTCATGACGATAGCAAATAATATCCATTCAACTTTCGATTTTTTCTATTTATATAGGGATTAGGGTCAACCGGGGCTAATGTAAACGATTTTTACAATGTAAACTTTAAGAGTGTATAACTATGATTGTAAAGCATATATAATGTTGTATTTTTAGTGGGTAATTATTCGTAGTAAATTGCATCTATGCATCGAAAATGAACACAAAATATTAGATAATAAAAAAAAACAATGTTTACATTTCTCCGGATCAATTATTTTTTTCCATTGATTGGGCTAATAGTAAACATATAAATTCGTTTGTATTTAATGATACAAATGTTTAAATCGTTTAATTATAAACGACAAACAATTTAGGAACATATAAGATTCAAGAAACGTCATGAACTAGATGTTTACGATTACCTCATGAGTCTATGACAAGAAGTGAACAATACTAAATATTTAAAAAAAAACTTATTAGTTTATAGAGTTTTATGTTTAATAAAAATAAAAACTTAATTACATATTTTTTAAATTTTTGGTATTAAATAATCAAAAACGATAAAATATAATTTATGACTTCTCAAAAATTTCCACCATTCCTGAAAACGAATATACAATTTTTTGTTTTATGAACTTTGTCACTGGATCCGGAAGAATAGTTTCTATCATGTCCATTTATATGTAAGATTTTACAATTTCGCTAATATATAAATCACACCAATTTTTTGTTCAGAGCTCGTAATCCAATAATACAAATGTCTCCTTCATCGTCATCTTTGATTTTAACAACACACACGTATTTGTAGTGAGTCTCAATATTTGCCCCTACTTTGAATTTGACTAAAAGACTTCATTGTATTCCACTGGTTTTGGAATAAGAAATGTAGATCCTTTATCATCACCAATAAGACATTTTGCCGTAACCACATTATGTAGTTTGTTGTAAAAATCATAAACGACAAAAGGATCCCTAGAGTATTTTCTAATTTTCTGAAGATGTTCAGGTTTCTTGTAGATAACTTCGGATGACGTTTCGTAAAACTCACGTACCAATCATAGCCGGGTATATTGTTTTTAAATGATGTTTTTAGTCACTTTGATGTCACATACTGCCCAACCAGACTGCAGAATTCATATCAATCACAAGGCCATGCGAGAATGAGCTCTTAAAAAAAACTTTCAATTGTAGTCTTCATAGTTTAGGACAAAACACAATGATCTCCCCCATTTGTTATTTTCAATGGAGTATTTCGCCCCTTTATATGGTGAAAAATCTTTACAAGTGGACATGTAGGTAGTTTGGACTTGCCATTCTGAGCATCATTAACAGCATTAATTAAATCAAGTTCCGAGTATCTTTGGACAACTGGTATCTTTTTTACGTAATTTCGAATATGGATAAGTAATAAGTTCACAATTACTCCAATATTGTGTTTACATTTGCCTCTGTTTCATAAAAATGGGGGGTAAATGTAAACACCGATATTGTGGCTTAATTCAACTTAACCTATATCTCTCTCACACTCTTGTTTACTGTAAATACTTATAAAAACCATATCAGAATTTGAAAATCATCTAACCTGTTATTTACACTTTGTAAATGAAGATACAATAGTCACTGTTCGACAACGAGAATCGAAAATATTTACAAGGTCTCACATTATCGCGTCCACAAACAATTAGAAATCAACAGCGTCTTACACAATAGCAAACAAATAAATTACCAGCAAATTAAAAAAAAAAGTTTACAAATACCCCGTGTTTACTATTACCCTAACTGTCACAACATCAATAACCAATTCGAACTAATAAATATCAACACTTAAAAAAAATGACCCACTCCAATAAAGTCTCTATTTCATATTTTCACATCAACAGGTAGCTCACAGGTAAAGTTCTCTCCTCGAGGTACCCAAACGAAAATCCAGTTGGAAGCAGAAACACGAGCAATTTCAATTACTCTAATTGACCGACAAAAAGATTCTTTTTTCTGTTCTTCCGCTTTCTATTGTTTTTAGTACTTTAAGCAAAATAAACGACTGCTTAATGAAGCTATAATTCTTTCGAAGCCTGCCTCGAGCCCAAACGAGATGACAGATTAAATAAACACCATTCTTCCTCAATCCTACTAATTAGGTTTTTTATTGAGTGGATAAATCTGTCAGAAGACGGCATAGCGATATTATGTTGCAACAAACATTAATCACGGACTTTTCAAAAAAAAATCTCGGGTATTTTTTGAGTTATTTATTACGAGAAATTAACGATAGACTGAATAAGGAAGTTAAGTTTTTTTTATTATCTCGCTTTGAAAGAATGAGAATTAATAAAGTCGGGATTTTTATGAGATTTAACGATACATTTATATTTTAGTATCCGAGAAAATTTCTTTAAATATACTGGGTGGAACCCAATAAGTATGGATTTTTTTGTGAATAAACCTATCATTTCTTTTGAAGTAAGGAATGCGTCTCCTTAAATTTGCTCAATAAGTTTTTGGAGGCAGAGAACTTTAAATTGAAATAAAACACAGAAATATGTCTTTGATGTCTGAATATGATGTTAGGCAAATTGCTGCCACAAATGGGACGTTCATGGTTAACCGGCGTACACATACACATATCCCAACTACTGAAACTACCCGTCTTCAACATTAATGTCTTTGTTCTAACGCATGAAAAACTTTGTAATCCTGTCTCTGTTCCGCCCATCACCATTTTTGAAGTCATATCGACCCATAATGCCACCGGCCAAGAAGACCAAAAATTGATGTAATCGTGTTTGGAGAATTGTTTGATAGATAGACATAGATCATATTCCTCCAGTTTCTGTACAAGCTGAATTTTGCAAGCTCTAAACCTCGATATGTACCCAAAAGTTCCCATAAAGTCAATGGGCACAAGTTTAATTGTCATCAGCACTACACTGTACAGTATCAATCACTTGTTGTATAGTCACTATACGACTATGTATTGTGAAAGCGATTGATTATTTCATCGAATTCAAACATGTTTTACAAAATACATTAATACTAATTGCCAGACCAAACCAACTCCAAAACTGGAATATAAGGTTTTTCGCCTCCAAAAATACCAACTATGAAGAAAACTGTAAATTTGAGTCAATTCAATCTAAATGATTTTATATCATTGCTGCAAGTGAATTGTGAATTTGACTCTTAGTTTGTTTGAAGTAAATTAATTTTGTTTTTATTGATTGATTATCCATCACAAAAGCAATGTAGTCGGAAATTAAAGGTTTTAAATGAGACCAAGAGATGGCGGGACCCATATGCCTAACTTGTTTTGATATCATCATTGTGTTTACTCTTCAGTGACAACAAAATATGTTTATTTTAATGTTTTTACTGAGACTGGTCCACCTCCTTGGTAGGATAATAGCGTTTCGGCAGACTAACTTCTACCCTCTTCCACTCTCCTTGTATCTGTCAGCTCGCACTTGTTTGTATTTCCATCTTCGAAACATTTTTCAATTCACTTTCCTATACCGTTGTTCACTCATTAATATCTTTCGTAGCCTATTTTGTGTGCTTGTAACAATAGTAAAAACGATATTCGTTCTTCAACAATTCCCGTATAACTTCAAGTGCTACATCTCGCATTATTTTGATAGTGTGATCCAATAGAGCCTGAAATTTTTTTCGGAAATGATCAACTAGAAGCTAAGCACTGCTATCAAAACACACAGTTCCTCAGTGTTTTCCAGCCGCAACAACTGGTAGTCGATGTTACATGTCCATCAAGAAACATTTTGACTTTAGTATCAAAACACTCTGGCAATAGAACAGAAGAAAATAATGAATGAAATTAAAAACAGATGCTATTGAATAGGCGGGAATTGAAAACGGCAAAAGTCTTTCAACAACAAAGATCCAAGAAAAACTTTGAAAACACTAGGGAAATGTCAAGAAATTAACAAAAGAAAACTCTGAATAGAAGCAAGAAACAACAATTGAACCAAATTCTGTAAAGTTCTATATAAGGTCCACTTAAAATCGTGATGACGAAAGAAGAAATATTAGAAATAATCGTGGAAGAAGTGAAGTCAATGGTCAAGAAAATGTCAAGGCAGCAAGCACTGACGGTATAACAATTGAACTACTAAAATATGCTGGCCAAAATACGTATGCACTGTCTAGGAACCAGATACATAATGAATTAACTGGTACAACTAGCTCAATTAATACCATAGAGTTAATAACTAAAGATAGAGTCCGTGAGGTGTGGGCGTCTGTACAAGTGGAATCTAAACACTGCATGAGAGAGAAAGGAAACCGAGTGGACGTATCTGTCTCTGTCTAGAGCTGCAAGCAATAGTTAGTCACCATTTGACTTACGTAATCAAGCACCAATCAGACGAGAGCTTAGATGTTTACTCGGTTTTCTTACTCTCTCACTCGTTTTCCTTGGGGCCTCACATACTCTATATTAATTATTACCTCTATGATTAATATACAAATTAGGTTTGATACCAACAGGAACACACGGAAGGTTTAAACTTACCAGTACTGACCAACGAGTGGGAACGTCAGATTGCACGCAAGTAAGCCGAAGTACTGCTTAGAAACCAATTCCAACTGGGTGGTCCTACATTTGTGATTTCTATCTATCTAAGGTATGTATTTAGACTACATAACGTTGACAAACAGATGTGCCATGTGGTAGAACATTTTTTTATTGTGACCCTCATAGCACATTGCACATCATGAACTTATTCTGTTTAAATGTAAATCAGGCTGATTAATTTAATTAATGCTTAAATTAAATCTATTTTAATATAGTAGTTTGTTTTGTAAACACAAAAATTAATGTCACGAATTATATTATTCAAAGGATTATGACAATAATATCCGTAAAACAATCACATTTTTCAATCTCCATAAAGCGAAAAAAAAAACAATTTCCTTGACCTACTTCATTATGATTTGCTGAGATATTTCACACCTCAAGGCAATGCCCCTCCATCATATAAAAACAACATTAATTCAATTACATAATAACCTCCTGTGCTAGAGCTGTCCAAATTTCATTATAATTTCTTTGGCCACTAAAGTTCTCGTTTGTATATCCCTTTTAATTTTACGACCTACGAAATTATATAATTGCACCATTTAAAAGCTGTGTATAAAGGCCCTTCCTATGACAGTGACGCTGCGAGATTTCACCAATTCGACGTAATGAAAAGCTTTGGCAATTGAAGTCCTAGTAAAGATGCCTATGTTATGACTTTATATACGACCTCATTTAAATAACTGTTTGTAACCGGATTTTTAATTTATTAAGTAATATTCATAACATTTTCCTCTTGTTTAGCATCTCGCTCACTCCAAATAAATCGTGGATCTCCACAATTACACTTTCAAACGTTCCAGCCACTTTTCAAAAATTTTACCTTTTGAGTTAGTTTAACATGTACTTCCGATTTATTTTTAATTATCGAACAAGAGTTTTCACTCTGTTAAAGTGGTTAGTAATATAACCTGTTTAGTAACATTTTCATTTATGATGTGAAAACTTTATTGGCCGGCCTGGGCAATAAAATCGGCTAGTTTGCCGTCACGGCAAACGGCAACCGCTGATGCCACCCTTGTAAGTATTTGTCGGGGTATACTGGCAACACGCTTCGTGTCTTCTAGGTATAAGTTGCATACTATTTCTATCGGACTATAGTATACTTAACATTTTCACCGCTTGTATGCACGCTTTGTGCTTTGTATTTTTTCTTTAGAATATTATTGTTTTTTAAATGTTTAAAAGTTTTGAATCAGTGATTTTATTATTTAATAGACATATGAGTTACAGTGACGATCAAGTGATCAAAAAGGAAGAAAATGTCAATGATAAACGAAGTAAAGACTCCAATAAAATGTCTAATATGGGTACACACGTGTTCTTTATGAAAAAATATACGATTCAAACCAAAAATTAGTAAATTATCTATTAATATAGTATTTCAATTTTCATTTTATTAATCATTGGCCATTCATTTCTTTAATACCGTCAAATAGGTACATCTCCAATACCTACTGTTACAGAAATCACAGAGAATACGTTAAATAATTTTCAGTAGATGGATTGTAAACCGGCCTCTAATAAAAATGTTAAGTTGTTTTGCTATTTATAAATGCATATAGAGGGTGTTTAAAAAACACATAGCGTCCTTGCTAGGACAGGCAAAATAGCCCCAGTACTGGGGTTTATAAATTATATCTAACTGCCTTTGTTTTCGTTGTTAAAGAATATTATTTGATAGACATCTTTGACAATTATTGGAAAACTACGGGCATCATTATAATGAAATTTGATGTTTTTTTTTGTTAAAAGTCGCAAATCCAAATACTCCATTGTTATATCTGATACTCAAAGAGGGCGTTATTTACATGATTAATAGACAGCACATTGTATTTGTAACTTTTTTGAAGTTATGATTTTTGATCGAAATTTTTAATAAAATTATTCTCCATTCAATTATTTTTATTTGGATTTACAAATGATGGGACACTCCAAAATGTTTATGCAAAATAATTTTTAATAAAAAAAATCATGTTTGTTAGAATCCAACGTACCTTAATTTCTATGTGTTGCTAATTTAGTAACTCTAGTGTTTCGTGTTCTTGTTTTATTTATTAAAAATTATTTTGCAAAACTATTTTTGTTTAACATTAAGTAGTGTCCCATCATTTTTAATCCACATATTTGGAAAACAATATCCAATTTTATAAAGAGTGCCTTTTTGAATGGAGAATAGTTCCCCGACTTGACCATACAGTGTATGGCGGCACGCATAGCGTGTCTTTAGGGAAAAATTCACTAAACCCCAGATATCCTAGATATCAAAAGGGTTTAGCTCTCTGGGAGCCCTTGCCAGGTTTGCAGGCTCGTGGTTGGAGTCGTAGCGGCAGTTTCCCATGAATTGCCTGACCGTCCGAGCTGTTCCTAACAGGACGGCTTTCTGCATTTGTTGATAAAGATGTTCGTCCAGACAGTGGTATTTTAAATTGTTTAATAGATGTTTTGGAACTAATCCTATCGTTGACATATTAATTGGTACAGTTCGTGTGTTGTTCATATCCCACTGAGTCTTTATTTGAAATTCCAAGTCCCTATATTTGGTTATGTTCTCAGCCTGCTTGATATTTATATTATCGTTGTTGGGAATTGCTGTCAATTAAAGATGTTTTCCGAGAGACTTTATCTACCAAAACTATATTCTATTGTGAGCAACAGTCCGATCAGTCAGTATCGTGCGGACCCAGTACAGCTTGTAGTTGTTATTTTCTAAAACAGATTCTGGATTGTATTTATAGTATGGTAATCTCACTGACTGTGATAGTTCAAGTTTCAGTGCTAGTTCCTGGTGCAGTATTTTTGCCACATCATCGTGTCGTTGTTTGTATTCAGTTGCAGCGAACGCTTGACAACCTCCTGTGATATGCTGGATAGATTCAGATGTTTGGCAACCGTACCTGCATCTGTCGTTGTTAATAGAAGGGTTTTTAATGATACTTGAGATAGTTCTTAATTGGAATAACTTAATCTTGGGTTGCCAATATAAAGCCGTCCGTTTCAGGAAACATATGACCAGAGATTAATCAGTAGTTCGACGCTACACTGTCGACATAATCTTGTTTGACGTCATTTATATGTCTTCCATGAAGGGGCTTCTCTTTCCACTTCAGCAGTTTCTGATTAATGGTCTGGTGGTGTAATGACTACGCAAAATAGAAATTTGTTGATCTAATAGTTTGCTTAGATCTGCCGATCCTCTTCCTCCTTCAAACCGCGGCAAGGCTGTAATTATTATTATTATAGTTCAAATAGTAACATTTTGATTTCATTAAGAAATTCTACTCTTTTTTCATGATTTTACTTATTTATTGGATTTATTAATTATAATTTCTAATATTAATTAGAATGTTTCAATCTGTTGGGCGTTCCTTGACGGCGAATTTTTATTGTTTTGTGATTTATTGTCAGCTGAACTGCTATTCCTCAAAATAAGTACCCTCATAACGTACAAAAGATCATGTTTCACTCGTATTCTAAATATTTTATTCTGCCTAGAGTGTCCTCAGATAATTATATTCTTGTTTCCGTTCATACAAAATGAGAGTGAAACAGGTTGTCAATAATGCAACAGCTGCCTCTTTGTGGTTGGGTCTCAGGAATGCCTGAGACGGAACGTCCATTGATAAGGCTCACCGAAGCTTCAATTATGCATAGAGAAATATGGAACTGAGGTGTTGCAAAGACGAATTGATTGAGAAGATTTGAATTTGTAATAACTTTCGGTTCGATACGCACATTAACCTGTTAAGCTATTAAGGAGTTTTAATGAATATTTAATGTATGTATATCAGAAAATGTTCTAAGCCTGTTGAATAGATAATTCCGTAACAAGAGTGTACAAATTAGCTAATATTAGCGAGTCTGAAACCGGATGATTTTAGCATTTAATGATAAATAAAATTACTTTGTTTTGTTCTTCTTTTTAACAAAAACAATTTAATAAAATTGCTTTCTGAAAGTTGAAAAGTCAACAACGCACTGTTTGTAATCCCAAAATTGTGTGTCAAATATGGTAATTTGCCCACTAAACAAAATTACCTGTTCTGAGACAACCTGAAATACTTTTAAGCATCAAACCGACTACTTATACCCACTACATGGCTCCAGATTCCATAAACTTCGTGTTAAAATATTTTTGATAATTTGAAGAAACTTAATAATTAAATTTTTTTAATTATAAAATTCATTTCACGCCACCAAAAATGAAGAAACCTTCTAAGTTAATCATTCTGATAAAAAAGGGAATGCGAAATAAAAACCGCTGAATATAAAAAAAAGATCAACAATGGGTAGCCCCGAAAATTTGATTCATAAAAAATAGCACACCAACTTATAATTGTGTTTTGTAAATTTGGATAAAAATAAAGACGTTTAAATTGAGTATAAATATTTGTGAAATTGAACCCATAAAATCTACTGTAATATTTATTTTATTTAACTTATTATTTTCTGGTTTTACTGTTGTTGGTTTATATTAATTTATTCCTTCTCTGTTTTTCTCTCTTAGTTCTTATCTCTTCAAATATTTTCAGCTTTTTTGTCAGTACACATGTACTTCTTCAAACTAAAACCTCTTACAAATTGCTAAATATTATAAGAATTGTATACAAATAAATAAATAAATAAATTTTAATGTAGCTCTATACTCATTGAGATATTTTTTAATGTTTTGTTGGGAATAACACCACAATTGAAATAAAAAGCTGTATATTGAAAGAAAATACCAAACGTTTCGATTCTGACTTCGTTGTCTATGGCTTTAAAATATGTATTGAAAATGTAAATTGCAAATTGAAAGTTTGATTTATGACATATAAGTTGACATAAGAAAAATTATTGTTGTTTTTATATACAGGTAGCACAAAATATTCTAAAGATCATGTATTAAGTTAAACAGCTTTCAAGTTGGAAAAATTTGAAAGAGTTGTCTTTAGAGTTTATAAGTGGTGTTCCTAGGTACGACTTTGTTATTCGCCAAAAATGCGATCAAAGAATTCTGCTGTTTCAGTGATCCCATTAACGTCATAAGGGAAAACCTAGGAAAAACCTTATGAACTATCCCGATGCTGGGTTGTTCAAAAGGAGATGACCATTATTAATTTCTTCCTTAATTGTCGGTAACCAGATACGACTCAATTCTACAGAAGTAGAATCAATACAATCGTCTTCATTCAAAAGAATTAAGGCAGACTCTTTTATTTTTCGTTTTGTGTTATGTTGTTCTTTGTGAAGTATAGTTGAATTTTCTAATTGTATTTTATGGCCTACGACCCATGCATGTTCACAAATTTTCGATTTTTCAAATTGTCGTTTCTTTATCTAATTCTTGTGTTCATTTATTCGTACATTTAATGGTCTCGATGTTTCTCCAATATAAAATTTATTGCATTCAAAAGAATCTTGTATATGCAGTTTTTTGAGTTCTGAGTTTTGTTGGTTGGTTTTGTTTTCGATATTAGTGATTTCAGTGTATTTTTGTTTGGAATGTTGTTTTAACATTAAATCTGTTGCCCACTCGTTTTAATATTTCTGACAAAATTTGTATGTATGGTACTGTTGTAACTGTAATCTGGTTGTCCTGAGTAGCAGTGTTAAAAAGACCAGTTCTCGATTGATTCGGAAGGTTTGTTCTCTGTTCAAGTCTGCTTAACTCTTTGTTGATAAATTTTGTAGGGTAATTGTTTGCAGTGAGAACATTTTTTATAATTGTTTTTTCTTTGTTGAATTTATTATTATCAGAACAGTTGGTCTTTGCTCTATTATATTATGACTTAATACCACCTTTCTTTACTGTATTCGGATGATTTGAATTGAAATTTAGGTATCTGTTAGTATGAGTAGGTTTTCTATAAACTTCTGTTTCGAATAAAGATTCTGTTTTTGTTATTAATATGTCTAGGAAAGACAGTTTGATATTCTGTTCAATTTCTAGGGTGAATTTGATAGTTTGTTCTTTGTTATTTATGTAGTTTAATAATTTATCTAATTCTTCAAGACTGTGTTCCCAAATTACGAAAATGTCGTCAACGTAACGCCACCAAATTGAAGATTTATTTTCTTTTGAGACAATTACTTGTTGTTCAAATTTTTCCATAAATATGTTACTTAATGCTGGTGAGAGACAAGAACCCATTGCCATGGTAAAATGTGTTGGTAAAAGTCATTGTTTAATTGAAAGTATGTAGTTTTGGTTCAATATTTTAGTAGTTCCATTGAGATATGATAAAGTGTAGACTTATAAATTAAATATAGGCTTATAATTTACAAAGTTTAATTGATAGAATAAAATATATAGATTATCAAAATTGGAATGTTTTGTGAAAACGCAAAGCAAATGTTGTGCTGGTATTGTATATTAATTATATTTTTTTGTTTACTGTAACTTATTGACTTTCTATAAACGAAGAGGCTATTAATAACTAACCTGGCGCCTGTTTCTTACACAGAGAACTGAGTTGTATGGATATTTCAAGGTCAAAGAAGTTTAGGTCGGAAAGAAATCCCAAAACTAATGCATTTTTTTCATTTCACTACCATTCTTATACATTTTCGTATGTATAAGTGTGTACCGGCGTTATGAAGCTGTTGCTTTAAACAATAGGTTTAGATAATCATGATGGATGTTCTTTTTACTTTGAGCTACTGATTCTAAAGGAAATTGCCACATTGTTCACTTTCACTAATCATACTTCAGTTACCAAAACAATATTTTAAATTACAACATTTTTATTATTGAACCTTATTGTTTACAAGTTTTGCTATTCCGCTTATGTTAACGAAAGATAAGCTACGATCATCCCATTTTAAATTCGTTGTATACAGTTTTAAAAAATTACTACAAAATTTCCCCCACTATTAGTATATTGTTATGTAAATTAATATAAGTACCGTTGAATTGTGTTCTATTTTTCATAAATCGACGATATTAATTCCGCCTAAGTATATGCGTATAATACACACCCCTTCTATCAGCAGTATTAAAAATTTACAACCATCTGCATGAAATTCAATGGGCTTACAACCCTACGAACAAGCAAGGGTGAGTTTTGACGGACGTCATTCTTCGTATTTATTCTGGTGCACCCTTTGTGGCTAAGCAATTATGCGGAAAATATGCTCAAATGTATTCTCTTTCGAGGGAGCAGCAAGTGTCCGAAATATATTATCATAATTTTTTTTGCGAATGTTCTTTCTGAAGTCACAAAGCAGCGAAAGGGCTTTTATCTTGTAAATGTTAAATCTCTGAATTCTTTTGTGCTGACTCGGGATTCGGAAAAGAGTTGCTTTTTCGAGTTTATGTTTTTTATTATTTTCTACCCGAAAGCTTTGGTATTCTTTGATGTCGCAAACAATTCCGTTGAATTATTTTCAATCCATTTGAGCTTCCATGAATATATTGAATCAAGTAATCTATATTGAAGGCTTAACCCTTATTCATTAGTTGAAAAATGTTCGATCTCGAAATTCTGGAATAATCTGCCTGCTAAAAAATTCATTTCCAATTGAAAGAGCCCTGTTTTTTGGCATACAGTATGTACAAGCCTCACACCTTAATTCGAAAAAAGTTTACAGTAAAGATAATGTTACTGAAACAATATTCAATTGATTTTATCTTTTTTAGGAGAAGTTGCTGCTGGGGAAACCAAACCAAACAGCAAACTGTTTATGGTTTAGCTTTCGGTTTTTTTGTAGGGCCGCCCTTACTGTTCTCTAGCATAGGTGCAGAATTTGCTTTAGATGCAAGCCAAACAAATGATGAAGATGAAGTTCTTGTCGATGATGTGTAATTCGGTGATTATGTTTATTTTCTTTTGACGCAACTTTCTTTGAATTGCTTGTAACTGGCATCTTTTTGCGTTTTGTTGCTGTTTCCACAGTCGACGGTTTCTTTGTGGTTTTAGTCACTGGAATGCTGCTCGTTTTACAGAAGACTTCTTTGTTTTACGTTCAGATCGTTTAGATCCACCCAAGGGTGTACCGAGCTTTTGGTTTAGGGAGGGACAAAATTGGAAAAAAAATTGTCCTGTAGTGGGTAAAACGGAAGAAAATGTCCTAGAAAGAGGAACAAATTAGAAATTTTTTGGTCTAGGAGCGGGCAAGTTTTTCGACACCGAATTTATAACTGGCAGCAACATACTCCTTAATATCTCGTAAGGGGAGTCCACCTAGTTCTTTTATACCTTTGATGTTATTATTGACCATCTCAAATGTCGGTGGATGGAAGGCTTTAGCACTTGAGTTTTTGGTTTTTTCTCTTTCTTCCTCACTGTCTTGGTTTCAAGGTGATGAATTTAACACAGAAATTGCATTAGCAGCCGAGCTGTGGGTTTCTTTATTTGTCATGATAATAAATGATTTAACCAATAGAGAATCCCGTTGTATGTAAAACATTCTCTTTTATTTCTTTGTTTCAAAAAAGTGACTGGAGATCAGTGAAGTGTATATAAAAGACATAATAAGCTAAGGGGAGGTAAGAAAACGGTTCAGAATATTTAAAGATGATCGTAAGAATGTAAATGGTGACGAACTAATGGAGCTTTTGTTCATTACGAAAGACCTGGTGCAGAAAGTTGATGAAAAAGCTTTAGAGAACGAAGGCTTTACAATTTGGTCTTTACCGAATGAGGATTCTCAAGTCTCGGGGGCTGTGGTTTATGGAATTGTAATAGAACTCTTAAATTATCCAAACTTGTATTCATACTAATTATATAAAATGACTGAGTGACTGAAGGCATAGATTCACACGTTTAGCTAGTATATCAACTGCCGATGAGCATAATGTGATGATTTTGAGTGATCACAAAATTGCTATAGGAACATTAAGCATTCAAAATCACCTAAGAGCATAAGTTCATACAAAAAATTACCTGTCCTATGACAGGGTATACGAACTGACGGTGATTGTGACGTTTTTGTCTCGTGTTTGCGAAATAAGTTGAAGACCTTAACAAAATTATTATGTGTAATCTAAAACAAAAAGCATAATATCCAGAGTAAGGGGATAACTCTTGATAATACTTTTTAACATGTAGCTAGGCTTAGTCAAGATTTCGCTCCATCATTTGACTGAACACAGCTTGATCATCCCCTCTGTAGTCCTGATCTAGCGTCTAACAACTACCACGGGCACCCTGGTGGTCAGTATTAAGATTTTGATGATGATTTTCGATCAGTCTTGAATCAGTAATAAATATCAAATCAAAATGGCAAAAATTGAGTGTTCTTAATGTTAAAATTACCCTTACCTGAAAAACATTTCTAGAGAGCAACTCTTATCTGTTAAATATATATTGTTTTACTTTTGTTCTATTAACCCTGAAGTTTGAAAAAATATTGGCCGTTGGGATTTAATATTTTGTACCCAAAAAAACATTTAAACCATTTTTAAACCATTAAATGTAGTAAACAACTATCTTAAAATTCCTGTTCTATAAGATTTATTTTTAAGTAATTTTGAGATAATTCTTGAGAAAATCACTAGGATGTTCTCCCCTTACTTCAAACTTACAACAGATAAGTATTCAATATTTCTAGTGGAAACAGTTTAAAAGTACAAAAAGGAAAAAAACCTACTATTTCATGTATTTGAATCCTACATTTTTTCAATATACTTTTATTGCTTCGTCAATCATTTCATTCATGAATGATATAAAAACGTATAGCTGAGGCTACCACCATGTTTCAATTTGTTTTTGGTTGAGAACTGATTATTTTCTGTAAGTCCTTTATTATTTAATATTTCCTATAATTTTTGTCACGATACCCTCAAACTTCTTTTCTAAATCTATGAGTCCTAAAGAGATTCACATCCCTTTCGCCCCCTTTTTTTCTATTTTTTGAGTAAGAATGAATGATCTTGAATATGCTACCTCTTCGGAAATATTTTGAGAATAAAGGACAAATAATATTGTTACAAGAATTCATCCAATATATGGTGCAATCGGCATTCATCCGATATCTGGTGCAAATGGCATTCGTCCGATATTTCTGGTAATGCGAAATGTTTGGCTATCGACGCGACGACTAGCATTAATGGGAATTCGTCGAATTTTATCGAAGCTGCGTGAACACATTTCCCGATGGCTCGTTGACCTACTAGAGAATTGAGAGAAATATATAAATACGAACAGCTGGCGATAGCATTCATTCCGTATTAGACTTCATAGAGTAATAACAGGTGCTCAATATAAATTGTAAATAGTTCTGTGACTATAAATTCTGTTAAAGTAGTGGAAATAAATTACAATGTGTTGGAGAGTGTTTTTAAATAAATCCAAGAACTGAACCCAAGTGTAAAAATAAACACATTACAACATGGAATAATGCAAATAGAAAGTAAATTTATAAAATATGAAAAACTGCTATAAGGTTAAAAATTGATAATTGCATTTCTTGAAAATATATTACAATTTCCTTATAAGTAAATTGTTCAGTCATCTACAATTAAAATAAGACAAATTCTGCATAATTCCCAACTGAAGTCTGTCCGCAAGCAAGTTTGTTTAATCGCCTTTCCACCAAAATCTATCTGTTTATCCTGATGCAATACAAAGTGAAATCGGTCTTTTAAACAACGATAAGACAAACGTTATTCTTTTTGTTCGTAATCCTCTTTTAAAATCCATTCCTCGGAGAATGTTCTGCTGATGCCGCGTACGGTTTTCCGCGAGCTTTTCTCGCTCTTCTGAGGACTGGAATAACGGAATTTTCTTGATGCACTTCCTTTCGATTAAATTATCTTTCGTGGAGGTTTCACACAAACATGCTTTCAAGGATAAAACGAAATGTGTATGAGGATGCAATCAAGTTGGGTTGATTGTAAGGATTACTTCTTTCGTGTCGGTGTGAATTATTTTAGTACAAATGCGTTAGATTGCTAAATCTGAAATAACATGACATAAATGGGATACAAATTAGTTTTTGATGTTAGGGTTCTCTAGTGTTATTAATCTATTCATTGAAAAACAGGAAATATTTAGACACAGAAACATTTTACGATCCGTGGAACGCACAACAATAGCCTATTTTCAGTGATCTATCAGTTATAACTTTGGTCCACCCTTGGCTGACAGTAGAACACAACCTCATTCGCGTAAATGCAATTTGTAAAAGCAGCAAACGTCAAAATCATATATATTTACAATTGATTTGTCTATGTTTTTCTAAAGTGTTATTTATATGATTAACTTCCTTGTTCATGTGGCTCTTTAGTGGTCCTTAAATAATATTTATAAAATGTATCGACATTTGTTATTAAATGTTTGTGTAAATATAAAAAATAAAAAATATATCTCTAAAATGTCATTTAAGAAAGAGACAGACAAACAAAATCAACTACTGCAAACTACTGATTAAAGAAAATCAAAGATTGACGTAATAAAGGGCTCTTTCATGACGTTTTCGTGTTATCAATGGTATTGTTTGTCTAGTCCGTCCCTGGCTTCATTCCGATGAGACATCAATCGCTGGGTTAATAAAGAGTTAGAACTGGAATTTTCGAAATGGCGCCAAACAGTATTTTCGCCGCTGGGCAGAAAAATGCAGTACCATCGAGAAAGACAATCTACGCTATATAAAGAGACATTAATTTCAGGAGTTAGTTCATTTTGGTGCGTTCAGCTTATTTTGTTGTGAATAATATTAGAATCAGCTGTTGGAAATATTTGATGTTTTATGTGTAAATAAAGATTCTAGAAAGTGACAGTGAATATTAGTTTTTAAAATTAATCAATTGAACCCAGGGAGTTTATAACAGCATTAACAAAAAAATGAATGGTGTTTGGTTCAAAATATTTATGACCAATTAGAACAGGTAGACCCCTGTAAATCGATTCATATATTGTTTCTAGTCGCGTATCGTTCCTGAAACTTCTATATGTCGATATTCATTTCGTGTTAAATCATTATGGAAAGGATTACTTGACCTTGACAAAACATACTTTAAGATTCGTAATAAAACGTATACAAAGTTCTTGAACAAATCAATATAAGTAATAAGAACAAAAGATAAGTGCCACGGTAATAATAGTCATTATCGATAGCTTTTTTTTAAAAGGATTACCACAGAAATTGTCAAACATTGGCTCTCCTAATAGTGGCTCGAATGATTCCAAAATTAAAGGCAATAAAAACCGTTCAATCAATAATCCACAATACACTTGAATACACTGATACACATCTCTTGTCATTAAATAAAACTTGTGTAATATAGTAATTACAAATATTCCTAATAATACTGCAAATGTTACAATGACAGTGTGTTGTTGATTTATCCGGACATAGAGCAGTAACAAAGAAACAGGAACAGTGGCAGCCAAACATTTTGGAGGGCTCGTGCATTTTCAAAATTTCATTTGATTTTCGTAATTATTTCTTTAAAGAGATTACTTTCATTAACAATAAGTATATTATTTATGAATGTCCACCGAACACTTGAGAACGGCTTCACCGATTTGAATAGTTTGAACTGTATTCTACTATGGAAGAACTGGAAGGGGCCAAATGTACCTGATGAGGCACTTATCTTGAGAAAAGGTAATATTCGATTGGATTCTACTATTTGGAAGTCCGAAAAGTATTTTTTTGTCCAAACTGGCTAATTTCTGTTCAAAATATGGATTGAATAGGAAATTGAGATGAACAGAATACGTTCGTTTTTAATTTTCTATCGAAATACCCGGTAAAATTGGATTTTTTCATAAAAACACTTTCCGTCGGAAAAGGTCATTTCCTGCCTAAACAGGAAGTCATAATATGGGTCATGTGATGGCTCACTTGAAACTCTACAACTTTTATGTGTCTCAAGATACATGCCCCAGCATGTGACGGATGCAGTTTTTGGAAAATCGTAATAATAAATTACAGGGAATCATAAAAGTAAACATAGTGTCTACATAAACTTTCTTTGGTTCCTGTGGGAAACTCTAACATAAATAATGAATGAATAACCTTGTAGTTGACAACTAATTTTGTTATCCTCTTGGTTTGTATATGCGGACAAAGTTGCGGTTTGAAAGTAGTTTCCCATAAATGTTGTTTGAGTTCCTCGCCTCCTTCCAGACCCCTCTTGCCGAATATTAGCCCTTCGTTGTATACAATATAATACCTATAGTTATTTATTTTAGTTAGTAATTAGTGCATAAAATGCACATTTCTATCTATATTAACAGAAATTTTCTGATTTGCCTCCTCTACACCAGAAACCTGTCCACCTGCCCCCCCCCCCCAAACAAAACGTACTTTTTATGGCGACGCCATATTCACATATCGTTTTGTCTATATCACCACATATTTGTTTTGTGTTTAATTCTTATCAGATTTCAAAATGGTTTCTCAATTTTCCATTTTGGATAATAAAATTCTTAATAAAAATATGACATTCTGACAACCGGACTACAATAAACCATAGAGGTATTATACTGTGTAGTGAATTAGGTATGGGCGTTACTGTAAGTGGCAGTGTGATAACAATAGAAAGAGAAAGACAATATCAGGGTGCGCTTGCTATGTCTCTACCCTACCAATAGTAGGCGTCACCACCGACACTGACCAATCAGGAACGACCCACTTATTCTGTCTCTCTTTCTATTGCTATTACATTAATTTCGCTACTTCACTTGCTCTAAATACCTTTATGCAATAAACCCTCATAATGTGTTAAATCTATTATGACCACAGAGCCATCTAGGTGTACTGTAATGCAACAATTATCATCTATAAGCGTCGTAATACCATTCATAATATTGGTGATGTCCATAATTCAATTCCTCTGTATAATTTATACTTACTACAATTATAAATTTGTCATCTTTAACTACAAATACTGCAGAATGCAGAAAACGCACAAATATAAATATGATTTATAACATAAATGAAAAAACTTGATTTTCTCCTGGAAATATCACAAAACTTTCACATCAATTAGTGATCTCCGTTTAACCGTAACTGGTATTTGATTACAATAAAGCTGAAACTTTAACTATCCTCTTTTTTGTAAAACCGATACCCAATACTAGATTATAGTGAGCGCGATTTAACGTATAAAATATCTTTTCCAATATCAATGCGACCACCTGTAATGGCAATACGATCCTTTTATTAAAGTTTTATCGAAAATCCATCTGCTGTCGGAAATTAAACGAAATTCGATAGCTTCAAGGTATAAAACGTCATTTTTATTGAACTCTTTAACTCGAATGCCAGCATGAAATCGATATTATCTGGTGGTACTAACTTTTGGAAAACCATACTTTTCTCGTAAACTTTTTAACTACTTCCATATTATTATCAAGGATTCCAATTGGTGGAGAGGATTAAGGTAAAATGTAACTTTCCAAAAATCAAGATATGCAGTTTGTTGTAATACTCGAAAAAAACCCGAGCAGTTCTGTTCTACATAATTATGATATTTCATGCCCAAAAAAAATTCGAAATGATGGTTGAGAAAGCGTTTGTGATTATACCCTCTGTTCATTGGGATTCTCGTTCCTCACTTGGAAACAAAGTGTAGTAAGTGAAATTTGGAATAATCGCCAAGATTACTGGTTGATTTTTACGAAAAGTCTTCCTAACAGATGTTCTGAGAGTAAAAAATCTCTATAAAATGTTTAACCAGTCTTTCTGTGTACGTATGACACTCTAAAGATGATATATAAGTTCGAGATATATTCTAGAAAAGTGAACGACTATTTTTTCTGAAATTCCATTCATGTATTCTGTTATTGGCAAGATTAGTTACCAAGTGTGCTACCCTTAAAAGCCGAAATTCGAAAAACATTGATGTAAATTAAACAAAATAGATATTTAAACAGAAAGTTAATATCAATAACTCAAAATGAGCTACTGGAAATGTTAAATTAGGGTGTCAAAATCTTCTACATGACGTTATTTCACTTTGGGTTGGCATACAAACGACTCCCAATTTCTTTAACAGAAAATGGAATTTCGGTTCTAGTTCAAGTTAAGTGAAACACAATTCAGTGTAGTTTGTTATCGATATGGAAAGACAGGAGGAGATATTCCACTTTAGAGAAGAAACTTAAAGAATTGTTAAAGCAAATTCAATAAAAGTTGTGGCATTTTCTGTCAATGTTTAAGCATTTTTTGGGAAATAACACTACAATTTACAAAATTACTGTATATTTTCAAAAGATTCGGGGTATAGATCTGACGCAGTTTTCAATGGTAAAGAAACTATAAAAAAATATACAATATCTATATATAAATAGGCAAAGACAAAACGATTAGGTACCATTTTCTCCTCTGTCTCTTAAACGATTGTCTTCATTTTTGTTTAAAATATAATAAAAATTTATTATTTTCGGCCATAATGTCAACGCCAAACAACTGAATTTGCCGCCGCCCAGACTCAAAACATGGAGTAATTATATATAGAGGGACCAATGCTGTTATATATTTAGAGCATGTAAAGTAATCGTTGAATTTATAATTATGCAGGGCGATTTCAGATATGTTAGAAATCATTTTTTTCGTGGATTGCACATAAGCAGTTGCATATATAGGGTGTTTAAAATATAGAGTAGAGTGCAATTATAACTAATAAAATAATTATATAGGGAAGCCCATTTGCGGTTGAATTTACAGGGTTCTTGGAATAGAAGGTGCAGTAGAATTACAGTTATACAGGGTGGTTTAAAAATTTATACAGAGATGCATATACAGGGTGGCGGAAATGGAAATGCAACATTTCGTTACCCATAAGCAGTTGTATATATAGGGAAGATGAAATATAGGGTGAGGGGACTTACAGATATACAGGATGATGATAAAAAATGTTAGAAAAGGAAAGGATTTATAGAGCAGCCCACGAAGAGTTCCATATATATGATGATTAAAATATAGGTCGGAGTAGAATTATAGTTACAGAAGATAGTTAAAAGTTTCATAAACAAAAAGAGTAAATACGGTGGCTCATAGGCAGTGTCATATACAGAATAGTATACCGGGTGGTTCAGAAATGTTAAAAAATATTATGCGTGGTCCATGAGCAGTTGCATATACAGGGTGCTGGAAAAATATAATGAGATGAGATTATTATAATGAGGATTTTAATAAATGTTAGAGAAATGAGTGCAATTATAGTTATACTGGGAGATTAGAAGAAATAAATATGTAGAGTACTCCATCAGTGGTTGAATTGTTGTCATATTAAATTAAGAAATACGAATTTGAACACAAATAAAGTCCTATGAACTATATCTAAAAAAAACTTGAATTTCGTTACTTATTTGTAGAAGCGAAATGAAAGACTGACATCTAGGATTTTCGAGGAAATTATCACACAGAGGTTCCGAATCTGGATCCGTTTCGTGTAATTGCTGTTCTCCCTAAAGTCCTAGGATAGAATGTCACGATAAAATTTTCAGGTTACTTAACCTGCCAGAGATATTGACACAATTGGTCGAATTTCGACCACTGGGTGACATCTAGTAAAATTAAATGTTTGAATATTATTCGAATTCTGACATAACTAGGAGAAAATTAATTTGAGAATATCCAGGGTAGCATAGAAACGTCTAAATATCATATGAAAATAAAGCTCTTTTCTAACTGGAAGAATTTGAAAGAAGTGATTTTCAGAATTTTAAGTGGCACTCTTAGGTGCGATTTTGTTATAAGTGCATTCGTCAAAAATGCGATCAAAGAATTTTGCTGATTCAGTGATTATATTAAAATTATAAGGGAAAACCTAGGAAAAACCTCATGAACTATCCCGATACTGACTTGTTCACAATAACATTACCATTAGCCATTTTTTCTTTAATCATCAGCAACCAGGAACGATTTAATTCCACGGAGGTAGGAGTGATACAATCGTTTTCAGTTAACAAAATTAAGGCATACTCTTTTAGATGCTTATATCATGTTAAGTACAATTTACCGAAACGCCTGACTTTAACTATTGTCGGTACAACTACCACTATATAAAATAATTGATTATTGGATGATTTTGCCCTTTTCAGTTATCATTTCTTCTCTATACTAAATGGACACTATCATACTAAAGTGATTGCTGTATTTTAAGAATTACAAGTAATACAAAAATATAAAGTCAAAAGAGGATAAAAACTAAGCCAACTTTAATTTCCAGAACTGAAATAAGGTATTTTAATAATAAAGAGCTAAAATGAGTTTGTTTCTTAGGTGTAAACGTTTGGTCTAATAACGTCAAAACAGAGTGATTTTGGGAATAGTTCTTTTGATTGGTGATAGGCTGATTAAGGCTGCAAAATGTAAATTTTTATTCATGTATTTCCAGGATATATAAAATTGTATAAATATAAAGTTTATTCTTATGATAAACATGACTAATTGGTTAAAATTGAATTTTGAAACCAAAAATTCCAAAATTGCTGGGTGTTTGAACCCCCAGACCCCCCCCCCGCTAACTACGGGCTTATGGCACGAGAAGATCTTTCTTTGAAGAATAAATTATTAGATGGTTAGACGGGAGGGAAAGGGGTTTCTAGTGTTTTTATGGCAATTCAATTCATTTAGTCATTTTTCAAAATTATAATTACTCGATGGCAGCTGGGAAATTATTATAAAACAATTTCACTAGACTCAATTTCACTATTTTTCGAAAAAAATAATAATAGACATGAGAAAATTGTTTCAGTTATTTAAGTGAGTAGAGATCGATCTATCAGGTTGGACAATTATTTATTCACTGAGGTTAGAGAAATTCAATATGCCGGAAACAGAAAGTTGTAGGCGTATACAGGGTAGGGCAATTGTTTTGAGACAAAAATATATATCTGGGGTGAATTCGATTTATCGAAAAAGTTTTATACAAAGTTTGTAGAAAACCATTGTGTGGTCTATATTACAACTTCCGCACCTGACCAGAAGTATGGTTTTGGACAGAGAATAGTTTTCTTTTAATGGACATTCTGTGTTCTTATCAATTTTCCATTTAGCCCAGATTTCGGCCATAAAATTCGGCTTAGCAGTTGGTGGGGCATCTACCTTAATACAACAACTCTCTCGATTGGATTCGATTTTATCAAAAAAGGTTTAAAAAAAAAGTATAGAGCACTGAGAGGTCGTTGTATCGTCTATATTACTACTTCCTGTTGTGACAGGAAGTATGGTTATTGACCGGAAGTGGTTTTCTTTTAGTGATATATTTTTTGTGTTGGTACATTGTTATCCCGAGAACTTTTGTTAAAAGCATTTTTCGAAAAAATGTGAAATTACTTATTTTCCTATTTTTAGGGTTCAGTATATACAATATACGGATACCCTTCGGATTTGTGCCTCTGTCACATCACAGCAATTTTCTCTTATACTACTGGACGGAAGAGGTTGAAATTTGGCAAAAATGTATAGTTTGGTGACTCGATCAGGACTATAGAAGAAGAAATTTTGATTTTAGCGGTACGTTTCCCCCTCCTGATCTCCGAAACTACGGAGCCTAAAATTTTGAAAAAATAGTAAATATAGAACGTTGCAAGAACTTTACAGGAAAAAAGGCGAAACCATTAAAATTAATTCTGGGGGGCAAATTATAGAATTAAATGAAAATTTAAAAATACTTTTTTTTCAAACGCATCATGTAGTAATACATCAAATGAAAGGTCCCATTCTGAGGAACACAGATATAATTTTTTCATATTTAAAAAATTAGTCAAAAAAATATTAACGAAAATATACCAAAATTTACCCATTCCCCCCCCCCCTTATCTCTGAAACTATAAATCGTAAAGTTTTGCAAACAATTAGGTATGGGGTATAGGGTCCGACCTGAAGTTTACTGGAAAAATAAGGAGAAACCTCTACTTTTAATTTTGGGGGGCAAATGACAGAATTAAATGGAAAATATAGAATTAAAATTGTCTCTAACGCATGTTATAGATCAAATGAAAGGGCTTATTATGGCGAAAACAAATATATTTTTTTGATATTTTTTAAATAATTAAATTAAAACATATTAACAAAAATTTTACCCATTCCACCGCCCTTATGTCCGAAACCATAAGTTGTAAAATTTTGAAAAAAATAGAGGTATTGCGTCTCACCTGAACTTTACTGGAAAAATAAGAAGAACCCCCTAATATTTATTTTGGGGGTCAAATTAAAGAATTAAATGGAAAATAAAAAATTATAATTGTTTCTAACGGATCAAGTAATATATCGAATTAAAGGGCTCATTATGACGAATACAAATATATTTTTTTAATTTTTTCTAAAATGAATATTTTAAAATATATTTAGAAAAATTACCCATTCCCCCCCTTTATTCCCCAAGCTATAAGACCTAAATTTATTTGTTTACAGCAAAAATACGAAGAAATCCCTAATATTATATTGGGGGCCAAATGAGAATTAAACGGAAAATAATAAAATATTTTTTTAACGCATAATGCAATACATCAAATGAAAGGGCTCATTATGAGGAATACAAATATATATTTTTCATAATTACTCATTTCTGAAACCATACTACCTAAAATTTTGAAAATAATTAGGGGTACCGGGGCTCACTTAAAATTTATAAGAAAAAATGTTAGGAAACCCCCATAGTAATTTTAGGGACAAATTATGCAATCAAATGGAAAATAAAAATTTAATTTTCAACGTATCATGTAATATATCTGATAACAAGACTCATTATGTGAATTACAAATATATTATTTGTTTAAAAGATATTAACAAAAATATTGAACATCGACTTAATCTCCACTTTAGAAACTACACTGTTTAAATTTTGAAAAATATATTTTACTTGTATTTTTAAATAATTTAAATAACATATTAATAATTTGTAATTTAAAACTTGACCTATTATGCCCTTTATCTTCCAGTCTACAGAGCCTCAAAATTCAGACAGTAGATTATAAAAGGCTTCCCTGAAAGTTTATTAGTAAAATAAAACTCTAATGTTAATTTTTGGAGGCCAAATTAGAAAATTAAGTACATATGTATTTTTATAAAAATCAAGCGAATCCTGAAGCAGATAAAAGTCTATTTGTGAAAGTGTATATTTTTTATAAATTTAAAACCCTTCCTTTAAAAGATATAAGGGTAAATATAAGAAAATGCACTCATTCCTTGCTTGTCTGAAACTGGAATATTAGAATCTTGAAGGTGGTACGGAACCCTAAGTATGCTAGTCCAACTCGCACTTGACCAAATTATTTATGAATACCCACGATAAAATATGGGCATCTCCATTAAAAGGTATTTAACACCTAGTTTTAAACATAAAAGCAAGAAAAAAGAAAACGAAGATAACTTTCATAAGCAATACTAAATTATAAATTCAATCTGACATAATTATAATAATAAAACGAATATCCGTTGCCTTCAACGTGATATTCATAATGAAATCTTGAGCATTCATTGCCACAACAACGCCGACCCACGAAATGGAAATAAACATTTTATGCAGGTGGAAATGCGTGTCTTTATTATTTAGGCCTGTGAGGCGAATTCATCGAGGACATTGATAAATGGCTTCTTCTCATTCTAATAAAATATACGCGAACGAAAGCGCGCCTTTCCGTCGAAGTTGCGAAGTCATAACGAGATCGGAGCACTGAAGGAAAACGGCGGCCTGGTGTAATATTCACGTTGCTGTGCGACGTTCGAGCCTAATGAAAACGCGAGCGAGAGGCCGTGTAGGTGGCGGTGTGTTTGGAAAATAAATATTCCGCCTATTTATCAGTGACAGGGGAAGTATACGTGTGCCGCCGAAAATATTAATTTTCAGTTTCGAATTGAGGCAGGTGAAATGTGTCGGCGTTTTCTTGCGCTAATATTTTAAATGTGACTATTGGGTAATATTATGTTAAATCCTTGGGAACCTTGAAACTCTCTACAATCGCATTTTACTGTAAAGTAACTATGAGAAAAAAAAGTTGTAAGGTATATCTGCTATTAAATTTTATATAAAATACTCTGGAATACGAATTTTCTGACCAACCAATCGATTTGTAAACATCGGCATCTCAAAATCGTTAAAACAGTGATTACACACAAATTAAATATATTGTGATAACATTAATTTTCAAAAATTAAGAAACCTTCTAGAAGTTAACGAAACGAAACGGTGGTTCCTAAAAGTCGATTAACATAAAAAAATGATTATACGTAATTCCGAAATCGAATGCCATATACCCTAACAGACCAGACATGACTGGAACAAATCTTCCAACGAATGAAACCGATATATGACGCGACCTCTTGGTGCGTGACAGTTTTGATTTAAAGGTAGTGTTTAGTATAACTGCTTTATTGTTTTGTAAACAAGTGTATTTATTTTGGTAAAAGAAAGACGTTTAAAAGTGAGTGTGAATATTTGTGAAATTGAACCCACGGAATATACTACAATACAGAATAAATTAATGCCTATGGAACCTTTATTTATATTAATAAGGAAACATCTACAAATTCATTATCTTGGCTTCAAAATTGCTAATAGATTCTAGATCAGAGAAACAATCCCTTATTATTTATGAACTAGACTTTTGGTATGTAGGGTTGCATAATCAAGCAGTAGATAAGTACCATTTTATCTACTCCACTCCACACTATACTCCAACCATCATGTATATACGACTGGGGCTGCCTATGGACCACAATAATGTTATTAACTGCCTTCTGTAACAATCATTCTACTCCGTCCTCTATTTCAGTCATCATATATATGCACCTCATTCTAACACATTACTTTGTGATTTTGTTTGCTATAACTAAACACTCTGTGTATAATCGCACCAAATAGCAGTTCAGAGCTTGACATGTGTTGTCACTGAATTTTCTATTAGGCCGGGAGAATGTGACACCAAAAGCATCGTCTTCGCAAAATGGAAACATTATTTAACTGGTTTACAAACAAAACGAGCTTGGTACTCAATGGTTTAAGAAGCCGAAAATATTATGCTTTACTACCTATATGCTTGAGATGTACATAGAAAATTTTCAAATTCGCAATCAAAACTTCCAGTGCCTACAATTTCCGCACTATTACCTTGGAATTAAAATATTTATGAGGAAATGTCCGTTACGTCACTTCGATGAAATTTTTGATATGAATATTTTAAGTTTCGGCGATTTTCTGCAAAACTGCAAGTTGCACGACGCAGAAAAGTATATGAGACCACCTAGGGATCTTTCTTAATAGATTAAACGTTAAAAAACTATACACATCCATAAGAGGTTTTTGAAAAATGGACTAATATGTTAGGGATATTGGTCGATTTCCATGCACAGTTTTCATCACTTTACCAATAGAATTCGTTTCCCAAATTTGAAGCTTCACTAATTCGGATATATACGCTATTAAACAAGACCATATTCATTCAAAACGGTTCACAACAGGAGAAGAAATCAGGTAACACAGATACAAAAAAAATGCGACGAATTGATAACCTGCTTTTTTTGGAGGTAGGTTAAAAACTACACATTTAATAGCATTATGTGTTATGCGGAACTCATTTTCTAAAATATAACCATGTTAGGAACGAAACTAATGTACTGTTCAGACAAATCAAAAGCACATTGAGGGAAATCTATTAGGGGACATGGAATAAAACTTCTGCGGACTTTAGAAGTAGATATGGAAGTTACTCAAATCAAATAAGCAGAGTTGATTATTGATAACCGGATTGACAATTCAGACTATAGCTTACCTTGAGGGTTCCGTACAAACTTGTCTGTAGGTACATAAACCACCACGTTGACATTACTTTTTTCATATTAAATTTGAAAGGAATTTCTTCTTTTAGCACCTTGCAGCAATGAAATTGGATTCAAAAAGCCCGGATGGTAATTTTAATCAATAACTCAAATTTATAATTAAAAAAAAATCGATTGTGGAAGCCGTTACTTTGTGATAGTCAATCATGATGATGAAATGAAACTAATTACTTTGTTTACTATCACTAACACATTTATTCACTAAAACATGTGACTAGTTTCGATGCCTAGCGCATCATTTTCAAACATATATAAATAATGAAAAAACCCATCTAACAAACCTTAAATACAAAACAAATGACCAAATACACAAACATGATGGTTAGCGGGTTGTGGTCAATAACATAATGAATATAAAACTAAACGGATATAAAGGTATTATATAACTACCAGATATTCTAAGATTATCACCGGGAATACACGCCCTAACGTAGTAATTCGAACAGGGGTGTTTTTACAAAGTTAACCTGATCATTAAGTAGCAAATCTGGGAATTTATTGTGAGAGAGGTAAATTTGAATTTGTTCTAAGAAAGATGTTTTAAAATAATTATTACTGAAATGCAAAATTGTTGTGTTTTCTATTGTAGGAAAAGTGTGCCCTGTTTGAATTACATGGTTAGAAAAAGTTGAATCAGTTTTATGTAGTCTAAATGATCTATAGTGTTCTAGGTACCTGTTAGCAAAATTTCTAGTTGTCATTCCCACATAGAAGCTATTACAGTCCGAACATATTAGCTTATAAACTCCTGACCTGTTGTAAATAAAAAATTTTAAATTTTAATTTTTTTAATTATTTAACGCCAAGGACAAAGTTAGTATTTACAACAGGTCAGGAGTTTATAAGCTGATATGTTCGGACTGTAATAGCTTCTATGTGGGAATGACAACTAGAAATTTTGCTAACAGGTACCTAGAACACTATAGATCATTTAGACTACATAAAACTGATCAACTTTTTCTAACCATGTAATTCAAACAGGGCACACTTTTCCTACAATAGAAAACACAACAATTTTGCATTTCAGTAATAATTATTTTAAAACATCTTTCTTAGAACAAATTCAAACTTACCTCTCTCACAATAAATTCCCAGATTTGCTACTCAATGATCAGCTTACTTTGTAAAAACACCCCTGTTCGAATTACTACGTTAGGACGGGTATTCCCGGTGATAATCTTAGAATATCAGGTAGTTATATAATACCTTTATATCCGTTTAGTTTTATATTCATTATGTTATTGACCACGACCGGCTAACAATCATGTTTGTGTATTTGGTCATTTGTTTTGTATTTAAGGTTTGTTAGATGGGTTTTTTCATTATTTATATATGTTTGAAAATGATGTGCTAGGCATCGAAACTAGTCACATGTTTTAGTGAATAAATGTGTTAGTGATAGTAAACAAAGTAATTAGTTTCATTTCATTATTATAATTTTAAACTAAACTGATAATCATACCAGTTGTTAAATAATATCGATTATTCCCTTTCTGAAAACGATACGAACACAAGTGGAGTGAGCGAAAAGATCAACAGAAGACGTTAAAAATATTTGTATCAAAACTTTTTTTGACAGCAAGAAGATAAGAAACGAAGTAGCTTACATGTGGGTAATTTACAGGAGTTCTTATGTTGTAGAAGTACAGAAGATAGGAAACAATTTACCATGAGATGACTTTATATCAGTACTGCCCATCTAACAATATCAAACTTAAAGTGGATAAATTCAAGATAATCTGTTTTTAATAACGATAACTTGTCTTATAAAGGTTTTTATAAATGCAAAAAATTTAATTCCCGTTTTTATTTTTCTGCAACAAGCAACAACTGTCCCTCTGTTCAGCAATAACTTTTGCCACAACCCACATGCCGGTGACCCAAAAAGCTCGAGCTATAAACTCCACATAACTATTTGATATTTTACGATCGTTTAGCTGGTTTTATGTAGTCCTGAATATGTTAACAGGTCTTTGGCGTTAAACTTTGCCGTCACAAAAAATCATTATAATATCTGTTTAATGTGTACGTTTTATTATTAAACTTTATATGGGATTATTATTTTTTTATTAGTGAAATTGAATATACGAACTTCCACAAAATGAACTGTAAATATATTTGTAACGTCCATAAAAATATTAATTAAGAATCATTGTTGACAAGTATTTGTAACCAACAAAGAGGGATACTTGTACATCTAATGGCATAGATTTTTTTACAATAATAGCTAAACCAAATAAAATTTTAGTTCCAACTTTCGAGACTTTACAGACATTTGAAGATAATATTGTATATTATTTCTGGAAGAGATACATCATCAGTCGACCTAGTCTATGAAAGCGCTTTAAAAGTAAATGATATACTCATTTAAAGGGTAGATATTTTTGAACTCAGGACGATATAGCGTTTTTAGGGGAGAAAGACGAGATCCGATACTAATAACACCGCACTATATGTGAATTTAATTGAATACACTGCCCCATACACTACAAAAATCTGAATTTGGCAACTCAAAATGATATCCTAAGTATTTTTTGCCGCTGAATCGGAATCTATGCTCAGGCAAGTATTCTGCAGGGGTTAAGTCATTCCTTAAGCTGGAAAAAGTTAAAGTCAACAATCCCCCAAGTGGGCCTTACCAGACTTCCAAGGTGGAACGGGGGTGAGCAGTTGAAATACCTCGCATAAATTTTCAAAGTGTTTTCCTTGATTACGTATATAGGAAATCACTGACTTATATCTTATGAATGTCAGAGGGAAGAGAGAATGAATTCAATTTAGAAAATATATCTCCAGGATAGATAAAATCACTCCTTGCTGATGATGAGGAACACAGTGATGGAAGAGGTACAGGAAAAAGATGTTCTTTTTGTTACTCTGAACTAATTTAGAGCTTGAATAGAAATTCTCAGTTGTTACTCCGACTTGAGCCGACCAGGGGGTGAAAATTACTCCAAACTATCAAGATGCATCTTGGAAATTTCTCTGAAGTAAACAAAGTTCTCCTCCATACATTACATTGGCATATTTCGAATTTTGAATAAAAGCTAAGCTGATTCAAGTGTCTAATATTTGGTGCTTGTGGTGGAACCAATAGAGTAATTGTGTTATCCAACATGGTAGAAGTTTTTTCGAAATATCTACCGTTTGTATCAATATAAGTCAAACTATAGGCTTCGCAACAAAAAAAAGATTCAGCAAAATCAGTTCAGTAGTTCTTAGGTGATGCCCGAACAAACAAACAGCCAAACTTACAATTTTATAATAGTATAGATGCACAGTTCAGTACATTGTAAGTATATATGTGGCTAAGGTAAAGTAGGGTCGTTTTTAGCTACAGGTTGTTAGTATCAGGTATTAACTTGTCAAAATATTTTCTGTAAAAAAATTTGACGGCTCATCCCATTGAGTTATAGAAATTGAGATTTTGGTTGAAATCGTTTTTCTGATATTGGATTCGCTTGATGTTGAGGACTATTTTACGGGATTATAATAACGCATAAACGCAGGTGCAACAGAAAACGTAAAACGGGAACATTTTGTCATCTGAAACGGTAATTGACTAGGCTATTAGTATTACACGCAACGTTGGAATGTCTTTATTTGTCTGTTGTTGGTTCCAAAAACCCAATAGTTGTCGAGAACGTCCTAAGATAAAACAAAGGATATAACACACAGAGATCTATAAATAATATAATCGAACAAATTTGTTATATCCGGTGAACCACTCAGAAAACTGTTCCGATGTTTGTCTGTCCTGCATTATTAAAACAAACACGTATCGTCTGGGCCTGTTCCATTCACGCTTCGGCAATTATCACTTATTCTCGTGTTTTGGGAGTGTAGAAAAGGGCCGGTGCTGTGCGTCTCTAACACAGGTAGGTATTTCATTCTCTATTCTGTAGTCTTCTTCGTTATTTATTCAGTTCGCCAGCTTCACGAACCTCTAAATAACTGATGGGGTGCAAAGGCACGCGTCGGCCGTCAGTGACACTAAACTATCGAAATAGGTAATGGTTGGACCAGTAGCGTTTATAATAAAAAGAAAATGTCTTAAGCAAATAGTCTCAAGTTATAGTGTTTGTATTTGTCAATCCCTTTTTGGTATTTTATTTTTTTATAGTTGAGGTGAAAGCTTCCTAACGGAGGTCTCCATAAAATCCTCGACAATAGAAGAAATTAATGAAAAAAGCAACAGCGTCATCCGCTATGTCTCACAGTGGGCTGAAGTGTACATAGGTGGCGCTATACTACTACTTACTTATGCAGTAATTTTAAGCTCTGTAACTTGTTGTCAATACATTACTTTTACCACTTTAAATGTCGTATAAAGACACACAATTTTAATTTCATTTATAAAGGTGGTATTATAAAGCATTACGAAATACAGTCAATTTTAACTCATAACATCATGCACTTACATGTGTTCTTAACAATATCATCATGTACTGCATCAAATGTAAGAGCTCATTCTGATGAACATAGATATATTTTTTTCATATTTTAGAAATAATTAATTTAAAAGATATTAACAAAAATATACAAAAAATTATCTTTATCTTATCTCTGAAAGTATAAGAGGTAACATTTTGAAAAAATTAGAGATATAGGGCCTCACTTGAACTAACCAGAAAAATAAGGAGAAACTCTCTAGTATTAATTTTGGGGGGCATATTATGGAATTAAAAGGAAAATAAAAAAATAAACTTTTTTAAAAAAGCTCATGAAATATATGAAAGGGCTTATTATGATACATACAAATATATTTCTTTCATATTTTTAAAATTAATTTTTAAAAGATGTTAACAAAAATATTAAAACATCCATTTCCCCCCTTTATTTCCTACACCAGAGAACCTCAAGCTTCGACAATAATGAGCGGTATACGGCCTTACTAGAAGGCAAAATTACATAAATAAATGAAAAATCATATGTTCATCATGTATTATATTAAAGGGAAGGGTTCATTATGGGAAATAAAAATTAAAAAAGATATTAACAAAAATATATAAACATCGACTTATTCCTCCATTTATCTCAGAAACTACATGACACACAATTTGAAAAAAAAACAGAAATCTCTCACTTTGAACCTGAAATAAGGAGAATTAAGTGAAAAATAAAAAAAGCATATTTTTTTCAAACGCATTATCTAATGTATCAAGTGGAAGAATTGGGAATATAGGTATTCATTTTAGAATTTATAAAATAATTGGTTCAACAAAGTTGTTAAAGAATGTATCAAATGAAAGGAATCAACATAAAAATACATGTATCTTTTATTTGTATTTTTAATTAAAATATTTAATAATTTATTATTTAAAATTTGACCCATTCTCCCCTTTATCTTCCAAACTACTGAGCCTAAAATTCAGACAAAAGGCTATATAGGGCTTCACTGAAAGTTTATTGGTAAAATAAAGCAAAAATCCTAATCCTAACAAATGGTGGACAAATTAGAAAATAATTATTTTTATAAAAATCCAGCGAATCATGTAGCAGATAAAATCAAAATGCTGTTTGTGAGAAATAAAATTTTATATTTTTTATAAATTTAAAACGCTCAGTTTAAAAGATATTACTGTAAATATAAGAAAATTCAATCTTTCTCCTCTTTTCTGGAACTCGAATATTTGAAAAATATATACTTCCATTCACCTAAAATTGTATCAAATCTCAAAGGTGGTAAGGAACCCTTAGTAAGCGAGTCTAATTAGCACTTTATTAAATTATTTTAGTCGGTTTTTGTTTTTTTAACCGACTTCAAAAAGGAGGTTCTTAGTTCGTCTGTATCTATGTTTCGTTTTATGTGTGTTCAGCGATTACTTGAGAATGACTCATGGAATTTCGTCTGTTTATACTGGCTCTTATTCCGGGAGATCCCGGAGTGGTCCCATATATTTTTCAATAATATGCCTTGTACTGTTTTTTTTTAGAAAATCGGGAAAAACTTTTTTTACTGATTTCCTCATATAGTAAGTAAGATTTGGTGGAGTTGCTGGAATTAAATAAAAAATATGGAAATGTTTCTCTTGAGAACTTCAGGTTTAATAAATTGAAAAGAAATTGAATTCATTCCGGGGGATCCCGGAGTGGTCCCATATATTTTTCAATAACATGGCTTGTACTGTTTTTTTTGTAGAAAATCGGGAAATAACTTTTTATACTGATTTTCTCATATAGCAAGTAAGATTTGGTGGAGTTGCTGGAATTAAATAAAAAATAAGGAAATGTTTCTCTTGAGAACTTAGGGTTTAATAAATTGAAAAGAAAATGGATTCATTCCGGGGGATCCCGGAGTGGTCCAATATATTTTTCAATAACATGCCTTGTACTGTTTTTTTAGAAAATCGGGAAAAACTTTTTTTACTGATTTTCTCATATAGTAACATTTGGTGGAGTTGCGGGAATTAAATAAAAAACATGGAAATGTTTCTCTTGAGAACTTAGGGTTTAATAAATTGAAAAGAGATTGAATTCATTCCGGGGATACCGAAGGGGTCCCGTATTTTTTTTCAATTACATAGCTTGTAACGTTTTTTAGAAAATTGAGAAACAATTCTTTACCGATTTTCTCATATAGCAAGCTTTGGTGGAGTTGCTGGTATTAAAAATATGGACATGTTTTTGTTGTTCGGAACTTAGGGTAAAATAAATTGAAAGAATATTAGATTAATCAAAATAAAGGTCAGTAAATCAATTTCAAGGTGAACAATCTCAATTAGTCGGTATATTCAGTGTGTCTTCATAAATCAAAACGATTTTTTTTTTCTGAATAATATTAAGAGAAAAAGTTATTCCTCATAAACAGATTTGCACAGGCTAAAAACGTTTACTGTAAACATTACATGTCACCTTTTTTAACTGTAAGTGAGTAATATCTATAATTGTTATCAAATAGAAATAATTTGAATTAAAAACTGCATCTAACTATTCAGAAAATAGATCAATTTTGTTTAAAAGTGAGGTACCTTTATTTTTTGATAATACCTCAAATTGTGATCAAACACAGTTTATTAGAATTGAAAACTGCATCCAATTATACTGTATCACTAAAAATTGTAATAAATTGATTACGACAGAAATGAAGCTCTTAAATAATCAACTTGGCTCCCTTATCTTTACTGAGATACCCCTATTGTTTTTTTCTTCTACCCCAATGTTCATTTAGTGCCAATGAAGTTGCGAAGGTGGTTAACCAACATCCCCAAAGAGGGGAAACATGAACAGGTATGAAACATTTGTAAACACTGGAAAATGCATGCAATAGTTCGGGGAGTGATCCCCCTATGTGTAACTTTAGTTTTCGTGCAGGGGTAACAAATTCGAAACGGCAAGGATAAATGGGAGATCATTTGAAACAATGTTTGTGACGCTTTTATTGGGCTTTATCGAAGAAAAGTTGTCAGGGCATTTATTTCTGTACCTCTTGCGTGGAATATTATAAAACAACAACTGAATTGAAAAAAATAATGTTTGAAAACACTGCTTGACCTCCACATGACTAAGTATGGAAATGATTTGAATAGAAAAAAGTTCAGCTTTTGATTGGAGGCACACTTTTATTAAACTATACACCATGTTTATTTAATGCTCTATTAGAAAATGTTTATCTAAGAACTTGGTTATTATGCTACTGAGAAAAACGGTATTTCGATTTTGGAATGTATCATTGTTGACCTAACAAAATTAAACTGAAATGAAACTGTATTTAGAAAAATGTGGTATCTATAGTTTTTGAAACCAAAAAAAAACAGAATATTTTGAAAAGTTGATAATAAGTTTTATTCATTGGATGGAGTTGGCCGTTAGTTAGTGGAAGTTAAAACTCATGATGAATTAAAACACACTGACCTACTATCTTTAAAGAAATTTATAACAATTGTTTTGCTGTGTTATAGCTTCTTCAGACATTTTGTGAAGAGTAACGATTATATAAATTTATGGTACATAGAACATAAATGAAAATTTTACAGTAAATGCCAATGTAATTGTCATTTACGTACTATGTAAAATTATATAAACGTTACGATAAAAAAAACTTTAAATTTGTTGTATTATTTATTTATGAACAATTTAAAAGTGATCAGCCTTGTAAAGCAACTCGAAACTTCAAAACTCTGTGTACAGTGTGCCCTGTGTTTATGGTCATATATATATTTATAGATTCATCAAATTTGGCGTATTTAGTATTAAACAACAGTCACAGCCACACGGAGAAATGGGATAAAAGGATCATCATGTTGTAAGGAGCATAGCTAAAAAGCAGAAAGCTTAAAGCGGTCGGCTGTCAATACAAAATCCGGGACTCACGTTCAATTAAAACACACAGTGATTGATAACGACTCCGGCCTTGGAGTTGAAACGCTCCCAAACACCAATAAGTATCACACAATATACAAAACACTGTTTATACACAGAAGAACTGGATGAATATATAGTAAACATCTCTTTGTCTCAGATTATCTGTGAGGAAACATATCTTTAGGGTTAACCAGTGAACACGGAAACTTTCAAAATTAATTACCTTACTACACTTTCTATTCTTAAATGTCAAATACTTGTCTGTTGCAGAAAAAAAAACTGAGGTGAAAAATACTCACATATAGGCAAAATAAAATTGTAAACTCATTTTTATGTTTTAACTACAATCGGCATACTAAGAGTGCCTATTTTCTCTACTGACAGGACTCAAAAGTGACATTGATAACAAATTGGGTCATTACTGGTGATTGATCAATTATTAAAGTCGATTCTTTGTACAGTTAAGACAAATTTCAAGATTTGCATTAAGGAATTCTCCCTAAACCATTTATGGAATGAAGAAGATCTACGTGACTTACAGCTCGAATTGTAAAATGTCCAGCTTCTTAGACAAGCACAACCTCAAAGAAGAAGAAATGAAATCCGGTTAATGCACGACGGTGCTGAACCTTAACTTACATCAGTTGCTCATACTATACATTGAAAAATGTGAAACATGTTACAAATCAAATAATAGCTCGGTGTTACTCAATAAGTAAAGAGACAGTTACAGTTTTTGTAGATTAAGTAGTTTTACATATAAATTTTGCCACCAAAAAAGTGATTTTTCAAAGAATTTCTTGCTTTGTACTTCGAAATAATTCGAATTTTCAAAAATCTATTCGTTGAGTTTTTGCCGTTTGTATTGTAGTCTCCAAAACGTATTAAAACTTACCTCTAAAATATCTTCAAAATAATGACTGAAAAAAATCGTTATCTGACAAAATCTTCAAAATTTACTCTCCAATTTTTATAGATACTTTACACTATTATCTTCACGGAAAACTCAAAACCATTGGATCCATCCAAATTATAGCTTTACCACAAGCTTTCAGCACAATAAAATGAAAACCAAAGATATCCATAACCATTCCAACAACCTCGCAACCCCACGGTTGCATATTATAAACTATATAACTAGTTTACCCGGTATTCCAGAACTTATCCATATTTCAACCATCAAATAGCTAAACCAATGAATATATTTGATACTGACGAAACATATAAGGCTCCACTGTACAATAAATGGCCCCATCAAAAATATAATGCCCAACCAACGAGTCCTTCTAACAAAGGGTTGTAAATCAATCTCAAGAATTCCTGCCCATTGACTCATATGCGAACTTTTAACCGATGTCAGGAAACAAAAGGCTTCCACAAATATCTTTAACTGAATTAACTAAGTCGGTTTCCGAAAATACTCACATGGTGAAACTATAAACCCGAAAAGAGAGGCACGATGTATAGAGAACGTTAGCACTTCTATCTTTTCGATGTGTTCGTGAAAATCAAAGACTAGTACTATCGATTAAACGATATTCAGTAGAAGAAGAAGTGTTCTTATTTCAAACCTGGTAAATCTAACAGTTGTACAGAGATGAATTGTGAATGAACACAAACCAATTTTAAATTCAATATTTATTTTAAGGAGCAGCATATTATAATAATATAAACGTCATGGTTATGAATTCTCGAACACAAATGGACTAACAGAAATTACATCCAGTTCTATCAATCACAGGTCTTTGGTAGCGCTGGCATGTGAAATTTACAACAGGATACAAGGTAGTCAGGAGCTACAAACACGTAAATTAGTTCAGTGAGCCCACAAAGAACAACTCAAGCTATAAAACTATTAGCCATCTGTCAATGCAAACAACTTTAATTGATATAGTAATTCCTAAGAACAATAATATAAATATCAAGTAGACAGAAAATAACCAAATATAGGGATTTGGAATTTAAAATAAAGACTCAGTGGAACATGAACAACAGACGAACTGTACCAGTTGTTATGTCGACGACAGGAGTAGTCCCAAAACATCTTTTAAACAATTTAAAATACCTCGGTCTGGACGAACATCTTTACCAACAAATGAAAAAAACCATCCTGTTAGGAACAGCCCGGACGGTCGGAAATTCATGGGAAACTATTGCCACGACTCCAACCACTGGTCTGAAAACCTGGCAAGGACTCCAACAGAGCTAAACCTTTTGATATCCAGGTCAGCTGAGGTTCAGTGAGTATGCTGTCATACATTGTCATTGTCAAGTCGGGATAACATGTTATAAACATGTATTTATATCATTTTTATAATAATTTAAAACCGTAAAAAAATTTCATTGATATAACCTCCTTTAATTCCTTACATGCTACACTATAGTAAACATCCTGAATATGGAGTTGTTAAGAATTGAAAATGTATAATGACTGTAGAGCAGCCTCCCGAGAAACTCAAATTGATGCCAATACTTCTTTAGGTTTGATTTCACGTCACATTTCATTTTTAACAGAGAGAACAAAAAAAGGGAATTTATTTAAAACCTAAGATTCCTTGAATATTTTCCCTCGGCGAAGACGTCTGTCGTCGACGAGAGAACATGTCACATACAAACAAGTAAAATATCTAACGTCAAGAACAGTCGTCAGAGTCAACCCTGATATTTTATTTCAATTCACATGAAACTGAGAAATGTATACGTTAGAAAAGTGTGAAAGAAAGATGCGGTACCAGTCGTGGAATATGTCACACGTCTGTTTTGAAATGCTTGTTTTCTTTGTATCTGAAGGAGACACACATTGAAAACATTGTGTAAATATTGCCCTAGTTTTCGTTGCGTTTTCGTCGGAATTTTTTTTGTGATATACGATAGTTTCAAGTTCTTCTGAAGGTGTGATTCTAATTTTAGTGATTGACTTTGTACACACAGTTTTATGCTTACTTTGTGAATTGCCAAAGACTTAATAACAAGGTCAGAGCTAATCTTGAAAATTTATCCGTTTAAATACTTTACACTGAGGATGACACTCAATTCTATTGGTCTGTTTTTGTAAACCATCATTAATTGTCAATAATGTTGTAGTAAGTGTAATATGTTTTTTCTTTATCATTTTTAAGATTTTCTCACAACGGCTTCATTTTTCTTTATTCTACTTTCTTTTATTATCTCTGTTATGCTTCTACCGAGCAGTTCTTCTCTGATTTACGAGCTTCTATTTCGATCTTTTAGTGTATATTGGGCTCGCTGTCTCATTTCGGCAGCTTCTATGCTTTCTATTTGGTTTGATCTTAGAGTCGAGGTTACGTACACAGTAATTGTTTTATTGGAACTGCATCCTTCTATCTTTTTTCCAATAGTGTGCGTTTTATTGTTCCTACTAACTGCTGGAACCTTTGTTTGAATTCTAGGTCTAGGCCTTCACACAAGACAAAATAATTTTCAAAAATATCACATCGGTTTCGTTTGTTTCGAAAACGTAAGTTTCGTTATTACAAGAATAGATTTGTAAGATAATATAAAACAAAGTATTTCGGTGAATTATAATTAATAAACTTGAAAATAGTTTCTAACATCTATATAAACACCCGAATTTATTTTTTTGAAATCTTCAATTTGCGAGAATATATGACCTTCCAAAGGTTCTGTTAATTTTTTAAAATTCATGTTTAACTTTAATTATTGATTCTAATATATCTGTTAAGTTCAGCTCTCTCTTTATTTCTATATTGTTCATATTGGGAAGTTGAGTTATTTACGTGTATTTTTAAATTGATATAATGAAGACTTTTTTATTGGTGTTTTTTTATTTATTTCTAATAGATGTTATGCATGTGGAAGCTTTTGTCGTTGTACTTGTTGAAATATTGTCTGAATTTTTAGTTGGTTTCTTAGCAAGTCGGTTTCAAATTATTGAATGCAATAAATGAAATTAAGTTAATTAATTGCTTGATGTCAATGAGTTACTGAGTTTTTCTTGTACTTAACACTTTAGTTTACTCGACCTGTTGTGTATTGTTAGACTGTAATTCGAGATTTTAATTTTAAAAATTGTTTCAACTTATTTGTGTTGACATAAATAAAACCAAAAATGTTTGTCAAAAAAAATCAAAACCTTCAAAAGAACTGTTCAGTGACCATTCATTTTCTCTAAAAGCGTTGTTTTCTTTCAGGGTTTAAATTGATTAAAATAATAAATGTATGAAATAACGAATTTCATATTTGCTAACCAGATTATAGATTTCATAAATTGTATTATGGTAAAACAAATTAGGAATTTCTGGTTAAGTAGACCAGAAACGGTACTGGTTGTGTATTGGTTATCTGTGGTGATGGAACGGACACATTTTTAAGATCTGGCATGTCCTTATGGTGATGTTTATATGACAAACTCATATATCAAATTGATAGCCATGTTAACTAAATGTTGTACTTGATGATTAATAGGTACTTACAATAAAGGTACTATAGTCAAACAGCCAGCAGAACTTACCTGCAACAATAAAAAAAATGTTAGTAATTAAATAATATATGTGTAAACTTAATAGTATGTCATTTCATAGCATATGAACATAATAATAAGTACATTGGCTAGACAAGAAGTGTTTGTTTCATTTTTCAAATGTTTTGTCACCTAAAAAATTAATTATACCAACTCTGCAAAAGTATATTTCAAAAGTATCATTGTTTGTTTACAGAAATAACAAAAACATCTTTGATGCCTAAGAAATTCGTATCCCATTTCCTGCATATGTGTGCATGAGATTTTTTTAATTTGTCAAGTACCGGTGTCTTTTCACGGCATTGTTGATACGATTCAGATAGTACTACGTTGGCAAGTAGGTACCTACTATTAAGGCATATCGATTTTTTATATATATCTGAAACTAATAAGAGGATAAAAATAAAACTCAAAAAGTGTTTAGCAGCTTGTACAACGCCCTATAGAGAATACGAGGAAGATTACGTACAATTTTTTGTTAAAGTTTTATTATGACATAAATGGATAAATCAGAACTTCAAGTCTGTTTCAAAGTTGTAGATCTTCTAAAAAGATTCTATAGGTTCTTTGAACAATACACAATATGAAATAAATAATACATATATACTGATTTTAAGTATATTGCAGTTCCTTAGTTTCATTTTCAATGCTCTTCGACAAAAATCACTGGAAATCACATTTCATTGATATTTCTATTTTGCAATGCAAAATTAAGAAAACAGAATGATCCGAATTATCTCTGATTTCTATGATAAACTGTTTATTTAACAGCGAGGGATAAAAAGGTCTTGATTTCGAAGGTCATGTAAGGATCTTCTTTATTTTTCTATATAGGACTTTCTTGAAGATTTAAAAAGCTTTTTTGAGTCATTTAATTAGCTCAAAAATGGACTTATTCGGTCTTCCTCTCTGGTGTGGAATGATGTATACTTGCTATTACTTGACCAAATATTTTTTTAATTGTAATGTGGTGTATTTATTGTAAACTATAAGCAAAGAAGGCAAATCTGCCGTTAAAATGTTTTCAGAAGTCAACCTCTTAAATAAATTTCTGCAGATGCAGACAGATGTAGAATGGGTAAAGATTGGTCAGCTCGGAATGGTTATTACTTTATAAATGGAGTCTAAAATTGCAATGTATAGATGAATAACGATAAGTGAAGTTTGACGTTAGTGATAATAATAATAATAATATATTTATTTCCTTTTGTCAGTTATAAACCATATGGAAAAAGTCTGTTTTTTACATGGATACATGAAAATAAAAGTACATACATTTGTGTAAAATTCTAAATATATAATAAAATAAAGACATGAAACAGGAAACAGTGATTTTAATGCAGACTCATATGTTAATAAAGTCACTTATTTTATAAAAGCACTTTTCAGTTAAAAATAATTTCAACTTGCGTTTAAATAAATGTCTAGTAGGAATCATTTTTAGTTCCACGGGAAGAGCATTATACATTCTAGGGGCCATGTGACTGGGAAAACGCTTTGTAATTTGAAGTTTTCCAAATGGAATAAAAAAATCATTTTGTCGTCTTGTATTAAAACTATATTGCTGTTTGTTTTTTACATACACGCAATCGTTGTTTGTAAATACTTGTAAACATAATTCTAATATGAGTAATGACGGAAATGTTAATACTCTTAGTTTCTTGAAAACGTCTCTAAAAGAATCAAATTTTGAAAGAGCTTTCATTGATCTTAAAACACCGTATCGGAATCTGCTTTCAACCTGTGCATAATAGAGCTTCAGCAATTGATCAGTCTCTAGTACATATCTTAGATTTCTTAGCTGATAGGAAATCGAATTTAACTTTGAAATTAAATATTTTCAGTGTGATTTCCAATTTAGATTGTGATCTATATGCCATCCAAGAAAGATAGTTTCATCTAAATTAGTTGAAATTATAGGAGATAGATTATTAACTTGAAATGACAACACATTACATTCTCGTTGATTATGATGAAATCTGAAAGCTTGTGTTTTTGAAGGGTTAAGATATAAATGATTAGCTGAAAACCATTCATTTAAAGAAAATAACGATTCATTACATTTATCTTGTAATAACGTGTCTGATGTATCAGATACGACTAATGAGGTATCATCAGCATACATCGTGAAGCTTGCCGATATCGGAAGTAGATCTAGGTCGTTGATATAGATTAAAAATAAAATTGGTCCTAATATTGACCCTTGAGGAACTCCTATATCTATTTCAGCTGTATGGGAGTAATGATTATTAATGTCAACAAATTGTGTTCTCTTAAACAAAAAAGATTGTATCCACGATAGTGGATAGCCTTGTATTCCATAGGTATACAATTTTTCCACAAGTATGTGATGATTGACACAGTCGAAAGGCCTGCTAAGATCACAAAAGATCCCAACAGGGCACTTTCCTGCTTCTAAATACTCAATTATTTTCTTGCAATATGCAAATACAGCACTATTTGTGAATCTGCGGTTTAAATAACCGTGTTGATTTTTTGAAAATAAATTAGTTTTCTGAGCGAATGACATCAACCTATTTAAGAAACAATACTCGAATATTTTAGAAAAAGATGATGGTACTGATACTGGTCTATAATTTTCAAGAGAGAGGCGGGAATGTTTTTTATAAATAGGTTTAACTTTACTGCATTTTAACATATCTGAAAACGTTCCTGTAGAAAATGATAAATTCACTAAAAATGTTAGAGGTTGAAGAAGTTCAAATAAACTTTGTTTTAATAGAGCAGTTGGTACTTCATCTGATCCGGACGAAAATTTGTTTTTAAGTTTTTCTTTAAATAAATAAAACATTTCATGATCATGATATGGCTTAAGAAAAAAGGATTCAGTTGGTGGTGAAATATTACTCATAAATAGATGATAGTCCTTTATACAAGGAGTAATATTGTTTAATATCTTTTTTGGTATGTTTATATAAAAATCATTAAAGAGATTGGCTATTTGTGTAGGTGCGTCTATAATGTTGTTATTGATATTTATAGATATTCTTGGTATATCGGCCTTCGATTTATTTGATAACTCCGATACTACGCGCCATGCAGACTTTGAGAAATTGTCAGAGTTGTCTATTTTATTTTGATAATATTCTTTTTTTGTTTTGGTCACCAAGTTGTCATGAATTCTCTTTTTGACTTTATAGACGTCTATTAGACCTGGAAATGTATTTTTAAGATTAAAGAGATCTTTTAGGTTTTGACTTGATTGTTTAATCTGAGATGTGACCCGTCTCTTTTTATTTTGGTTTTTTAGTGGAGTGGATACTTTTTCAAAATTTGTCAAAATAATAGTAGAATGTTAACCAAAATTCTTGAAATGCAAGATTTATATCTGATTGAACTGTCGTTTATGTTTAATTGTTTTCCATTCTCGATCTTTTTCAACTTCCTGAATGGGTTTTTTTATCCTCAGTAAGTTTTCCGTGCTGTATTAAATTACTATATTGATTCGCTTTTAATCCACTTTGTTCAAAATTCGGTCGTTTTGAAACACCTGTTATTGTCACTTTTTGGGAATTCCCTTGTTTATTTACATCTGGTTTTTGCTGGTTAATCACGAGTTCACTTTTTGTGGCTCAGTCCGTAAAGATTTGAATGTTTTCGTCGGTCTTTTTTTCGGCGATAGTTAAATCGGATTTATGATTGTTGGAATTCACAATAATACTAATAGATGGCAATGTTTGTACCTTTTGAAAATTTGTGTTTTCATTCTACCGTTTTAAGAGAAAAATAAAATCTTCTTGTTCCTGGCATCTCTTTTCTAGATGATACGAAAGTTTACTTACGATATCGAGTTCCTTTTTAATGAAGTTGGTCATGGCATGTGCTGATTCACACTGACAACAGGCTACTTTTTCTACTGAATCACGTGTCTTATTATCACTTTTGTTTGTAAATTCACTAAGTTTATTTATATATGTAACCACTTGTGCGTTTGTGACACTCACTGGTACTTTGAACGTTAAAATTATATCAATTAACTCATTTTTCTTCAATTTATTTAACTCCGTAGTTAGCACGGAAGAATCGCGTTCCGCCATGTTATCTGAGGTTAGCCTATTCTTAAAAGTACTATACAAATGGAAGCAAGTAGTACCCAACATGTTTGATACGAGCTTCCACAATCTAGAATTTCAGGGTAAACGTTATTATATCTTTAATTAAATAAACATTTGTTATTTTGAACTTTTGCGGCGATTTGGATAAGATAAAGTCATAAAAATTATACAATTATGAACGGTTACAAATTAAGTTTGTGTAGAAAAGATTTAATTAAAAAAATTTAGTTATTTGACTAAATTAATGATAAAATTTAAAAATAAAAGAATGAAACCTTCAAACGAATTGACGATCAACCATAGAAAACAGTATCATCCCCCAATGCATTTTGTAAATATTTTCTTAGGACGAATGCTATATCGAACCGAGAGCGAAGTAGGGCATTAGCTGATTATAGAGAAATCCCATTCTCTGTGATTTAATCATTGGAAATCGTCCTCTCGAGACGAGACACGTTGTAGAATTGACGTACTGGAATAGTCTTTTGGGACGATTCCTTTATCTAGGACCCTCTTAATCTATTCAAGAGGATTAAGCTGACGTAGACTGAACCGTTGAGGATATTGAGAACAGTAAATTGGAAAAATATTTACAACAAAAAAGGAGTGAGTTGGCCTGAAACGAATTTTGTTTTTGTTTGATACATATACAAGCTATAAATAAATTCAACTGACGTACTTAATACATTTTTTGCAAAAATTAAAAAAATAACACAGTTTATATTACAGCAGTAGAAAGTCGAACAACCAATCAAGATTAATTACCTCAAAATAAAAATATAATAAAATTTAAGGTATTAACAAAAAAATTCGATTTAGAGCAAAAAGCATTTTAGTACATTTACAAAACTCTCCTCATATATAGTTGCCAATAGAATAATTTTAAATTTAATATTTCAAGCATCCCACGCTTTTTACTTTGAATCGAATTTTTCTGTTAATGACTTAAATGTTATTATATTTTTATTTGAGGTAATTACTCATGATTATTTTTTCGACTTTCTACTGCTGTAAATGATACTTCATACAATAAATCGATAATAATAAATAATAATCATAATCAAAAATTATTTTCTGCTTTTTAGTTCGGTTTTCTATTAAAGCTTATTTTTTTAGTTTTTTTACTATAATTATTTTTTTTAATCCCGTGATGTCTACAGTTTTATAATTGCGTAACCTTTCCATTTCATTACCTCAAGTTCGACTACTGCCAACTAGATGTCAAACGCACCATTAATAGAAGAATTTGGGAATTAAGCAAGAACAGTGACAAAAAGACAACAAACAGGAAAATTCAACTTAAAGAATTCTATTGTCATCGGCCCTTGGCAAGTGTGACAATTTTCAAGTTAATAAGACTTCTTTAAGTTGGTGAAAATTATATTGGAAATTTCCGTTACATACATACATACATGTCAACCTAATAAAAGCGTCTAAGTACTTCTTGGGAAATAACACCACAGTTAAGAAAATTGCTGTATATTCCAAACGTTTCGGGGTCTAGGTCAGACCTCGTTGTCAATGGTTAAGAAACTATATTAAGATTATATGATCTTTAGAAGTTTCTGTGCTACCCTGTATATTACAAATAAAATTCGCTACGTCAGAAATCAAATAATACATATTGTCATATATTTTAATGTACACCTTAGAATTGTGTCTTTTTTATCCATAGTTTCTTAATCATAAAATACAGCAATTTTCTTAACTGTGGTGTTATTTAGTACTTAGACATTGAGGAATATGCCACAAATATCATTCAGAAAACAACTAATAAAAGCGTATTAAAAATACCTACTGAATTTGACTTGTCACATAATGGCGTCCTATTTTCAACTAATGTCATACTAAAATTGCAATAACGATAAGTAAATTCAATTACACTCTCTCGTTCGCCAAATTTTATCGTAAATTTCTGAAAAACGATCTCATGGTACTAAAAAAATATGGGATCACTTCGGAAACCTCCCTAATATAAAATAGTGGAAACTAGAATTTTTGGAGTAATCACCGAATATAGATAAAAAACAAAACAATATATAGACGAATTGAAAATTTCTGTTTTTTAATTATAATACAATAAACAATAAATTAATCTGCTGAAATATTGTAAAAGTTGGAAAAACTGCGGTACCTTTGGTGTGTCACAGATGTATAAACACAAAGTTTTGTTCATTTTTGCACTCGACGCACGTTTCAACAGCGAAGCTGTCATCATCATGGAGTAAACCAAAACTGGTGTTGAGGTACAAAACTTTGTGTTTATACAATTGTATAAGTTGTCATAGTTAAAGCCTAATGGTTTATAGTAAAAACAGTTTAAATTAAATAAGCAAAGCTTGATAGTTATCATTCTTACTAAAAGAATTTTTAGGGCAGGCTGTCACTCGCTTGAGCAGAACACCCATTAATAATTTGTTTAATCTAATAAACTTCCGTATAAACTGAAACAAGTGAACGATCAAATTTGAAGGCAACTGAAGACGTAGAAGTCAACAAAAATTTACAAAAACTTGAGCCGTTAAGATGTGCTATATACTTACTAACTCTCCTGGGCTGACGTCTAGAGAAGTGATCGATTTCCTCTTGAAGAATCTCATCCCATGCTATCTGTACCAGCTGACAGAGTACAACTAGAGATAGCAGATGATGCGGTAAATTTTCCCTATATTCATAATATCTCATAAATGCTCAATGGGTGATAGATCGGGAGATTTTGGTGGCCAAATTTTGAAATCAATTTGATTGTGCTCAATGTGCTCCAACGTAACCCTGGATACATGTTATTATGCGTTGTGTTGTTCAAACACAGAATTGTAAAGGGTCCAATTCTTGGATGTAGTGTTAGACAGTCACGTTGTACCTAATAAAGACCAATTGTAATCTACTTACTCTCATAAACAATACTCCTCACACCAGATTGGTAGTGGGATGAGGTATGTACTGTCAACAACATTCCACTGCTTTGTTAAATCCAATAGGAAGCCAGAGAAATGTGTAGAGACGAAAACAATTTTAATAGCAAAGAAGAAGGTCTAAAACTTAATAGAATGTGCTATCAGATTCGAGAAACCAAAAATCTAGATGGCCCAACCTCTCGATAGCCAGTGACCCTTCAGCGCACGCCATGCCTCAACGTACAAGAATAAATAGTATGAAGAAATTCCGGTAGACCATGGCAACAGCCCGGAAAAGTTTATCCAAGCGATGTAATTTGGAGCTTAAAATGGCGTGGAGTTTAAAAACAAATAGGGCTGCATAAAAAAAATTATGATGTTTTTTTCAAAAACGAAAAGTCATAAGTTATGTATCAACTTAAAAAGACAATTCTTATCAACTGAAAAAGATAATTCCAATGTTTTTTTTCGTATTTTAGATCTATATGAATAATTTCAGATATAAATTAAAAGGAAATAAAAACATCTCGTAATTGGATAAGATTCAAATTATTCAACTCTTAAAATTTAACCACCATTGTTAAGTCCTAGCTATTCGAACGTTTAAAATCTATCCCATTCTTTTCTTGTGTCCAGTGTATAATCCTGTACAAAAGTTTATTATTAACCGACTTCCAAAAAGGTTTTTTTTATGTATACTCAGTGATTATTCAAAAACAGCTCCGGCAAATTTAATGATTTAAACGGCACTGTATTAAGGAATATTTACAGAAAGGTACCATATACTTTTCTATAAATGGAGATTTACGGTTTTCCAGAAAATCATATACAAATAAAAAAGTTAAAAACATGTGGATAATATAAAAAATACAACTTAGAGAGAGGAAAAGATAAGAAGACGTTAAAATAATCAATAGAATTTCACCTTAAATCAGATATATGTGAGAGAATAGTTATTGAATGCACACGGTTTCTAAACGGTTTTTATTTTAAGCCAGTTGAAGTCGATTCTTTTTTAAATATATTTATCAAATAATTTCCAAAAGATGGTTTAATATTCTCTCAAATCCTTTCGCATTTACCTGAATTCAAATTAGATAAATCCTTCAAGATACTACTTCCTTGCCATTGCCGTCTATTCGACTTCCTTTCCTTGATGGTTTTTCTTCAGGTTCCACCTCAGTGTATTCCTTCTTATCGAAATGCATTCAAACCCTGTAATAAATTAGAGCGGTTGCTTCCTGAATTTGTAACGAAGGCGCCACTCGATTCCTACCCCCGATAAAGTCTGAGGGGATGTTGACTTGAAGCCAATAAACGGAATTGATTCGGACTTTTTGTCGAAGTCTTACAAATTGCCCAAAAACTTTTTCCTTTGTTCGAAGCAGATTGAGTGCTAATAGAGCTATTTGTTAGACACTTTTGACGATTGTTATTCGTGTCGAAAATAATATGAAGGATTTAGATTGAAATTACTGGATACTTTCGGTTATATTTGCTTTTATTTTTATAGATATCCAAGTTTTGATAAAATCATAGCGGGAAAATGTAAAATTACTCAGCCAATAAAAACGTTTAACCCTAGATAGGATACATAAACTATTCATACATTAATGGATGCATGGAGTATTAGAAAACCCCATTCATTAAAAGCCACTGTTTTGGAAATAAACCAACCTTTACTCAAATTCATTTTCCAATGTTTAAACTACACATAACTAATTACTTTATGTGTTCTTGGGAATAACACCACAATTGAAATAAAAAGCTGTATAATGAACGAAAAAACCAAACCTTCCAAAGTCGATTCCTACTTCGTTCTCAATGGCTTTATATGTATGAAAAATGTAAATTGCAAAATGAAAGATTAATTTATTTAGAAGACAATTACACATAATTAATTGTAACATGGATTGCAAACATCTAGAGATGGTCAGGACAAACAGCCTTATGGCACTTAGCACAAACACTTTTTGCTTTTCTGTCAATTGACCTCGGGCATAGATAGCATCTGATGTTTTTTGCTAACTTAGGTGGTGGTTCCCCAGTATCAGGTTGCTCTATGGGCAATATATCTTGAATATCTTTACGGAGTTTGCTTAACAAATTCTTTGGAAGTGTTCTTTCCATGTGTTTTCGAGCTGACTGAAATCCAAGTTCACGTAGAAATTTTCTACGAATAACTCTATTTTGTTTTGCAGCAAGCTTATAAAGTACCATGAAGTTAATACCAGCTTGATCCAACATTCCATAAAAATAACGCAAGGGCCATCTTCGAGTTTTCCGAGCCACTGTATAAGAATGTGGCCATTTGATCAAAGAGTTTCTTGGTTTCTAAGTTTATAGTTTTTGTGAAATGCATAGTTGAAATAAGTATAACAGATTTAGATTTTTTGGGAGTTAAAACATTAAGAATTTCTTGTCGTAAAAAGCAAATTGTGACGACAAAACTTCTATTCTTCTGTCTGGCAGAAACGATTGCCGAATTTCTCTTTTGTTGTGTCTAATGGTGCGTACAATAGTAAGTTTGTGGTTTTTGAGCATATCGTCTGCAAATTTGATAGATGTAAACCAGTTATCCGTAGTGATATTGCGAAAAGCTCCGTGATATTTCTTTTATTTTTCAAAATTTTACGTCTTACAGTTTCGGTATAAGGGGGGAATGGGTCGATTTTTGTATGTTTATGTTAAAAAATGTATTTTTATTCCTTATAAAGAACCCATTTACTTTATGTATTTACTAGAGGCCTTTAAAAACAATTTAATTTGTTTTTGTGTATTTAACTCTGCAATTTGACTCCCAACAGTCAGATTACTCCTTATTTTTCCTGTAAAACGTAAGTGAGGTCCTATGTTTCTATGCATTTTTTTCAAAATTTTAAAAGATAAAGGTGGAATGGGTCGATTTTTGTATATATTTTTAAACCAATTATTTTAAAAATATATTTGTATTCTTCATTATCAGTACTTTCATTTGATATGTTACTTAATGCCTTTGAAATTCTAACTTTATATTTTGCATTTAGTTCTATAATTTGGACCCAATAACTCATATTAGTACTTTCTCCTTATTTTTCCTGTAAAACTCAATATTTCCAATTTTTTTCAAAGCTTTAGGAGACACAGGGGAAATAGGTTAATTTTGTTATATATTTCTCTAACAAATTATATTGAAAACATGAAAATATTTATTTGTATTCTGCATAATGAGTCCTTTCATTTGATATATCACATGACGCCTTCGAAAAACATTTAATTTGTAATTTTCTATTTAATTTTATAACTTGCCTCCAAAATTAATGTTAGGGGTTTCTCCTTAGTTTTTCTCTAAACATTGGGCATCATCCTATACTCTTTATTTTTTCAAAATTTTGGACTAAATATATATTGAATGTATGAAACCCTTAAAATACACAAAATTCGAGTCATTCGCTGCTTTATCTCCGAAATTACTGAGCCTATCGTGGGCAAAAAAGAGATTTAGGTTCTCACTAAAAGTTTACAAGTAAATCGAAAAGTCTAATTTTAATTGATTGAGACAAATTATAAACTTAAAGGAATATTAAACCATTATTTTTTGCAATTACATCACGTAATATATTAAATAAAAAATGCCTTATTTTAAACAAATTATATTAAAAATACAATATTTCAATTGTATTTTTAAAATAATTTAATTAAAAACATTTAAGATTTAAAACTGACTTATTTTTCCCTTTATCTCCGAAGCTACTGAAAGTTTGTAGATAAAATCAGGCGAAAATCCTAATCTTAATTTTGGGAGCGTAATTAGAACATTTAATAAATATTTTTTTAAAAATATAACGTATCATATAGAAAGTGAAATGCAAATAATTGTTGTGAGAAATAAAACTGAACATTATTTATAATTTTTATAACTTTCAGTACAGCGTAAAAAGTATTAACGACAATATAATAATATCAATTCATTCCCTGCTAAACCTTAAAGCTTAAACCTTAAACAAGAAAATTAGAAAAATTATATTAAAACAACAAATCTCAAAGGTGGTACGGAACTCTTGGATTGTTGAGTCTAACTGGCACTTGACCAAATTATTAGTTAATAACTCTTTATTATTTTTTAGATGAATAGAAAATAAATCCGAGTATACAATTACCTTCTTCACTTCGAATAACTGAGTTTCTATTGTACGTCCTCCTTTAAATAACTTCTAGCTTTTCTGCCAGAAATACATATGTATCAAATGTATTCTTCGGGTTCTGTTGAGCAACGTTGACTACTTTGCCATTCAAAATCAGTTTTTTTGATTGAATAAATATTTAACAAATTAACACATATTTCTATCTCACATAGATGTAATATTAGCCTTGGTTCGACCAAGGATAGCCAAGCTGACTGGACTAATAATTTTACTCGAGAACACTTTGTTTATTCTCTGTTGAACTTTATTTCATATTTCGCCCGATTCCAACGTCATTTAAGCTCGCGAATAATTGAAATTCATTAAGAATTCATTTTACGTATTGCAAAATTGGAACGTAATATACAAATTTGAATACCGAGAAGAAGGTATCTCCTAGCAACAACCGCAATATACAATTTCGTTCTTAAACGCCCCAGTTCCAATTATTTCATATTTCCATGAACGATTTCGACTGGCTAAACATCTCCGATTCGCGAACGAACTTCTGTATCTCACTCGATTATGAGAAAAGGTCCCACAAAAGCTCTCAACTCACTGCTCTCAGTCTACGAATAATAGAGGGAAATCATTTATAAAGGACGTTTGATGAATGTTCAAGTCAACGTTCGACAGAATGTCTACAGAATGTACCCTTAATAGAAATATTAGTCACGCTTCTAGGGTTCGTCTTTGGTGAGTAGTAAGAAAGGAGAAGTTCAGGATAGAGAACAAGACGAGGTTGTTTAAAGTTTGTTGCACGATGGTAATTGAAATCCAAAGATTCCGCGGCGAGACCATTTACGTTGTGATAGTGTAATACCCACATACACACAACCAAACTTATATGTAATCACCCACTAATTAGGAAAGAAAATTTTTGAAAGGACCAAAAATGGAAACATAAACAGTGATCATATTTATTGAAAAAAAAAATGCGTAAAAAGTGTTGTTCCTTCTCAGGCAGTATTACTACCCCGCACTCGTTGCGTATCAATTTTCGTTAAATATTACTTTTGAAAATCTTTAAAAAAAGTGGGGTTGTCAGAACTCCCCAAGGGGGAAGAATTACTATGGAAATTGCAGGAATGGTTGCACAAGAGGTTGTTTCAGATAGTTATAAAAAAGGTTTCTGGAACTGGGCCCATAAGAAATCGTGTCAAATTTCTACAGAACGCCAGGATCGCTTGTTACTCCAAGCAGCTCGAAGTTCCCTCAAAGTCCCATCCAGAGCAGCAAACTAAAACTATAAAGAAGAGACTCCGCAGTCGAGAATTTTTCAATAAAAGACAGTTAGGGGTTGCACAGGCAAGTCCATAAAATAAAATTGCTTGGCTTGACTGGAACATGAAAATTGGACTACTGAAGATTAACACGTCTGATGTTTGAGGAATTAGTGCTACCTGTAGTCAGCTTTTAGACAGGTGCTTTCAGCGACTCGTTCCTGTTTATGGTCCCACACACCAGCAGGGCTGCGAGAAATGGTATAGAGAAGGAAGGTGTGAGTGTTTTGAAATGGCCTGCTTGTTCCCCAGATTTTAATCTAACTGAAGACTTTTGGGATATGGTTAAAACAATAATAAAAGTTCCTCAGAACAACCCTGGCAACGTATAGCAGCTCTTGGAAGCAGCATTAGATGAATGGAGAAATATTTCCCACGAAGAAATTATTAAGGTCATAGAAAGCATGTCATGTCAAATTCGTCCTTGCGTAGATGCTTAAAGTGGTTATACTGACTATTAAACTACCAAAAATTTATAATTACTCCTCAGATTTTGTTTTAAGTTAATCGTAATTTTTTTTATTTCAAAATCATGTAATTTTAGTAAAATGCTGTTTTTTATGTAATTTATAGTTTGGTTGTGTGTAATACTAACTGTAATCACTGAAACCATTTAAAATATTAAAACCATCACATTTTATATAAATGGATAAAGCAAGATTGCATCGTGACTTAAATCAAGAACGGAAAATATTGTTAGCAGAATTCATCCGACAGCTGATGCAATCGGCCATCAACCAATTCGTGGAAGGGACATTATTTCGATACTTCTGGGAATCCGAAATGTTTTGTCTCTCAACAGGCCGACCGTTGCCGTTACTGAGAATTCCCTTGAGGCTTCCAGAACACGGGAAAGAAGTTTCCCGATAGTTCGTTGACTTGCCAGAATAATTCCGAGAGAAATATATAAATACGGGCAGCTAGCGATGTGAGTCATTCAGTATTCGACGGTTGTATAGCTAAGTAGAAATAAATTGTAAATAGTTCTGTGAATATAAAATGTGATAAAGTAGTGGAAATAAATTAGAGTGAGTTGGACTGTGTTTTTAAAAAAATCCAAGAATTGAACCCGAGTGTGAAAATAAAAACATTACAGTATTATAGGATAAATACTTTTTCACATTTCTCTATTCCTGTCTCTCTATCCTTAGAGATATAAAGATATAATAAACATGTTTTGATGGGCTTCCGCGATTCATAGGTTCTAGAATCACATAACGCTGTGGCCTCTACTTCGGAGCCATTATCATTTATCAAGACACAAAAATGTATATGCCTCGTCCCTAGTTACACTAAAATACTATTAAAGGAAGTTTAGATCGAACTCATAATATCAATTGCCTACACCCAAGTCCCTTTAAATGACTGAATAATGCTTCTCTGATCCAGTTGGTTTCGGCTTTTCGTTAGTTGTCATCAGTCTACGTCCTAGTCTTGATCTCTATTTAAGTCCGTCTGTTGGGATACGGTTCTGCTCATTCCCATTGCAGTTTTGCGGCTCGGGACACAACATCCTCTAGTTTGGTTTGCTGTGTTATAGGCAAATTTCTTTTTCTGTAGCTCAGCTAGAGGCCAAGCATTATTCTCTCATGAGTTCCCTTTTAACACCTTTATTGTGGTAGATTAGTATAAATGAGGAATTCCATTATTCTGGTAAGTGACGTGTTCATGGACAATCTGAATATATATTTTTTTGCCCCTTGTTTTATCCTTAACCTCTGATATCACTTCTTCCAAATCTTCTTGTTTTTTAATTTCCTGTAACAGATAAGTGTTTGCAATTTGTAAAGGCGACCAAGTGAAACAGCGGAATATTGAAGAGTTGTCCATATGTGCCAAGATGAAGAAATCTCTATATATAACGAATCAGAGTTGTGTTAATTGCTGTCTATAATTATATATGTTGTGACGATTTTTCTTGTCTGAGTCTGGAGTTGCTGTATATCGCTATATGTATTTCATATTCCAATTCGGAACTAAAATCCTATATTTTTCATTATTGAATTTTGTCCTATAGACTAGAGAACTATTTAAGCCTACTATTGTAAAAAAATACAGGTGTTTGATCGGCTTTTCTTGAAGAATGCTTATAGCATAACAGATAAAAACTGTTGTTAATTAATTTTATGAGGTAAATAACTGACAAGGATCATAATTTCATGGCAAATGTGATAGTTTTTCGAGGGCGTCCTTTTTTATGACAAATTAATTTTCCAACCATCTCAAAGGATCATCGTAATTATCAAATCTTTTAGTACATTCCTTCATCGATGAATTTTGATTGGTTTTGTTTTACTATGTGTAAATTCAGTTTAAAAGTCTGTATTTTGACGTTCGGGTTGGATAGAGCTTATTGGGGGGGGGGGGAGCATCGCTTCCTCTAACTTTATTGAACTGACGTTTTTGAAATGTTTTTCGCTTAGAAATATATACATTAGGGTTTTTTTATAGATTCGTATGTACACATTATTTTTAATAAGGTTGCCTTATTGGAGAAAAGAATATCTCTGGGAAATTCGGATTTCCTTTTATTTTATTTTTCTTTTTTCATAATTCGCAATGCAGATGTTGTACTTACAACATTATCACCACTTACTTCTGCTGTAGGTTTCTGGGGGTTCACGTCAACATTTAACAATATATCGAATTTCTTTTCGTCATTCAGTTTTGATCTCCCAGGGTCGGGAAAATATTTGACCAGTTCCAAATTCGACGGAATTTTTGTTCTATTCTACTCACCGTAGACTGCGAATGTGACGGTCAGGATTTTTCTCATTAAATATTTAGCATACTGAAAACTCGTTTCTCGTTTTATCATCTACTGCAGTTGATATTTATGTATCAATTCTTTCGATCTCAGAAATGGCTCATTTAAAAAACAGTGCATGCTTAGAAGTTCCTAAATAAACGATTAATAACTAAAAATTATTAACGAACTAAAATAAATTTGAATTACGTCTTAAATGTAACAAAAAATCCGTTTTTACTTTTTTTGCGAAAAGATTCTTGACAACAACTTGTTTGAATAAAATAAAATTACCTTTTTCTTGAGTATTCACGTCCAAAAATCAAAAAGTGCTATATTGCTAAATAAATAAGAAAAAACTCTTCTAAGTGCTATATCACATGATACCCCTTCTTATGGGCTAAAGAGGCAGCTGAATAATTTAATTCAAAAAGTGTATTTTCATATATAAAAATTGACCTGTTTCACGATTTTTCATGTCCATTTATAACTATAAGTTGAAAATGTATTTATACCTTGCTTTAAGATCTCATTGCATATCCTCGTTTTATAAGAACACTAGCGGACCCGACAGACGTTGTCCTGTCCCACGTCTTAAATGTAAACTTTTAAAAATTAGCTGTAACAATATAATCTGAACGCCATCTATCAGACGTAACTGAAACTAAAGCACACTCTTGAACATTTGACACAGCGACTACAGCGCAGTCTGCCGGATCCTATGTAAGTTGTGCTAACATCAACAACAATTTTTAAGTAAATAATTTAACTAAAAAAACAATATCTAGTTGACCGTATTGTGAATCTAAACCATCCTCAAACCCCCTAGAATACACACAAAAAATTTCATCAAAATCGGTCCAGCCGTTTAGGAGGAGTTCAATCACTAATACACGTACAGAAGATTTATATATATATATATATATATATATATATATATATATATAAAGATGATCTGTAATCAAATTATAGTTACACTGTTTACGCATCAATTCCTAATTCAGCCACTGAAAAGTAAGTAAGTAATCCATTAATGATTTCCATAAAATTTATGCAAAGTCCAATCTTATGGAAATCAATAAACTGTTAACAACAATAATATAAAAATGAATGCAAAACATAGTTTTGTATCACTGCTACAACTTCTTTGTACTTCATTACGTGCTTTATCTTCTTTTCTATAAGGATTCTCTCCCGCATTGATAGCCGATTCATCAATTGTACCACATAAAGAATCATATTTGGAATTACAATATAATCCTGATGGGCAACTGCTACAAGGTCTACCCTTTTTGTACATGGGTTGACCATGGACATTACCACCTGGCCCATAGTTGCAAGTCAAGTGTATGCCCAACGCACCTGACTTAGATCTATCCAGTGAACGAGCACAACCAATGTGGGTCGTCTTAGCCCAGACCAACGCCGTAAAGTGACCAGTATTGAAATCGAATACGTATGAGTCGATACTATTTGTAAAATCCCCTTTAGTAATTTCTTGATAAAACATTTGAATTAAAGTTCGTAAATACTTATTAGTTACTGTTCCATCGAGATCATCAGACCTCTCTGCTGATGCAAGATTCTGACCTACATAAGGGTACCTGCTTATAGCTCTACATTTATCGTGCTCCATTTTACACCAGTTGGCATGACAGATTGCTGTATATTCTAACTCTAGGTCATAGGACAAGACCATCATGTTCGAAGCTGCTTCATTTCCTCCCCTTGTGTCAGCGCCTGAGGCCAGTTTATTGCGGAAAGTATTATGTTTGTCCAGCATAGCCTCTCGAAATTCAGCATCTGGTGATAGTTCCTCACATTCTTTAAATTTTGGACCGCAACTTTTGCCAGAGCAGACGGTATTTTCCTCCAAGACGCCATTGATATTGCAATTAGGCCATTTTGACTCACAATTTGGATCCCAACGCTGAGGATTAACAGAAACATACAAGAATAATAGTTTAAGTAAACTAATAAAAGTGACATTTTGACTTATAAACATTTTGACATTAATACAAGGGAAGTCGACTACAAACCAGTGGCGTAGCTAATCCTAAATGGGTCCTGTATCAAAACAAGAGCAATGTTTATTACAAACTAAATAAAATATATTTCGTAAGTACAGTACAACTACATAGGGTGTATTATGAAACTTACAAAGAAATGATCATTGTTTCCAGTTTAGTAGAATACGGTTAAAAACATGCTAACATAACCTATCTAATTTTTATATCTACGATAGTTTAGTACTCTTACGTTATTAGTGTATCTCATTGCTGTATTTTATCCATACTATATGGCTGTTCATCTTATTGAACTAAAATCCGGTTCATGTCTAATTTGAACGAAAATATCATGTTGAAGCATTAAGTTTTCTATATACCACCCACAAGAATCAACAATTTTTTGTTGTACTGTTGTCCTTTCTGGAACCTTCGACTATTGTGGAAACCGGGTACTATTGCGATCACGACAAACACTGTTCGAACTGTTAAGCGATGCATAGCACCAAGCAATGGTTGGTTTATGCATTAATTTTGTCCGTGAGATGTTCTTTGATATTTATAATGACCAGTGGTCGAAATTCGACCCTATTTCATGAAATTGTAAAAAGTATATTTTTATAAGAAACAGAGTTGTGGAGAAATCGGAGAAGTAGAAGTAATGACCAAAATTGTTCACTCATATTGACAAATCTATTGAAATAAAAACAAATGTAATCAAATATCGGTATTCGAAATATTGTTGGCAAATGAATGACCCTCAAATTTTTGGACGAACCGCTCCTGGTACAATGTTCGACATAATAATTGGAAGATTCTTCTTTGCAACCTAAAAGTTTTCGTCAGTTGCGGTTTCAATCGAGTTCATGAACATTAAAGAAAAGAGACGACCAACAACCGTATGAGAACTTTAATATTTAATACATTCTCTACTGTCCACTGACTGACAATTTTTTACACAACACCTTCGGCAAGATTGTGATAATAATATATGAATCAAATAATTAAATTCACATTAAAAACAGAATATTTTACTGCAACGCGGCCGAAAAATCAATAATGATCTACTACATTGACCATTTTACAACTAAACAATAACAACGCTTTATGCTGAACTATCCAAGATAGTCCTCGCATGATGGTCTGAAAGAGCGTTAGCCGGTCATTGTCAACCAATCTAATCATAGAGCTTGTACTTCCTGTCGATAGCCAGCAATGCACCAATCTCGTGCCAAGGCTAGAAAGAGAGGGCAAAAGGCTATTTGATTCGATTAAGCACTGTCCCCTGTTTTTACTTTTGGGCCGATATTTGTGTATTGCATGCTACCTCCAGAAGTACATGCTTGAAGAATATAACAGTATCTAACGCTCGGTCCCTCCATATATAATTACTCAATGTTTTGAGTTTTGACCGTCGGCGTCGATTAATTGTTTGGCGTTGACAGTATGATTGTTTTATCATATTTTATTTAATGAATGAACCAATATTATAAATGCATATTAAAGGTCGTCGGTAGCTATTAAACAAAACAAAAATAAAGTAAATCGGTTGAGGAACAGAGGATAAAATGGTACCCAACCGTTTTGTCTTTGCCTATTTATATATAGATAATCAAATTAATAAGTATATATGTGTATAATTATTTAGCGAACAAAAGTAATTCCACAACAACCGTTACGTGATGCCCCCCATCCCTTAGATATTCGAATTTGCAGACACTTTTTACACTTTTTTTCTGCATACTTATTCGTTAAATATTCAAAAACTGAAAACGATCCTATATCTTATGTTTCAATGGACAGTCATGATAAAATAGAGATAATACTTGAAAAAGAATACTGAGATATGAGTCTGTACTTAGAGCCTGTACTTCTGAAGCTAGCCTGCAAAGCACAAAAATCGTATCAAGACTAGAAAGAAATGGCATGTTGTGCTACTTGGTAGGTGGAAGCAGCTCCCAATCGAGGAAAATAGCCTTTTGCTCTCTCTATTCCCCTCTCTTTTTAGTCTTGTCACGATATTAGTGCTTTACTTAATACTTCTAGAGGTATAACCTCTAGGTGTTTGTACAGTCGAATGAGAGAGGAACGTATCTGAGTGGACATAGTCCTTTCTCTCTCTAGACATGCAAGCAATAACACTGGATATCAACTTTCATCCTACGGATTGGCAGAATTTAGAAAATCGTGGCATATTATTACGTTTCCTTACAGGATCACGTCCATTGGATCATAGAATTCATTTAATGGACATGATAGAGGCTAGAAAATAGGAGCAGAACATATTTTTTTCAAAAACGATAACTCCCTTCAAGGCGTGGACCAATGTCAGTCACCAGCTGATGGTCTACATTCTCTACATTCAAGAAAGATCCAACACCAAACAGATAAAACATTATCACAAGATATAGACAACAATTCACAGCTTTAGAACACAAACATTTGTTTCATCCCACTGCAGTGGGATTCATCAGAAGTTGATTGGTTTTACTTTAAATCCATTAAGTGATACAAAAGATTTTAGTCAGTAAAAATGTACCCAATTTGTTCTTCGTCTTGGACCACTGCCAGTGTAATTTTACAAAGCGCAAGATAAGGCATATTTTGCTTCGAATTAAAACAAATGATGCAAGCTCGACAGTATCAGTTTTCTCGTTCGCAAATGGAAACGTTCGTCTTGTCAGCATTTCCACAAGATTCAATCAGTACGAGTATCGGTGCTCCTTCATGCAATTCAGACCAGGAAATTATTTTCGTTCAGTCCTTTGCTTTTGCACTGGATTAGAGCTCGATTCGGAAATGTATCAAGTGAATTAATTAAAAGTTTGTACAAAAAATTCAATCGGTTAAAGGACCTTAAAACGAGAATTATCATTTTAAGGGTTTCTATTTGTTAAGGCAAATATGAATGAAAGGACATTTGATTTTAGCAATTTTTATGTTAATTTCGATGAGATTTTCTGAAGTAAGGTCCGTGGAAACCAAACTCTTCCGGTTAAATTCAAATATTTCAAACGTTTTGGGGACTAAATCAGACCCCGTTTTCAATGTCAAATTGTACATAGTCGTTGTAATTTTTTTAATTTCATTATATCCGTTGTATTAATTTTTATTGCCACTGAGAAAGGGGTCTGATTTATATCCTAAAACCTCTGCAATATACAGACTGTCTCGCATCTGTGGTGTTATTCCAAGAAATTCTAAAAATACAAAGTACAGTTGTTACAACTATCATTCATAAAACAACTTGACTGAAACAAATTGTTTTATTACATAGAAAAGAAGATAATATAGGTAATTTGTCGGACGGTCAACACTTGATTGATTTTAAATATTTTATCAAATTTTGTGATAGAGATATACCGGCAAAATTGGGCATAGCTTTGGGAATTAGCTTGATGCAAATCGAAGTACTAGAGAGGATTCTTTAAACGAGCTGGTACTTTATTTAACTAAAATAATTTCATCTCTTATATCGGAGATGACTGCAACTTTGTCATTTTAAACGGAACTTAATGTTTCTTAGGATGAATTCGTACAAAACTAAAAAATTTAAGTTAAGTTTCATAATCACTTCGTATAACACAGGTGCCGCAATAGCCAGAAAAAAAAATCAAAATATTATGAATATCTACTTTTGATTATCTTATTCCTGCGACTTATATTTCTATAATGTAAATTAAAATCTGACCTTCATCTATTACAGTGTTGTTAATGTTGGGATTTGCCAAAATTAACATTAATCTTATTATTTTTAACTTCAGTCAAACATTTAGGGGTTTATAAGAACCAAATTACAACAATTTCCTTTTAACTATATCAATTTTTCTCTTAGGATGGTTGAAATATAGTGTGGAATAGAATTATATCCAAAGAAGGTGTTTAAAAAATTACAAAAAAAGAGTTTTCTTATAGTTATACAAGGTGGTTCAAAATGTTTACGAAAAAAGTTGTAATAAATAATCCATAACCATATACAGGGAGGGCGAAATATATTATGAAGACGAATTATTATAAAGAGTGTCCGAATAATTGTTAGAGAATTGAACTTTAACTAATTTATTTCGTCTTTCGATTATTTGGATATATGTCCCAACATTTTTCACGAAACCTTGAATTTACGAGTGAAGTTTTGTGACCTATGTAATAACAAACAACCTAAAATATTCGTCACGTGTCACTTTTTATAACTGTATAGGAGGTTCGTCAAAACATGAATTTTTCATAATAATAAAGTACCCTTCTCTTGTCAATATAGAACATTGTTATGATAGTCAGAGTTAAAACTGCTATTAATTATGCCATTATATCACTAAAAATTCTAAAATAAATTTAAAAAAATAATAAAAATCATAAAAATGTGAATACATATATCCAAATATTCAAACATTGGCTATGTAAACCATTTGTCCCAAGACAAAATGAATCATTTTAATTTTGGTTCTATAACATTTATTGAACACTCTTTAAATAATTCCAGTTTATATTTCAACCACACTGTAAGTGCAACTACCTATATGGACCACCCATTAGAAAAAAAAAATTGGATCACCCTGTATAACCACAATTCTCTCATGAACCAACCTATAAACACTTTTTGTTTCTAAAATTTATCAACCACCCCCTGGTTATTATATCTTACTCCGTCCGATATTCCAACCTAACATATATTTGCAACTCCCCCCCCATTATAACAACCATCTTATATATACAACGGTTTATGGGCTACCAAATATAAAATTTTGTTCATTTTTGGAATTACTCTGTATAAGTATTTCTACCCCACCATATATTTGAACCACCCTGAACATGCGTCTGCTTATGGCTATCCATTTTTTAACTACCCAACCTATAATTTCACTACACTATATTTTAACATAATAAAACTTTTAGTATCCGACATATTTTGAATCACAGCGCCTTATATTTTAACAAATTTAAGTATATATGCCTATACAACTGCTTCTGGGTTACGTGTTTTGAATCATCCTGTACAACTGTAAAATACTTGTTGTTTCTACACATAAGTATCACAATCTGCCACTGAATTTTTTAATATTTCATTTCTTTCAATAATACGATTATTCCCAAAGACACATCGAAATCTTCTAATTCATAAATTACTTCTAAAGAGAGCCGTTTTCGGGAACCAAATTACGTATATACATATAAAAATACAAATAAACATAGATTACTTGCATTATATAATAAGATAAATTTTAATTGTCAGTTGTTAATCAAAAACATTAAAAAGATTGACAATTGATAAATCGTTAATTGTGGAAACTCATGACTAACAATTAATTAATTGTTAATCGCAGTTTTCACAATTACAATTATTTAATTGTTAATTGTAATAGCCATAATTAACAATTAATTAATTGTTAATTTTTAATTGTCCAACAATTTAATTTTTCACAACACTGCCCACGGCACACACTTATTAAACCAAATTTGATGAAATTGGCTATTATGATTAAAAATCCAAAATTTCTGAACTTCATTTGGACGGCAAGAGGAACCTACTAGGTCTGAAAAAAAAATTATTACAGACGGCCCGGTATACATTTGCAAACTAAATTCCAGTATAGTATGAACCCCCCAAGGCTTATTCTAGAACTGATACAATTGTGAAAATTCTAAGTCTCTTTATAAATTATATTTTTTAGAATTTGGGTAGCATTGGGGACTTTTCTATTCGTCGCACACAAACACAATGCTGTTGTAAACGTCCAGTACAACAGAACCGAACATTCTTGATACCCACTAAACCTAAAAAGATTTTGTCTTGAAATGTCTAATTTACCACCTTGTTAGAAGAATTCCGTACAGGAAGTACAAAAATTGAAATGGATAAAATGCCGACTAAATAAAAGATGTATTTAGCTGGATAATCTGGATTTATGGAACAAAATTTTGTACTGAAAAAATTCGTAATATAACTCTATTCTACAAGATTTTATCCTGAGCAATTACTTTTTCGTACTCAGTATTTGGAGGTACGATACTAACAGGCACTCATTCTGTACAAATGAATTACATATCTATTTAGTATATTTTAGAAGTCTGTGCCAAGCAAGCCTAAACTCACGCATTGCTTACATATCAACTACTTTATCAAACTTAATTATACTATATTATACTACCTATAAGCTTGCGATGTACATTTTCAAATTCACGATTAAAACTTTCAGAGGGTACAGTTTACTGCCTATTACGTTTGAATTTAAATATTTTGAGGAAATGTTAGTTAAGACACCTCAATGATGTTTTTGATAAATTGGCTTTTTCTGACAAACTACATATTACAACTCAATGAAAAATACAAGAGACTATCTAGGGAACTTCCTTAATAGACAATAGGGGTATTGGAGAAATCGAACAATATATCTTATTGACAACGTAAAACTTTGGCCACGACGTCTGGTGGTCAAAAAGTATTGGTTTTAGTGTGCACCTGAATACATAAGTATATTTAGTAATTCAATAAAATTAATTTTAAAAATAAATATTTTTTTTAGTGAAAAATTGAACATATTAAATCAAAGCTTCGTACAAAAAAAAGAGTAGAGTTTCTTGTGGGGTAAATGATTTAGTAAAACCCATGAATATTTTGAAATTAGTTTTCATGCCATAACTAAACCTAGTAGCAGTTACATAGAAATTTTTTAGGGAAAACTGAAAAAATAGATAGATTTAAAGCCTGGTAACGTGCTTTAAAATTAGACACAAATTCCCATATGGGAGTGTGTTCATTACATTTTAAAAAGAGTGATTTGATCGTATCAGATAAGCTGGCAATGTTTAACCTAAAATATACGAAAAAATATAAATTATAAATTTAATAAATTTAAAAAAATTGCAGGTGTTATTACAAAAAAGATGACTTAAAAAACTGTATTCCATCATCTAATTTGCTGAGCTCTGCTAGAGCATCAAATTGAATAATAATAACTATTTAATTTCTCTCTGACATTTGAGGTTAGACAAGTCCCTACCGATAACAATATAATAAACAGGCACCACGTGCTTACATTGTGTGCCCTCACCAGCCTTGCACTAGCATTAAACCGATAAAAAATTTCCCGATTTGAAACTGATCCTTAAAGATTCTAAGGTTTTTCCTTTATATGGAATGTTTGTAAACATAATGCAGTAAAAATCACAACGTCACTGCTTGGATTATCATCAATTTTACCACAGTTTATCAAATGTCCAATTCGTTTATAGAAAACAAAAATAATTCAAATTCATTCGATGTATATTAAGGTTAATTCTTTGCTTGCAAACTAAAACTAGTACTTTTGTGACCACCAGACGTCGTGACCAATTATTGGTAGAATTATTTTCTCAAATTTTAAATTTCACCGATCCGGGTACAAACACACAAAAACTATTTTTTCAAATTGGTTCACAACCAAAGAATATCAGGCATACAAAAAAATCAGGTCAAATTGATAAACTTTTTCTTTTTGGAAGTCGGTGTAAAAAAACCATGCCTCCTATTACTTTTCAGCAAGACCCAACATTGACATTACGTGTGTCTTCTGAATCGTACGATGTAAGAAAACGCTGGTGCCTTGACTTCAAATATAGATCAGTTTCATGAAAACAAAAATGAAATAAAAAAGTAAGTTGCAAGATGGGTACCGCAATGCTACTGGAATAATTGCCCAAAAAAGAAAAAGAAATGAAAAAAAAACTAAAAATACTTATCCATTGTCTAATGTCAATGCCTTAACAATGAGGTAACTCAGAAGTCAAATATAACCTCCTCACCAAACTGATAGATTCCCATAACAATTTTTCAAATACAATGCAAATTAGTTAGTCATCCACTGTCGCCTTCCGGAAAGTTATAAACTGCGCAATAAACGATAAAGTGAAAACTTTTACATCTTCCTGTTTGCCAAGGAAGCAATCCATAACCCTCAAGGATAATAAAAGATACATCACAACTAACGACATCTAATAAAAGCCGCATAAAATGGATTTTTCGGGGGCAAACCCGAATAGTTACGTCAGTTTTTACGCGTGGCTTGCATTTTTCCACGGCGGGAATAATTCTAATGGTTTTGTTTTCGAGTGGCGGTATCTGAAAATCATTTTTGTAAAATTAAATGTGTTGATTTAGAGCCGCTGCAAAGAGCTCGGGAGAGCTTTTATTGCAACAGGAATATGTATAATCGTAAAAGCGATATGCCAAATTGTGTATTTATTTATGACCGAGAATGTGAATTTCAGATTATAACTACGCACTTATATTATTATTTCTAGGCTAGAGTTAAAGCATGGTTATGGCCTATTATATTCAGTTCAGGGAAGTAATGTCTTTTTCTCTAGGCGGAAGAAATATTGCAAAATTATGTTTATATGTTAGTGAAGAGCTTTATTGCTTTAGTGCACATAAATTGGAACAACGCAGTGAAAGATTTGTAACTCTTTTTTGTACTGTAAATCTAACTGAAATTGTTAAGCCATTTTCCCAGTCCCCCTCCCCATACCAGGGGCTAAGGCGAAATGAAGATATCAAATTTTACCAATAGTATCAGATTCAGTAACTTTGTTCAATTTTCAAACGGCAATGAATAATTATTTAACTTAATCATGATGACAAATTAGACAAAACATAAAGTTGAAAATACTATTTGAGTTGTTTCGTACAAATTTTGTAACGAGCGAAAATTTTGTTCATTAGGTAATATTAACAAATTAACCCAAACATGCTAAGTCTTCCATACCCGAATTAAAAAAAATGCCATTGTCGTTACAAAAATGTACTACAATCAACCAATCAGATAGCGCCGTTAATTTTGAGATTGACAAATGGGGGATGGCCACTTGTTTGGCGCAATTAATTTTCATCAATAATCTCATTAATAAACTTTTCATTATAACGAATTTAGCGAATCAGATAGTGTTGATAATAATAATAATAATAATATAATAATATATTTATTTCCTTTTGACAGTTATAAACCATATGGAAAAAGTCAGTTTTTTACATGGATACATGAAAATAAAAGTACATAGATTTGTGTAAAATTCTAAATATATAAATAAAATAAAGATATGAAACAGGAAACAGTGATTTTAATGCAGACTCATATGTAAATAAAGTCACTTATTTTATAAAAGCACTTTTCAGTTAAAAATAATTTCAACTTGCGTTTAAATAAATGTCTAGTAGGAATCATTTTTAGTTCCACGGGAAGAGCATTATACATTCTAGGGGCCATGTGACTGGGAAAACGCTTTGTAATTTGAAGTTTTCCAAATGGAATAAAAAAATCATTTTGTCGTCTTGTATTAAAACTATATTGCTGTTTGTTTTTTACATACACGCAATCGTTGTTTGTAAATACTTGTAAACATAATTCTAATATGAGTAATGACGGAAATGTTAATACTCTTAGTTTCTTGAAAACGTCTCTACAAGAATCAAATTTTGAAAGACCTTTCATTGATCTTAAAACTCGTTTTTGGGCTATAAAAACATCATTAGCCGACGATGATAATCCCCAAAAAATAACACCGTATCGGAGTCTGCTTTCAACCTGTGCATAATAGAGCTTCAGCAATTGATCAGTCTCTAGTACATATCTTAGATTTCTTAGCTGATAGGAAATCGAATTTAACTTTGAAATCAAATATTTACAGTAAGATTTCCAATTTAGATTGTGATCTATATGCCATCCAAGAAAGATAGTTTCGTCTAAATTAATTGAAATTATAGGAGATAGATTATTAACTTGAAATGACAACACATTACATTCTCGTTGATTATGATGAAATCTCAAAGCTTGTGTTTTTGAAAGGTTAAGATATAAATGATTAGCTGAAAACCATTCATTTAAAGAAAATAACGATTCATTACATTTATTTTGTAATAACGTGTCTGATGTATCAGATACGACTAATGAGGTATCATCAGCATACATCGTGAAGCTTGCCGATATCGGAAGTAGATCTAGGTCGTTGATATAGATTAAAAATAAAATTGGTCCTAATATTGACCCTTGAGGAACTCCTATATCTATTTCAGCTGTATGGGAGTAATGATTATTAATGTCAACAAATTGTGTTCTCTTAAACAAAAAAGATTGTATCCACGATAGTGGATAGCCTCGTATTTCATAGGTATACAATTTTTCTACAAGTATGTGATGATTGACGCAGTCGAAAGCCATGCTAAGATCACAAAAGATCCCAACAGGGCACTCCCCTGCTTCCAAATACTCAATTATTTTCTTGCAATATGCAAATACAGCACTATTTGTGGATCTGCGGTTTAAATAACCGTGTTGATTTTTTGAAAATAAATTAGTTTTCTGAGCGAATGACCTCAACCTATTTAAGAAACAATACTCGAATATTTTAGAAAAAGATGATGGTACTGATACTGGTCTATAATTTTCAAGAGAGAGGCGGGAATGTTTTTTATATATAGGTTTAACTTTACTGTATTTTAACATATCTGGAAACGTTCCTGTAGAAAATGATAATTTCACTAAAAATGTTAGAGGTTGAAGAAGTTCAAATAAACTTTGTTTTAATAGAGCAGTTGGTACTTCATCTGATCCGGACGAAAATTTGTTTTTAAGTTTTTCTTTAAGTAAATAAAACATTTCATGATCATGATATGGCTTAAGAAAAAAGGATTCAGTTGGTGGTGAAATATTACTCATAAATAGATGATAGTCCTTTATACAAGGAGTAATATTGTTTAATATCTTTTTTGGTATGTTTATATAAAAATCATATATGATATAATGTTGTTATTGATATTTATAGATATTCTTGGTATATCGGCCATATATATTTATTTGATAACTCCGATACTACGCGCCATGCAGACTTAGAGAAATTGTCAGAGTTGTCTATTTTATTTTGATAATATTCTTTTTTTGTTTTGGTCACCAAGTTGTCATGAATTCTCTTTTTGACTTTATAGACGTCTATTAGACCTGGAAATGTATTTTTAAGATTAAAGAGATCTTTTAGGTTTTGACTTGATTGTTTGATAAGTTATTAATGGCATTATGAGGGTACTAATGACATATTTCTTCATCTTTTATCCCAACATGTTAATAACTTCTCACATGTTGATTGAAAACAATGTGAAAATGTTTAAAAAATCATATTTTTGTTACATGGATTGTGGAGGTCGGGTGCATATAAATGTTTTTCTTAGATATACAGGCAATGCAATTCCATCTAGCTAACAAGTCCAGATATAACTAGACCTAATACGATATTAATATTGATACCGACTATAAAACCTTGCGTAGCAAAGTGGTAGGTCTGTATTAACCGTCTAATGTCTGCTTCAAATTCTCACCAGATTTTTGTGTTTTTTCAGTTGCACCTGGTATACTTGATTCAGTTATTGATTGTCATATCTCTGACCTAATAATGACATCATCTTCTCGAAGTTACTCAGTTGATCTAGAATGCCCTGGAGAAGTTCTAGTGCTGGACCCCTTAAACAAATTACTAAAATTGTAAACTTTTCTGGGCATAGCCAGTATGCACTACCACAAAAGGTGGGTGGTTGTATAAAGAAATCTTTCGTACTTAAGGTGTTCTGGTATCTTCTTCTTTGCAGGGGCGGATCCAGACAAGAGCTTCCGGGGGCCGCATGCAGACAAGAGCGTCGAGGGAGGCAATCTCGTATTAAATAGTCTCAAATAAAAAGCCCATAAAAGTAAGTAAGTCTCTTGAAGTTATATTCCTTTATTTTAGTTTTAAATTGACTAACTTCAAGGCACTCCGAGGGGGCAATCGCCCCTATTGCGCCCCTGGATTCGCCTCTACCTCCTTGAAGTCTTGTTGGATATTTGTAATCAAATACATTTATTGAATTTCCTGTCGACTCCGGGTCTTCTTTTTGTCTCGTTCTTCCAAGATCTTACTTAGTTTTCATCCAGCTTATCGGTAACTCGTTTAAAAATTTTCTTATTAGTTTCATCTGTAGAAAATAAATTAGATTTTAAAATATTCCCAATCTTCTGTCACCACTTGGTATGACAACACGACTAATATCACACTTCGATATCAGCTGTTTCACTACGCCGCTATTTACTAAATTTCACTGCTGCTATACTGCTGCACATATAATAATCCATAGCAATCACTCTCAATTGTTCTCGTTCTTTCTAGTAAATGACTGGAAATTTAGGTACTGTTTTTCACAACAATTGTACGTTTATGAAATACTTTGTATATTCTGGACAAATGTTTTTTATGGATGGTTAATTTCGAAAAGGATTCCTTTTTCACCAGTATAAAATTAAATGTTATAAAAATATCATACCAGTACGAAAAAACATGCCTGTCCCTTCGTTAAATTAGTGTACCAAGAGATGACTTTTATGAAGAACTTGAGACATTCAACGACTCTGTTGGTTTTACTTCAATTGACCTTGATTCAAATAATGATTATGAAGTTGCGAAAGGTTAGGATGTTGACATAGATGAAACTATAAAATATCGGAATACGATAACTTAGATAATAATAAATGTGATGTGATGTGAATTTGAAGAAGGTTTTAGAGATGACATGGATCACGTTCATTTAAACCAATTGTTTGGAGCAGTTTACAGAAAAAGGAAAGAAGCATGCTAGATCATATAATTCTTCAAAATAACTTGTATGCATAAGAATAGGCATAGTAATAGGAACATAGTATAAACGTACTACATAGCAGAAATACTGTGGTTCATAGTAATACATTATCGAGAGCTTCATAAACAACTTGGTATGTCATTTAATCCTTTTACATCGTTTTGAAAGGTCTCGAACAAATTTTCATCTAAAATAATTCTCGTTCTATAAAAATATAAATAAATAGTAATAATTAGGACACTAAATATAATTTTTTAAATAATAAATTAATTAATTAATTATTTCACAATAACTTAGACTTTTACTATCATAATTTTGATAATTCTATTTTATTTTTATGTTGGATCAAGCCAATAGAAAATCGTCTACCTTTACCACAACTGAGAAATGTCTTCACAATATACGTCAACGTTAGATATTTATGTTTTTAGTAGTTAACATCTAGTTAAAAGAATACACAAAGTACAAGACTTTAACAAAATATTCTGCAAATTCTAGCATTCAATCATAATTTGTTATAAACAAAAATTAACAAAAAACAAACATTTCAGAAAAGGTGTTCAACCAAATCACACAAATAATTTTTTCTCTCATATAACGAGGAAGAATTTCTTGTGGAGACAACCAAAAATCAGACCAATTTTTAGAAATTTCTCTACTACACATTGTTCCACTTTAAATTTCAAATACTTATTTGTTTCAGGAAAAAGCTGGGTCCAAAAGGACAAACATTGTATTTTCATTTTTAGCGAAAACTCTCATTGTTGATAGAAAGTTTTGCTTGTTATAAAACTCCATAAAATGATGTAAAATTCAAATATTTTATTCAGGATATATTCAATGAAAATATTGTGACGAGAATATATCCGATATTTGGTGCAATCGGCATTCATCCGATATTTCGTGGAACTCGAAATGTTGGTCTGTCGACCCGAGGCCGGCGGCTGACTCTAACGGACATCCATGGAATTTTCTCGCATCTTCGAGAACACATGAAAGAAATTTCTCAAGACGGCTCATTGATCTACTAGAGAATTCCAAGAGACAGCTGGCGATGGGAATCAATCGGTATTCGACTGTCGTATCGTTAAGATAAATTGTAAATAGTTCTGTGAATATAAATTTAAGTAGTGTAAATAAATTGTAGGGAGTTGGACTGTGTATATAAATAAATCTGTCTATAAAAATGAAAATAAATGTGTGGTTCTTCTGCCCCAATTTGGGCTCTTTTTAGCTGTACTATTATTTTTACAGTTCATAGTGTTAGTCAATAGCTTCTTGTTAATTACTAATATTGTTCCAGCATAATTTTATAGATTCAGGGCATGTGCAGTAAACAAAAGCAGTCGCAAAGTGAAATTAATATTCCACATTGTTTTCACGTATATAATTTATGTGCCTGCATTTTTCTCTTTCCATTCGAATTAACAGTAGACGCCGAAAAGTTCCCCTTAACTATTTCAGAAAATAAAAAATCCCCATGATCTTATCATGGTGCATTACCAGTACTTGTTTGTCATGAAAACTTATGAGCTTTGTGAAATTTACATAACGACCCAGACGCTGTGTTGGAGCTTGAAAATTATGACTATAAATTAATTTTCCTCATAATTTAACGGTTGGTCTTAAATTATGACGATGCACGCTAATGGATTTTAAGGTATCTAAGGCCGGCTTCACTTAGAGTGCTCCACGAAATTCGTCTTGACTTGGCTGCGTATGTTGTAAGTATTACCTAAAGTTGTTTATTGAAAGATAAATAGTTTTCCCTCAAATGTAACAACTTGGTAGGTAAAAATTGCTAATTTATTTTACGAAAATGTTAGTAAGTACGTAATTGCAATGAAGAAAGGAAATGATCGTGCACATATTTAAAAAGAAACAAAAACACAAAATCTAAATTAGATACAGGGTGTTTGTCATCTAAAATAAGAAAAAATCTTCATATAAACGTATAACTGGAAATAGTTAGTCTTCAAGATACAGGATGATGAACATTTCGAAATATCAAGTTGATAAAACGTATTTCCATGAACGTATATATTTTTTAACCTTTTATACCATTTCCCTTCAAAGGCCCCTAGAAATAAATCTCCGAAGGATTTATATCGGGTGAGCGAGGTGGCCAAACTCGACTTCCACGACCCATACAACGAACAAGGTATATTTTAATGAAAAAAAATCCTATCATAATGGGGTAAATAATTAACGATACAATTTAAATAGAACTAGTTGTTAAGCTGACGTAGTTATTTCGTTATCAGTAATGGTAGCCCAATTGCTGATGGAAACTTGGTATCGTAAATAGGTCTAATCTCAATAAATTTGGTTTTTGACTTCATTTGAATAGTCCACTTGTAAAAATTAATCTCCACTTTCTAGTAAATAACTCTAACTTCAGAGCATGCTGATAGTCCCAAGTCATTTGCAACAATTCTTGCATTGGTAGGGGGCTATAGCAAACCGATTTTCAATAAGTGACGAAAATTATCTCAGATAAGATCTGTGAATGTTTCTAATAATATAGACAAGGTAATTTTTGCATAACACGTTCTTCTTCTTCCAAGATTGGCCTTACGGCCGGCAGTGGTCTTGATCTTTCGATCTTATTGACCATTAACAAGTGTTTTTATAATGTAGATAAAAAATTATAAGATACTCTGCGGACACATGTACAAATAATTAACCGAAAATATTGAAAATAAACTAATCCTTGAACTTCAAATAACTCAGAATTCAAATCCTATCCTAGCTCCCAGTTTTGATTATAAAGATATTGATGAAACTTAATTTAATTTACACGGCGTGGCAACCTAGACTCCCGGCTTTTCACTATTCTAAACACTTAAATCACTTCCAGAGCGTCTTTCACTTTATCAGCGTCTTTAAGGGAGGGCCAGATATTGAAAATGAAATTAAAATTATATGGATAGATCGGTTATTAATAAACTATTTCAAATTACTTAAACTAAGACACGCACAAACGACCGGTCACCACGCCATTTTAGCCGGAAGTCTGCATAATAATTTATGAAATTAAGTAAGAAAATGCGAAAATACTTCCTAAGGCAGTTTTAATGGCTTAAACATAAAAAATGTATGTTGAAAGTTTGAATAAATTGGATAGAAGGCTTAATGGCCTATAATTCTGGATTCTCTCCTTTTTAATTTTAGTATCACTAAGACGTTTATATTCCCTTGGAAATATGCTCGATAAGGCACATATTAAATAAGGCTTCAGTCTTTTTAACAACTAGATAACCTCTACTACAATGGAATTCTCTCCTTGGTAATCTTCAGTAAGGCTTCGTCTATAGTAGACCAATCCTTTCTTTTTTACTGTCACTTCTGGGTTTTGGCTTGTGTAGTTTTAGGCAAAAATCTTCGACTATGCTTATAATTTCTGTTCGGCGCTGTTTTACTTTTTTATAATTTTTAATATATTGGACCAAAGAATTTATTTTTTATTTAGTTCATGTGACAAGTTTTTAACTCCATCTTTAAGCCCTGGATACTATTTAAGTCCAGTGATTTATCAATACACCTCAAACGAGCTCTCAATGTTTTATAATAGAGTTCGTATGGATAGTTTCCGGTTGTATCCCAGATCAATTAAATGCATTGTGATCTGACTTTGAAATGATATAAAAATGTAGCTTAGTTGAACTGTTTTGGTTTCCGGGCCCTCTTCATCTTCTTCAGCACCATAACCTTGTGATAATGAAAAAGTTAATGCCTTCAATACGGCAATTAGAATTTTGTAGAAACTTACAATGTCATTGCTTCAACTTGTACTACATTACTTCCCCTTCGGCTGCTTTTAGTCCCGGTAATGCCTGTTTTTTATCATGGACACCTTGGTAGTAATTTTGATTATGGATCCCAAACTCACAAACTTGACCAAATAAAACTTGCAGCATTTGTTAACAAACACCAAGTAAGTTATATAGAACCTAACTAATTGCTGCAGATCTATATAATTATACAAAAAACAGGCACTAATGAAATCTTGTTTCATAGTGAATGAGGAAAAGAAATATTCGATTTTGATTCAGAAAGATGAACAATTTTACATTAATTATAATCAAGTTGCTCCGACACTGACAGGTTTCCCATTTGAAATAGGGTGACAGTGGAGAAGTCACGGTATTAATAAAGGTCTATTCTGGGCATATTAATAAATAATTTTTGAGCCAAACGTTCAGCAAAATCGAACATAAACAAATACGAGTATCTAACATTTGCCTGTTCCAAAATGGAAAAGCGTTGATTAATTTAAGAATTAGGGGACGCTCTTCTAATGGGACCGTTTTGATTATTTTAATGAAATAGATGATTGGGGTAAGGAAAATCGCACCCCTGGGATTAGCGAGACCAGAGGTTTAACTAAAATAATAGCAGCGGGGTAGTGGGAGTTTATTCCAATGGACTGATTTAATTATGTATCCATTTGCTTATAGCTGACTTTATAGTTGTGTTATTATGTTCTAAAGCGAATGAATTGCGCGAATTTAAAATCGGTGAGGTAAATCATAAATTACATAAAGTCATAAGTATGAAAATTAATAGTAAATAATTACCTAATATAAATTGATTTGTTTCTTATTTACTTTTAAGTATTACAAATATAATAGCTTACCCTTATTGAACTGTTGGATGACATGTACTTACCTGAAAAGACAGAAAAACATTATTATGTTTGGAAATAAAAAATCAAATCAATCAAATCAAATCAAAAATAGAAAATAACGAGCAATATTATTTGTAAATGTACATAAACCCAAGAAAGTGTAAATAATATATTGAACATAACATTCAGCAAAAGAAAAATGTATTATAAAAATAAAATAGTATTTGAAGAAAGTACTCTTTAGACTTTAAAAATATGATGTAAAAACAGTTAAAAAGGGTATGAAGTCAAATGAAATAAAGAGTTTGATGGAACAAAAATCGAGGCAGTTTTAATGGGGTTCACTAACAGTTATTGGCAGATGTTTCTGTGGGTTCACTTAGAAATCAAAAAATAAATCATTTTATTACATTTATAACACAAAACCCAATACTTCACTATTTTTACTGTACTATCACACCGATGAGTCGCCAACTAAATGTTGTCTGCTGTGGACGACTCATTGTTATATTTTGTTGTATTCTCTCCCTTTCTTTCTAGTCGCAACAAGTTGATTCCTTCGAACACTCCAGATCATGTGTACATATTTTATTCGTCGCCAGCTGTATATTCGGACGAATGTTCTTTTGCAGATGATAAATTTCGAGTTAATGAAGAAAAAAATATCTATATAGATTTATAACTTGCATTCATTATATTTCATTCAAAAAATGTCACCTCTGCCCTTTACAAACCCAAAAAACTGTATTTTTCATTAGCAGTTCAGAAGGAAAGAGTATCTTTTATTTTAGATTTTCTTGGGAATAATACCACATCAGAGTTCAAACTTGTGTATATTTTAAAACCAAACGTTTCAAAATCCTGTCGGATTTCGTTTTCAATGGATATAAATTTATAAATTAAAATTGAAATATATGACAATTATTTTGACAAATATTTCAATTTTAATTTATAAATTTATATCCATTGAAAACGAAATCCGACAGGATTTTGAAACGTTTGGTTTTAAAATATACACAAGTTTGAACTCTGATGTGGTATTATTCCCAAGAAAATCTAAAATAAACTAGAAGATGCCACAAATAACATTCAGAAAACAAAGAGTATCTTTTGTTGTCATGTTAATTAAGCTTAACCGTTTACGCCTAGTAATCAGTGCTGACTGAGATAGATAAACAAGTAATTTCGATTCATTCTCGCAGTGGAAGTAATCACAAGAAACAAATAACCCAAGGAAGGTACTGAGTAGGCAAGACTTCATTGTTTAATTCTAATCCACTATTTTTATGACATTTTCAATATTGCTAAAAATAATGCCCCTTTATTTTAAACAATGTTCACATTTTCAGACAAACCTCATAAATATTTGATAAAAATAACTTTTAATGATTCCATTTTAGGTTTCATACTTTTTCTCAACTAGTCACACCGCAGATATAGACCTCTACCTTTTTTGAAGGTAGTTACGTAATACTTATTTACATCTAATTTCAACCTAGATTCCAATAAGGCACATATCTCATACATTTGATATTTGGTGAATACGCCAGCAACAATTTTTTTCCGCTATTCTAAATGATTCCCTCTCCATTTCCGTCTCCATCTAGCTGCTGGTGTATGGTACCGGTGTGGAAGCCATTTAGCTAAAATTTCCATTTAACAAACAATTTGTTAATTCTCGCCTGAATAAGTGGGTCTACAACTAGGAAACTTTTGCTTCACACAATGAGTGTGAAATAAGATGTCGCAAGTTCTATACACCAGCGCCATTCTTGTCACTTCTTGAACTTGTTGTTTAATGCTTGCAGCTGGAAACGTTTTCAGTTTAATCCCCATATAAGTTTGTCATAACTGTCTCATCCATCTATAAACTTGGCCCTTTTATGTTGTTTTGCCGTATGTTTTAGTTTATTAGAACGAAGAGCAAATTTTGTGCTGATATTGTATATTAATTGGATGTTAGCTTTGTTTATTTACTATTAATATTAATTGGTTTTCTATAAACGACGTGACTAACTAAATAAGATCAAGCAGTGCGGTGTCGATCAGAATGAAGTGTCGAAACAATTTGCATATACAATTCTATTTTATTACCATACTAATCTATTGTCATATGTGTAAGTATGCTCCTCCGTTAAGAAGTTTTCACCTAAATAATAAATATTATATAGATATATAAGTTTATTAGTCTTGTAGTTCTTGACAATTATTAGAACCTTGCTTACTATTTTTATAAAGATTGTTTTGATTTTTATTATCAGTACTACTCCACAACAAATACAGCTGCAACAAACATGAACACTTCGCCTAATCTGACTGATTATGCTAAACACAAATTTCTATATATTTTTCTAGTGGACTCTAATGCAGTCACACACATGCTTTCCAACAATAAAATCATCAAACTAGGTTACATTTACCTAATCCTAAGTGACATAATGGTATTTCGCGTGTCGAAGTGACATAAATTAACATTTTCATGTCTCATTAGTCAAGATACTAGCTTTTTCAAATTGCTTATTACGCCATTCTTGTCACGAATAAACACCTTCATTTTCAGGGGTGCGATTTTTTATCGCTCGGTTCAACCCCGTCGGGAGATTTGTTTGTTGGAACTGGTAGGAAGTGTTGTGCTGAAATTTTAATCAGTAATAACTTAATATGGCAGGTGCAATTAAGGAATTTTATACAGGGTAATCTATACTACATAATCATTGTGTTTCGAGTTGAGCGAAAACTGTAATTTAGGGGGTTCAAGGGGTTACTTAATTGCACTTAAATTAACTCCTAGTCTCAGAAAAGTAGTTTGCAGTCCATTAAGATTGAGCAACATGTCTTCACCGCTCCAATCATTAAGTTTGAGTTACCACGCATGAGTTTCTGACTTGTTGAGTTTAGTGCATGCACCAGTAAAGCTGCACCAGTAAGTGCACGTGTACTTTCACCAAGTGATGATCTTAAAGTTCTGTTTGTTTCTTATTTTTGTCACAAGTCGATGTGGTACGGGAGCTCTAGGAAGATAAAGAACAGCGAGGAAAAAGCGATAGATTTTCAAGAACAGAGGTGCACGTGTACGATAAAATTTTTCTTTCACCAAGTGATGATCTAACCTGAAAAATTTTATCGTGACATTCTTCTAGGAGTTGTTACACGGAACGGCTCCAGTTCGGAACCTCTGTGTTATTTTTGAAAATCACTTAATCTCGCGTCGAAATGCATCAAATGTAAAGAAGGTACAAGGGGTTTTCAGAAACAATATATATTATATTTATATATAATATAAACAAGTGAGTAATTGTGTAAACATAAATGAGAAAATGTAAAAGTGTTATAAGTAAGTAAAATTAATGGGAAGCGCAACTATGTGAACAATATATATTATAAGTATATATAATATATATTTTCTTGCGTACAAAGTAACGAAGAGAGTATAGAAATTATATACTCATTAAAGCTGGTTATATACCAAATTACGCATAATTTTCATATTCTCATAGATGAACTGCTTTTTGACAACGCTGCTAAAACACTACAATAAAAAGCCCAGCTTGTCACTGTCCGTACTACCTTTTGCTTTGATATTGATGCATTCAAAACTCATTTCTCTTTTCTTTTCACTTTCCTCCTTTCTTTTCGTTCTTCATTTTTCTTCTTTTTCTCTAATTGATTACTCTTCCCAGAATATATAGCAATGCACTCTAATAATAGATTTCGTCTAGTTTGACTATAAATTTATTTCTAATCATATCTTCATATTATGTAAAAGGTTTATGTGTTCCTTGAATTTTATTTTTCTCCAAGTACAGGTACAAGTTACGAATAACAATTTCACCTTATTTTCCTACTCTCCGTAAATTCTTATTTGTCGTTCCAACTTCCTTTTCTATTTTTTATTGCCTTTTTTACCTTACCGTCTCCATCTTCCTGGTCCAATTTTATTAAAAAAAACTCATCTCATCTGTATGAGCGTGATGACGTAGAAACGGCTTTCAAAACAGAAATGTGGATCTTGCAATACAGAATAGTGATTGGATTTCCAACAAATTATCTCGAGAACTAATTTCTATATGTACTTGTACTTAATATCATTATATGATCATGTTTTTTCAAGAAAACTTTACCAAATCCTAGATTTTTACAATTCCTCTAGGAAAAAATTGATCCCTGACTGAATACGCTCAACCCAAATGTTATGTAGTCAGAAACAAAGTCCTCTCAACATTAGTGAATATGACAAAAAGATCAAACGGAACGGCCACATATGTTTTCAGATATAACACTTCTAGATTTACCGTTGATGTAATAATTAATAACCAAACTCTAAAAACGTGATTTCAGAAAAACAGATAAGTTAAATAATTAAAAATCACTAGGTACCTTCTTATAGAAAACCCTCTCCAAGGATTAACCAAGGAAATGTAGGTCTACGGCTTTGTCCCCTAGTTTCCCTGTATTATATGTTAGAGTGTATAGCTGTCAATGTTGTTTAATAATTTTGACTGTTTTGTTCGTGACTAATTGGTATTGCTCTTTCCTAATTTATTTTCATAGAGTGTACGAATATCTTGTTTAGTCCCAGTCCATTTTGTGTAATGTGTAAAGGTTTGCCAATCTATATGTCTACTTGAGACGTTGTATTAATGTTCTTTTTCCCTTATTTGGACAGATCTTTATATGTGTTCCCTCATACACAAGACACACTGTAGACAAAAATTTTGGAACTTTCAATAGTGTTTTCCAATTTTGTTAGTAGTCATGTGAACTAATATCACTAATTTCTTTAAAAACCTGGGATAAACATCACACAGATAACCTTACAATATACATTCAAAGATATTAGACAGTTAAACATGCAAGGTAGTTTTTCTATAACAAAACAATTTACAATAACTTGTTGTGATGGAGATGGCACCATATCAACTCCTGGAGCCATACATCAAAAATGGAAACAAATGAAAGAAACGATCTTCCCTATTTGAATTGTTGAAACTCCTCAATATAAACACAGAGTACTAATAAAAGCTCTAGTGATGCTGAATAATCGGTTATGAATTATTGGAAAATTCGAATGCTGAAAAGTTCCGGAAGATCGAGAGGAATTTAGTCCGCAATAAAGTAGCAGCGTTGCCTTCTAATAATTGCGTTCTGAAGGTGTTACTGTATACTAAAAATCTTTACAAAAATGCATAGCCGTTTCGGAGAACTAGATAAGAAATTATTGATTTCAAAGAGCAAAAAACTGAAGACCAAAATGATTCATTTGAATAGACAAATAAATGAAAATAACACTTTTAATAATTAGAAGGAAATTAAAGATGACAACCGCTATATTAAAAATATTCAGTACAACAAACGAAGAAAATCAAAAGAAAAAATGACGTTCAAAAGATGTTTCTATTGAAAAAACTCACTTAAAAATTATAATATAACTTCATATTTGCCCACATAGCTGACAAAATTTCAAAATACCAACATGGTTTTCTTCCTAATAAGTCAACAGGTATAAATCTCTGTATCTTCTCTGAATATGTGTCGAAGGTAATTCTAAACAAACTGGATGTGATGTACACAGACTGTGCAAATGCATATGATAAGGTGGATTTCAGTATCTTGATAAAAAAACTGTCGGTTCTTGGTTTCTCAAGTGAAGTATTGTCATTCATAACTTCATACTTACTCGCATGTACCCAAAGGGTAAAGATAGGTACTGTTTTCTCCCATCATTATATTGCCACCTCAGGAGTACCCCAGGGTAGCATCTTGGGTTCTCTCTTGTTTTTGATTTTTATCAATGACTTACCCGATAGCCTGAAGACTTGCGTTGGGTTGCTATTTGCTGATGATTTCAAATTATTTAAATCTATTAATGGGATAAATGATGTTTTTGCACTTCAAAACAAATTGAATTTGGCGGTTCATTGGTTTAGAGAAAACAAAATGTTTGTTAATACCCAAAAATGTTGTGTTGTTTCCTTCTCCCGAAAAGTCAATGTATCTATTGAAGACTATTACATTGGAAAGTGTAAGGTTAAGAGGTGTAAGGAGGTTAGGTTAGGTTAGGTTAGATCTGGGGGTAGTCTTTCTAGATAACTTCAAATTCAATACCCATTTCAGCTACCTGATAAACAAAGCATACAAAGTTCTTGGATTTGTCATACGTAATAGTCCAAATGTGGGTGTGAAAACAACCATAAGACTTTATACATCTATGATGAGGCCTCACCTTGAGTATGCCTCCAACATTTGGTCACCAAATTGTTACACCCACAGTAATGAAACTGAAAAAGTTCAAAAACGTTTTCTGCGCTACCTTTATATCAAAAAGAATGGCATATATCTCTTGATGGTATCTTATAGATCAATGTTGGCAACCTTCCATCTCTGTTCTATGAGTACGACGAAAAAGACCACAGCATGGGTCTTTATATATAACATTCTAAATAACAGAAAATATTTTGATTGTGGCTTGATCAATAGCGTTAAGTTTAGGGTCTCCAAAATTAGCTTAAGACTACTTTCATCTAATCTCTTCTACATTAACAACGGAAGCCCTACGTCCTTCACTTATCTACTCAGTGTCTGCAATGATATGCTGTCCAATAACATAGTTCCTGAGCTATTTAACATCAAATTTGGTGAGCTTAGGCGCATATTATTGCTGCATCAGGATGCAAACCCTTCATGATATTGGCATGTCTGTGACATTGGCAAATTCTTTTCTACTGTTTAACCCTTCACATGTAAGACCCTATTTGGTATTTGTAAAGAGAGAATAAATGAATAATACCGACACTTTAAGAAGTCATGTGTCTGGGATAGCGGAGTGAGTTCCATTAGGAAGTATTAGAACAAAAAAACTTGTAGACATTAGAACTGAGAGAATAGTGCATTACAGGAGAGAAACTGGAAAATAGGATTAGATGGAAGGTAGGGCGCTAATATAAATTCATTTATGAGCCAAGTATATTAATGCTTTAAATAATATGAATCTTATTTATAGTCGACAAACTAAAATATCTCAAGTTAATGATATGAATGACGCTTCAAAGCTCTCATAAAGATGATATCACAAACATTTCAAAACATTGATTTATTTAATTATTTGTACCAGAAATACCCATATTAAAAAGGCATTCTATATAATGGTATGTTCTCTAACGCGAGTATTATGGATCATTTGGTATTGATAATGACTGTGTACAATTATGAAATTTCTGTAAATAAACATAACGTCTGACACCACATAATTTGTTGAAATACGTTTAGTTGTATTAATTTAAGTTTCCTTCATAAGCTGTAGAATTCATATCTCCTATTCGTTCTGGAAGATTAATTTGTCTGTTATTTAATGCTTCAGTTTCCACTCCATAGAGCACGAACTACGTCTCGATTTATTTCAACCGTTTCAAAAAAACTCACAACATACAAAAATACATATTTATTTATCTCCCCTATGAAATTCGTGTGCATAGAGGACTTATGGCATCCTGTTTAGTATTTTTGCTTTGAAATATCACCCTTATTTATTCTCAAAGTTTGCCAATACATTGAAACAGTTTTCTCTAGTAAAGATTACGAGGTATTCTTTTGTAAATAGGGAAATAAAATTCTACTTTACATAAGAATTCTTTGACTATTATACCACAAATATAGAATTGTTACAAATTTGTACTGCTACATGTTATTTGTTTTTTAGTAACGTAATACTTTTGAAATATATCAGAATATTATTTTGAAATACAAACAGAAAACTTTAAACTTTTAAAAATACTAGCTTCCTTTTGGTTACAACTGGACTAAAAATTCACAAGTTTATTCTGTCAAAACAGTTCTTTCTTCTTTGCTTTTAGTTTTTTTATTGATGTATATAGCAATGTTAGTTCTCCTTTTTCACGCTCTTTATTTAATGTAAAATATGTGTTGATTTGAAAAGTTAACACTGTTATACATATGGATTAAATAGAATTAATTTGAAATTTTAGGACAATGGTACAAAAGCATACAAGTAATGAGTTTGACATACAAGAACGAAATTTAATATCGATATAAGCGTAGAATGAAGAAATTGGCAAATATGGTATTAAACAAACTTATGTTTTACTTAATTTCGAAAAGATTGTTGAGGAGGTCTTGAATTATTTTGTCTATTCATGGGTTTTCTCTCCTCCAAATTTTTTCCTGTAACAGATAAGTATTTAAAAAATTGTATATGTAGAACAAAGTGTAGTAAGGCAATTTCGTAAAATTGCCCGGATTACTGGTTGTCTGTACAGAGATTCTTCCTCACAGTTTTTCTGAGAGAAAGAGATGTCTATAAAATGATCAACCAGTATTCCTGTATATAAGTAATGTATTGTATATTGTGTAATACTTATCTGTGTATGGAGACGTTTCAACTCCGAGTCTGGAGTCGTTGTCAATCGTTTAGTGTTGTTTTCGAGGTTTTTTTCTAAAAAAATTTCGCTTTGATTTTGAATTTATTGTTTGTCAAAAAATTTTGACACTGACAATCTATGAATCCTTTAAACAATTAAAGATGCGGTTATAGTCTGATGGAATGTGCGTTTCTTTGAATTTGTTTTCTAATATAATGATGTTATTTTTAAGGCTTACCTTCAATTTCCGATGGTGTTGTATTCTATTTCTAACTAAAGCATTACCTGTTTTCAACTGAATTCTAATACTACCTCTGTCTGTGAATGGCATTTTTGGTAACAACCCCTTTGGAATTATTCCTTCATTTCGGCATTTTATTAGGAACGTTAAGCTGTTCTGTGATCGTGCTAGTTTCTTATTTAGGTTTTCTAATTTTCTAAAATTTGTTGTTGAAATTGGCCCATACCTTATTCGTAAGTAATTTCGAAAAGATTGTTGAGGAGGTCTTGAATTATTTTGTCTATTCATGGGTTTTCTCTCCTCCAAATTTTTTCCTGTAACAGATAAGTATTTAAAAAATTGTATATGTAGAACAAAGTGTAGTAAGGCAATTTCGTAAAATTGCCCGGATTACTGGCTGTCTGTACAGAGATTCTTCCTCACAGTTTTTCTGAGAGAAAGAGATGTCTATAAAATGATCAACCAGTATTCCTGTATATAAGTAATGTATTGTATATTGTGTAATACTTATCTGTGTATGGAGACGTTTCAACTCCGAGTCTGGAGTCGTTGTCAATCGTTTAGTGTTGTTTTCGAGGTTTTTTTCTAAAAAATTTTCGCTTTGATTTTGAATTTATTGTTTGTCAAAAAATTTGACATTGTCAGTGTTGATCTATTTATAGACATCTCTTTCTCTCAGAAAAACTGTGAGGAAGAATCTCTGTACAGAGAGCCAGTAATCCGGGCAATTTTACGAAATTGCCTTACTACACTTTGTTCTACATATACAATTTTTTAAATACTTATCTGTTACAGGAAAAAATTTGGAGGAGAGAAAACCCATGAATAGACAAAATAATTATGTTTTACTTCTTATTTTTAATTTAAATTAAATTTTTTTTTAAAGTTATTAAGACCCATTACCAACATGCACTCGTTATATTAGCCTAAAATACAAATATTCGATCACCTATTGCATATGTGGTTTTAGGAATCTAAGAATCCATAATGACGATTCTACTGCAGCCCAAAATGTAATACACATGGTCAGAACCTCTGAAATTCAAATGAAAATTTTGGTTCGGTTCAATTTTTAGATGTATATTTATCATATTTTAAAATTAAAAAAATGTGAAATGAAAAAAAAAAAGAAAATAAAAATAAAATAAATAAAATAATAAATAATGGATAAAGTCTCAATCCTGTCAAAAACAGAGAACTTTTGTAAGCTCCAGCTGTTGTAACCTTCAGCTTTTGTAACTTCCAGTTGCTGTAACCTCTAGCTGTTGTAACATTTTATAGAATTATTAGATTTGAAAAAAAAATTATAATCTTTGAATAATAGTGGACTTTTCCTTATGTGGCCAGGATAAAGCTATATTATAGAGTAATTTGATAATGGAAGCCCGGACATATTTACTACAGCATAATGTTTGAAAACCATGCTATAAAAATGTAACAATTTTCCGACTTGAGACTTAATATATTGATTAACCTGTTTTTTGATTATCACGGTTTTTGTTAAATTTAGAGAAGCCATATTGGATTTTCAATTCTTTAAAACCCCATATGAAAGAGATTTTTGGTCAATCTAGCTAGTGTAAATGTCAAAATCTTAAGTAAGAGTCTTAATTTTCTACTGAATTTAATAGTCTCTCAACATTTGTATTACATTTTGGGGTTAACTGGAATGGCCATTTTGAATTTTGCTAATGTAAACATCTCATGACACAGTCTCGGTTTACATAATTTTTCTACGAATTTAAGGTTCATGCATCATGTTTGTATCCGCCAGGTTGGATTTCACCAACCTTTCTGCTTACCTTTTTGGGACTGTCAATTGTATGGGTGTGATTTTTGTTGTGGCAACTTTTTACTAAAGTTCGGTTGCCATATTTAGCTGCAATTTTGAAGTTTTTCAAAACCACACACTAGACTCTCAAAAATTTTCAATATCAAAAAAACCGATTGTTAAAATAATCAGGGTGTGATTTTTTTGTTGTATTGGTATTTCAATTCTTTATAGATATAGAGAAACGAAACGTAACAGTAAAGACTTACTATAAAAGAATGGTTCCCTTTAAAACCGAGATTTTGGTGTTTTGAGTGTTCAGTGTATCCGATCATCATCTTGAGTTCACAAGCTTGCTAAGTATCCAACGGCTAGTAAAGTAATGTGTTCCGGAAGCTGCATAAAACATGAAATGAAAAAAATGCATCGATTTGTTTTTTTTTTGGAAAAGATAGTACTTGACATAAGTACTTCTTCATATCCACAGAAGCAATTATCAAAACACTGGGGCGAGTATACTATATTACTTTCACCATTAACTTCAAGTTTCAGGTAATTCCCAGCTAAAAAACTCTAAAACAAAAACATTATAAAATGTTTTTTATCTCTTGTCATAATTCATCATTTATCGCTGACCCTATTGTCTACTATAATATCAGTATTATTCTAAACACGGTCCCATTTGTGTACTCTTATGATCTCGATGGGCATGTTAACAATATAACTCCACTTTAAAATTATTATTGGAAACAACGAGACCGTCGTCCGAACATTTAGACCACCCAAAGCAACCTATTGTAAAATTTTAGGGCACCAATATTACGGGGTTCACGGTGTGACAGCCCAATGAAAAGTCAATTTTATCAGAGACAATGGTCCGCGGTCTCGGGGACCTGGTGTGGGTAATTGAGACGAAGGGCTTTACCATAAATCAATTGGATAAAAAACATGAAAACAAAACTCGATTCATCGGCATCATTTTCCAAAACAAACATGTGGGAGTGGGTGACTCTTCGGCACAGGCAATTAATGTGGACGATCATGATATATCAAAAAAGGGCGGAGGGAAATTGAAGACGCGCATGAGATATTGATTAATATATGGAAATTGATATGGTTGTGGGTCTTTATAGAGATGACATTGTAATTTGTCCTGAACGTTTATTAATCACCTGACGAGAAAAAAGATTGAGATTTAACGGGGATTTATTACACCGCGTTTTCAATTGAGTTATTGTTACTCGACAAAGACATAGATACATAGATGAATAAATTAGTTCCTATACTTAACTAAAATATGTAAATTCGTAGTACATTGTAAACAAATGTTGTTGCAGTTTATTTGTAAATCTTGAGTTACATTTTTGAAGCGAAAGCTTCTTAACGGAGGTCCATACTTACACATAAGAAAATAGATGAGCAAGGGAATGAAATGAATAACTTGAAATTTCGTTTGTTTCGACACGTTCGGCCCGACACCACGACTGACACCACGACCAACACGACAACCGAAACCACACAATACATTTATTTATTTATTACCAGAAAATACATTTACAGTAAATGATTTAAATGTAACGTTTTACAGGGTCAAACTGGGTAACCTGTGCGTAGAAGTGGTGGTACTCTACTTAGTAGCTAACTTTAAACTAACTACAAAAAAGAAAAATGGTAAAACAAAAAAAAATAAAAGTCATATAATTTAAAATTAATATTAAAACTAATAAGTAATAAATTTGTATCTTTTATATTAGGTTACTTTAAAATATTCTGTTCTTTCTTACTTATGAATTATTCTTAAAATTTTTTAAATTACACAGTCGATAGTTTCATTAATTAAAAAATCTTATATTTAACTACTTATACTATTTTATATTACAAAATCTTATATTTTACAACTTATACATTTTATTTTTCGCTGATTTTGTGTTACATAATTTTTTAAGTGTTTTTGGTAATCTATTGAAAAGTAGTTATGGCTCTAGTTGCACTATTTTTACGGCTGACAGTTTTATACATTCTATGTAGTTGTGTACTTATATTTCTGGTTGTACTTCTTGAAGTTATATATTTAGTTTTTAGTATTTCATAATGATAAGTCAAGGAGTCAAAGCAAATTGTTGACCTAAATTACATATGTTGCCTTGTCCAACAATATTATTTTTATTTACAATTTTCAGTATTTTATTTTGTACTCTTTGTCAGAAGTTTAGATTGTTGGGAAAGGGTCCTCCCCATGGAATAATAACATAGCTAATCACGCTATGGAATAGAGAATAGTAAATTATTTTTAGTGTATGAGTAGCCATAATACTAGAAAAACTATAAAATAAGAACACTAAATATTTGTTTTTTTTATCATATACTTAATATGTTTATCCCAACGTAGCTTATAGTCGAACATTATTTCTAAATATTTACAACTATGCACTCTTTTTAGACTTTGACCATTAATCTTGATACTAATGCTATTGGGGATGCTATTCGTATTCGTTACCAAAAGTGATATATGCTGTTTTTCCTATATTAAGTGTAAGTCTATTGTCTATGTAGATATATTATTAAGGTTGATATTCATTTTATTTTCAAATTCAGACCAGGATTCACCAGTAGAGATAAGAGCCATATCGTCAGCAAATGAAACAATAGAATCATCAGGTAAATCTATGAGGAGATCATTAACATATATGATGAACAATAGTGGACCCAGAATTGTTCCTTGTGGTACACCAGTTTTTACCTGCATGTATTCACTCAAACATCTTTCACCATTTGAGACCTATTCTTTAAGTAACTAGAAATCAAGTCATATGCTGTTCCTCTTATTCCATAGTTATACAGTTTATTGAGTAGAATCTAATGCTTAGCAGTGTCGAAAGCTTTAGCTAAATCAAGAAATGTAATGACGATAGGGCAACTTTCGTCCAGTTTACTATATATTAGAATCGTAATATAGTTTAAGCCATCTTTGGTACCGAAATCCTTACGGAAACCATATTGAACTTTCAATAGGATCTTACTATTTGTAATAAAGTCCAAAAATCTATTGCTATTTCAAAAATTTTTGAATTGATCTTAAAATACCCATACAATTTAGTTCTCTGTATAAGAAATATGGACCAGGTAATATATTAACAGTCTCTTCTTTTATAGAAAATATATAGTATTTAGGCATTATACTAATATAACATTCAACTAAAATACAATACCTGGACAAAATTTGCTGTTCGTTCTAACAACATCTCCAATTCTCTATTTGGGGTATCTTAAATTAGAGATTTGCCATACGTCAGAATTCTTCGTATTATAAAGTAAATATTTTACATTAAGACGACTAAATAATAATTGAAATATATTACGTGGAAAAGCTTAACATATAAAAGTTCAAAAAGTTGTATTCTTGAATTAATATTGTTGTATTCGTATTACTTTTCGTTACTAGGTGGCGCTACTATTAATTAAACACGGAAGAAAATTACTTTGTTGTTTGTAACTTTCTGGCATAACTGCGGTTCAATACTTGATAACAGTCAATAATGTTCTCCCTTAGGTGATTAATTGTTTGTGGATTGTTGGCACAGAACCTTTTCTTTCAAATTGCTCTACAGGAAAAAATCTAGAGGTGTTAGATCGCCAATTAATGTTTCCTCTTCTAGCAATTATTCGATTACCAAATTTCTGTTTCAAAAAATTGATTGTTTCTGCTGCTGAATAACATCTTGCACCGTCCTGTTGGAACAATATATTCTGCACATCAATATGCTCCAATTCATCCCACAAAAAGTTAGTAATCATCGTTCGATATCGATCACCATTCACAGTAACAGCATTTCCATTGTCATACTCAAAAAAGTATGGACCAATCACTCCACCAGCCCAAAACCACACCAAACAGTTACTTTTTGGTGATGCATCGGTCTTTCCATTATTTCTCGTAGATTTGCTTCACCCCAGATGCGACAATTTTGGTTAATAAATCGACCCAATTCAAAATGTGCTTCATCGCTGAAGATGATTTTGTTGAAAAAATTCACATTTTCAAGTTTCTGTTGTATGGCCCAATTAACGAATTGACGACGTAAACCAAAGTCTGTGGGCTTTATTTCTTGCGTTATCTGAATCTTGCAAGCCTTTGCATGAAGATCTTTGTGCAAAATTCTGAATAAAGTATTTTTTGGAATGTTCAATTGCTATTCAAGATGAAGGAATTGATGTTTTTAGTTGTTCAACAACAGTAGCAGTAACAGCTGCAATATTTTCTTCTGAAAGTCCACTACGATGATATATTTTGCTTTTTTCATCTTTTAGTGAACCAGTTTCCACAAATTCCAACAATTTTTCCAATGGTAACATTTGGCGGACAATTTTCTCTTCCATATTCTGTACGAAATTTTCTTCCAACTTCTGCATAACTTTCACCAAATTTAAAATATTTTTTAATAATAAACACGCGTTGCTCAATCGTATATTTCTCCATTTTCAATAACCGGAATATTCCTACTTGTCATCTGTCAAATAACATATGATATTGTAATACAAAAAATATAAATGGCGGCAAATTTAAAAGTTAACCTCAAATTGGAACACCCTTTATTTTAGAGCATGTACTTTCTGGAGATAATCTGCAGTGCACAAATGTCGTGGTAAGACTAAGGAGTGAGAGGGCAATAGAGAGGGCAAGAGGCTATTTCACTTGGTTGGGAGCGGCTTCCAATGAAATACGTTCAGCATGTTGTTCATTGGCTGTTTCCATCCACTAAGTGAAATAGCCTCTTAATGTCTCTATTGTCTCTTTTTAGCATTGCCACGAGTTCTTGCTTGACAGGCTATATCTAGGTGGTAAATGATCTTAGCCCTTTATTAAGTTATTATTAATAGCCAACCTTTGAGCATATACATCTTATAACTTAAATGCATTAACACCAAATTATCGTTTTGTGGTACTACGAAATTGAAACCAAACGTTAAGGTTCTTTCGTACACCTTTTGTTATATATTTTGCCGCACTTACAATTCATCGGATATTAATTTTTGGTCGCTCACAATTGATCGGGTATGAGCTTCAACTGGCAAGTTAATGAATCCTCAAATTTTTAATTGCTTGCTGAAATAGGTATATGATTTATTGGGCTTGACTTTTTAAGTATAAATAGTTATTATTGATGAGACTGATTCGATTTTTAAATTAGTTTGTTACAATTAATGGGACCTCTTTATATATTGCCAGAATATCAAATAAGTGAAGTATGTTCGAAATATTATAATTTGTACAGGGTATTCCATCTCAAATATCTTGGTTATTTTCAAAAATATTGCAATAAGAAAAAACATGTGGATTTTTGTTCATAATAATTTTTTTATTGCATTTCCTGTTCATGTAACAGAAAACCTAACGGACCTAGTAGTAAAACCGGATTATTAAATTAAAAGTTATTACTTATTATTCTTTAAGACCAAATTCAAATTTGTGCTCGATCAATACGTATTGGGGTTGATTTTAAAATTTGTTGAGGTGAGCTCAGTAATGAATAAAAAAGAGTTCCCATTGGAATTGTAAATGATGAAGAGGTAGCTGTGGCTACATTGGGACATGTCCAAGTTATACCGAACACGCAGTCTGTCCAGCAAATCTCTGCAGCTTCCGGTATTAGCAAAACTAACGTTTTTAGAATTTTGCATAAGTACAAATTCCATCCGTACAAAATTAAATTACTTCATGAATTGAATGAGGATAATTGGGATCGAATTCAAGAGTTTTGCGAAACTATGACCCAGCGTATGATGGAAAACTCAAATTTCTTGTACAATGTTTGCTTTTCGGATGAGTGCACTATTTCACTTCATGGGGAGGTTAACCGACATCTGTAGATTTTGGAGCCATACAAATCCTCATTTATTTCGAGAAGCTCATAGTCAACATCCGGTAAAACTAAACGTTTGGGCAGGGTTTTTGGGAAATCATCTAATTAGACCCCTGTTTATTCCTGGTAATTTAACTAGTGAAATCTATCACAATATATTGGAAAATGAAATTAATGCATTGATAATAGAAAAATTAGAAAATGATCCTCTTACAATTGCATTTCCAACAAGATGGAGCTCCTCCTCACTACGCCGCACCAGTTCGTCAATACCTCGATTTGGAATACCCTGGTTGCTGGATTGGAAGAAGAGGTCCTATAAAATAGCCTGCCAGATCACCCAATCTGAACCCTTTAAACTTTTTTTATGAGGACATCTTAAATCCAAAATTTTTATGACTCAGCCTGATAATTTGGACGAACTACGCCAAAGAATTATAGCGGAGTGTCGTCAGAGAAGACCGACTATGCTGAACCATGTCAGCGACGGCTTTCAATCAAGGTTGTACTATGTATGGAAGTCAATGGAAGACACTTTGAACATTTGCTTTAGAGGCATTGTACTGCAATTTAAATTCGTTTTTTAAAAAGGGCTTTCAAATGATATAAGACAACACCTATTTTGTTGAATGCGCGAAACAAAAATCGACCTGTTTTTTCTTATTGCAATAGTTTTGAAAATAACCCAAGATATTCAAGGACGCTCGTTTGGGATGGAATACCCTGTATATAAATTAAGAATTAAATTACACATTAGGATTAATACTCGAGTCGTAACAAAATAGTGACAACTGTTTTGATTCTTCTGAATATTCGTTCTATTTTTTTGCGTCAAACGTCATACCGATACTTTTCTCACAAATTCGTTTTCACTGAGATGCTGCTCCATCGCAAATTCTTTGCGTGCGTTTCGGCTATTTGGAGAACTTTCAAACTCACTTAGGCTCTTGCGGCACGCTTTTCTCTAGTTAAGAAAAGAGACACCGAGGTTGGTCCCGAAGGGCTGGTGTCGTGGAAATTCGATTAGAGAAGGGTCAAGATAATTGAGTGAGGCCGATTTCATTTCATGATGTACTTAATGCTTATTGGCAGAAAGTATAAAACGATGAAGTCGGAATGTGGTGGTAAAGGAAAATATTTGAGAGACGGATGTTTCCAGAAGTGTGATGAACCGGGATTTTAAGAGTTTGTACAACTTACTTCAAATAAAACCAGGAAAAGTATTTTCATTTTATCAACAAAAGTGTGACGAATAAATAATTGTTGATACAATTTTTTTTTATGAAGTCTTTATAAATGATAAACTTAAACTTCCTGTGTATATATGTAAACAATAATTAATTATCGTATTGATATAATTATATAATAATCTACAATATTTATTGAATCAAGAATTAAATTCACTGGCGGAACCAGGTGGTGGGCTAAGGGGCTGAAGCCCACCCCAAAATTATTTGAGTGGTATGCTTTTTAGTGTTTATTGTGCCAAAATCAACTTTCCGTGACGTCAAGTGGGGGGGGGCACGAGATCCAGCCCCCCCCCCAATGACAATCCTGGATCCGCCCCTGATTAAATTAATTAAAAGTAGACTAGAAAGAAAATCTAAAATAAATAGTAACTGACCAATATCAAAAAAGATAGAGGTTCTCAATTCTTCTGTATGTACAGTGTGTTCACTTAGGTTGATATCATATCCTTCATAAAGTTCATAAAGGGATCTACATAATCTGAATGCTAAAACGAAACCATCACATATCACTTTTTGGTATTGTATACGAGGTTTGTCAAATAATATAAATTTTATTTGAATAATTATTACCAATATCGTAAATTATTATGAATTAAAGTTAATTTTTGTTGAATATTCACTAATGATACTAAAGTTAATAAGTTAAAAAAACAAAAACGGACTTATAAACATAAACTAAGTTAACTGAAGAGCTCATTTTTGAAGTCGCTGCCAAGTTAAACATTCAAAAAATGTTTTTTCTATAATTAGATCAATCTATTTATTTAACTTATAATTTGCACTTCAAATAAGTGTTGCAGAAAAATACACCTCTTATGTAATAATTTTTAATTGAGTTACTTTTGTATTTCTTTTGAAATCGATTTTTGTTTTTAAAATTTGTTTTTCCGTAGCTAACCAGAATCTATAAAAAATAAGACAAATTCACAGGTATTTTCTAATTTTTGTTAGGTAAGGTATCGGCAACTTGATAATTGTAGAAGAATATATATCAAGAATGGCTACCATTAGGGCTTCGTACATTCAGTTTTAGGCCGCAAAAGTTTGTAATTCGGTAACAGTGCATCGGTTGGTGACCCGATCAGGAATAAACATCGTAAAGGAAAAAAATGTAATTTTGGAAGTACTTCTTATTCCCGGAACTATTTACCATAAAATTGCGCAAAATTTCTCCAAACTTTACGGGAAAATACAGGAAAATTTCATATATTAATTTTGGGAGGTAAATTATAAAATTAAGTTAATATTAAAAAAAATCATGGTAATATACCAAATGAAAGAGCTCTTTATCAGAAACACAAATATTTTTTTTTCATATTTTGAAAATACACAATATATATATATATATATATATATATATATATATATATATATATATATATACAAATATGATTTTTCATATTTTAGAATAATTAGTTCAACACATATTCACAAACATATTTTGTTTATAATAATTTCTTTAAGATATTAAACAATAATAAACAAAATTCGACCTCTTCCCTTCTGTATGTACAAAACTATTGAGCCTAAACTTTGGAAAACATGAGCATATAGTTTTACAAGAAAAGAATATTCATTTTGGGGGAGGAGCAAATTACAAAATTAAATTAAAAATAAAACTTTTTTCAAGCGCACCCGTAATGTATCAAGGGATCATAAAAGATACAAATATATTTCAACTGTATTTTAAAAAAAGTTGTTTAAAAGATTTTTTATTAATTATTTGAAACTTGACCCATTATTCCCCTCATTTCCCAAGCTATAAAAAATAAAATTTAGAAAACAGATAAAATATAACTCATTGAAAAAAAAATCAATTTTAATTATGGGGGTTTCATTAAAAAATAATTAAATATATTTTTAAAAATCAAGCATATCAAGTAACAGATAAAATGAAAAGACTCGTGACAACTAAATGTGAATGTTCTTTATAAATTTACAACACATAGTTTAAAAGATATTAAATGAAAAGAAAATCCACTCATTTCCTGGTTGTTTTAAACTAGAAAAAATATATTATGATTTAACTATCTATTTGTCTTCTAAACGTTGTTTGTGGCATATTCTTGATTACTTTTATGTTTTTTTGGGCAATAACACCACAATAATAGAAATAGAAATAAAACGACCTATATTGCAGGAATACCAAACGTTTCAAAGTCTATTCTGACTTCGTTGTCAATGGCTTTATATTTATTGATGTAGATTGCAAAATGAAAATTTGATTTATGACATTTAAAATTTTCTAATGTCAATTTTAAATGTCATAAATCAAATTTTCATTTTGCAGTCTACATCAATAAATATAAAGCCATTGACAACGAAGTCAGAATAGACTTTAAAACGTTTGGTATTCCTGTAATATACGTCGTTTTATTTCTATTGTGGTGTTATTGCCCAGAAAAACATAAAAGTAATTAACTATCTATCTTCGAATATTCAATAATATTCTATTTTAATTCCAGCTTTTAGTTTGTCCCGACAGTTGATGATGCGATCAAATTCAGGTTATTATTGTGTAATTTCGGGTTATTACTGTATTACAAAAGATCGTGTGCTAATATTACATTAAGATGTAATTAGTGTTTGAAGAATTTTAAAGAATGTGCAGAAAAAACTAAATATTTAGAAAATTTACTGCGGAATTAAAGTGAGCATTTTAAATAATTTTCCATCAAATTTACAAGGGCGTTTATTCACAACCACCCAACTTACAAATTTATTTGTGTAGGTTAGGTTAGGTTATGTTTATTATGAAATCAATTGATTTCCTAATAAATGTTTTCAATTGTATTATTTCCTTTTGGAAATATTAAATAAAAAAAAGAAAAAAGAAAATTACACATTTATTATCTAAAATCAAATATGGTACTATAAAACTTTTCCAGATTCTTACAGCTGTTTCAAAAAAGTGTACAAGACAACGTTTGTCGATAATAAACTACTGAACTTAATACAAGAAGTTCGCCGGGTCCGCTAGTCGAGGTCAGAGGTAGTATGGAACTTTTGGTCCCCAACTGATACCTAACAAAATTATTTATATTGAATATCCAATAAATTCATTTCATTCAGTTTTAACCGACTTCCAAAAAGGAGGAGGTTATCAATTCGTCGCGTATTTTTTTTGTATGTTACCTGATTTATTTTCCTGTAGGGAACCGTTTTGGATAAATATGGTCTTGTTTAATAGAGTATATATCCGGATTGGTGAAACTTCAAATCTTGGAAAAGAATTCTATTCGTAAAGCCATGAAATTTGTGAATGAACACATGCGTGCATGAAAATCGACCAATATTCCTAACATATTGGTCGATTTTTCGAAAACTCCTTATAGATGTGTATAGTTCTTTAACGTGTAATCTATTAAGGAAGATCCCTAGGTGATCTCATATACTTTTCTGCTACGTGCAACTTACAGTTTTGCAGAAAATCGCCGAAAATTCCAAAATTCTCATCAAAAATTTCATTGAAATGACATAAGGGACATTTCCTCATAAATATTTTAATTCCAACGTAATAGTGCGGGAATTTTAGGCAATGGAAGTTTTATTGCGAATTTGAAAATTTTCTTTGTATATCTCAAGCATATAGGTAGTAAAGCATAGTAATTGGGTTCCTTAAATCAATGAGGACCAAACTCGTTTTGTTTGTATACCAGGCAAATACCTACTTAAATGCAAATTTTTCCATTTTGCGAAGACGGTACTTTTGGTTGTCACAGTCTCCCGGCCTAATAGAAAATTCAGTGACAACACATGTCAAACTCTAACATGCTATTTGCTGCCTTTATACACAGGGTGTTTAGTTATAGCAAACAAAATCACAAAGTAAAGTGATAGAAGGAGTTGCATTTATATAATGACTAAAATATAGGACAGAGAATGGTTGGAATATAGGGTGGAGTGGACGTTTGATGCTATAAATATGTTGAAAAAACATATATATGGAATTAAAATTATATAGGGTAATTAAAAAACTGTTATATGATGTGGACGTAAACAAATCATATATAGGATGGTTGAAATATATGCTGGAGTTAAATTATATTTATGCAGTGTAATTAAAAAAATATTTATATTATAGCCCATAACAAGTTGCATAAAGTGTGGAGAGGAATTAATGTTACACTGGGCGATAATATAAAATGTTAAAAATGAAATAATTTATGGGGTAGCCCACAAGGAGTTATATACTATGGAAATTGAATTTGATAAATAGGACGAATTACAGAAGGCAGCTAACAAATTTCTTGTGCGTGGACAGTTGTATGTAATATGTTGGTACATAGGGCGGATGAGTATCTATAGTTATACAGAGTTGTTTCAAAAAAGTTGAAAAAAGGTTACTTGGCGTGGTCCATAAGGCATAAATATATTTTGGGCTTATTAAGTCAACGCCTACTAGTACATTTTGTTGGTAAACATTTACCTGTTAATTTAAATGAAAATGTATCAATGTTTAATATTGAGGCTTTCGATGTCACCTGGTTCTATCTATTAAGGTTATACATACAAAATAAAAAATAAAGAATGAAAACTACCTGAGTTCAGAAAAACTAAAAAGTTGAAAATAAAACATTTTTTAAAAAAATATAACCGACTTCCACCTTTAACTAAAAAGATAAAAATAATTATAACAAAATACAACTCTAGGAAATAAATAACACATTCAATGTTGTTAGGTTCCTACCCAGGAAGTAAAAAATATAAACATTTAAAGGTGCTCATACTGTACAAATTAATTACCTACCAATCTAATATATTTTTGAAGTCGGGGCCAAGCAACAATCAAGTTTGATGAAGTGGTAGATAAGTACGCAATGAAGAATTTTAGATTTGCTTGGCAACGACTTCAAAAATATACTAGATTGGTAGGTAATTAATTTGTACAAAATGAGAACATTTTAATGTTTACATTTTTTACATCCTGGGTAGGTACCTAACAACATTGAATGTGTTATTTATTTGCTAGAGTTGTATTTTGTTATAATTATTTTTAGCTTTTTAGTTAAAGGTGGAAGTCGGTTATATTTTTTTAAAAAATGTTTTATTGTAATTCAGATTAAAAACAGCTCCCTGAGCATGTTGCATTCAATTTTGCTTATTCGCCTGGATTATATTTCGCCTCGACTATGATGACTTGAATTGTAAATCTGTTATTACAAATTTTCTGACATATGTCTAGTTGAGATTTTTTTAAATTTAAATCTAATCTTATGCTATAAAGAATTTTATTTTCATATATGTGCATCGTTTACAAGGGTATTGTTTACTCATGGATTTCTGCAAGTTAAAAGTACCAAAAGACAAATTTCAAAATGCAAGTAACAGGCGGAATGAAAAATCGAAGATGTTGAACTCGACTAACTCATTGATAATAAACGGAAATCTTCGAGATGTTATCTCCTCTACAATATTCTACAATGTTCTCGAAATGTTGAGAGTTCGAACTGAAAAAGAAGCATTAACGTTTAAATATGAGGAACCTGAACCTGTAAGTGTTTCGAAAACTTCCATAAAAGTTCACAACTCAGCGAAAAGCTATGTGGATTCAGAATCTCTACGGATATTCGAAATGAAAAAACAACTAGAATTTCTTACTAACGCTTATGAAAAATTTTTCAAGCTACATCCAGAGCGAGTAGCTCTGTGGCACGAGCTCTCATCGCAACCCAAAACTAAAAATCTTTTCGAAAAAGCAGATGACCTAACAGATAGAATCGCCAAGGATTTTGTGGAGTGGCTGTTAACTCTGGAAGGTGATGAGGCGACAGTATTGACCGTTGAAGGTGTCAAGGACATGTTTCAGATTGGAACTCAAACGGAGGCAGCCAAGACTATAAAAGTTGAACTAGAAGAAATTCCTTGCGTACCAAAACAAGTCGCAGAAGCAAGGAATTTACCACATGTCAGTAAAAGGAAAATGTTATACAGGGAAATTAAAAGAGATTCCAAAGCGTCTAGAATGCAACGCAAGGTAGCTGCGTTCGGCAGGACTCTGCCTCCTGAGGCGCAAGTCTATCCTCCTCAACAAAATGTTGGAAAGAAATGGTTAACGTGCCAAAATTTACCAGAGCAGTTGGAATCGATGGCGAGAGTTTGGCAAGGCATCACGCATCTAAGAGCTACGAAGGCATTTTGTGAATATCTGTATATCGAAAAACCTGAAATGAAAGCTCCAAAATATCTTATAGATAGTGGACTGATGAATCCAGACAGTATAATTTCTAGCAATTCTTTAGGTTCCAAATTTACGGGGAATACGGATTCGGCGTAAATTTAAATATTTAGTAATTTTTTGACGGGCATAAATAAAGTCAAAAACTTAATGATATGTATTTTTTATGAAATCTAACCATTCTTGGTTTTAGACTATCAAATGTCTTAACTAGATTTAAATCGAGATGAGTTTCAAGCGACAGTCGTAGGGCTGCCAAAACTTTGAATTGACGTTTAACTTCAAGGTCTTTTGAAGATCAAGTCAATTTCTTTGAGTAGAAACCAATATGAAACCAATATTTTTGATGGGCTAATAAATAGAAAGAGATATCATGACCAGATATACCTTTAATCGGGCGGTGAAGTTTAGTTCAAGGTCAAATTCATTTTTTAATGCAATATCGAAATAAATTTTTTTATTAGGATTGTTTTATATATAACTCAAGAAATGCTGCACAGATTTTGTTGAAATTTGGTATGGAGGTAGCTGACACCCTGGACTAACATATAAGCTACTTTTTACCCAACTACCTAAAAAAGGAGGGTAATGTTTTTAGTGTATCTAATAACCTGCGGATAGTCCGCTATGTAGTATCATCTCAATCACAACTACTAGTGCAAATTTCACAGCCGATTCAATTATACCATTAGTTTCTTGAGAAGTCTTTGTTTCTTACGCTAAATTCAGTTTAAAATGAAGGTTTGATTGATTAACACAATATATACATACACGATTATAAAGAAGAATACAAGATTTTTTATTATTTGCAGTAGAATTTTTGATTTTGAAATTAAACGTACAAACGCACACTAGCAACTTTTGTGAGCAACTTTTTAATTACAAAAATAGAACACGTTATTTCTTATGACAACCCGCACACAAGCGATTATTTAGTTGCGAAAACTAAAAAATTCCAACACGTTCGATATTCCTGGCAAGTAAATTGTTGCCGGTAAAATAGAATGCACATATTTATACCTGACTCCGTACACTGGCGATTAAAAAGTTGCTCTTGATTTTACTGTTGCAATTTCGTCGTGCTTTTATCAAGATGTCCCTAGACATCGAAAGTGTTTATAGAAGAAGTCAAATTATGGCTCGGCTTTATATGACATGAAAATAAAAGAATCTTTCTACAAAAATCTTTAGTAAGTTATGGTGTGAGTTGTGTCGGGAGTTTATTGAAAAAGAGGATGAACTCGGGGAAAGTAGGAAACAGAAAAGGTCAGTAAATATATGATATTAAATTTAATTTTAAAATTAAAATCAGCCTTCTGCTAATCAATGGATAAACCCAATATTTTCTCTCTTTCTTAGAACAAAAGCACAAACACATGCAGTCTGTACAAAACCCAGTTTAAAACCGATGTTAACATAAATATTCAGTTGTCAGTGTGTGCTTGAAGCAATAGCGGGCAACTTTCAGCCGACTGAATTTTTTAATCACCGAAACTAAAATGAAGCAAATGTGCAGCTAGCCTAAGTCGCATAAATCGCAATGATGTAAGTTAAAAAATATACAAGAGCAAGACAAACTGACGACCAACGCGAAATGCGGAATGAAGTTGAACAGAATCGATGGACTCGAATTATAACATAGAAATGTTGCGTTTAACCTCTATCGAGCTGCATTTAATTATAACGCGGAAATCGATTACAGTTCTGAGCAAAATGTTGCTATTGGACCCATGTAAGGCATTTAAGTATAAAAATGAAGCTCCTAGAATTGTGTTGCGCGAGCGGTAAAGTCAAATTGAGCCACCAGAGCCTCCGCATTCACTGGTTTCCGGAAATAGGCCTTAAGCAGCTACATATAGAATATGGGCTAAAGTGGAACTATACTAAACAGGATGGATCAAAAAAATGTTGTATTAGGTGGCCGTAAGCAAATGCGTGCAGAGGTTCAAATATATGGTGAAGTAGAATTATACTTATGCAGCGTAACTCAAAAAGTGTTAGAAAAAACAATTATGTTTGATAGCACCTAAACAGTTTTTTATAGATAATAGACAATAGAGAATTTATTCATCTTTTTGCTACAACAGTAGATAAGATATGTCAATAATTGGGTGTATAATCGAATCTTACAAGAAGTAAAAATAAGAATTACAACTATTCATTATTAATACCAATATATCACTTTAAAAACACACAAATCCTTAAAAGAGTATAGCACAATTATTTACAGCAAACAATTAAACACATACCTATATTAAGTCAAACAATTGCTATTTCAAATTCTCCAATGGTATAAAAAGTTTCATTTAGCAGTAAAGTTCTTATTTGTTTTTTATATAGTGCTAGAGTTTTAATCTTTTTTATATTTTCTGGTAGTGAGTTAAACAGTCTACAACCTAGATAGTGACTAGTTTTCTTAATAAATTGATGATTGTATTTATCTATACAGAAATTTTCTCTGTTGCGCGTCGGATAACTGTGAAAATAATCATGCGAAATAAGTTTATCTTGATTCTGATAAATATACAAAAAAAAGTTTGTAAATATATATGCTTGTAACAGTTAATATTCCTTCTTTTTTGAAGATTTCTCTACATGTAGCGTTATATGGTAAATTAAAAATTAATCTCATTATTCTTTTTTGCATTACCAACACTCTGTATAAGTCATGCGCACTTCCCCACACCGCTATAGTATAGGACATGGCTGGACACGCATTAGCGGAATAGACAGTTATAAGATTAGAATCGCTTAGTGAGTTTTTTAAGGATTTTATCATAAAAAAACATTTATTTAGTTTTGAGCAAACATCATTAATGTGCAAAATCCATTCAAGGTTAGAATCTATTGTGATTTCTAAAACCTTTGAGCTATGACTAACAGGCAAATTCAGATTATTGAATAAAATATTTAAGTTTATCGGATTGCGTATTTTTGTCTTAAATTCCATTGCCACAGTCTTTGACAGATTTATAATAAGGTTGTTCTTTTTACACCAATTTGAAAATTCAATCATTGTTAAATCAATTTTCTCCTCCAAGAGTTTCTCATCTTTTGCGGAGATAACTATGGTTGTATCATCAGCAAACATGATAACATTGCCACATGAAATGTATTCCGGTAGGTCATTAATAAATAACAAAAAAACTAGAGGACCTAGGACACTTTCTTGAGAGGCCCCCATGTCACAGTTCATAGATGGTGAAAAAGCATAGTCAATTTTAATTTTAAATTTTCTACCCTTTAAAAAAGATTTAAGCCATTTATTTAATGGTCCCTTAATTACCAATCTCTCAATTTTTTTTACAACAAATTCAGGGTCAATGGTATCAAAGGCCCTTGTTAAGTCGAAAAGTAGAGCGACTACTTTTTCATTATTATCTAGTCTTATATATATATATATATATATATATATATATATATATATATATATCTTGTACGCGATCAATTACTGCGGTTTCAGTTGAATGTTTTTCTCTAAAACCATGCTGGTAAGAAGTAATAATTTTGTTTTTTTTTTTAAGAAAAATAGCTAGCTTGTTGTAGATAACTTTTTCGAAAACCTTTAAAAAACAGTTAAGTAAAGATACTGTTCTATAATTTTCGACTAACAGGGGATCACCCTTTTTATAAACAGGTAAGACATTAGCGTCTTTCAGTCGCGAGGGGAAAGTACCTTCATACACCGACATATTTATTAAATAGGCCAAATAGGTAAATAGTTTAGAAGAACAGTTTTTTAACAAAGTCATTGGTACTTCATCGGGTCCTGTACATTTTTTATTTCGTAACTTTTTTATGGCCGAGCTAATTCTTGTGAGATTACGTCATAGTATTTAAAATTATTAAAATATTTTTTTGAAACGGTGCAGTCATCTGACAATTTGTTATTAAAGTCAGAATTTAATGTATTTTTTACAACACTTGAGAAATATTTACTAAAATTATTTGCTATTTCCTTAGGATTTGTTACCGTAACATCGTCTATGCATATTTGTCTAATTGTTTTCTTTGAATTGCTTTGGTTTTTGCCATTTAATGAGTTAATTATATTTCATGTGGTCTTTGATTTATTTAATGAATTATTGATTTTTTTATTGAAATAATTTACTTTTTCATTTTTTATTCTTATGTTGATATCTTTTTTTAGTACTTTATATTGGGTTTTTAGTTGAGCATCTTTAGACTGTTTCTGTACCCAATGAAGGTTTTTTAATTTTTTAAGATCTTCTAGAAGGGCACTGGAAAACGTAACTTTTTTATTTTGTACTTTTTCCTCCTTAACCTTTTTATTTGGACAGCTTACTTGAAAACACCAATTAAATGCATCAAAGAAAGTTTCAAAGTTATTTTCTATATCACTTGGAGTAAGTTTATTGGCAAATGAATTAAAATGAAATTCAAATTCGTTAATTGAGTAACTGTCAACTACCCTGTGGTATCGTTCCGAGTTTTGCGTACTCATACTTGGCGTTTTTGCCTGCTTGTCATTACAATATATAAGTTGACAAAAATGATCGGATATTCCAGGATCAAAATTTTCGCAGGAGAAATACTCCGGTTTTGATGTAACTACATAATCAAGACCGGAAATACTGTTAACATTATTCTTGTTAGTAAAAACTCTAGTTGCTTTATTAAGTAAAGATGAGATGAGTGTAATTTAGTCATACAAAGAGGCTAAAATTTTTTAGAAAAAAACATGATTTATTGGGTAGCCCTCAAGCTGATGCATATATATAATGGTCGAAATATAGGGCGAAGTAGGATTATAGTTACAGAGGGTGGTAAAGAAATGTTGGAAACAAACAAGGCAAAAGTGTTTGGGGTGGTCAATAAGCAGTCGCATATACTGAATGTTGGAATATAGGGAGGAGTGGAATTATATTTATGCAGGGTAGTTCAAAAAGTGTTATAATGGGTTGTCCATAAGTAGTTGCATATACAGGGTGCTTGAAATATATTAATAAAACCAGATTTTATGAGTTTACTCAGTAAAAAATGATTCAGTCACGATGCATAAAGGCTCATTAAGAAGGATTTATGATTCTTTACATCTTTTCTGTAGACGGCATTACGATTCCTTCACTAATTTTCATTATATAAGCAAAAAACATAAGAGACGCTTATTTATTAATTAAGTAATTTATTTCTACGAGCTGTTAAAATCAAGGCAGTTATGCTCTATACTAGTGATGTGTAACACTGTGTCAAGACTGTTGATCCCAACACACTTTATAACAGACTTTGTGCCGAGCCACAGATCGAGTGTAAGCATTTTTAACAAAAGCTCGCTCTTCCTCGATTCAGTAATAAATAATGTACATATTCATAAATTTAAAAATTAAACATTTTAAAAGATCATTTATTTCTTATTTATGTATAGTCATATAGTGTGTCTGGTACTTCCGAATAAAATTGGGTTATATGTATCACCAACTATCAACTCCAGCTCGTTTACGTGTTCCATGACACCTGTGCCGCCAAGCTGCACAGACAAACATATACATGTTTGTGTTGAATAAAGTGTGCTACAACGCTGCAACTCGCTAAATGGTACTGTGCTCTGTGATAGCAGAAAGGAAGACCCGACATTGAGTGCCAAAAAAGTGCATCATCTCGCTCGCCATTGTTTAACTCAAAGTCTGTGCTCTCTTTTCACATTAACAAATTTTTTGAAAAATGTTTTTACTTTGAATTTGTGATCTAATCTATTGTCTTTAATTAAATATATCCAATAACATTAAATTTAAACCACTCGTGTTCTATAAAATTAATGATTCACTGAATGTTAAGCTTAAGACAACCCAGAATTAGAGCATGTCTATATTTAAGGTATGTAGTCTGAAAGTAGAGAGAGTAGAGTAGGGTAAGGAAAGAGTTTAAAAATACTGTACGCGAATGTATATACTGTGCCTGGAAAAATAAATGAGAGTAAAAAAGGGTTATAATAATCGTCAACTGTCAACTCTTCTATTATGCCATATGGCACAATTGCACCATAACACTGTACTGACACACTGAGCCGTGCGTGTGTTGAGGTCTCAGGACTCCAAAATCTGAAGTGTTACCCATCACTACTCTATACATTGTTACTGACGTGATGGTATAAGCGAATTTCTGTTGAATATTATCTCCGAAAATCAGCTCAACTTTGCTCTATAAACTGGTGTATTTGAGCATGCACATGAAACCGCCTCATAGCATACATAAATATTTATAATAAGAAACAAATTAAAAATAACGCATTACCAAAAAAATAAACGCAATTCAGAAAAACAATCTGTATATTGCCAGTATATCTCATAAATCTTAGCTGACATTTGACACATCGCTGAACTCCTTCAAAGCGACATTGTTTTTAGCTAGTGTCAGACTCTAACAAGTTATAAACTTTTTCTATTTTAAGTTACTATATACCAATGAGTGCGAGTAGAAAATCAAAAATAACCCAAAAGGGGCAGCGCTATAAATCGATAACACTTGAAAAAAACATGGATCTCCTAAAGGAAATCATATCACCTACAGTGTACTACCAGGTGTTAGTAGCGCTCAATTTATTAACCCCGGAGCAAACCATAACATTTCAGTACCAAGACCAAGAAGAAAAACGTTCGGGCACAAACACAGAATCTAAGAAACCAGCAAACAGTAGCGTTGACAAAAAGGATTTCTTTAACAAGACAAGTGACTCTAAGTCCGTTAATTGCCCTGAGAATCCTTACTGGAAATTTATAAAACGTAAGGCAGACGAAGCAAAAACGTGGAGAGAACCACCGACTGTACAAAATGAAGATCTCAATCTTCGCCAGCAAGCAGATGCTTTAACAGATACAATAGCTAATAATTTCATCGAATGGTTATCGTCTTTGGACGATGAAGAAGAGATCAAATTAACTGCAGAAAGTCTTAAGAAAATGTTTGATGTAGGGACAGAAATGGAAGCTGCATCAACAATTAAATTGAAACTGCAAGAAGCTCCCTCCGTTCCAAAACAAATATCCGAGGCAAGAAATTTACCTCAAAAAGACAAAAGGCAAATGCTATATAGAGAAATGAAAAAAGACCAACTTGCGTCAAGAATGAGCCGTAAAGTTGTTGCTTTTGGGTCGAGTTTACCACCTCATTTACAAATAATTCCCCCTAGAAAATCCAGGACCAAAAGTGTGCCGAAAATTAAGCGTCAATCCAAAAAATTGGAAACAATGGAAACAGTCTGGCAAGGCATCACTCACCTGAAGGCAACGAAGGGTTTCTGCCAGTACATGTGTACGGAGAAACCTGACTTGAGGGTACCTCAATATCTAATAGATAGCGGCATGATCAAATCTATGATCAGATTGAATCGGTCATTAAATTCGAATGAAAATGTACATTGATTAGTGTAAATGGCTACATAAATCATATCAAATTACTTTCTGTATTACTTATCGTTTTTACGTAGAGGAATTGCAGTAGTATGCACATTAATGTATCGGTTATTCCATTATTATGTTGTCCGTTATGCTGACAGGAGATGAATTTCAACATCTAGGGGTTGTATACTTATGTATATACGTAAATTATGAGCGATATCGGTTCAATTTATGTCCTCCAGCAACCTGGAAAACAACATCCAAATCACAATGCTTATTCAAACTATATTCTGTATCTATCCACAATTCCACTCGTATTTACAAAGAGCAAACGTTGGTAAGGCCTTATAAAAGCAGCTAAACCATGGAGACAACGTTGCATTTTTTAGAGGCATTCTATTATAGCACCTGTCCGTAACAAAAGGTTCAGGAAATGTTTTCAAGTGTTCGTTCTTTCCAACGGTCAGTCATTATTTTTAGCTTTTAGCCTGCTGTACGTAACACTGTCCTCCAGTCCCCTGGGTAATATGCCAACTGTACTGGAGGAACACCCTTTTATGCAGCAGGCTGACTGTAATATGGGTAACTACTTTAATAGGCTGATTTCGAAGGAGTATTTTTGATTACGAGTTTGGAAAAGGTGATCGCCTGAATAATGGAAGGCTATCCCTACTTCGTGAACTGTATTCGTAAGTTCGTTCCTAATCCTTGTGCTTGCGGGAGAGTATGTAGAGCTAATTTCAACTTTCGTCTTTGTCTAGCTGTTGGACAAGTCCTTCTTGGCTGCAACTCGTCTCAAAGGGGGGGGGGGATTACTATGATATTCTTTGGATCTTCTAGGCCCAAAACCCTGCCGCTCTCTTTTAAGTCGTCGAAAATTTCTAAATAAACCTTTTTCGTGATCACAATCTGTTCCCAAATCTCTCCTAGGTCTATTTTTATCTGCTCAATTAGTTAAAATTAGTCACGGTAATTATATATATCTATACTGGGATCCTTTACTCAAGGTTTTGTCGAAAACTTCACTAAAGCCACATGATTGTTGGCAGGCCTGGCTAATAGAAGTTCTTTCAAAAATTGCAGTATGTTGTACCATATTCTAGTCTCGACTCTGATAATTTTTCGGGGCTTGACGTTGGGCGCAACTCACTGGAAGTGAGAATGGATAAGGGGGCACTAGTTTCCAATATGTGTGACAGCTTAACTCTGCAGCCTGTTTTAAAATGGCACAGATGAACATTCAACATTGTTACTTGATTAGCTGTTCTTGGTCTCCGATGGCTATGGTGGTCTAACTCTACGGTTGCTCTCAAGGTGGTATGGACATTGACATGGGAAGCATTCTGCTGTGGCTTCCCAGGTACCAGTTCCTTGTGACGCCTGTTCAAATAGTTTTCTATCTCGGATAAAAATTTGCAGAACATGTATTTCTTCACGGAAAAGGGCATTATTACGCTTAGTTAGTCGCAGACTTTCCTAGGTTACAGTATCTCTGGTACCATCGACAAACATTTGTGAGAAAAATTGCGAATTAAATTTCTTAGTTTCACCTGTAGTAATCCTAAGACAACTGGTTACGCATAGGGTTCCAGTTCAATCCGGGGGACCCGTTTTGGTCAGCTATAATCTGAACCTTGAAGACGGGTTTATATGTTTTTTTCTCTACGTAATTGCGGGTACATCAATAGCACTGTTCCAACAATAACAGTTTATTAATGTAAAATCATCACAATCAATGATCACAATCTTCTCTACATACATATGTTGATTGAGTCGTACAATATTCCACAACGGATCACTCTTCAACAATGTTCAAAAACTGCAATGGCTAACTAACGCCATTGCTTTGTATTCCAGGAAAATGCTACTTCACAAGCTTTATGAATTTTCTGCAATTTACTTCGATGTATTACTAACTAATACTGCTTTGTTCAACGGTCTACATTCCCAAAATGCTTTATGACCTGGCTGAAGCCCAATAACTAAAAAACTACCATTAAAACTTCACTAATTATCTACAACTATGATTTACGACGACAATACTATCGCGCTACTGCTACTGAGCACACACGTTTTCTTGTTACGTTATCGCTGCCAACTGAGCGGTACTACCAACTGACTAATAGTTAAATTACCAGGTTACGTTGTTACCAAACCAACCGTTAGAGAGCGCCACTATGAATCTCTCTTTTGGTACTCGAGGTTCTTTAACCCTTTCAAGAGAAAACTTTGTTTTCGAACAACAATATGGCTACAGAACACTATGACTTCTATTGGGTATAGCAATGGCTTCAAATTTCTCTTAGTTTTGGATCAGTAAGTACTATAATCAAACTAGGGGGATTTTTCAATTTCAGTGTGTACTTAAGCTCTACTAACCTATGCCTTTTATCATGAACTAATCAACTTTAATTTTTACATTTTCAACTGTCTTCGACAATATGTGTTACTGAATTTCAGTATTTAACTCATCAATTTAAGGTCAATTATTGCATTCTTTTTTTAAATGAATGAACAGTTTCTGTCCTGGAGCTGTAGTTTGTCCCTTTTTGCCAATAACTTAAGTTTAAGGCTGCACATATCTACACTCGGGTAACGATTCACTTAAAATAATAATAAACATAGTATACCACCCCTTTCTCTTATTTCCTCTCATAGCTTTCTTCAAAAACCAAATTATTTAAAGTTGTTTAAGTAAGTTTATTCATGTTCATTTAAATGACTGCAATTGGCTCTAGCAAAATGAATAACTTCCCCTTGAAGTTACTGCGTTTGCCATCTTAAATTATGCATAAGGTTCTTCTTCACTATAGACCCAATATAACACAAAGTAAATTTGGTTATCTGCTCTCAATCGATAGAAAGGAACTGTTGCTCGCAAACTGCAAACAAGACTTGACAGTCCCTGTTGAAGTATTGAAAGAAAATTAGTATTGAAAGAGGATAAATTAAATTACACATTGAGTGTCTTGTAGGTCTCATGAGTATACAAGATGTCACTTTGAAAACTTACAATATACGAGTGCGGGATAGGAACACAGTAATATAATAATAGTTCCTGCAAACACGCTGTGCAATAATATAAATAATAATTACATAGCGTGAGCCAAATTAAGAAGCTTAAAATTAAAAGAATAATAGTTATCGGTACTGACAAATGAAAGCGAAAGTTTCTTTAGATATGAACTTGAGGAAGTCAAAATTCCCAAACAAAGAAGTGAAATTTAAACTGCAAAAAAATATTTGATTAAATTTACAAAAAACGACCATTCTCTTTGTTAAGTTCGAAATTCTCGAGCCTAATATTTAGAATAAAAGTTAGAGCCTTACCCAAAATTTACAGGATAACTATAAAACATTTTTGATATTAATTGTTGAGGCCAAAATATGTAGTTAAAATATAAAAAAAAGATAAAATTAATATTTTTTAAATCGCTCTTCCTTACAAGGAATTCCGATATAATATTTTTCATTTCCTTAAAATAAAATGTTTAAACTATGTGTAAAAAATTCGAGCTGTTTTAATTACTGTTATTCAGTAAGATACTAGACATAATAATAGCTCAATACTGGTATGAGGGCAGTCTGAAAAATATTGTGTATGTAGATAAAGTAACTCTATTTCAAATGTGTGATCAATTATAAAGTAAATATTCTAACATAAGGGGTCAAAATATTACACCTAGTTTTACCTAAACTAACCAGGGTCAAGGTCAAGCTCTAGAAGTCCAGACAAAAAATGGGAGTCCTCTTTTGAAAAAAATCCATTAGACCTTGGTCGCGGTCAAGGTCATGACTAAGAACACGGTCAAGATCATTGTGGAGGTAAAATTTTGCGCTCTTTCCGAGTTTTTGTTTGTAAAGTGCATTTGAGCTTGATATCACCCTCGAGGTTATGTTCAAGGTCACCTGAAGGTCAATGATATGTTTGGTCTTCCAATACTGCGCCCCTGTAAGTCCAGAATGACAAAATGGGAGTTCCCATTTGTAAAAATCCATTTGACTTTTGCCTTGGTCATGTTCATGATCAAGGTTAGGGTCAAGGTCATTTTGAAGTAACATTTTCCGCTGTTCCCGAATCTGGAATAAAAAACAGGGGTTATGATTTGAAAAAATGCATTTTACCTTGATATGAGCGTCAAGTTCATAGCAAGGTGACCGTGAGATAGCTCTGGTTCACTATACCCTCAAATACGCGATCCTTTGAAGACATATTTTTACCTCAGAAAATAAAAAAAAAACAGTTTTGGCCTTGCACTTGACTCTTTGCACGCCATTGAATCTTTAGGCATGGATTCTTGGAAACCATAAAACTAGTCACTTTTTCATTGAGTGCCACTTGAATGGTGATAATTATCTAACGTTATGCTCACTTTAGCAAATTTACATCCTTATCCATCAAGGTCTCAGGTTTAAAAAACATGATATCCTGTAAGATGGAGAACCACCACACAAAGGCCCGGTAGTACTTCGACCTAATATTTCCAAAGGGGTGATACGAAGATAGGCATCGATATAATGACCACCACAATCACCTGATATGAATTTATTAGACAGTTTATGGGAATATTGGAAATGTATTGTTTCTGAATGTGTTGTACTGATTTTCTTTTGATTATATTAATTTTTGAAATAAATTTGAGGAATTTCTTAGAATGGAAATTGAAGAAACATGTCACATGGTATATCACAAACCTGTACTTTTCACTAAAAATATTAGGGATCGTAACTGTCACTTCATAATTTAAAATGAAATTTTTAATAAATATGTTCAATATCTGAAATAATGATTGTATCCCATTTCACTATTCCACTCTGTATACTCTGAAAATCATTTTTATATAATTACCTTAAAAAAGTATACAAAATGTTTTTCCATCAGTCAAAAAAATTAAATATTACACTCACCACAAATAAATACCGACTTTGCTGGGATTAAAACCTTGCTACAAATTATTCTATTTTAATCCTGAAAAATGGTATGTAAATTAAGGGATTAAGCTAATATTTAGATTAAAGCTTTGATCTGGAACGCGAGTAGTAAGTGTATTACACTGTAGACCCTATAAACTAAATACTTATATATGTGTGTTTTAATAGATATAATCTAGCAGAAATAAAATTATAATTTAAAATTGGAATGGCGTATGTTTTTCATATACGAAATCCAGCAAAATATGAGTGTATATCAAAATTAATTATCACATAATCTCGTTTTAAGACTCCATTTATTAATTTGATTCGTTTTTTCAATGTTGTCGAGTGCATGAACTTTTAGTTATGTAAGGTATGTTTTTATTTGTTTTGTAATATTATTCAGCTGATATGTACACTGAGTCATAGATAAGAACAATATATAATTAGAAGCTGTGAAACCATAAGAGTTATATAGTTTAAATTAGGGATAAATTGTCCTGTTTAATACATTTAAGATAGTGTATGCAATAGTAAATATTGCAATATTCATCTTAGTTCATTTATTTGTCATTATTTTAAAGGTTATATACTAAAAGTATTTTATGGGCTGAATAAGATAATATTTATAGTACGACGTTTGCATTTTGTAAAACGCATAATCAACTAGCATTAAACATCATTTCGGAAAGATTGTTGAGGATGTTCTTGTGATTATTTTGCCTGTTCATTAGACTTTTCTCTCTTAAGTTTATTCCTGCAACGAATACGCATTGAAATTGTAAACGGAGAAAAAAGTGTAGTAAGGTAAGATAGAAAGTTTTCCGAAGTACTGGTTGTCTGTACAGAAATTTTCCCTCGCAGATATTCTAACGTATCTCTACAATATGATCAACAAGTATTCCTGTGTGTAACTAGAGTTGATGGCTAAAAAGTCGATTTTATTCAAAATTTCCCAAAAGAGACAAAAACCCGAATACATTTTAGTAAGGCAGTCCAGTTTTTGGTGCTAGGAATAATTTATAGGTATTATAATACAGCTATTTCAAGTATTTGCAGTTTAATAGATGCCAATAATTAACAATTGGTAAATTAAAGACAAAATAGGAAATTTTCGACTTAAGAGGATTTGCACTTTAGCCATCTTAGTGTTTTGGATATTGTATGATACTTATCTGTATATGGAAATTGTTTCAACTACAAATCTGGAGTCGTTATCAATCGCTGTGTCTGTTAGTTGGAAGTTTATTCTTGAGTTCTCGATTCGATAAAAAAAATTGGCGGTTGGTGATCTATTGATACTGAGGGTAACGGTTTTTGCTTTCGTGGGAAATTCGTTTTCCTCGTTATTTACCATCATACAGCTGGTTTTCTAACGTTTTGGTATCACAATATACGAAACACTATTTATATACTGGAATACTCGTTGATCAGATTTTAGACATCGCTTTCTCTCATAATATCTGGCAGTAATAGTTTCCGTACAGACAACCAGTAGTTCGGGAAATTTTTCAAAATGCTTTACTACACTTTGTTGTCGATTCACAATTTCAAATACTTTTCTATGGAAGAGAAACTGAGTAGAGAAAACAGTAATGAACAGAAAAAATAATTACAAAGATTAATAAAAATTCTTCATAGATCGGCACTGCCTTCTCAAAAACAGAAAATAGTTCCTTTTAATAGCTGAAACTATTAAAAAAATTGAGAAACGATTTATGAGTAATTAAAATGTAGTATCAAAATCATATTATTGTTATAAAATTTATATTCGCCACCGCTGGAGACACCTCCTACATTAGTCATGCCTATGAAAATAATACATTAACCGTTTGGGATAATAAAAACGGCACTATCCGTAATCTTCTATGGATCAAAAAGCGTTGACATCAAACACTCAACCAACAATGGAATACCCATCTAGAACTTACGTGAGAATTTGATGTTAATTAAGGAAAATTACACATTTTGAGATTTAGTTCAGCTTGTATTATTGTTGGGTTTATATTTCAGTGTGAATGGTTTCGGAGAAATCACCTGTTGAAAATATTGGTATTATATGAGTGTAAATAAAGTTCTAGAAAGTGAAAGTAAATATCAGTTTTTAAATTTAATTTGAACCCACGAGATTTATTGAGTGTTTACTTCTGCTACAATACAAAATCTAATGAGTTACATGGTTTTCGAATTCGTTTAAAAATGGTAGTACATGTCTCAGACAAAAAATATGTGAGACAGAGAAAATATATTAATTACCCCGAAAAATTACAGAAAGATGTTTGAAAAAATAGTTGTCAGTTTATTTGAGTCCTTTAATAAACCTATTGTTACTAGAAACACAACATGTAATGTGAATTATTTTTATGTTTCTTTGGGGAATAACACCACATAGAAATAAAACTACGTATATTGCAGGAATACCAAACGTTTCAAAGTCTATTCTGACTTCGTTGTCAATGGCTTTATATTTATTGATGTAAATTGCAAAATGAAAATGTGAATATTCAAAACAAGGTTACTTGTAAGGGAATTCCCTATAACGTCAGTTAGAGAAAATCTACAACTTATTGGAACGTAAAAGTCTATGGTGCATATTTCTGAATAGTATATTCTGTCCACTACTGGTCCCTAGAAAATCCATCTATTGTAGGTACAAGGATAAATGGGCCATGTTTTTCCGTCGATTAAATAACTTCAAACCTATAAATAAATGTATTTCTGCATAATTTGTAATAATACTTCATAAAGATAATAATTTGAAAGTATCAGAATCATCATTTTGGTTTCAACAAGATGGGTTCCGGGCTCGCAGTTTACAATTTAGGAATTGTTAAGAATATTTACTGAATAGATTTCGTGACAGATGGATTGGTTGACATTCAGTACTTTCCTTGCAGATCTTAATCCTCTACATTTTTTAGGGGTGTACAAAAATAGGTGTGTGTAAGTTTAATTTTCACACAGACATAATGCTTAGATGACAATGAGCATATGTTTCAACACTTTTTGTAATTAGGACTGTTTAAATATAATTAGTTAATTCTTTATTTAGAATACTGTTAACAAATGTTTGTCTTCATTTATTGCTGAACTGTGGAGACTTTGTTCTTCAATAATATTAAATCTATGCTAAGAAGCTGAAAACATTCATAATATTAAGTGGTTTGGAATACTCTTGATTTAACAAATTTCTTACATATCAAAATGACCTGCTATAGGATTATTTCAGAGCAGTAATAACATTTGCCGCACGTAAAATTTATTCACATATTTTAAAATATAGCTTAGCGTCAAGTGGAAGGACGAACTAAAAAATACACTTTATATTTGTTATTAGGACTGGTAAGTCTTGTGATAAATTGCTATTAATTATTCAAAAATAAATTGTCAAAGGTATATCAAAAACTCAAGAAAGTGTTATATATTAACGCATAATAGTACTAGAATGAAATTTGCAACAACAAAACAGAACAAACAACTAACACACGACTAATATCAAACAAACACGAACAAAATTATGAACATAATTACATCTGTTCTGGAAAATAGAGCATTCTCGAAATAAATACGATGTTAAAACGGTCTTTAAAACAAATAAAAATAATACAGTACTCCCTATCCACTTAATGAAACTCAGAATTACAGAAATTGTGTATACAGGGATGTCTGTAATTGTGGCCTCCCTCATATATACTGGTGAAACTTCAAGACCTTTAGAAGTCACGAAAAAGGAACACCAATATAACATTTCCAGGAGCACCACAGACTGGGGTAAAATAAAGATCTCGTTGAAAGACAAAAATTGCAAAAAGGAAAAACTTAAGGAAGCCAGCTGTACGATGGTAGACAACGCGGAAATCGAGGCACCTTCAGTTCGTCTGGATTTAGGATGAAAAATCTTTTGCTATAAGACCAAAAAAAAGCCAGAAAAATTGTATCAAAGCGAGAATTTAAGATTAATTTTTAGCATAGAAAGAAAGTGAGGTTTAGCTCAAATGTCTGCAAATACTATCACAGAATAAACAAAACACTACCCATATACAGGAACAATGGTTGATCGTAGTGTAGATATTTTTTCTCTCAGAATATCTGTAAGGAAGAATTTCCGTTCAGACAATCAGCAATCTGCACAATTTTTCAAAATTACCATACTACACGTTAAAATAAGGTGATGGATTCAGTCGAATAAAATATAATCGATTATTCGATTATGAAAATCACTCGAGTACTCCGATTATTGGATCAAAGAATTCGAATGAAAAATAATCGAAGATTTAACTCGAAACACTGACCGATGCCATTCGGCATTTATATAGAGGCACTTTTGTTCGTTCTCATTCTTATGGAGTCGCTTGTTTACTTTTTTTCATAAGACAGGAAGAAATATGTAAATACTGTATTTTCAGGGTACGGTGCAATTACTGCAATGAGAAGTGATTTGAGGAATTGACTGTTATGTAGAATTAAGGCACATTATACTGTTCTTTGAAATAATTAATAACTTTTCCTTCACCAATAAATTTTAAATTAAATGAATATTTAGGAGAAATTTAATAGAATAATTTTAACTAAATTTAATTGTTCACACAAAGGGCAACAGCTGATAAGTCGGAATAGTTAAGAATTTGGGAAAAAACAATAGAGAATCGTTAGAATCAGAAACGGCCCAACGCAGTGATCGGTCATTCGAACGACCATTCGATTATTATAATCATTCGAGTTGTAGTAATCGGTTTTTAGTATCATTCGATTCTACCCATCACTAGTAATTTCTAATAAAGACAAGAAAACCCTCCAGATGGGCATTTAATAATGCGTACAACTGACCAGCCCAGCTTGACTCAACTATCACTTCTGACGATCATCAGGGTCATTGTGGAGCTCCTCAGTACATAGTACGAGGATGCCCAAACAGAAAACTTCAGGAGCCTAGGACGATCTCGTAGCACCAACGCCCACAGCAGTTCAATGGGCTCCCGGTGAACTCCCTGGACATCGATTTACCTACCATTCGATGATATAGATCTCTGCTCACATACTCATAGATAAACAACTCTTTTAATTTTTGACTCTAATAATTGTTGGTTATACAGGGTGAGTTTTTTTTGATGATCAGTATGGGGATCTCGGAAAGTAGCGGAGATAGAGCAAGTGTTAAATTGATATTTTGAAAACACGAAATTCTATCGATTTAGTCAAATCCCTCTAGCTCCTTTGTTTTTGATTTTATAAAAAAGTGTAAATATCACAATTGAAGGGAATTGTATCCCGAATATGATTGTCATGTCCTCGTTTGCGTGACAGCTCTCGTTTTCGAGATATAACACAAACTTATCTTTCTTTTGAATAGAAATCATAGTTGGCTATGACTTCAAAAAATCGGACATATTTAGAGCTTTTCAACGATATAATACTCGATATAGTTATTCATAAAAATAATGGAGTTATGGATGCTTTTCTCTCTTATTTTCACTTTTAACGTAGTTAAAGTTAGTTAAATAGATTGATTTATTAATAATTATTCCAAAAAACATTGAACGATTTTTTTATTAGGTATATCAGATATCACGAAAAAACTAAATAAGTAGGTACTTAATAAAAACTTAAGAAATTAAAGTACATAATAATGGTTACAATTTATGTCCGAAAAGTCCACCGCTTTCCTCACAAGATCGCCTATCAATTACTTCAATTGCTTGTAATACCGCCTTCCTTAGGTTACCAACTGTGTCATACTTTCTTTTGTATACTTTGTTTTTTAGCGCACCCCATAAATAGAAGTCTATAACTGCCAAATCGCCAGACCGGAGTGGCCATTCGCGCGCCATTTCTTCCTATCCAAGAGTTTGGATATATATTATCTAAGTGTTGTCTTACTAATAACGAGTTATGAGCAGGTGTTCCATCATGTTGGAACCACTCAATTTCAAATCGAGTTCTCAAATTCAAATTATGCAACATGTCTTGAAAAGTGTATTGCAAGAAATGCAAGTAGCGCTCCCCTGTAAGTGATTCGTCATAGATAAAAGGCCCCAGAACAGTAGACCCTATGATACCACACCAAACATTTAAACCAAATTTTATGTGGGGTCGTCTTTGTTCTACATGGAAAGGGTTTTCTTTAGCCCCGATTTGCTCATCTAGTTTCATCTGACCATAACACCTTTAATGGAAACTGTGGATTGTCAAGGCACATGTCTCTAAAGCATGTACAAAACAAAATACGTCGATGTTCGTCACCAGCATGCAAAGTTTGAGAAACTTAAATTTTGTACGGGTGGAACTTGTGCGCTTTCAGTACCTTAACTACAGTTCGTTGAAATGTGCCAGCTTCTGCCGCAATCTCAGGAGTTGATGTAGATGGATTTTGATTTACCATTGCCAAAACATTTATTTGTGCTGCTTCGTTAATTTGATTACGTTCCTTTGGTAGTTTAGTAAAAGATCCATATCTGCGTAAACCATCGTAAAGCCTCTTAAATGTACATAGAGCAGGTTGACGACGATTAAAATATCTATGAAAGTATTCCTCAACTGCACGAACTGAATTTTTATGGCATATGATTTCGTTTTTTCAAAATATCTAGTAAGCCACGACTTTTTACAAAAATCCGAAAATTTCATTAAATTGGGCCAGTAAAACTGCAAATCTTTCCCAATTTAACCATTGCTCTATCTCCCCTAGTTTCCGAGATCCCCATACTGTTCATCAAAAAAACTCACCCTGTATACATACAAGTAGATACGATGTATTATTTTAGTAGTGGTTTAATTACACTTACTTATTTCCACTATATCTACACATTTATTTATTTTACTTATATTTGTTATCAGTTCTCTCATAATATCCCGGTCAAATACTTAATTGCTGAAGAAAAAAACTGAGAAAAGAAAAGAAGACAGGAAAAATACATTAAAAAATCAGACTTGTACACAACTAATAATATCAATTTCATTTTAGATTTTTATAGATCAGCTCCCGTTGAAACTACATCTCACCATATACGGCTGAACGTTCTCGCATTCCGGTGGTGGTGTCTTCGACAATATCAACATCCACTTCAACCCGTTCGTGTTCTTCAACTTCATCGTCATTCATCTTTTGTATCGTCTCTGAATTCGAATCTACCGAAAGTAAAAATGAATGGAGCGCTGCTGTTGACCGTGCCGTTATTAAAGACACCATCGACAATAAATTTCTTTCGTTAATGATTTCAATGGAAGAAGCTGCAACGGAGAAGCGGAATTGTTAACGGGATTTAAAAACTCGAACTGGATTATTATCTTCTTGTATTGCGTGCATGCTACTCGGTCGTAATATTGTCTTCGATGGATATAGGATATCGCGGAACCAATATCTCAGGATTGATAAAAAAATTAAAGAGTTTTTTTCGTTGAAATGTTTTCGACATTAATAAGTACTAGTTAATGTGTTTTCTCTTGGAATTCGTTCGTAAGGTATTTTCATATACAGCTTCAATTATGTGAGACAATAAATCGCAGCGCTCAAGATTATAGGGACTCAGTTAGCCACTAAAGACCTCCAAATTGGCAATCGTGCAAAGTGTAATGCTGTAACCCTGTGATTAGGTTAAACATCATACAACATAAATTCAAAGTTCACATGAAGTAAATAAATTACTATCCATTCGGGACTGCTAGTTGTCGCTCTTCTGTTTAAAAATCCACTCACATGTTTGAAACAGATCTCCCCCTCCCCTGCGCCTCTCTGTCTATCTGGATTTTCATACGGGTTTACCAACGGACGGAGTAATTAATACAAAGGTATATGTCTAATGTACTAATGTTTTATGTAAATTCCTTGAAATATGACGATGATTGTTGAACATGTCGGAAAAAAATCAGGCTGAGTTGGACCCTTCATCAAAAACGCTCCAAATCCTTTTGAAATATAACAAAACAATATATGGTGGAATTGTTACATCTCTATATGTCTACAGAAAATTCAGCGATGCTATGTGGATAAAATGTAAATCTTTAGGAAATTAAATACATTATTTATTTATTTATTTATTTATAGCATTTATTGCCCAACAGATATCACAATCCAATTACAGAGCAATGTACAAATTCCCTATAATAGTATTCATATACATATCATTCCAAAACACAAAAAGTATAAAAGTTTAACAAAATAACAGTTACTATTAAAATCAAATATAAATAACAATAAAATTAATAATCATAAAATGAGAAAGGCTTGGAACTAAGTGAAAGTATGATAAGCTACATGTTGTATGTGATACAGAGAATCACGAAAAATGTCACAAATATTTGATATTTTATTAAAGTTATGGCACATAGTATTTAATGGTGAATTCAAAAGAAAATTTGTGCGTGACTTGTAACAGTAAAAGGATATGTTACTCCTCACTTGGTATTGTGGCACATAAAAATTCAAGAGAGCCAGTAAATCAGGGCAGTCAATTAGGCAACGAACCAATTTATAAACCAAGACTATGGATTTCTCACCTCTTCTGGAGTGTAGACTTTGAAAATTGAATCTTGTAAGTAATATGGAGTATTCTATTCCCCTTGTTGGATACATTCCATCCACCATATACATTAAATATTTTAGGAATTTTCTCTGAATATTTTCAATTCTAACAATATGAATATTATACTGTGGGCTCCATATGTTACAACAGTACTCAAGCTTTGTACGTATGAAGCTGAAATATAAAGTTTCGACAGTTCCGCATGATAAACCCATACATTTTTGTAAGCTTCAGTAATCATTGATATTCGATAAAATTGAGACTGGAGTCAAAAATTACACCCAAATCTTTAGTGGTAGTATCACGGAGTAACATAGTGTCGTTGACTTTATAGGGATATACTAATTCAGTCTTTTTCCTACTAAATGAGAGAACTTTACATTTTGCTACATTCAAGGGTAATTTGTTACTCTTACACCATCTAATAAGATTAGAAATATTATTTCGTAATCGTGCACAATCGTCCAATGTTGTTATTGGAAGATAAATTTTAAGATCGTCAGCATAGAGTAACTTATTAGTACGCAGAGAATTGCACAGGTCGTTCACAAAAAGGAAAGCCTTTGAGAAGTCTGTATAATCCCATCCATCTGCGCTCCAACATCTACACACTGACAAAGCTGTTGGGTAATATTAAGAAGGTTAGTTTCGGTGGACCTGCAGCACATGAACCCATGTTGATAATCCGTAATTAAGTGTTGAACAGCTGGGTAGATGCGCCCATACAAAACAGATTCAAAGACTTTAGATAGATTACATAAAATAGAAATTGGACGATAGTTATGTATTTGGGACTTATCGCCTGACTTGAATACGGGGATGATCTTGGCTATTTTTTACCTACAGGGGTAAGTCGATGTCTCAAGTGCCATATTGAATAATAGTTTTAAAGGATATGAAAGAATAGAGATACAATCACCGACGAAAAATGATGGTATATCATCAGCGCCAGAGGTTATTTTATTCTTGAGTTTCTTGGCTGCATTAATAATCTCGTCTGCAGTGATATTGCTGATATTAAGAATATCAGTAGAATAGACTTCAAATTGACTATTGTCGTCATCAACAGGGTCACTAGTGGAGACAAACACACTACTGAAAAATTTGAAAACTGATTGACAATCTCTTGTGGATCATGGCAGCACTGATTTTCATTGAACATTGTGCCAGGAATACGAGAAGTTCTTTTCTTGAGATTAATATAAGACCAAAACTTCTGTGAGTTTGTTTCACACCGGCCTGACAGTCTTCACAGTAAGAACGCAGTAGTCTCTTCCATTTTAAATCCATCATTTTAAGTTCAGAAGCATTAAGGTCAAAGCACTCTCTATGCACAAGTCGGTTACAGCTATCGCACGCAATGGCAGCAACATCTCCATTTATGTTCTTTTTACACTTAGCACACACCATAATTGCGATAAAAATAATTCAATGTCCTGCCACTGTTTGCCAAGTATTTACCGATAAATTACAATAGTTTTTGTCAATGTACGTTGTTTTTGGTTTTTATTGCCGATATACAGATAATGGTTAATTAATTAAGCTACAAAAATCATTCGATAACAATCGGACAACAAAATACCTTAATTTCATATGCCAAGAATGAATGATTTTTCCGATATCAATTTCATCAATAACTATCACTTATAACTTTAATAAAATTGGAAATTATCGGAGGAATTATATTCCTAAATATATTCAGGATATTTAAATCTATTTCACATGCTCTACGCAACAACCTGATACAAAACTAAGACAGAAAATAATTGCTAGTAGATACATACTTTTTCGAAATTATGGTCTAATGATGAAGCGTAAATTATGACTGATGTCGCTTAAAAAATTCTTGAGAGGCTGGTAACATAATTAGTTTGCTAGGTTGATGGCAGTTCTAATCTAGAAACTATATATTAATTGGGAAGATTAATAAAACCAACTTTAATTCTTCTTCGGACTTTACTACCGGAAAATTGATTTGTGTTTATAGTATAAGTAGGTATATTGTAAAAACTGGTGTTTACAACTCACTAGGATGCAACACATACGGATTTGCGAATAATTGTTTTGTTTTAATTCCAATATGGTTCAGATTCTTCTGACTAGTTTTAGTTTATATTTCTAATGTTTATAAATAATGTCCAAAATGTATGTTCCTTACAACGAATATGGTTTAGATTCGCTTGTTGGCTCACATGTAGAATGTTTCGCTTAATGGGATTATAGGGATAGTTAATTTCATCATTTTCGTTGTAAGAAAACATTTATAGGAATGACAATGGTCCCTGTAGTCAGCTGATTCCTCTGGGTTAAACCTGGAATTGGCATAGACGTAACGACTGCACTTTGTATTGTATTTCATCCTTTATTCTGCATTTTTTAACAGTATTTAAATATTTTCTTTATACAATTATCAAAATATAGTATATTGTCTTTGATTATTACTTATAATAAGAATATTATAATGGATACGTAAGCTTTTCTATTTCAATTGTTACGTTAAAACTGATTTAATTTAATTGGTTTTGAGTATTTACTCGAATAACATAACATTTTGCACGTTCCTTTCAGTGGTTTATAAATCGGTTTTAATATTTTTAAAACAGAATATATAATCAAGAAGTCTAGCAAGTAGTCTAAGTCGCTTAGGAAAATTCACAATAAACACGGAAGAACGGAAAAGTGATTTACTTAAGACCCAGATGAGAAAAGTCCAAAGGACTTGGTGATTTCGTTACTATCAAACACGAAAAAAAATTATTTACAACTGCATTATCTAACACCTGCACCAGAGCATAAAATTGCGTTATTTGTTATTCAAACCTCAAATTCACAAATGGTCAAACAATGCTATTTATAACGATCAGGAATAAGGGAACTGGAGTTATAAGGAAATAATTGTTAAACAATAACTTACATAGTAAAAAGTTCATTTTCTACAAAGGTACATTAAACTGTTCAAAATAATGTCTCATTCTTACAAAGACAAAAGGCACTAAAAAAACATGAAGGAGAAATATAAAGTCTTCTAGGCAATTCACATAATCTTTAAAAGGCTGTAAAATCGTGTGTTTATGCTGTAATGCACTCAACTCATCTGCCGGTAAATAACTTATATTAGCCCGGTATTTTATGTAAATTATAATGTTCCGAGATTATGTATGCAAAAGTTATGCAAAGAATACTCTAACTGATACAAAACGAGTTGAGTGACTGGACTATATAGATTATATGAAATTTGAAAAATATTTTAAGTGGCAAAGGATCGATACATGCAAAATGAATTAAATTTTTAGGTATACCTACATGGTTTTAAATAATTCTAGACTGGCTAATGAAGAAACTGTACTCACAATCAAATCATTCTACAGCAGTTGGCCCGCAGGACCGCGCGAGGAGATAGACTTAAGTAGCGTTACGTATTGTTATGATTGACCTCTGAAATTATTAAACAGATTATGATGAAACTTGGCAAATATGTAACAAAATATCTTCCGGAATCTGAAATTTTCAATTTTAAACCTAAATTCTGAAGATAAAATCTTAAATGATCGATACGTATGATAACCATTCTGCCTTTTATCATAGTACGTGGTACACCGTACCAAAAAAAGAAAAGTTAATAAATGGCTAAAGTTTTCTTACCCTATTGAATCGAATTTGGCCACCGATAATTGCGGCCGTTAAGGGTCTCCACCTCTCCCAATATGCTGCTCTACAGACATGTTGAAAAGAGTGGGCATGAAAAGACAAGATTATTAAATATATTTGTAAAAGAAATGAAATGTTGTCCATTTAAAAACATGCGTCATTTCTCCTATCCACGGACAGAAAGAAAAAAAAATATATCGATACATTTCATGAATATTTCACTGTCTTTATACTTATAACTACGCCTTAAAAAATTTTTAAATTATTTAAATCGACGGCAAACTTTTTGTACAACTTTTTTTTGTGAATATTTTGATGAATATTTATTTGGACAAGTTGGAAAATAATATACTCGAATCTTTTTTTTTTAATGAGTAGCTAATAATTTTAATTGTTGTTTAATACTTATATGTATATGTTGCGATTCATTACAATAAAGGTTTTATTGTTTTGATTTCAAAGTCAAGTTCACAGTAAACAATGTCAAAGGTAATATAAAAATTGATATTGTTTCCAAGGTAATCTCGTGAGCAACAGGAGACAGAAAACAAAGAGATATTCATTAAATTAACATTTCAGCAGCCACATGCACGAGCTTATCTTTCTGCTAACTTTGAATTTTTACAGATATTATAAAAATATCTCATCATGTAAGCTTGGTCACTTCTCGTTCTAAAACAGTAGTCAAGAAGTATGTTTTAATCAATTATTTCAAATGTTTAAAGTTTTCAGTTTAAAAAAATAAAAGTTTTTTGAAAAGTTTTAATGTTCGGCTAAGACCTAACATATATAATATGCAAAATGGAAAAACTTCTGTAGTTTTATATGTATGAAAAATGTATTAGTATGTGGAATACTCTCTTCGAGGTGTCATTCCTTTGTAAGCAAGACAATATATATTATATATAAATATAATAAATATTGTTTCTGGTCGGGAACCTTCATCAGTTGCGCTTCCCACAATTGAATGTCCTCTCGAACACTTCATTATGCATTTGATGCATTTCGTTAAATTTGAAGACGCGAGATGTAAGACCGACATCTAGGATTTTCAAGAGAATCAGTAAACAGAAGTTCCGAATCTGGAGCCGTTCCGTGCAATTGCTGTTCTCCCTTAACTCCTACGACAGAATGTCACGATAAAATTTTCAGGTTACTTCACCTGTCAGAAATATTGAATACTCTCTTCGAGGTGTCATTCCTTTGTACGCAAGACAATATATATTATATATAAATATAATATATATTGTTTCTGGTCGGGAACCTTCATCAGTTGCGCTTCCCACAATTGAATGTCCTCTCGAACTCTTGCGTACAAAGGAATGACACCTCAAAGAGAGTATTCAATATCTCTGACAGGTGAAGTAACCTGAAAATTTTATCGTGACATTCTGTCCTAGGAGTTAAGGGAGAACAGCAATTGCACGGAACGGCTCCAGATTCGGAACCTCTGTGTACTGATTCTCTTGAAAATCTTAGATGTCGGTCTTACATCTCGCGTCTACAAATTTAACGAAATGCATCAAATGCATACAGAAGTGTTCGAGAGGACATTCAATTGTGGGAAGCGCAACTGATGAAGGTTCCCGACCAGAAACAATATATATTATATTTATATATAATATATATTGTCTTGCGTACAAAGGAATGACACCTCGAAGAGAGTATTCAATATCTCTGACAGGTGAAGTAATTTGAAAATTTTATCGTGACATTCTGTCCTAGGAGTTAAGGGAGAACAGCAATTGCTCGGAACGGCTCCAGATTCGGAACCTCTGTGTACTGATTCTCTTGAAAATCCTAGATGTCGGTCTTACATCTCGCGTCTTCAAATGTATTAGTATGATTGTGAAGTGATCATAAACAGTAAGTATAATTAATTATGTCTAAAAAATGCTAAACAAATATAAATTCGAAAAAATATTAAAAATAGGTAAGTGTTCTGTGAAAACTACAACTTTAGCTATCACTTTCCAACATGTCTATAGAGCGACGTATTGGGGCAGGTGGAGACCCTTAACGGCCCGCGATTATCAGTGGCCAAGTTGACCCTTGTTTTTTAAATAATTTAATTAAACAATTCTGTGAAAATTGGAACTTTAACTGTCACTTCTCAACATGTCCGTAAAGTGACATGTTTGGCACACAATACCCGAAAAACGTCCCAACGCCAAACTACCGTACACCTTTTTAGCGCTGGACTCGACATTAACAAGTGATTGAATAAGGTAAGATAACCTTAGTTATCAACTTTTTTTGGTACGGTGTACCACGGAGTATCAAATAAACTACCAATATTTTAATTGATTTTTCATGAAATTTCCCCGATACTCGTAATAACACTATTATTTTTTATAATATTTATATTAACAATAACCCCTCTTCGTGCACGGAGATCAAATGTACTGAAATAAAACCAGTTACATCGTCCTGTATTTATTATTATTTAATATTAAAACAACTCAGTAATTCGAAAAAAAGCAAAAAAAAATCGATTTCCCCCAGCATCGGATTTCTAGCGATGTGAAATGAAACGATTTTTTAAGCGAAAACCATGAGTCGGAGAAAAGAAAATCAAAAACTTAAATTTACTCAGAAATGAATGAAGAATATAAAAATAATCTTTATTTTAAGAGAAAGCAGTGGCGTACCATTATTTTCATGAAAAATATTCATTGCAAAACCCGCCAACATTTTGTGTATCCTGACGAGTAGAAGACATGCACCAAATTAAATAATGTTCTCTGTATTAGTATCATAGTTATTACAAAAAACACCCTGTATAATAATTTCGTAATTTCTTCCTGCATTCAAAATTTATCAACCGGTATTCAATCAAGACTTACACTACAAGAAAGAAAATCAAATTTACTCGAAAATTTATCAACGTCATAAGCATACACAAAACTCGAACATTTAACTATCGTCACGAAACAAAATTATTAAACGAATTTCGTCTCATTTCCCGAAAATCAATTATGCCACGAATCTCATTACTGAACTTCCATCAAAAAGCCAATCGAAAAAAGTAACAACTGTACAAATTTCCCTCATTTCTGCTTCAACAACACTCAAAACGAAAACAAGATCTAATCTAAACATTAACATTCATCAACGAATAAAAACACTCAGAGCTGTTGCAACAAACAAAAGAAATTCTATATCACTCCTCCCCAGCTAACTGCGACTGGAAATTAGATTGTACGAAAAAGGAAAAGGGAATCGATCATCACTTGTCAAAGCGAATCACGGCAAACTGAGATTTTGTAGGACGTAAAGAATCAAAGGGGTATCACGTTTCCTTGTTTCGAGTAGCCGGAATGCCTTTCGGGCTTTTCTGTATCTAATATATCAGGAAAAGGGTCGAAGAAACGAAAGCAATAGGACGCAAGTTGCTGTGCCTAACCATAAAGAAGCAAACGTAAGTTTTTTTCATGTTCAAGGAGTATTCAAAGATTTTAAAATTTATTTCCAAGAGAAATTCGAATTGCAGTTGTTAGGTTTTTAACCTGCAGTATTTATACAGGGTGTTAAATGTCAAAATATTAGGGGGTGGTTTTTGGGTGAATTTAAGAAGAAAACGTCATCTGAAGGTAATGTCCTAAATGTCTTAACATTTTTAGTAATTTCTTTAACACCACTATAGATGTTTAAATGAAATTTAGTTTACCAGTACTACGCTTTATGGGGTATTTTTTATTTCCACCAGTGGCGTTCGTGCAGACCATGCTCGCATATTTTGAAAGCCATTGATGGTACGCCACTGATTTCCCTTAAAATAAAAATCGTTTTTAAAATCCCCAATCATTTCTAAGCACATTTGATCACATAACTATTTTCAATTTCATGCTGTTATTGTTGTGTGGAAATCATTTTTTATGCTATAACGTTCATTTAATAGGTTTAGAGACATTTTCCCAACATTTAATATTCTATATATTTGGAATATAAGCACCACATAAATGAAATATAAACCTGAAAAAATTAGTTAGCCACATCTGATAGGGAATTGTACATTTGACTGTATTAAAAATATAGTTCCGGCTGCTGAAACCCTTGAGATAATTATTATTTATGATCATTTTATGTAAATTTTCTTAAGAACAACGAATTAATTTTTTAATAAAGCTAGAAAACATTTTAAATAACAGTGTCATGTGATCAAAAATGCCTGAAATTCGTCATGAAGTCAACAACGAAATTTCGGTAATCTGTGCACAGAAAAATGACCCAAAATTAACTTCTGTGTGTGGTTCTGTGTTCATGTAGTGGTTCACAGCAGAGTGCGTATAATGAGAGTGGTGCCAAGCCGGAAGCCACGGCCATTTTCCACCAATAACAATCAACTTTAAAATCGTAAACACGAAGCCTTGTGTGGGTTGCCAGCTTGCTTGAAGAGAAAAATTCTGAAAAATAAATAATATTGTATTGATATTAAAATTTATTACATCCAAAGTAAAAAAAACTTAATTATCAAATTCATGTACTTACCAATTTTATCTTTAAAACATAAAGTATTGATAATAGTAAAAAAATAATTTAAATTTTTTTTGATAAAAATCAGACTGATACTGGAATCGGCCTATTTTCTTCTCATAATTATTGAATACTGTTGCTACTATTTTATAATTCAGGTACTTCGTATTTTTACGGCTTAAATTTAATAAAAGAATAGCAAATGCTGAAATTTTATATATATCTTGATCTGTATTTCAAATCGTCAGATCTGGCAGCTCTGGTCCCATTACTATAGTAAACCGAAAATCAGGGCAAAAAAACGGAGGAACCAATCAGCATTTAGCCTAAACCTTGGCAACACTCTTCTTATACGAACCCTGGTTTCACAGCTTAGAGCATATTCTTCTGGAGAGCATCATGTTATCTCACTTAGTGGGTGGTTCTGCCAATGATCTGTGGAAGCAGCAACCAAACGTATCTATTGCCCACTCTTTCTCATGATATTTATGAATTTAAGACTACTTCCAGAAGTATATACTCTAAGTACTCGTCACGGGACATTACAATGCACTAAATTCGAATAGACCTTTACATAATTGAAAAAAATGTATGGGCATCCGTCAATGCCCGTCAATTTTTCTGAGCACTTTATGTCTGTTTATCAGTATAACGATTTTAATTAAAATGTATAACATTTTATCAATAAAGATTGGAACAAAAAGCATTAATGTCATGGAATATGCGGGAGCTATATGTACAGTATATCATTTTTGGAGAATTTATTTAACTTTATTAATTTTCCAAAGCATTGTATCGAATCTAGTCAAAAGCTTTGTTAGATCATCGAAAAGAATAAAGAGTTCAAAGTTTATCTCAAAATGTGCTAAATGTGATTTATGATTTTGAGATGTCAACTAAGTGATGGTCGAAGTAATTAATTATGTAAATTATGATACATTTATCTGTTTATGAGCGTGTGTTTTTAAGACAATAACTTGCTAAAAGATATAACATAATATAAAACGAGTCTTAACTTTTTCAAATTCAGTTGTATATAATGTACAGTGGCCATACAGAAGGGTGCAAATTGAGTTTAAATAAATATCTGTATACTGAATTTTATATTTACATAAAATTTTTGTACAGATTTCGTGAAAATCTTATAAATTAACTTTCATCTATCTGTCAGTCGAAAGATGAATAGCGAACATAATTTAAATCACAAATTGTTGTAAAAAAGATAATGACTGATAATATGGTTTTAAAATTAATTAAATTTATATTTTGTATTACAAATGTTTATTTTATTAACTATCTGTATATTAATTACTTTAAATCTATATGAGTATCATTTTTGTCGTAACATATCAAATACATTAGCCTTATTTTCGCCTTGTGGACGAAAATATCACTTTAACCATTATTATAATTTAATGCAGTTATTTGCTTTAATTCAAAGATGTACAAATAAAGCTCCACGAATTAATATTTCAATTAACTTCATTGATAATACTAGCTCCCTATGCATATTTGTAAAAAGTGCTCGATACTTTCATATTCCCGCCTTTTTAACATGCCAAACGCGCCTGCGCATTACAAATGCTGAAAAGATCTACAGAAGGGCAGGTTAGTTACCTAATGAAGACGTTTACGTTGTCTTTATTTTAATTTAATTCCTGATTTGTTTATGATGGTTTACAAAAAACAGTCAAATATCCAATTATCATTACATGTTTTCTCATATATAATATTATTTCTGCTATCCTCATATCGAGTTGCCAGAATGTTTCTTCTTTTGATATGACATGTAGCTTTTTGAGCTGTTAGATAAAATTTGAGTCACATAATAGTTGACAAGCATCTTGAAGTTTAAACGTTGTATTATTTCTCGAGACATATCACTTCATTTGAGCCTTGATTAGTTCAATGGTGTTAAATCAGAGCGATAAGGTGGGACTTAAACACCTTAAAACATGTTTTGCTATATCACCTATAACATTTTTCTGCAATTTACATACCTACAAAAGCGTTTTTGAGTTTTTGCTTTTTCCATTTATTGTTAGGTAACAATTGAATTAATATAAATGGTAAATGACATTCTTTATAATAGTACAGAGCTAACAATTTCACATATTACGAGGGCTGCCTTTTATATTTCGGGATTAGAGAACAAAAACAAATATTAATCATCGAAAATCGCTTCATTGTTTTTCAAAATATTCCCCATGAAGATCTATAAACTTTTGCATGCGTTTGAACCAATTTTCGAAGCACTCTGATTGAGGTATCTCCAAAACATGCATTCTTAACGCAGCAACCGCTTCTTCAGGTGTCGAAAATCGTTGACCTCTTAGTTTGTTTTTTACTTACGGGAATAAAAAGAAGTCATTTGGTGACAAGTCAGGACTATATGGCGAATGACTCATCAAATCGATGTTTTGAGTGGTCAAAAATGCAGTTGTTTGAGCCGATGTGTGAGAGCTCGCATTGTCGTGGTGAAGAGTGATCCGTCTTCCGCGGTTTGTTTTCCTCATTTCTTGGAAGACAACTGGCAAACAAATGGTTGTGTACCACTCAGAATTGACTGTTCTGCGTTATTCTAGTGGTACGGTTCATGTCCAGTTTTTCCGAAAAAAACAGGCGATCATTTGCTTGGAAGTGCTTCGTGCACGATCAACTTTTGTTGGATTCGGCTCATCTTGAAACACCCATACAGTCGACTGCTGTTTACTTTCATCCACGATTCATCACCTGTCACTATGTCATAAACGTGTTTTAAAGCACCGCGATCGTATTTTTTGAGCTTTTCTTTCGACCAATCTACACGAGCCTTTTTTTGAACGATTGACAAATTATGTGGGATCCAACGCGAACAATTTTTTTTGACATTCAAATGTTTATGCAATATTGAATGTATGCTGGTCCCACTAATGTGTAAGGTTGACTCAATCTCAGGATAGGTCACATGACGATCTTGCAATATCAGTTCGCTCACAGCATCAATGGTTTCCGGAACAACAATTGTTTTTGGACGACCTTCACGAAATTCGTCTTGGAGTGAACTACGACCTCGATTGAATTCACCATACCATCGATAAACAGTGGTCCTTGATGGAGTTTCATCGCCAAAAATTAAATTAAATTCATCCATGTACTCTTGCTGACTTAATCCAATTCGAAAGTTGTAAAAAATAATAGCACGAAACTGTTCACGATTTAATTCCATTTTTTGTCCGAGATGAATCCTTTAAGTTACTGTAAACAACACATAGCGCTCGTATGTCAAAACGTATAACCGTACGTATAACCTCAAAAATGTCAAACTTTACGATAGAGCTGTCCGTTGTCGGATTGCAACACTAGGGTTATCCAATCCCGAAATATAAAGGGCATCCCTCGTAGGCTTGGAGAACCATACAGCCAGATGTATAATCTTAATTAAAATAATTCATGTTTGCAGAACATTTTAGGCCGATTGAAAATTTTAATTTCATCGAGAATTAAGTGTTTTTTAGTAATCAATTCTGTTTCTTTAAATGTTAGTTAAAGTGAAAATATTTTCAAGCTGTCGGCATTATCAATTATAACAATATTTGTTGATTAAAATGACTTCAAAATTTGAGAACAGACAAGTCAAAAGTTCACAAGCCAGATCCAAGGGGAAGAGCTTCAATCTCGTTCCGTCTGCACGCCCATATTCCTAAGCTTCAAATTCCAATTATTTGATATGGATGACAATTTTTTTTTCCAATTATCCACCCAGGTTCTAAAAGTATTGCAAAGTAACAGGCAAGAATGTAAACCAGGTGATTTAAATTTCCACATCTAAAATGCTTAAAAAAATCAATAGAAACTCATCTGACACCTAAACATATGCAGCCACGAAATCCACCTTTCAAGCCTCATAAACTCCGACTTATAGTTCTTTCACATCCCATCACCGCATAAAGCAAACTAGATAAGCTTCTAAACACGTCGATTGGCCAACTTAATAGCTGGCACACCATTTCCATCAAGATAAACGAATACAACTGCTAAACGTTCTCGTTCACTCATGTTAATATTCGTAATCATGTCTTGCGAGCCTGCCATCCTCCAATGAAACACCCAGTAATTATCTTAAACAGGATGAGGTCGTCACATTGTGAGATGCAATAATAATTGTTAGTATCTTGATAGGCTTATTAGGCCAAAAAATGTGGGATGCAGAATGATGTAGATAGTATACTTTCGTTCTCTCTTTCTCTCTAATTAGACGTGTCGTGATATGACAGTTAATTTTGTTTTAAACATATAGAAGTGTGCAATTTAATTAGAATTAATCAGGGTTGAAGAAGAACGTTTGAATGGATAATCTTCGGGTTTTTTTAATCAGACTTTTCTAGCTTATTATATGGGATTTAGTTACATGAAGTGATGAAGGTATCTACCTGTTTCATTTATTCATACAACTCTTTTTAGTATATTCTGAATAATTGAGGAGGTAAGTAAGTATTTCGAAAGTTTGTCCGGGTTTTCAAACCTCACCGTGACTTCTAAAAGATACCTTTATCTAATTAAACACTAAATTTTTATTTGGAGAGCTAGTGACCGTTTTTTCATGAAGTGTTTGATTCGATAGTCTGTCTTACCTGCATGGGACAGTAAGAACTGCGCATTCAAATAAGGTATACAGTGTATACCACGATGAGCTAAGTCCATATGTATATGGGAAACTACTCGAAGTATTAATCTAAAAAATTGGTATACGGGTTTTTTTTTCGAGGAGCTGGTTTCAGTTAAGATATTTTCAGTTAAATACGACTTCCGGTTCTACCGAAACTGGACCCAACTTTGTTTTTTTTAATAGAACATATTACATCTTTAAAATCTGCAATAACTTTTAATATGACTTTATTGAAAATATATGCCTGAAGGGCTCGAGTTGAAAATTATTAAAATTTTTTTGGAAATTTTGACAGCTCTGAATAAAAAAATATTTTTTGGAAACAAAGAGGCCCATGTCAAAAATATCCAGAATTTGCCTAAATCTTTGGAAACTGTTCAAAAAAATTATACTGCGTACTAAGAAATTGATCTTGAAAATCGTTTAACTCATTTTTTCACATCGCTACACTTTTTTCTCAACGCCATTCTGCGCTCAAAAATAGAGGAGGTTAGGCTAACAACACAAACCTAAATTAAACGGTTTTTGTATTAAGTTGGAAAAACTACAATTTCCGTGTGGTTATTAGAGATATCTAAATTTTCATTACCCGAATCGACAAAAAAGCAACGCTGAAGTGTCATCAAAAAATAAGAATCTATATACGAATAGGCAAAGACAAAACGGTTACGTACCATTTTCTCCTCTGTCCCTCAACCGATTTACTTTATTTTTGTTTGGTTTAGTAGCTAATGACGAGCTTCAGTGCAGAATGCTTACGTTTTTTTAATAATACTGCTTCATTACTTTTATGTTTTTTTGGGCAATAAAACCACAATAGAAATAAAACGACGTATATTGCAAGAATACCAAACGTTTCGAAGTCTATTCTGACTTCGTTGTCAATGTCAACCTTATTTTGCTTCTAAATATGGTTTGTCAACTAAAATTATCATTGTGTAGTGTGTGGCAACTGATCAATGTGTTTCCAATAATATTTTATTATTTTGAGATTACGCTTTTAATTTATATTGTTTCTATTTTACAGCTAATAGTTTCATACAATTTAAGTAATCTTACAAAGCCCATGATATAAATACAGTTAGTGAGATTTAAGATAAATAGTTAGATCTGATATCCTGGTAAATTTCTAACGTTAGCGGCCATCTTCGTTTTGAATCGTTTTAGCGAATCGGATTATTTTGATTTAAGTTTGACATATCATAACATTGTTAGCCGTTAGGTTAATTAATAAACCTTTTCAATTCAAAGTGAAAATTATCAATATATTATATAACAAAATTTAATTTCAATGCACTTACAAAAATTGTCAACATAAAAAGTATTATTTAACATAACAAAGCAAGTGCATTGTATTTCTTTATATTTTTGATATAATATAGAAAAGTCATCGTTAACTTTGTGTATTGAATTGAAGTTATTGAGATTATACCTACAGTGTAGTTGAAAGTGTACTAATATCTAAGTACTTATGTATCTATTTATTTATACTGCATCTGCATAGTTACTTAAGAGTTAGTTTCTTGCATTTTCTTCTTAGAAATTGAATTCGTAGTTGTGAAATATCTGAATAACCGCAAAACATTTTGGAGAACTAAAGTTTAAAAATATTACTTATCTTTAATATTAATTTATTATTTGATTTACCATGCCTGCAAAATCCTGCCTCTTAATACAGGGTGAATGACTTGCCTAAAATGAACATATTGTTATTTTAAATCTGTGTACTTTATTAAAAAACTATAACACAAATGTACTATTTCATTCTGTTTGTGAACCAATTTTTTAATTTTTTAATTACTAATTGACGGGCTTTAGTGTTAGTAATAAAAGATATGGTTCAAACGGCCAACATTTTACGTTAATAACAGTTATTGTCCCATGTACTCCATAATAGCTGAACTAGCACCGTTAAACCTTCCACCACTACACGACAAAATTATTTCATATATTTTCTAATAATTAAAATCAAGGCTTTTTATAAATTTTTGATTTTTACTGACAGTAGAATAACAACGGGGTTTCTAGACCGGAAGTGGCTTAGGGCTGCGCATCTAGTGTTTTGGGTGTGGTGTGCCCCCGTAGGGTTCCTCTGGGGGCTCCGTTGGGGCCCCCGTGTTGTGTGTATGTCGGTGGAGGGCCCCCGTGTAACGTTATGTGGGTATAGGTTATGTGTGATTGGTGTGGGGGCCGAGGGGGCCCCCGTGTAAGGTTATGTGTTTATAGGTGTGCTTCCTCTGGGGGCTCCGCTGGGGGCCCCCGTGTTCTGTGTATGTCGGTGTCGGGGGCCCCCGTGTAACGTTATGTGAGTATAGGTAATGTGTCGTTGGTGTGGGGGCTGATGTATGGTGTAAGGTTATGTGTTTATAGGTGTGCTTCCGTGGGGGGCTCCGCTGTGGTCCCTGTGTTGTGTGTATGTCGGTGGAGGGCCCCCGTGTAAGGTTATGTGAGTATAGGTTATGTGTCGTTGGTGTGGGGGCTGATGTATGGTGTCCTATGTGTTTATAGGTGTGCTTCCGTGGGGGTCTCCGCTGGGGCCCCGTGTAAGGTTATGTGTCATTGGTGTGGGGTATGGTGTAAGGTTATGTGTTTATAGGTTATGTTGTCTTTGGGTGTGTTTCCGTGGGGGCTGTGGCCCCCCGGTGTCATTGGTGTGGGGGCTGATGTTTGGTGTCCTATGTGTGTATAGGTTATGTGTTTATAGGTTATGGGTGTGCTTTCGTGGGGGCCCCCGGTGTGTGTTGGTGGTGTCTGGATGGTGTGTAATAGTGAGGTTATGTGTGTTGTCTTGCGGGTGTCGTTCTTTAGGGGGGACCTGATGGCTGTTATGGGGGCTGGTGTGTTTGATGAAAAGTGAGGTTATGTAAAGGGGGCTGAGTGGTGTGTAGGAGTTATGTTGTTAGTCGGTTGACTTCGTGTAATTCGATGAATTGAAAGCTTATGGGGGCTTAGTGATGTGTAGAGGTTATGTCGATCGCTGTCTGAGAAGATATATGAACTGAGTGGTGTGTTTAGGTTAGATTGTTCGGTGACATCGTGTAGCTCGATGAACTGAAAGCTTATGTGGGCAGAGTGGTGTGTATAAGTTATGTAATGGGGGCTGAGTGGTGTGTAGGAGTTATGTTGTTACTCGGTTGACTTCGTGTAATTCGATGAATTGAAAGCTTATGGGGGCTTAGTGATGTGTAGAGGTTATGTCGATCGCTGTCTGAGAAGATATATGAACTGAGTGGTGTGTTTAGGTTAGATTGTTCGGTGACATCGTGTAGCTCGATGAACTGAAAGCTTATGTGGGCAGAGTGGTGTGTATAAGTTATGTAATGGGGGCTGAGTGGTGTGTAGGAGTTATGTTGTTACTCGGTTGACTTCGTGTAATTCGATGAATTGAAAGCTTATGGGGGCTTAGTGATGTGTAGAGGTTATGTTCATCGGTCGATGGCTGTCTGAGAAGATATAGGAACTGAGTGGTGTGTATAGGGTAGATTGTTCGGTGACATCGTGTAGCTCAATGAACTGAGAGCTTATGGGGGGCTGAGTGGTGTGTATAAGTTATGTAATGGGGGCTGAGTGGTGTGTATAAGTTATGTAATGGGGGCTGAGTGGTGTGTAGGAGTTATGTTGTTACTCGGTTGACTTCGTGTAATTCGATGAATTGAAAGCTTATGGGGGCTTAGTGATGTGTAGAGGTTATGTTCATCGGTCGATGGCTGTCTGAGAAGATATAGGAACTGAGTGGTGTGTATAGGGTAGATTGTTCGGTGACATCGTGTAGCTCAATGAACTGAGAGCTTATGGGGGGCTGAGTGGTGTGTATAAGTTATGTAATGGGGGCTGAGAGGTATGTTGGTTCGTGGAGATCATTCTTGAGAGTTTAGGTTGGCAGTTTTCTAACAAAGGAGAGGTAAAATTTGAGGTTTTATTAACATGAATGTTTTAAATAAATAAATACAGATTAGTGATTTTTATTCATAATATGTAAAATTTGTGATTTTATTAACACTATTTAAATACAAATTCATGATTTTTATTCATACATATATGTAACCTGAAGGTGTAAAAAATCAAGGTCCTCCATGAGTAAACTATTAATCTTTCAGGGTATAGACATGAGACACAATACTGCATTCTGGACAGCCTCTACGAATATTCAAAGCAAAGACTTTATTTTGATTCCATCTTTTTAAGCTTGGGAAGTCGAACCAATGATTACAATCTTGTAATAGGTTATAAATGTGAGTTACATATCTATTCCAAACATATTCCACCCAATTTGTCCATAGTAAATTGAATATGACTATACTTGTATCCACAAAAACCTAATATTTGTATTGTTTGTTGATGTCATACACTCAAGAACATTTTTAAGAACTTTGATTGACAACAATGGGAACACTTTTAAAAATTGTTGCAGTAGCAGGCTATCTTCTTCCTATCGTTTATTGACCTCAATTTTAAAAAGATTATTTAGCCAGGTATACTCTGTGAAAGGGACAAGTCTTGCTCCAGGCAATGTTCCACTTTCTAATTTATTTTGAAAATATTCTTCCATTTCTTTTAATTTTGGTTGTGTAGCAGGCTATCAAATTAGCAATTAATATGATCGATTAATTGTTTTGTGGGACCGTTGACGGCGTTGAACGTTCTAAAAGTTTAGATTTTCAGTTTTGTGTTCTGTGATTTATGTGTTGTAGGGTTTGCTGTGAGTGGTTGTGAGCATGCGTGATAGTCTTAGAGCATGTACCTTCTGGAAATGCAGTGTTCAAATGCCGTGGTACGACTAAAAACAGAGAGAACAATAGAGACAGTAACTATTGTTACTTAAAATAATTATGAAATGTATAAGGAAAAGAATGTATAATTAAAACACATAGTTGTATACAATGTTTTATTTATTTATGTAAAACACTATTCAGAAGCCAAAAATAAACTACATCAACATTTTCTTTTGCACATCGTACTGGGTCATTGCAGCGGCAGTGAAAAATGCATGGAGAGTAAGAAGGTTTCAGGTTAACAGTGTCTTTGTAATTTTCCAGATTGATTAGGTGATAGTGTGATTCCCCATCTTCGTTAAGCAGTTTTCTCAAATTGTGAATTTTCAGCTCTTCAAATAACTTGATAAATAAAAAGTCATATTTCTGATGACCTCGTACATATATGTGCGTGCATTTGGTTAGGAAAATTCTCAAAATATCGTTCATAGTATTCAAATCGTAGTGGCCACCAGAGTAGTGGAGTCCATGTAGCCGTTCTTCCAAATATCGTACTTGCCTTTTGTCTGCTGCTGATAGATAGTTAAACAGTTTGGGTGGTTTAAATAAAAACACACCAGAGCGTTTACGTGTCTTGATAACCAATTCCTTGGGAACAAATTTTCCCTCGATTTCGAAACCTTGAATGTCGACAATTGCAATTTCCATGGTGAACCGATGAAAAGCTGAACTGAAACTTATTTTCTAAACAGCTGAGTGATCTAATATAAGCTTCGAACAATTTCGCTGAGTGGGAGAAATTCCATTAGACAATCGTGGATAATAATGCAGAAGGCTCGGGTTTTATCGGGAAATCCCGTCTGACTTTCAATATCCAGCCGAATATCTACAGTCGAGGATTTCATGGTGTCCTCACGTCGAGAGCAATCGATGACGAATAGGGTGTGCGTCTTGAATGCAATATAATCCAGTAGAGGGTGTTTGCCGCCGCCAAAGCTGGGTTAAAAGTCCGTATACCTTTTGTACGCCTCACCGTACTCACTCTTTGAAAAATCTAAATCAAATCTCTCCATAGGCCAAAATTCGCTATTTAAATTTAGACGAATATTGGAAATGTGAATATTATCAAATTCCGTGGGATCTTCTTTGATGTTGCTGTGGCGATCTGTTTGGAAGGCTAAGATAACGTAACGAGGGCTTTCCAGTGCGGCACACGTCTTCACAGCCCAAATTTCACGAGTAGCACCTGTTTTGAGAGCAGGCAACTCATTTAGCTCCCATTTACGAAACGGTAAAATTATACCGGAATCCGCTTTGACGGCTTGCAATAAATCCAATTTAACGTCATCGTTTGGAAAAATGTGACGGACTTTGAGATCGATGTTGTTTATTGTCACTTTGCCCTTGGTTGCAGCATCCGTGATTATAAGGCAATCATCATCGCTACGGCTTCGCACCAGACGAATTGTTTGTTTACCACACATCACTTGCTTGTAGTCGTTGAAGATGGAAAACAAATGTCCCAATGGAATGTACATGTGAAAAGTTTTATCGGCGGCATTCATATACGCTTTATGTGGAAAATTCCACCCGGCTATGAATAGGTCCTTTGAACTGTTGGGGTCGTAGCACAAGTATCCACGAATTGTACTCACGCGACCAGGGTCTCTCACGGTTTCAATTTCCTTGCCGCACAACTCGTACGTAACGCTGTCGAAGAAGAAAGCTCCAGCATTTGGTGATAGAGAAACATCTCCATTGCCTGCTGTCTTCACCACTTGACCCTGGATTGAGATGCAGGAATCAGCCATGGAAAACCAACAATCTGTTTGATTGATGGTGATTTCAACGATATCATTGTTGCCGAATGACTTGACGTATGGATAGTAGGTTCGCAACTCCTCGCGTCTTACACTATCATCAAAATTTGGCTTGCGGAAGATATCGAACATTTGATGAGTTGACATGGTAGCCGAGCGTTTGTAGAAACAATCTGTTTGAGAGCGTGAGTGATCTCTTGAGAGGTTTCATAGAAACTGATGGTGGTCGAGGAGCGGTTGACTTCTTATATGGTTCTTCATCAAATACAAGTCGACCCATTATTATTATTGTAGTTGTTTCAGCTCAAGTCGAATGATGATTTCTTCACCACGAAAATTCACAAGTTCAGAGTCTTGATTCAAAATTTGCAATGTGAGGTTATGTATTTCGCTTCTGTTAATCGGCAAATAGATTAAATGCTGAGGTGTTTCGTCGATGGCAAAACCAGGATCAACTGCAACGGCAAACTCGTAAATGGTGTGTGAAGGAGTGTTGTTGTAGAAGGCTCCTGATGTGATGTTGCTATCAATGTGGATGGTACGCACTTTGATAATGTTCACTGGTAAATCGGAACTGTGAACTTGATTGCGTGGTAGCAGCTGTTTAGAGAAGCCCAGAATATCACCGATGCTGTCTTGCGGTTGAAAGTCCACAGCGTACTTGCTGCTGAAAAGCTCACACTTGAGAGTATTGTTGTTGGGTTTCAATGAGAAAATATTCTCAACGTCCTTTGCCAAATGAATGCCAAGTGCCTTTCTAATATAAGCTTCGATGTTACCAATTTCGTATGAACCTTCAGGCAAGTCTATGAATGTTTGCGTGTTTTGATCGTCAAACAGGTAGATCTTGTTACCTTTCTCAATGTTTGGGATACTGTTGTAAGAGTGAAAACTCAATAAAGCTAGTCCGTAGTTATAGTTGGGGTCCAACTGAATAGGTGGTTGAAAATCAATCGACAGTATTGGGCTGCGACCTTTCAATGTGATGATCACAGACATGACTGAAAATTGGCTGCTTGTTAGCTGCTATATAGGTATATGTAAAAAACAATAATGCAAAATATTTATTTTTTATTATAGAGAAATTTCAAGCATAAATGACCACAATTTGATTGATTGTATGTCTGATAAGAGTCATTGTTGTAGAGGATTTTCACTCCATTGCCAAAGTAGTCGGCTAATTCTCGAGGTGGTTTCAAACATCCAAAGCTATCAAAGTACTGAACGGTGTTTCCATTTCGCACATAAGCTACCCAATGTGTACCGTGATGACTGCTGGTATCCAAATTAACGATGGCAGACTCCTTTGTTTGTGAATGTTTAGGTAAGGCGTCTCGCATAAATACTCCCCTAAAGTGGGGGATCTTCAAATGTTTGGCATATTGCTCAAGCTCGTGATTGTAAAGTGCTCGATTGGGTAGCTTTATTGGGAGTTTTTTTGCTTCTTTAAGTAAAGCCCGAAGCCGTTGCGGGACTTTTTAAGAAAAATACCGCTTCCTTTCTTCGCTAGCTCTTCCATGGCTTGATTATGGCGCTGGTCCTCCTCCAACTTCTTGCGGGCGTTCTTTGCATCTATCACGGCTTTGGCTACTCCACTGGCTCCCCCGGCAAGAGCTCCAAGTGCTGACAACCCCGCAAATAGGGGTATTAGTGGGAGAAAACCACCAATTTTCGACTCAAAAGGAATGACTCGAGGTACACGGATTTTCTTGCGACCACCTGCCTTCTTAATGACTGCTCGGGCTGCTCTCAACGCCAATAACGATGTCTTACGGACATCACTTCCAGATCCGACAATAGCTCTCTTGATTGGTAGAACCACATTCTGTCGAAAAGATTTTTTTCCACATCGTTTTTTGATTCCAAGCCCCATCTTGCGTTTAGCCTTCATGCCTGTAGTTATAAGCCAAGAAGCTGCTTTTTCACCAAGTGAAGCGTCCTTTGACTTGAATCTCTCCCAGGCTCGATTTTCCAACTCGTAATCAGCCTTATGACGATCCGCCAAAGACTTGTATTTACTGTAGGCGATATCGTGCGCTCGACAAGCAGCGTCTGTCTTATTGATTCCCTGCTGACCTTTGGAGAGACGGTCTAGAAGTTTTGTACCGGGCCCACAAAACTGATAACCAGGTAGATGTAGTTCAAATGGTAATTTATTGATTGCACTATTCAGTAGACTACCTCCTTTGGGAGTTAGCATGATACTGATTGAAACTGAGATAAACTGGTGTATTTAATTAGTATACGCAATAAGGATGATGTCAGTATATCATAAGATGTATATGAAGCAACAAGATGTCCAACTGCCTATCGAAAATTTGGACTTTGTCGAAGAATCACCATCATCAGCAAGTCGACACGGACAATTGTTACCAAATTCCCTACGAGCAGCATTCTGCGGACCTAGTGGTTGCGGAAAGACCAACGCATCGTTATCACTGCTATTCAATGAAAACGGTCTACGATTCGAGAACGTCTACATCTATTCCAAGTCACTCTACCAACCAAAGTACCAGCTCTTACAAGACGTTCTCAAGCTGGTTAAAGGTGTATCGTATTTTCCCTTTAAAGACAACGAAGAAGTAATTGATCCGAGTGAGGCACGCGAATGTTCAGTATTCATTTTCGATGATGTGAATGGTGATAAACAAAACAAGATTCAAAATTTTTTTTCTATGGGAAGGCACAGGAATATCGATTCAATATATTTATGCCAAACGTATAGCAAAATACCTAAGCAACTGATTCGAGACAATTGCAACGTAATTGTCATATTCAGACAAGATGAGGTAAATTTGAAGCACGTCTTTGATGAGCACGTGTCTCCCGACATGGACTATGATAAATTTAAGACAATGTGTTCGGAATGCTGGCAAAATCGTTTTGGCTTTATTACAATAGCTAAGGACTTCAACTTGAATGATGGCCGCTACCGTAAAGGATTCGATAAATATATAAAGGTTCAATAAAGATGATTGGTGTTAGTTGATAAAAATGTCTTCATTGAGTAGCAACATTGCTGCCACTGCTCGAAAGAAAAAGATCAAGCAATTGGCACGTTCTATTCGCAAGAAATATCTTAGTCTGAAGCTGGGAAAGTCGGAACATGATGAAACATTGAATAAACTTTTTAGACCGGTAATGACACCGCTACAAGATATTGCCTCAACTACGGCAAAAGTTCTCACTAAGATGCCAATACAGACCATTAAACGTGAAGTAATTAAACAAGAAGTGCAGCAGCTGCCACCAGTCGATAAACATGAGTTGGAAGAGACACAATACCTCGATGAAGAACCAATCGCTGAAACTAGTATACATACCAATGATGATGATGATGAGGTGGAGAACGAAACCTTTTACGAGGATCCCGGTAATCTCTCTAAAGAAGCAATAGAGGACTACATGGATCAGTATCCTCCAGTTGCACACAAATATCTTGAAGACTATATCACTAAAAGCGATGATATTGACAACATATATGGACCTATATATGACGCTGCAAGTTCCAAATGGTTTCTTGGGCAAAAGGAAATCAATTTCAGTCGTAGTACAGGTCACATTATCGTTGATGGGTTACAGTTTCGAGGTACTCCAGGGTTATATCAACTAATATTTTACAAGTCCCCTGATTACGCTCCCGATGATTTAGAAGCATACAGAAAAGTGTTGGTAATGACATCAGCACACAAGAATGCAGCAGGTCGTTTGAAAGCTTCAAGTCTATATAAATATACTGAAATTATAAAGCCAATGTTTCCTCCTTTGACAAAGAAGCAACGTTTTGCTGGAACTGGTATGAAGTTAACTTACAATAACAAGCCAATGGAATACGTCTACTGGGATGATCCCAACGAATTGGTTGAACGGTTGAAACTACTGATTGCATCCAAGGAAGCAGGCAACACCTCTCACGACAACGAAATAATTGCCATTTTAAATGAACTTAAGGAAGCTAATATTATACGAGATAAATAAATTTCGAAATTGAAAGTGTATATTATTCCTTATCCTATGGCAAACATATCAGTTTCATGATGACTTTAAACAAGTTTGGGCGTAGTGCCCATCAGCAACTAATGTCATCAACATCACATAACCTAGCTTTTATGAAAGTGCCATTTTCCTTTACCGCGGAGGGAAATATCGATGCTGAGAAGCTGAAAATTACCAATGTCGAAGTACCGACGAAGGCCATGGATGCCGCCAACAAGCAGTACGTTGATAAGAAAATAGCAAACGGACTTCAGCAACTACATAGTGATTTTCAAATAGCTTTCAGCAACTACACTGGTGAAGTTCAGCAAACCTTATCTATGTTTAAGCAAAACGAAAAGGTTAGCGAGGAACGTGGAGCTCAAAACTTTGCTGCAATGAATACTCGCATGGTGAAAACCGAACAAGCTATGGAAACCCAAGTACAAAATATATCGCTTCTCATTTCAAAATTCAATATATTAGAAGCTCAGTTGGAATATGTCCGGAAAGAATATAAGAAAACCATCACAAAATTTGAAGCCTCGTTTAATGACAACCGTATATTACAGGAAAAACGTATAAATGATCTGGAACTTTCTCTGAAACAAGCTCCTAAAGGTGTTGATGCAGCAGAAGTATTAAATATTGTTCGAAAGGATAAGGCTAAAGATCTTTCTGATCTAACTGAACTTAGAGACAAGATGACAAAAGTAGTGCCTGACCTATACCGAGACATGCAAAAACTACATGATGATATTGCAAATCAAATGTTGGACCAAAATCAAAAACTTGAAGCAATCGCAGACAGTATTGCTGCAATTAAAAAGCATCATTAGGGTCAATAAAAACATGCCTTTGTCTATTTTTAAGCAGTATACAAGATGGCTCCTATAGCGAAACATTCCAAAGAAAAAGTTCAAGTCGTTAAGGAACTGCATAGACCTGTGAGACGAAACTTTCCTCGCCGACGTGTAATAATCAAAGGTTTCGATGACTCCTGGCAGTCTGACCTCGCACAAATGGATCTCTATGCAAAATCCAATCGTAATTTCAAGTTCTTCCTCGTGGTGATTGATTGCTTTTCAAAGTACGTGTGGACGAGACCGCTGAAAACGAAATCCGGTGAAGAGGTAACTCGTGCCTTTGAGAGTATTCTCAAGGAAGGACGGCACCCGAAAAATCTCCAAACCGACCAGGGTAAGGAATACTACAATAGTTGCTTTCAGAAACTAATGAAGTCATACGGAATCAACCATTATAGTACATTTAGCGGAATGAAAGCTGTAATAGCTGAACGAGTAATTAGAACGTTGAAAGATCGGCTCTACAAGTACTTTAGTTTGAATGGCACCTATAAATGGGTGGATATTCTACCGGAAATTGTCAAGGACTATAACCATCAAAAACATTCCAAGACGAAGATGAGACCTGTGGACATTAATAGGAAAAACGCTCGAGATATTAAAGTTTACAATAACTTGAAAATTTTTGGACCAAGAAAATTTAAAGTCGGAGATGTTGTGCGAATAAGTAAAACCAAACACGTTTTTGATAAAGGTTTCCTTCCTAGCTGGAGTACGGAATTATTTAAAATTACACAGGTTAAAATAACTAATCCGGTTACGTATATTTTGGAAGATATGAACGGAACACCGATTCAAGGGAGCTTTTACGAAGAAGAATTGCAAAAGGCAGCCTATCCCGATGTGTATCTCGTCGAGAAAATTTTACAACGAAAAGGAAAACAGGTTAAAGTTCGGTGGCTTGGGTTTGATTCGAGCCACGACAGTTGGATTGACGGTGAAAACAGACTGTAATTCCAAGATCAACCACAAATTTATGATGTATGCTAAACAATAAAAATGCTAATTTGATCATATTTTGTTTTATTTAAACATATAATACTAGATATGTACAATATAATTGGGAAACAAATAACACATATACTAATGTGCCTATTATACAAATACATAAATTGATTTATTCTAATTTGGTAATTTGTTGGGCTTCGTTGGAAATCTCCGTGGCAACGTTTTCATTCATGATGGATTCTATACTTTTAACCAGGTCAGAATCATACAATGGCTCAAGAGAATGATGCTGATTTCGCAGTGTGTTGCCTCTAGCGAACCACTTTAAGTTCTCAAGTCGGAACTTGAGAGCATTACCTATATCTACAGGATGGGAGACATTGTACCACTCTTTAACTAGTTGAGCATTAGTATTTTTCTTCAGCACTTTGTTTATAGTTGCATGGAAAGACACTCGCTGCCTGCGTATGAGGTACCATTCGCTCTTACTAAGAGCCAACAGAGCCATGCATCTCTGTTTTTTGTGGTTGATGGACTTTGGAGCTACTCGATGGACTACGTCTTTCCTCAAGCGTTTTACTACCTGATGCTGTATTTTGTTAGAGACCACGTTCAGAATCTCACGATGACGTTCCGATGCTTTGACAGATTCCTCTTCTAGTCTAACTCGATGCAGTTCGGCTTTGGCCCTAGCTTCCTCAGCTTGAATACGTTCTTTTTCAGCCTTAACTCGTTCCTCTTCAGCTCGCATACGATCTCGATCTGCTTTGTTTCTCTCTTCTTCCGCTTGTAATCGTTCTTTTTGCATTTGAATCATCTCAGCCTCAGCGGTATTCTTTACTTGTATCATAATTTGCTTAAGTTCATCCAACTCAGTCATCAAATGCTGGTTTTGTGCAGAAATTAGGTCGTTGTGTGCAGAAATTTGTTTGAGACGCATTTCCTCGTGATGTTTCTCGTAAGTGATATATTTCATTGAGATGCGTTTAATTAAAGTGTAGAGGATGCGAATTTCTGTAGCTTTCTTGCTCCGCATCTGCATAAGCAGCATTTCAAAGTCGATGGCGCTCATGCAAATGTATTTCTTTTGAGTTATGTTTGCATCTTGAATTTCTTCGTATTCCATTGTTGGCTGCTGCGTCTTGAGCAAATCCATAAAATTATATATTTTTTTCTGTACTCACCAATGTAACCACACCACTCCAGGACATTATCATCGATGAGCACTTTGTCTGTCCACGTCAGCTTCCAGAAGAAAGCGTTACATCTATCATTTTCAATGTCGAGACCAAATTTGAGACATACTTCCGTATAGGTTAATTTACCCATCGGCGTAACCCACAGTCTAACATCTTGATCACTTTCAACTTTATTGTGTTTAGGTTGAATAGATGCCATCTTGGAATTGTACTATGTTAATCAATTGTTGCAAACGAACTGAAATTTTTTCTTCTTTGTTAAGATGACTAAAGGATGTATCATGTGACGTCACAGAAAAAGGGAGGGAGGCCCGCTAAGAGGGGCCATGATTGCCAGATTTCCATATTTCCCTAGATCCCGGAAAAACAAACTTAGTGCGTATTGTTTCTTTAAACAGCGATGAGAAAAATCCCTATACCTAGGGAAAACACACGATTGAATTGATTATCTTGGCAATGTCGCATCATGATGATAGCTAATGGAATGTGGAATATGCATTGTATGCTGTGTTGACAAATTTAGAGCAAAATGCTAGTTCAAGTTTAAATCGACCAATGAGAGCACGGCTTATGACTTCACAGAAAAAGGGTAGGAGGCACTCCGTAGAGTGTGTTGAAGCTAGAGAGATAACAAAGTTCGCTATACCATTCGTTCTAATAGGAAGTAAAACAATGTTCTGTATTTAAAATTTTATTTCAAAGCTACCCCTCACAAAACACAACGTCAACCACGGAACAAGAAACTAACCTAACCCTTCACCTATCACAGTCTCACACGGACACGAACCACAGAACACACGACGTTACAACCTGTCACCACACTTTTTTATTCACATGAAATTTATAATAAATTAGGTATTTACTAATAGTTTTTTCATTTTCCTTTATACATTATATCCCTCAACATTATTCATCATACAATATAACCATACCTTTTCCTAACATATGACAGAAAGTGGAGGGAGGTATGGCTCAACCAACCAATGAGGGTGTAGTTTATGACGTCATGGTAAAGTAGTGGGAGGTCCGCTAAGAGGGGCCATGATTGCCAGATTTCCATATTTTCCCTAGATCCCGGAAAAACAAACTTAGTGCGTATTGTTTCTTTAAACAGCGATGAGAAAAATCCCTATACCTAGGGAAAACACACGATTGAATTGATTATCTTGGCAATGTCGCATCATGATGATAGCTAATGGAATGTGGAATATGCATTGTATGCTGTGTTGACAAATTTAGAGCAAAATGCTAGTTCAAGTTTAAATCGACCAATGAGAGCACGGCTTATGACTTCACAGAAAAAGGGTAGGAGGCACTCCGTAGAGTGTGTTGAAGCTAGAGAGATAACAAAGTTCGCTATACCATTCGTTCTAATAGGAAGTAAAACAATGTTCTGTATTTAAAATTTTATTTCAAAGCTACCCCTCACAAAACACAACGTCAACCACGGAACAAGAAACTAACCTAACCCTTCACCTATCACAGTCTCACACGGACACGAACCACAGAACACACGACGTTACAACCTGTCACCACACTTTTTTATTCACATGAAATTTATAATAAATTAGGTATTTACTAATAGTTTTTTCATTTTCCTTTATACATTATATCCCTCAACATTATTCATCATACAATATAACCATACCTTTTCCTAACATATGACAGAAAGTGGAGGGAGGTATGGCTCAACCAACCAATGAGGGTGTAGTTTATGACGTCATGGTAAAGTAGTGGGAGGTCCGCTAAGAGGGGCCATGATTGCCAGATTTCCATATTTCCCTAGATCCCGGAAAAACAAACTTAGTGCGTATTGTTTCTTTAAACAGCGATGAGAAAAATCCCTATACCTAGGGAAAACACACGATTGAATTGATTATCTTGGCAATGTCGCATCATGATGATAGCTAATGGAATGTGGAATATGCATTGTATGCTGTGTTGACAAATTTAGAGCAAAATGCTAGTTCAAGTTTAAATCGACCAATGAGAGCACGGCTTATGACTTCACAGAAAAAGGGTAGGAGGCACTCCGTAGAGTGTGTTGAAGCTAGAGAGATAACAAAGTTCGCTATACCATTCGTTCTAATAGGAAGTAAAACAATGTTCTGTATTTAAAATTTTATTTCAAAGCTACCCCTCACAAAACACAACGTCAACCACGGAACAAGAAACTAACCTAACCCTTCACCTATCACAGTCTCACACGGACACGAACCACAGAACACACGACGTTACAACCTGTCACCACACTTTTTTATTCACATGAAATTTATAATAAATTAGGTATTTACTAATAGTTTTTTCATTTTCCTTTATACATTATATCCCTCAACATTATTCATCATACAATATAACCATACCTTTTCCTAACATATGACAGAAAGTGGAGGGAGGTATGGCTCAACCAACCAATAAGGGTGTAGTTTATGACGTCATGGTAAAGTAGTGGGAGGTCCGCTAAGAGGGGCCATGATTGCCAGATTTCCATATTTCCCTAGATCCCGGAAAAACAAACTTAGTGCGTATTGTTTCTTTAAACAGCGATGAGAAAAATCCCTATACCTAGGGAAAACACACGATTGAATTGATTATCTTGGCAATGTCGCATCATGATGATAGCTAATGGAATGTGGAATATGCATTGTATGCTGTGTTGACAAATTTAGAGCAAAATGCTAGTTCAAGTTTAAATCGACCAATGAGAGCACGGCTTATGACTTCACAGAAAAAGGGTAGGAGGCACTATACGCTATACCATTCGTTCTAATAGGAAGTAAAACAATGTTCTGTATTTAAAATTTTATTTCAAAGCTACCCCTCACAAAACACAACGTCAACCACGGAACAAGAAACTAACCTAACCCTTCACCTATCACAGTCTCACACGGACACGAACCACAGAACACACGACGTTACAACCTGTCACCACACAAAACACAACGTCAACCATAACATCATCATTTCAGCCCCCTTTACATAACCTCACTATTACACACCATCCAGACACCACCAACACACACCGGGGGCCCCCACGAAAGCACACCCATAACCTATAAACACATAACCTATACACACATAGGACACCAAACATCAGCCCCCACACCAATGACACCGGGGGGCCACAGCCCCCACGGAAACACACCCAAAGACAACATAACCTATAAACACATAACCTTACACCATACCCCACACCAATGACACATAACCTTACACGGGGCCCCAGCGGAGACCCCCACGGAAGCACACCTATAAACACATAGGACACCATACATCAGCCCCCACACCAACGACACATAACCTATACTCACATAACCTTACACGGGGGCCCTCCACCGACATACACACAACACAGGGACCACAGCGGAGCCCCCCACGGAAGCACACCTATAAACACATAACCTTACACCATACATCAGCCCCCACACCAATCACACATAACCTATACCCACATAACGTTACACGGGGGCCCTCCACCGACATACACACAACACGGGGGCCCCAACGGAGCCCCCAGAGGAACCCTACGGGGGCACACCACACCCAAAACACTAGATGCGCAGCCCTAAGCCACTTCCGGTCTAGAAACCCCGTTGTTATTCTACTACTGACCTTTTCAATTCTCGAAGTGTATTTATATTGTAAATTTATTCAATAATAGTATGATGGTATGAAAATTTGTATATTATTTTTTATTCAGGAACAGAACGTTATTAGATTTTGCTTATTAAATATGCCTCAGCATCCTAAATGTTCATTCTTATCCTTGGCGAAATAATTTTTTAGTTAATTATATATAATGGTGAACTATTTAGCATAGGTACATAAAAAAGTGCAAATATGCAAATGCATATAGGTATATTATCTTGAAATTTTTAAAATGATTTTGGTCGAATTTCGACCACTGGGCGACCGCTAGTTTGACATTAAAGCATAATTATATCGAAAGCATTTATCATGTCACGGTTAGGAGTTAGTAACGAAGATTTGTTGGGTGTGTTTGTGGTGCATTCATCCATTGTCTACGACAGATTATTTTTTTTTTGCTATTTAACAAACTGCCTGTGTGTTTTACACTTGGGAATGATCTGCGTGATGGTGTCATGAGTATGTTTTGGTCTATTTGGATATTGCGGAAGAAAGGTTACAAAGACTCTTTCATTATCAAATTTTCCATAAATGATTATCAAATTAAAGTATTGTCCATTTGATTTTGTTGATTCTTTCAAAAAATAGTAATGATAATTCAGATCTCTCTAATAACCGCTCAGAAATTTTAGTTTTTTCAAGTTTATACAAAAACCGTTAAAGTAGGTATGGGGTTGTAAGCATAAATTACCAATAATTTTTAGCGCAGAATCCACTGGCATTGAGAAAAAAGGTTGCCACTTGAAAAAATCAGTTACAAAATTTTCGATATTCGGGGCCAATTTCTACGCAGTCAGTATAATTTTTTTGAACAGTTCCAAAGATTTACGAAGCTTCAAGTTTTATTCAGACAAATTTTGGCAATTTTTGACCTGGCCCTCTTTGTCTGTAGAACTTTAATTCTATTCCACCTTATGTATCAACTATCCTATATAAGCAACTGCTTATGTACCACCCAATATCACATTTGCTTGTAAGATTTTTTAAACTCACACGTATAACTGTAACTTTTCTTCGCCCCATATTTCAATTGCGTACATTGCTTGCTGCTTGCAAGCATACACACACACCTATCCCAAAGAAAATATCGCTCAAATAACAATTTTTTTTTCGATACATTTCACTCGATTTTAAGCCCACTAGAGTGAAAATCGTTACAAACACCCTGTCCGATATATTTTTATGGCATATCATGACAATCAAGCTAGATATTTATGATGAAAATTTGACATTTACATTGATTTTTACAGTCTTTTGCAAATATTTTTCGATTTTCAGAAAAACTGAATATTTTACGTTTTAGAAAATTATACGGAATCAAGCTAGAACATTTCTTTATGTAATACAATCTAAAATATTATTAGAGAAAACAGTGTAGATTCATTGAAATTTACTGAAGTGTAGTCCCTTAATTATCTGATTTTCTGGAATAATCACTGAGCATAAATAAAATAATTTGGTCAAGTGCGAGTTGGACTCGCATTGTAAGGGTTCCGTATCACCTTCAAGATTCGCTGTATTTAGTTTTCTAATTTGGCCCCCAAAAATTAACATTAGAGTTTTATTTTACTAATAAACTTTCTGGGAAGCCTTTTATAATCTATTGTCTGAATTTTGAGGCTCTATAGATTGGAAGATAAAGGGCACAATAGGTCAAGTTTTAAATTATAAATTGTTAAATTTGTTATTCAAATTATTTAAAAATACAAATAAAATATATTTTTCAAAATTTAAATAGTATAGTTTCTAAAATGGGAATTAAGTCGATGTTTAATATCTTTGCTAAACAAATGATTTAAAAATATGATATATTTGTAATTCACATAATGAGTCTTTTATTTGATATATTACATGATTCGTTTGAAAATTGAATTTTTATTTTCCATTTAATTGTACAATTTGTCCCTAAAATTACCATGGAGGTTTTCTAATAATTTTTCTTATAAATTTCAAGTGAGCCCCAGTACCCCTAATTATTTTCAAAATTTTAGGTAGTATGGTTTCGGAAATAAAGCGAGAAATGAGAATTTTTTATATCTTTATGTTAATATCTTGTAAACAATTAATTTTAAACATATATATTTGTATTTCTCATAACGAGCCCCTTCATTTGATATATTGCATGACACGTTAAAAAAATATTTTTTATTTTCCGTTTATTTCTATAAATTGCCCCCCATTATTAATATTAAAGATTTCTTTGTATTTTCCCTGTAAATAAAAAAATTAGGTCTTATAGTTTGGGGAATAAAGGGGGGAATGGGTATTTTTTTAAATATTTTTTTAAATATATTTTAAAATATTTATTTAAAAATATATATATATATATTTGTATTAGTCATAATGAGCCCTGTGATTTGATATATTACATGATACGTTAGAAACAAGTTTAATTTTTTATTTTCCATTTAATTGTTTTATTTGTCCCCCAAAATGAATATTAGGGGTTTCTCCTTATTTTTCCAGTAAAGTTCAGGTGAGGCGCTATACCTATTTTTTTTCAGAATTTTACAGCTTGTGGTTTCGGAGATAAGGGGGGGGAGGAATGGGTAAATTTTTTTATATTTTTGTTAATAACTTTTAATTAATTTATTTTAAAAATATGAAAAAAATATATTTGTTTTCGTCATAATGAGCCCTTTTATTTGATATATAACATGATGGGTTAGAAATAATTTTAATTTTATATTTTCCATTTAATTCTATAATTTGCCCCCCAAAATAAATATTAGGGGTTTTTCCTTAATTTTCCAGTAAAGTTCAGGTGAGGAGCTATAACTCAATTTTTTTTCAAAATTTTCTAGCTTGTGGTTTCGGAGATAAGGGGGGGGGGAATGGGTAAATTTTTTTATATTTTTGTTAATGTCTTTTAATTTATTTATTTTAAAAATATGAAAAAAATATGTTTATTTTCGTCGTAATGAGCCCTTTCATCTGATATATAACATGATGGGTTAGAAACAATTTCAATTTTATATTTTCCATTTAATTCTGTAATTTGCCCCCCAAAATGAAAACTAGATGTTTCTCCTTATTTTTCCAGTAAACTTCAAGTCAGAACCTATGAAAGTATTTTTTTTCAAAACTTTACGTTTTATAGTTTCGGAGATAAGGGGGGGGGGAATTGGTAAATTTTGGTATATTTTCCTTAATATCTTTTTAATTAATTTTTTTTAAATATGAAAAAAATATATTTGTGTTCATCAGAATGAGACCTTTCATTTGATATATTACATGATGAGTTTGAATTTTTTTTTATTTTTAAATTTTTATTTAATTCTATAATTTGCCCCCCAAAATTAATATTAATGGTTTCTCCTTATTTTTCCTTTAAAGTTGGGGCAACGTTCTATATTTTATATTTTTTTCAAAATTTTAGGTTCTGTAGTTTCGGAGATCAGGGGGGGGAACGGTCGATTTTTTTAGTTTTCCCCTCCAGAAGTACCCCTTAAATCAAAATTTCTTCTTTTGCGATATGTGCTCCTGATCAAGTCACCAAACTATACCTTCATACCAAATTTCAACCTCTTCCGTCCAGTAGTTTAGCAGAGAATTGCTGTGATGTGAGAGAGGCAGAAATCCAGAGTGATATTATAAGGGTATCCGTATATTGTATATACGGAACCCTAAAAACGTGCGGACGAATTGATAACCTCCTCCTTGGCGGTAGCTAAAGATCTTGTAAAGAACATACACTAATCGACTGACTGTGTTACTTTCTCCTAAGAAATTTGAGAAAAATTTCAGATGGTACAGTCTCCGAATTCTAAGATCTGAAATAAAGCTAAATGCGAGTAGGATTCTATTCTCCTTATTGCAAAAAAAATAAGAATAAATAAGCATCACTTTGTTCTTGATAGTTTTGCTTGGGAGATCTTTGGGGACCCCGCCTAGCACCAGAAGTGTCAAAAAGCTTTTCCTCTCATTGTCAGGTGTATATGTAGAGAACGCAGGACGCAGCACAAATGTTTTCTTTTCAATAAGGACTAGTATTTATGATTTTCTGGTAGAAACAATGTATTTAAGATACTTAATAGAAAACGTAAACTTATGCTCTATATTACAGTTTCAGTTTGATTACATTATTGTTTTATATCCAACTTCCCTACCAAAACAAACAGGGTATCTTATAATTAGACTACCCGATATTAGCAATTTGCTTCGTTAAACTTTGAGGTTGAAGTGTGCCGTTGCACCTCCATCCGCTCGATGATCGGCAAACGTAACACAATTAAAACAGGTCGACATTAATTCGCCATGATAGCGACCGACAACGCCATTACGGCGACTTGGGCGTTTGCAATCCGACAGACCATAATGAACCATATTCGTTACACTAGACTCAGTTCGGCGTATGTACACCGTTTCGTATGTGTTTACCGTAGTCCGGAGTTCGTAGTCAGTGTGGGAGCTCAGTGTTGAGGATTATTAACTACCTGGGACAACGCCAACATTCTACAATACACTGTTGCTCCTCTGGTTTCAGCAATCTACATCGGAACGCTCTCGAATGAATGATTGTAGACAAGGGGTTAGAGTGGCGGTAAATAAATCAGTTCGGTGTGGAGGTCATTCGTCATTTCAATAACCGGAATAACTGGGGTGTTCTCTTGCGGAACGTGAACAGGGTTGAACATAGTAATTAATGTAAAGACTTTGTTTCTGTTAATAGAAATTTAGGATGTTGTATAGTAGTAACTGCACTTTTTATTTTCATGGGCCTTCTTTGATTTCTTGTTGGCGAACTTCCTAGTCCATATCTTTCTAAATATTAGTCTTACTAACAACTGCTTTAATTTAGGGATGATGTCCGATTTCAGTTAATAGATAGACTACTTCACAAGGAAGATTTGTATATATAATTTATGTATATTTCTTGCAAAACCGATGATCCATCATGATAAAAGAAACAATGCTTATTGTGGGCTCTCCTGACTCTCTCTAATGGATAAGTGGTTTTAACTAAATCGTGATTTATAAAGGATTTGAGCCTGTCAAACTACTTACACTTACCTACTCACATGGCTTACAACTGAAGGGTATTGTTCCATTTATTTTATTGGTAGGTATTTGTTCAAAACTCTAGAGTGCAGATAATGCCCTCATTTTGATGGAGACCTCGATTTAGACACAGATGATAATGAAGTCTACATTTCAGCTGGGGCAACTTTCTTAGGTTTGCTCGTTTAGCCGTTTTTGCTACTCGCGTATCCGGCGGTTGTCGTCTTAGGTAAATTGCTGGATGCCGCTCGTTTTGCAGGTGATTTCTTTGCTGTACTTTCGGTTCCGTCGCTGAAACTCTTGAAGACGATGCTGCCAATTTGAAAGAACTAAATGTACCTTTTCTTTAGTTTGTACTTTTTGTATTTCTTGGTGAAAAGCAGTACTTTCTCGGCATTGACCCTCTAATTGGCAGCAATATATTTCTTGATAGCTTGCAAAGACTATTCACCCCTCATTCCTTTAAACCTTTGATGACATTGTTACCCTTTCAGGTTTGAATGGATGGCAGTGTTTAGTCTTTGGGTGCTTGGCTTTTTGTTCTTCTCTTCTCACTAACTAGGTTTGAGATGAGTAATTTGACACCGAAGTGATTGAAGTAGTTAATTTGTTGTATTTTTCTATGATTTTGTAACATTTTTTATCTGCTGTTGTTCCCTTCAACCTTTGCACTAGTATATTCAACGTCAATCCATCGCTTTCCAGGCCGCTTAAGGTAGAATCCAAAATTTCATCAGTTACAATGTTTGTGGTGTTCTTCTATATGATGCCACATCGTACTCTTTCGGTGTAGGTTCTACTCGCATACTTGATATGTGTTCGTATGCTTTCCTTGTCTTTTCGTCCTTCAGCAATTCTTCATTCAATGACAAGTTTGGGTGGTTCCACTTATTATTCTAGGTCTAACCAAAAAATGGTCTGAGTCTGCATCTGCACCCGTTAGATTTCATCCGTATAAACAATTGCTGATAGCCTTGTGTATGATGAGTGTATGGTAGATCTGATTTCCAGTGTTGCTATCACTACAACCCATTTTTGTTTTTAAGTATATTCTTGCGTTCAAACAATGAGGATTTTGGGTGCATATGTTCTGCCGTTGCGAAATCTATTAGTCGGTACTCTTCGTCTTCTCGATTTTAGTATTAAAATGCATATATTTCAATTACAATTAGTCATCCCAAACCATTAGGACCAATGGTTGGTATTCATAAACGTATTTTTCAAAGAGGGTACCAATTATTTTTGACTTTCAAATGTCGATTCCGTTGATAAAAAAAACAATATTATTTTGACTAAGTTCCTTACTCCTTTAAATTATAAATGTTAATATATTTATGACATCAACTTCTATACTGAAGACAAACAAACAATGAAGGTACTTTAAAAGGTTTTATTGTACATTACCAGTTCGACGAATCTGTTTCATAACTTCATAAATAAGTACTAGAGTAATTGGAGTGAATTTCTTTACGAATCACTTATTTAGCCTATTGTACAAGCAGTTCCATGGTAGCAGTAGAGTTGATATTCGTAGTTGGTTTCCCAGTAACGTTAACAACGTCTTTGGTATTCTACAAAGTTGAAAGATCTTTACTCTTTATTTGCTGATTGAGATGAGTAAATGGTCATATTGAAATTCAAAAATACCTGAAATTATTCTATATCCTTCTGAGCTAGAAAATCTAATACTATTTTTGTTTCAGGAGGAAGAATGTTAGTCATCATTGCAGTAGTTCTTCTGTCAATATATAACTACGGTAATAATTATAGGTTGCATAGTGTCTTATTATACTTGAATTTAAGCTACTAATCCTGTTATACAATGTCATTATGCTTTCTTAAATTGAAAACCAGACCCGGTTGATGTGGAGTAAATTATGGCTTCACACAAGCCGTAACAATTTAGGTCAGATGAAATGAGCTATGTAGAAAAAAATATTAAAATCGCCGATTGGAGCCAGCTCTAAGGAATTTTCGTGCTTCATATCTCCAAATGTAAGGAACTGAAGTAAAAAATTAAACATTTTATAGCTTAGTAGTGCTCCTACTGAAACCTTTCTCATACCATGTTGATCCCATAATCTACTGGGAGTAATATCCATCCTTAAACAACGAAGTTGCTTGGAGGCAACTCTTCCAAGATGAAAAATATCATGACGCGAAACATTGAAGAAGCAACTTTTTGGCCTCGGGAGAGTTGAAGTAACTAACAAAGGCTCTTTACTTCCCAGTTTCTGGGTGTTAATGGGATTATTTCAGTATCACAGTATCCATTTTTGTATCACAAGCAGTGTTTAAAATTTTTTTATCTTCTTGGTTTGGCATATGTAATTTGTAATTGTAAATATTGTTTTCTAAGTAGTCCCTCCGAATACCGATTCGGTGTACTTAATTAATAAATAATAGAGTATCGAGAAATCTTAAAGTTAATTATATTAAATAAATTTAGCGGTGTTGTAAACCATCCCCGACTTATAATGGTTCTCTCAGTGTCATCATTACATTGCAGATTTTCCGTTATATATTCCTCAAGGCAATTTCATGTTGAGCGCCCAGTATTTACAACTGTATACAGTTTCGATTGTTGTTCTCATGCTGAAGCTATCGCCATAACTTTCGACGTGCCTTTGTATTTAATTGCGAATGCGAAATCTATTGCCATCTAGCGATCTTCTTCTTTGTTTGAGGCATTATACTATTATAAAATAATATGGCATAAAGGTTAGCTCAATAACGGTTTTTAGTGTTACATTGAAACACGTATGGGTAAAATTCACGGTCTTGTTTGCTGGGATAATTTGTTAGGGTTTGGATGAGAACAGAAGTATCTGAATTAAACTTTGACTAAGCATTTATAAAGTTGAACCTGAGATTTATTTCTTTTAAGTTGTGTCTGTACACAATTACCTGTAGCTGTCCGTTTGATTGCTTGTTTTCTGACTTCGTTGTCAATGGCTTTAGAATATGTGATGAAAATGTAAATTGCAAATTGAAAGTTTAATTTATGACATTTAAGTTGACATAAGATTTTTGTTGTTTTCAAATATACAGGTAGCACAAAAAATTCTAAACATCATGTATTCAGTTAAACAGCGCCATTAAACTTTCCACCGCTATATTTTCAAATAATTCAGGCTCGAAGTGTAACTGTTTTTTATTTTATTTAATAATAGTACGATGGAAAACAGCTTTCAAGTTGGAAGAATTTGAAAGAGTTGTCTTTAGAATTTATAAGTGGCGTTCCTAGGTACGATTTTGTTATAAGGTAGGTAGCGTATTCGCCAAAAATGCGATCAAAGAATTCTGCTGTTTCAGTGATCCCATAAGGGAAAACCTAGGAAAAACCTTATGAACTATCCGGATACTGGGTTGTCCAAAAGGAGATGACCATAAATAATTTCTTCCTTAATTGTCGGTAACCAGATACGATTGAATTCTATAGAAGTAGAAGCGATACAATCGTCTTCATTCAAAAGAATTAAGGAAGACTCTTTTATTTTTCGTTTTGTGTTATGTTGTTCTTTGTGAAGTATGGTTGAATTGTCAAATTGTATTTTATTCCAGGCCACTTATAATTCTAAAGACAAACAACTCCTTCAAATTCTTCCAACTTGAGAGCTATTTAACTTAATAATTGATCTTTAGAATTTTTTGTGCTACCTGTATATTTAAAAACAACAAAAATCTTATGGCAACTTAAATGTCATAAATCAAACTTTCAATTTGCAATTTACATTTTCATTACATATTTTAAAGCCATTGACAACGAAGTCAGAATCGACTTTGAAACGTTTGGTACTTTGTTTCAATTTACAGCTTTTTATTTTAATTGTCGTGTTATTCCCAAGAAAACATAAAAATATTTAATACCATGCCACAAATAACATTTAGAAGACAATTATCGATGTTTTTATCGAAAATTTAAATGACGATATTGGGATTTCTGGCTCTTGGTAGTATTGGGGATGGTCAATAGTTTGTCCCAATTATAACCTCTTATGATACCAGATACCTCTGTTTCTGGCGTCCATATTTTAGCAAAATATCGAATTATGCTCAGATGGTATATTTTAGGTGGCATGTGTGACACATAAAACTAAAATTGACTTTAGAATCCAAATATGTAATAATCTACAGGGTCTACGTTGTAAAAAATACAACTTCGATATGAATCAACAGCATGTCTCAGGATTTCAGTAAAAGTATTTTTAGTTTACATCTCTCACCACCGGTTATCTTCCCCTGGGATGAGATTTAAAAAAAATGTATATTACTATTTATAACCAAAATCGACCTAAAAAAGTTAATTAAATCATTAAAATTGAATATTTAACCTCCGCGGACTACAGCAGACTTGCTATTCAATAAATTGACGAATCTGAGTCTATAATAGCAGATTTTATATGATTCAAATCTATGTAATTCCATACATTTCCTTACTAAAAATACGAGTAAATTTTTAAAAAAAATCAAAATGCTAGATTTTTAGCAATTTTTGAAGGTTGTGGTGTTAAAAAACAAGAACGCTTCGATAAAAATGTTAGACCTCTTTTCACGATACATTTATAACGGTATGCTGATTTGTCAACTCAAATTCGAACGGTTGTGCGCATTACGTCACGTTGGAGTCAATAGATTCATTACACGATACCGTTATATTATTATTATTATTAGTTTTATTAATATTACTAAGAAAAATGCAAACCGAAATACTAAAGGTACGAACATTAAATATATTGGATTTCCAAAAAATGAGGATTTAGTGAAACAATGGATAAATGCTTGTTGTTGAAAAGATAAAATTAATTCAAAATTAATAAATTAATTGAACATTCAATCATTAACTGTTACACATGTTCGATAATATATCCAATATCCAATTCCGTTGTATTACAAAAATAGGTCTTTGAAACTAATTACTGATACGAAAACGCTACTCTCTTATGTGTTTAGCTTTCAGAATTTTAAATTTTGACTCCAACGTGACGTCATACAGACTGCTGGATGCGCATCGGCATACCGTTATAATATTTTATCCTCACACCTCGTTGGTGTTCTGAAAATAATTTTCTCACTAAAACTCAAACAACAGCAACCGTCTCGAATTGGGATGCTTGATATGTATCGAAATATCATAATATATCGATATATCCTGTCGATATAGGGAATTAATCCGATATTATCGAATCAAATGTCGATATATAATATCCATATATTTTACCCGATCAATATCGTACAAAATTAAATGCATTTCACAATGATGACAATTTTGACTTAGTTACTATTTTTAAGGCATAAATACTTTCTGTAGACCTTTACACCCTTTGTAACACGCATGCGCGTTCGCTATGTTGACAAGGCCGTAATTCGAATGTTTCGGACATTTTTTTCAAATTTGAATACTGAACAGTCTTCATTACCCTTATTAAATATGAAATTGAATGAAAAATTAATAGATGGTGCTTCATTAGTGCATTCTACAATAGAAACATATTCAATTAGGACGATGGTTAAAGTTCCATGGTCGTTCACAAGGTGGAAATAAGGCAGAATTAGTTGACAGGTTAAAAAAAACGTGTTCACAATAGTATTCAATAGTTATTAGAAGATTTTACCCAGCGTGACCAAATTTAGTAGAAAACTACTTTTTTGGTAGTTTTTAGATATATTTCTAGTGCTTTTGGTAGAGAAGAAATGTTTAGTAGATTTTAGTAGTTATTACTAAATATTTGCACGAATCTCATATGAGAGCAAATTAATAAAAATTATGCACACATATAAGATTAAGTTACAGTAATTTGTGATTTTGTCTCTTTTTTTAAATACAACGCTGGATAATAGTCGTAAATCGTACATATTTGGTGTCATTGACGTTCTTAGAGCTTGTACCTTCATGCTCTAAGTTGTCAGTCTTCAACCTTAGAGCATGTACAGTCTGGAGATAGCCTGCAATCCACAAAATCGTGGCAAGGCTAGAAAGAGGGGGAATCGAGACAGTAACAGGCTATTTCACTTGGTGGGTGAAAGCAACCAATGAACAACATGCTGATGGTGTTTCATTGGAAGCAACTCCAGCTCCCAAACGAGTGAAACAGCTCTTGCCCTCTCTCTCTTTGGTGTTACCCCGACATGTGTAAAGTGCAGGCTATCTCCAGAAGGTACAAACCTCTTAGCTTTAAAAGGGGGTAGATTTTTTAGTAGGTTCTGCAAATGCATTGGTAGATTTTAGTAGTTTTTTCTCATGTTGGCAGTAGTTTTTCTTTGTGAAATATGGTCACACTGATTTTACCATCAACCTGATTTTAGTCGACAAACTGGACATTACAAAGTAACAAAGTATTGAGAGAGTTGTTGTTTGCTTACTTAGATAGTCGGGGAATTTAAAACTGAAACTGCCCCAATAAGGTTTCAGAAAAAACTGCACCTCTTCCTTTGCTTTATGACAGACTAGTTAAATACAAATTACATAGGATATATCTAAAAGATCGATATATTTTATCGATATATCAGAAAATACCGATATTTTTGGCTCATGAACATCCCTATCTGGAATATCTAAATCCTTAACTTTTCCATTCACACCAAGTCTCAACCGTTTATGATTGATAACGTCGGATCGCTTTTTGATTCGACAACGATTTCTAGAGCGTTGAGTAGGCGTTAAAAAATATCTAACCGTCATTGTTTACATGCAAATTCTCATCCTGTCGTCTGTCGGAAAACAATTGTTTAATTTATGGTTTTATTATTGAGGCACTATAAAAGTTTTGTTCGACGTTGTCCGTCGTGCAGTGTTCGTGCGTTGCATATAACTTTTTTTTTCACTCTCCCGGCTCTCTATTGTTTCTCGCATCGCATCTCTCCCATTTTTTTCCCATCTCGCTCGTTCTGATTTTGTTCGCGAATTTTTCGCGTGAATATTATGTGTTGAATGTCAATTGAAATGACTTGTTACGAGTTTATTATACGATATGATTGTTGTGAAATTATATCTATGTTTTTTTCTGCGATTGTTTTAAAATGACACGGTTCTTCGAGCGCGATCTATTGAATTTCGAATCAATTATATAGAACCATTGTAAAAATTACAATGTAGAAGTCTGGCAATTTTAAAATTGAAATCCCAAAGACAAATGGAAAATTTTCAAAGACAAATATAACAAAAGACAAATGAATTAGGTGTAGTTTGTAGGCGTGACAATAAAACAAAAGCCGGTACAAAAAAAAACTCATACAGATAAATATGTGCTTTCATATTGTTGATTGCATTGTGCTAAAACCCAAAAAGCTAATATATATTTTTCTTGCATCTGTCCGGAATAATTTTCTAAAATACCTACTGAATCGATTTTAACAGCACTTTGAGAGGATTGGAGTAATAATGGCTAGAATTTTGTTTGGTTGACGTCATAATGAACTTGACTAGAACACGGCAGAATGAAAGTTGTTAAGTGGGAGTTAGTGTATTGTACAAAAGAATGACACCTCGAAGAGAGTATTCAATATCTCTGACAGATGAAGTTAACCTGAAAATTTCATCGTGACATTCTAACCTAGGAATTACGGGGAACAGCAATTACATGGAACGAGTCCAGATTCGTAACCTCTATGTGCTAGTTTCCCCGAAAATCCTAGATGTCGGTCTTTACATCTCGCGTCTTCATACTTATAACCTGTCAACAAAGTTACTTGACGTCATTTCAACATAAAAATTACTAAAATATGAACAAACAAAATTATAAAGTCCTAACTTGTTTTACATATTATCTTTGTCTTAATTATTAAATAATAAATCTGATTAATTAAATTATGATTTCAATCTTACTTTAAGATTGCAGGTACATACTCTGTTATGTTAGTTTCAGTTCTTTAACGTGAAATTAATTTCTTTATTAGATCAGAAATATAGTCATTAATTTAGGCCATTTTGCAAATTGTTTTTAATTTTTGCTTGTTTTTGGATAAGGGAAATATATTTTTATAAGAAAATATAATCAGTAAATGTAAGTTTTCTGTATATATTGACAGTTCAATTTTTTTATTGGATCAGTTATTCAAAGATATTGAAAGCTGAATGCTTTATATAAACCTGACAATTGGGAAAATCTCGGTTGAAATTGAGAAACACAAAAACGAAAATTATATTTCGAGATTTACACTTTGTTTTATAAACGACACGTGTTTCGGCATACAATGCCTTTATCAAGTTTCACAAAATACTAAAATTATTATTCTAACTACACCATTATATATACATATTACTTAACTAAACTAATTATACAGAGCCATTAAAAAGATTTAAAAGTGGGGATGGATTAAGATTTAATTGGTTATTTAATAAATCTTTTTAATGGCTCTGTATAATTAGTTTAGTTAAGTAATATGTATATATAATGGTGTAGTTAGAATAATAGTTTTAGTATTTTGTGAAACTTGATAAAGGCATTGTATGCCGAAACACGTGTCGTTTATAAAATAAAGTGTAAATCTCGAAATATAATTTTCGTTTTTCTGTTTCTCATTATGGATTTACATCAAGTATCAGCCGCAACAATTCAGTATCGGTTGAAATTACCATCAGATAATTGTGATGGGATGGTCTCTGGAAAATATAGTAGTTAGTGTATTTAAGTGTATTTAACCCACTTCAAAAAAAAGATAGTTTAAACCGAATTCTATTGAGGGGGATCCCGAAGTGGTCCCATAATTTTTTCAACGACATGACTTATATTATTTTTTAGAAAATCAGCAAAAACTCTTAACCTACTTCCTTCTATAAGTTACCTTTGGTTGAGGCGGTTATATTACATAAGGGAAAGGGCTCTATTAGAAACTCGAATGATTCCTAAAATGGCCCATCACTGAATGGTGCGTTTATAATTCTAACGATTGTCGATTGTTTTATTCTCAGATCCGTAACCTTTGCTACGTATCAGCGGCTGCCCTGTGTGTGAACATTTTGGTAAAATTATTCTATTAAATTTTTCATAAATATTCATTTAATTTAAAATTTATTTGTGAAGGAACGGTTGTTAATAATTCAAAAATTCCTTAATCTACATTAACAGCTAATTCATCAAATGACTTCGCATTGTAATAATTGCACCATATACTGAAAATGCAGTATTTACGTTTTTTTCTGTCCAATGAAATACGTAAACAAGCTAATGCATAAGAGCGAGAACCAAGAACGAACGAAAGTGCCTTTAAATGAACGCCGAATGGGAGAAAAGTAATTCTCGATTCGCAAGGATATCATTCTGATTATAAAATTAAGCCATTAAATCACTAAAAATTACCTTAACTAAAAAGCCAAAAGTGGGTTTTTGTTTTTTAACAATCTATTTATTTAATTTGATATCTACGAGTATCCCGAGTTAATACCGCTCTGTGCTTGTTTGTTTAAAATAACAAACAACGTATTTTACATTATAATGAAAAGTGTAAACAATAAAATCCTTGCTAGGGCGTTCCTCACAACTAGTTGTTTGTTGATAAGACTAACAAAGTCACCGTTGGCTTTTGTGTGAACAAAATAAATGACACAGACACTCATCACATTCTATGATTCTGTGAAGTTATACAGCGCGATCGGCATACAAAAACGACACTTCTGATTTTCGTGAACATCATCATATTTTAAACAACCAAAGTCTGTAATACATAAAACGTCCCGGTGTCTCAATCTCGTGTTGATAGAGAGACAAATAATTTCGTGTTTATTAGCGTACGCGAACGTCTTGATGTCGTGCCAACGTCGCTGTATCGTAATTATCGTGGAAATCTTCAAAGAACTTTGAAATAATTGACGACGAACTAAAAGAGAATGCAGTACAAGAGGAAAAACTAACATGGGGGGTGTTTGAAAGGTCGAAATAAATAATTGTCGTGATTCATTGCTCAGTACGTGCCACTAAACGAACTGTGACAAACAGAAATAGAAGAAATTCTAAGTGATATTAATGAGTTCGACGGTGTACAGTCGACTGGGTCTGGGGTAAATAACATTTGAAAGGTATCGGTGACGATGTTGCAGTTTCTGTCGCATAGCGAATTTAAACTCCATCCATCTTTTAGGAGACGGTGCAGCATTTATTTTTAACTAGGATTAACTAAACTGGTACAAACTGAAACGTTCCCACAAATTTGGTTTAATTTGGTAAAGCTATGCAAAGCTAAGGGTAAGAAGATTAAATCTTACTACGATCACATGACATCACTGAAGGTCGTCAGTAGCTACAAAACAAAACAAAAATGAAGAAAATCGGTTGAGAGACAGAGGAGAAAGTGGTACCAAATCGTTTTGCCTTTGCCTAATTATATATAGATTTAAGGAATCCCAGATGGTTTTCGTTTATTACTGTATGTGATGAACCATATTGTTTATATATTCATAGGACAAAAAAATAGTATATGTGGGGGATAACTAGAGTAAATTCAGGATCAGATGGTTTTGCGAGGTAGATTCTCTCAACGCGTCGTAACCAAGATCTGTTAGTGTTTAAGCACTTTTTGGGGAAATAACACCACAATTCACAATATTACTGTATATTTCCAAATGGTTTGGGGTATAGGTCAGTCCCATTGTCAATGACACAGAAACTATGAAAAAATTCTCAATTCTAAAATATAAATGTAAAACATTGCAATTTTAGATTTTTCGTAGTTTCATAGTCCCCGAAACGTATGGAAATATAAGGTAATTTCGAGAATTGTGGTGTTATTTCCCCCAAAAGTGCATAAACCATTGACAAAATATGCCACAACTATCCTTCAACAAACAACCAGATCTGTTGCCAACATTAGTTCAATGGTATATTAAATGTATTTTTTAAAGGTAGGTTCTCATGCGCGCCTGCCTGATCGTCAAGCCACTCAAGTTGATTTTGTACAGTTTTTCACAATAAGGAGAGATGTAATTTTTTTACGAGATACTCTTGTGGTTAAAGACCTTTGAAATTAAGTGCATTTGTTCTAACACGTCTTCAACGTCTTCTTTTATATAAATTACCGTTTAGATATAAGAATGAAAGCATAAAGTAGTTTAACGGCCGTTGTTTTCAGCATAAATTAAGATTTTTTTGGTAGAAATTGGCAAACAGTATTGTTAATTTCTTTTCGTATTCGAGAAAATACAAACATCATATTCCGTAATAAACGATAACCATCTTGCATGTCAACAAACGGTTCAAAATCAACTTGGGTCGTCAAGCTCCAAAAACGTGTTCTATAATACCACAAGTATAACTATTATTATTGACAAAAAATGGATGAGAACAAAAAATAATAAAATAAACCGATCCATATTTTTTCAATTAGTAAATGTATATTATAAAATATTATATCTTATGTTATCAACTAGATTAATAGTGTACATCTCATTTATTTCCAAAAATTTCCAAAACACCAAATATTAATTTATTTATGACTGTTTCTAATAGATTGATTGTTTTTTAGTATCTAATATTCGAATTACAAAATATATTTTCCAAAGAATGAATAGACTGTGGGCATCAGTACCTATATCCATATTTCTGTCAAATTCATTAAATCCTTTAAGTAGTTTTTGGTTAGTTTTAGAGATTCCTTACTCAACTTATTGAAAATATGGTCGAATTCATTGAATTTAGTAGAAAATTCTGTTTTCGATTTTAGAGATCGCTTTCAAAAACATGGTAAACTAAGAAAACGATATCCTTATTGCCTGGAATATAGTTCTTAAATGCAATAAGCTCCGCCAGATTTTCCAAACAATTTTATAAAATAAAAATGCTCTATTATCAATAAAGATTCAACAATATGGTGCTTTTGAATGAATTTATGTTTTTGATAACATTTAAAAACCCACTGATTTCAAACTTGTTATTGTTAATGTTTGAACAACCAACCACACAAAAAATAAATCTCGTATAAAAATATAAATAAATAGTACAACGGGGGAAGTCAATCATCTAAGACGAGAGAGAGAGAGTCACGAGAGTGAGTTTCCCTTATTAGAAATAGTATCATGGTTCACCAATAAACTGTTCTTAACAGTATTTCGTTACTATTTTTAACTTTCTATGATATCTTTCTAGCAAAACTGTTATAATCCCCCACAATTCTGGGCCTAAGTCACCAATAATTCGTGGATTTGTCTAATACAATTTCGATCTTAGGTAACAACACAGGAAAAAATCAATTAGGGTAAAATCCGGTGATCTCGCTAGCCATACGTTGATCCACATTTCAATAATTTCCCACCCTAAGAGTATTAAAATCAAGCAAAACACCAACCATCCTGGTGGTCTTAATAATATTCTTGTAATGGATTTGTCAGTTATTGGTGCTGTTATTTTAGTTTCCAAAAATTGAGGAATTTTTAATTTGCGTCAAAGAATATTGGCCCTACAAGTTATTTGCCCAATATATCATTCATTTAACTTCTCGATTAAGTGTGTGTTGATTTTCTCCATGGCCTCCATTAAAGTATCCTCATTGTTCGGTCGGGGAATCTTACGAGTTCGTTTCATTTTCCATGACATTTTCTCAAAATTTGCAGAAGGCAGGTATGAGTTCAACGTCCAAGACAGTGTAAAATTGTTCTAGTAGTAATAATGCTCTACTGAGTGGTAAAAGTAGCTTATCTTAGTATAATTCTCCAACTGACTTAATTCTCGGTTATCAGGTCATAGATCCTGTACTAGGGAAATATATAATATTTTCAGTTGTTTTCACATGGTTCATTTTTAAGTAACATTTTTGAGACTCTTCATCTAGCTCTCTAGAGATAATTTAAAAAAAGTTCAGGATCTAAATCGAACTCAGTTTTTTAATCTTCTGCAATACACGCTGTAAAAAATCTGTTATCTGCATATTTAAGCTGATTTAGCACATGTCCGTAGTTGGCAATTTATGTTTGCAAAAACATCAAGTAGTGCGTTCGTTGAACTTCTCCATCGGACTAATACCTCTCACTGAAATAAGAGTGTAGTAAGTACTGCAGATCAATTATATTATGCATGTATTACACTGATGTTCGTCTAGAAAAAAGGATTTCAAACCATGAGTGGTATTTTAGAGAAATCTAAAATGGTGAATCCAATATGGCGGTCAAAATCTGACAAAAATCTGCGCATTTGGCAAAAAGGCTTGTAAAATATCAAATTTCGACCAATCGGATTCGTTGTCAAAGGATTTCCGTTATGATTTTAATGGGGTCAGGAAACAACAATGCATAAGCTTGTAACAAAGTAGCATCTAGTAGTGCCACATAAAATTCTGAAGATTCCTTTGATGCATAGGTCCCGAAACGTGTGGAAATATACAGTAAGTAAGTAAAATATTGTGGAGTTATTCCCAAAAGGTGCTTAAACAGGCAACAATAATAGAATTTAAAGATAGAGGAAGGCAATTTCGAAAATTAACAGACTTTTGTCAAATTCTTTTGTAGGAAAATCCGAATTGGACTACGCTGTAACAGATAGGCAGGCACAAGAGTGACTCTATTTATCAAATGTGCCTAATCGTTTTTTTTTGTTTGTTCATTTTCATATGATTGTAAAAAACATCCAAACAAATTACTTTAAATATACTCACTAATTAATTTTACAAACCAGATTACTCTCTCCGTTGAATTTTAACGTACATAATTTTATCATGTAATACAAATTAAATTCAAAAACTGAAGTTTCCACTGAAAAATGGTCTCCATTGATTAAATTATTCACAGCATTAATTCAAACGAGTACATTAGCACAGTGTTACAAAGTGTCCTGTTACATGCATAAAAGTTTGCAATTATAAAATTATAAGGCAAACTTTCAAAACTCTTAACAATGTATTAATACACCTCGAATACAAAATAAAATTTTAAAAGAGTATTTTGCAGCTTGTTTCTCACTTTTACGAACACTTTTAGTACATTTATTACCTCTACAAGCCATAGCCGTTTTATACTTTTAATCTTCAAAAGAGTATAGCAGCAAGTTTATAACAAAGTTCACTCCGTTAAATTAATTCGCGTTCATTTATTAAGTAGCGTTTTAAGAGTTACACGGCATTTAATCCTTTTTCCTTTCTCTTCTTCTTCCTTCAGGCTAATATTAGCTTCAACCGGGGAACAGCCAATTTACACGGAATTATTTAAATGAGTAAGTAATCTTGAATATATTCTTAATGTAACTTTGAAGAGCTGAAAAGTGTATGAATAGCAATTTCCTAGAGATTTCAGCTGCAAAAATTCAATAGCTTTAATAAATATATTTAGTACATGTTTTTTTTACAAAAATTTTTAAGCATTATTTTAAAATTTATGTGCCAACCAGACAAAAAATCACATATTTATATGTTATAAAACTTTTGTATATCGTCTCACCAGTGGCGTACACATTTTATCTGGAAATATTAACAAGCCTTATTTTTTATGTTTATGATAACTTGTTTAATATATGTCACACAATTGCAGCTAATTTTCACTTGCATACACGTCACTTTCAAAAACCATTTTTAGAAATGATTGTAAATGGTTAGTAACCAGAACTTGTATTTGTAGGTTTTATGGAACGTACTTTATTATATCTTTATTATAGCTATTTAAGTGAATTATACGAACGTAGTAATGTCTACAATACACGACAGATATGGACTAGTAGACGAAAATGCAACAGAAGCCGGACAAATATATTCCAATTCTATTTAGTCAAAAACTCGTAGTACATCAAAAGTTAATTCTGGCAGGTAGACTGTCAAATGAAATACTGACACAAGTTCTAGGGGAAGAAATAGAGGTCTCAATATTGATCATCCAATTTTTTAGCAGTTATTGGAATTATGAGAGCTTTATGTAAAACTGAACTTTTATTTCAAAGTATTAGTATTTGTTCGAAACTGTGCTTTGCTCAATTTTACTGCATTTTCGACAGTTTGAAACATATATGATTTTTAGTTAATAACAGTTATAAGGGGATTTTTTGGATACTGATTTACTTTTTGTATCTGGAACTTATCTAAAAACTATGACTTGTTTGTGGGCATAGCTTTGCACCTTTGCATTAATCTGTTTGATGTCCAAAACTTCATATCATACAAAACTTCTAAACACCCAACCGAATATATCTATTGAAACTTTACTTAATATTTTGGATTGTTTTTGGTTTCAACTAGTTCAAGGTTTTTTAAATTACATTTAGTATGGAGTACTCTGTCTTTCAAAGATCTTTATCAAAAACCTTTTCATAAACCAAGTCATCTTCGGTCACATTTAAAATTTTGATTTTTGGTTAAGTAAGTTTTATTATCGTATTTTATAATCACCTATTTCAAGTATCTAATCGTTATTGGTTGTGAATCACAACACCAGCATTAGAGACCTGCTGAATATATCTAGTTCCTTTACTCTTCAACTTTCTCTTTAGAATACGGAACGCAGCGTTTCAGTCTGCCCACTATACGACTAAATTACTTGTAAGACCTGTTTTTAAATCTGTGAGGCAATAGGTGAAGACATTCCATGATGGTGGAACAGAGTGGTGGTTGCTTCAGTAGTGGTATGTCTGGTATATTTGCTCTTTGTGTCATTATCAAATGACGAAACATAAGTCAAGTGAATCATAGAAAATAAACTAAATTTTTGTGTGTTTGATTATCATGATTGACTATCACAAAGTAACGGCTACCACCATCGAATTACTCTACTTATTTTTGATACCTATGCTGGAGAAACAGTGTAGTCGTTTCTCTACTTCAGCAGCTTCACGATAGTCAATACTGCTCCAATGTTCAGTTTGTACATCTGAGAACTAAAATAATGGTTGGTAAATGAATGTCGACATCACTTCTTAAACTCCTCGATACCTTAGTTTCGTTTTAACCAGACCAATAACCGGTACAGGAGATGCGCAGTTTCCCATGATTGATTACCAGTTTGTGTGTAGGTTATTCGTCTGGTTGGAATAAGCCTTTTGTTTTTGCTAAAACTTTTTTATAGGTTTGGACTTTATATTTTATAACCTAGGACCCCTCAGAATGCCTGTGGAAAATGTCTGTTGGCTATTTTTTTGTAAACTCTGACATTTGATAGTTCTGAATGCGTTGGTCAAAAGTCTTCATAGGAGCAAAATCTAAAAATCTTTTCTAGTCAGTGTACTGTTTCTCAAAGTTGAATTTGCCCCTTTACTCTGCTTATCAATAATAGCAATAATCTTCTAAAGCGTAATGTAAAATATATTTCTTTCATTGAAAATTGATTCAGTTTTTATAGTTTAATGCATTGCAGTAGATTTTCTGGGTTCAAAGGTTCACACACACTTTAAATATCTTTATTTTACCGAAATAAAATAATCTTTTTACAAAACGAAGTGACTAGAATTATCGAAATAGCTGATCGGTCATAAATAGGTAGGAATTCCATGGTCACTTTTGGTATGCCAGAGTGTGTAGAACTGAAATCGAACTCAATAAAGAGTTTCTGTATATTTTCAAGATGCATTTTGCATTTTGGTAGTTTTCCTTCCCAACTCATATTTTAGGCTTTCTAAGAGTACAAACGTGTAACAGCTGTTGGAAAAACGTAAAATAAGCACGCAATGCAAATTATTCTCTCTAAGCTAAGCAACAATACCTACTTAAATACACAATCACATCCAATTCTTTAACACAAATCATGCGCCATATAAGTACAATTTACTCCTGTAAGGATAATCCCTAGGAAGGATCGGCAAACCAACTTTAACTAACGACACGTCGGATGGATTTGTTCAGGTTATTAGATGGTCTTTTTGCCGTACGAAAAACGAGTTTACTGACAATGTTTGTACAACATGCAATTTCTGCTAAGCCCAGCATGGATATGAGTGTAATTTGATATGAATGAGATTGGTTCTTATTCATGAGCTTTTTGTATTAAAACTTTTTCTGGAGTCATTGCTGGCAGATTACCCAGTGAATAGCGAGATAATGAGATGAGAGTATGGTGTTCTATCGCATATAATAACGAGAAATTTGCATTTTATAATCGCCCTTTCTTAGCGTCAATGAGGTAAAATAAAACATGTGTTACTAAATGCTAAACGTAGCTTTATAAGAGAATACTTATTTAAATATCTGTGTGGATTAGCCGTCTTGCTATACCGAGATCAAACGCAATAGCATTTTAATAGATACAGAATGAAATTTTCAGAAGTAGAAAGTACTTGATTTGCGAGTGGTACCGCATTTGTGCATAAATGGGAACTTTCTACTTCTGCATTTTAAGGGTACTCTCATTCAGGGCCGGATTTACATAAAGGCACTTTGGGCACTAATATATATATATATATATATATATATATATATATATATATATATATATATATAGAATATTGTTTCTAATACATATTAATGATTATCTATATATAAATAGGCTAAGACAAAACGATTAGGTACCATTTTCTCCTCTGTCTCTCAACCGATTTTCTTCATTTTTGTTTCGTTTTTAGTAGCTACTGACGACCTTCAGTGCAGAATGCTAATATTAATTTATAATATTGGTTCATTCATTAAATACAATATAATAAAAATTTATTATTTACGTCCATAATGTTAACGCCAAACAACTGAATGTGCCGCCGCCGCTATACTCAAAACATTGAATTATATACATAGCGTTGTTATTGTTTAGTGGTAAAGTAATCGTTGTATATTATAATTATATAGGGCGATTACGGATATGTTAGAAATCATTTTTTTCGAGGGTGACACATAAGCAGTTGCATATATAGGGATATAGAGTAGAGTGCAATTATAATTAATAAAATAATTATATAGGAAAGCCCATTAGCGGTTGAATTTACAGGGTTGTTGGAATAAAAAGTGCAGTAGAAATACAGTTATACAGGGTGGTGCAAAAATATTATGCAGAGATGCATACACAGGGTGGCGGAAATGGAAATGCAACATTTCGTAACCTATAAGTAGTTGTATATATAGGGAAGATGAAATATAGGGTGAGAGGAATTATAGATATATAGGATGATGATAAAAAATGTTAGAAAAGAAAACGATTTATAGAGTAGCCCCTGAAGAGTATATATTATGATTGAAATATAGGTAGGAGTAGATTTATAGTTACAGAAGATAGTTAAAAATTTCATAAACAAAAAGAGTAAATACGGTGGCTCATAGGCAGTGGCATATACAGAATGGTTTACCGGGTTGTTCAACGAAGTTAATAAATATTAAGCGTGGTACATGAGCAGTTGCATATACAGAATGGTTGAAATATATAATGAGATGGAATTATTATCATGAGGATTTTAATAAATGTTAGAGAATTGAGCGCAATTATAGCAATACAGCGAGGTTAAAAAAAATAAATATGTAAGGTAGGCCATTAGCGGTTGAATTGTTGTCATATTAAATTAAGAATTACGAATTTGAACACAAATAAAGTCCTATGTATTATATCTGAAAAAAACTTGAATTTCGTTACTTATTTGTAGAAGCGAGATGTAAGACCGACATCTATGATTTTCGAGGACACTATCACACAGAGGTTCCGAATCTAAAACCGTTCCGTGTAATTGCTGTTCTCCCTAAAGTCCTAGGATAGAATGTCACGATAAAATTATCAAGTTACTTAACCTGCCAGAGATATTGACCCAATTGATCGAATTTCGACAACTGGGCGACAGCTAGTATATTATAAACTAACTCATTTATAATTAAATTGTCAAGATGTCAATAACGACAACAGTGAACAAAAATTTATCCGAACGACAAAATACCATACTTTATTTATTTACTACGTCAAACAAAGTGCTTAACTGTGATTATCGTTATAGTTTGATCTATCGAATGATTTTTTTTATATAGTTTTTTAATCGGTTATAGATATATTAATAGATACTTTATCGTATCTATTAATAATTTCGGAAAGAAATCTTGAGTGAATCTGGTTTCATATTCATCTTAATATCGATATACCGCGTTTTATTGCAACGATGAATCGTTTGTGGCTTAACTGCGTGATTCATTAAATTGTTTGTAATTTTTTTGCTTTGCCTCTACAAAGTAGTTGACGTGGGTAAGCCATCGTTAGTTGCTAGAGATTTCACACGTATCGTGATAAAAAATAAAGGAAAAAGGGAACAATTATTGCTGGCCTATTTTGTATTTTTAAGTATTGGTGAATCTGGATAGTTTGATTGAAGATATCTACCAAAAATTCAGGAAAGGACAAATTGATCCACTAGACGAAATCTCCTGTGTGCCTAAATTTAGTAGCTGACGAAGCTTTCCAACTGGGTTAGACTGCAACTAAGGATGATCATGTGAGTGGCTTAAAAATTTCTATTTTTTTATAGTTTGTTCAATATTTCATATATATTTCTATTTTAGTGAATTTGATTTATATATAGATATACCAGTAAACATATTAATTTTTTCTTAAGTCACTCGCTGGTCTTTCATTATTCATTGGCCCAGATTTGGTTGCTTGTCTGTTTGGTTATATATAAATCACATAGTAATTTTTCTTTTCTCTGAGTTTGCAGTAGAGAGCCAAGCAGGTTCAGGGCTAGAGCATTTTGCTACTCCTAATTTCCTTTATTTTGATTTGTTTAACTTGGGGGGAGCTGTATATGACCAGATTTCACATCTGATTTTTCTATATATTTATAAATATAGATCCAATAAACATTTTTATCGTTTCTTAACTCATAAATTTTAAAGTACCGTACCTTGATTTGAAATTTAGGTTCGCTTTCGTCAGTCGTCAAGCGGTTTGTCGGATTATAAGGCACATGATTAGATCTTGAATTAAATTTTTTTATACCTTTAGCTTTAAACACATTATTAGCTCTCAAACGTAATTGTTTATATATCTGATTTACCGTTAAATTTTACCTGCAATTAATAATTGATTTGTTATTTAAATCTAAATTAGTTTGAAACTATAACTAGCAGTTGCAATTTACCTTTCTTATCGTTATCTCTTTTTACTTAGAATTTGAAGCGTTTCAAGTTTACTTTTATTAGTTAAAGTATTTGTCATTCATGTTTGGTAGTATTCAAATAGTTAATTTAGGGTGAAGAAGTTAGGGAAAACTAAGGTAGGGTGCGTCACCTCATACACGATCCTATAGAGCATATATACGCTAATACTAGTCAGGGGGAAAATTCAGTATCTGTACTCTAAGGGCTATTACTAATTGGCCGATAACTTTTTCATGTATGCCATGACCCGGGGCTAAGAGTGCCCAGATACGTAACCACTAGCCTTAAATCAAGGGAGTTGAACTCTGGCAGTACTCCTTGATTCGACTTGTTCTCTGGTAGGACAGTGGCAATTCCTGGCCGCCCTGAATTGTTGGAACCCCGGCATATTGCTCCAGGATCAGGATCTTGACCAGAACAACAACAGAAAGGCATTCCTACCGAAGGTATTGTAAGGCAAAAATTTATAGATCATTTGTTGTAACGTCACGTAACTAATTCATGTATATATAGACTCTTTAATTTTGTTCTCTGATACTGACAAATATATAGGAAACTCTGTTAATTAAAAAAAAATTGTAAACTCACGCCACCGGATACTAACTGAGTAGCCTATCGGCACAATATCGCCAACACAGGTGAGAGAGAGGTGTATTGTCTAACCAACAAAATATCTCTCTCGAGTGGGTTTTCGTTAAAACCACTAATTTCTAACTGCTATTTGTATTATAATCCGTTGAAATAAATCCACTGCTTTTTGGCAGAAGCAGTTGAGGTTAGCTGTTTACGTTATTTTTCGATAAGCGCTAAGTTGCAGTAAAGTATATCTGTTATCTGTTATTTTTGGCTGCCAATAACAGTTATTACTGTTGTCGGGTAAATCATAGTGGTTAAAAAGCAGCTATTCTAATAACGCCACACCACTAGTTTCTGTGTCGGGTGTTATTTAAATTTTTAATGTTATCTTGTTTAGGATGAATTACTATAAAACAAAATAATTACCGACTTCTATAAAGGAGGAAGTTATTAATTCAGCGTGTATTTTTTTATATGTATGTCACTTGATTTTTTCTCCAGTTGTGGTAACTTACAACAGTGAATGTGTTATTTATTGTTTGGGGCTTTTTTTGTTAATTAATTTCAATAAAAACGTTATAACTCCAAACAGAATGAGATTTTGAAATTTTTATTTATTGTAAACATGGTTTAAGGCACAGGGCATTCCAGGAAAAAAGTTAATTTCAAATATTTCAGACACATATAGGTACTTTTTTTTCATGGCACCTTTCATACGAGGGTGAATCAAATATGAACCGGACTTTTGTTTTAAAAATTTTATTGGTACGATCAATACAAATTTTAATACATATTATTTTTCTACATAGTCTCCTCTCTTATGTATACATTTTTCCCACCGAATAGGAAGTTTTTTAATACCTTTCTCAAAGAATGAAACTGGTCGTGTCGATAACCAATTGCGCACAAACGTTTCTACACCTTCGTTGTCCTCAAAGTGGTGGCCTCCCAGTTCTTCTTTAAGTGGTCCAAACATGTGGTAGTCACATGGCGACAAATCCGGACTGTAAGGCGGGTGTTCAAGAGTTTCCCAATGCATTTTGTTCAATTTTCCTTGAGTCAATGCAGCTCTATGTGGCCGAGCGTTGTCATACAACAGTATCACACTTCGGATAGACATATCCCGCCTCTTTTGCCGATAGGCAAGTTTCACTTGTTGGAGTAGTTCGCAGTAATACTCAGCATTAATTGTACGCCTTTCGTCTTGGCTTTCCGCTCCATGCTTGCACGTTTGGACTCCGGGGTATAATGATGCACCTATGTCTCATCACAGGTGACAATATGTCTCAAAAACTCATCCCCCTCTGCTCGATATCTTGCTAACAGCCTTTCACATACGGCAAGATGGTTTGCTCTTTGATCTTCCCTTAGAAGGCAAGGAACCTATCTTGAACACACTTTTTGGTAACCCAACGTGTTCAGCAATTGCCAATACCGTAAGATGGCGGTCACCTTCAATCAGCTCACGAATTGCGTAGATATTCGCCTCATTGATGCTTGTCGTGGGACGGCGTGCATGAGGCTCATTTTCCACTGTCTCTCGGCCATCTGAAAACTTTTTGTGCCAGTCGTACACTTGGGTCCTTGAAAGTGTTTCATTGCCGAACTGTGCAGATAGTCGACGCAAAATTTCAGACGGTCTAACGCCCTCCCGCGTCAAAAATTTGATAACAACACGTTGCGCAACAGACGTATGCACCTCTTGCTCTTTAGATGATGCTACTAACAGCGCATCGACTACGCCTCGCCAAACCGACGAACTCCCCTCTTCTCAACATCCCTACCTAACATATATCGAGACGTCACGCCACTCGAATTACCTACAGGGCGAGAAACAGAAAAGTCCGGTACATATTTGATTCACCCTCGTATATTTTCTTACTATTAGATTCCTTTTCTGCCAATGTGAATATTTCTTATTGATAAATAAGAGAAATATTGAGTTATTTTGGATTTTTACGAATTTTGGTGAAATTTTGCTTGAACTAGTTTGGCACGGACAATTAACAGCTTCTGATATTATTGAAACTCAAATTAAGAGGATTTTTATTGAAGAATTTTACGCTGGACTATTATTTTGATATCGCGCAAATGTGAATAGTCTAAAAGTCACATAGGTACTTGTGTATTAAAAAAATATAGATTGAATGTAAAAAAGCATAAAGTATACTTGTGTAGGAAAAATAAGTGCCGTTCTAAGAAAAACCGTATAATTATTTCAGAAGCCAATTTAATTTTTAGATGAAGCATATTTAAAATAATTTTTGTACATGTTCGTTAATGTTCAAAACTTGTTGCATCGACTTACACCATTTTTATGATGTCTTCTTTATTGAAAATTCCTAACATAACTATAACCACAACTCCACAGCATTTTCACGTCATCATCGGCGCTTACCACATAATTTCGGCTTCGTGTGAGGGAACACTGTCGTATCATCATTTGGGTTGGCAGCAGATTTGGCAGTTTACATTTCATTAAACATTCTAACCCATATTTTGACCATTGGGTCACTCATTGTATCTTCCACGTAAACATCTTTAACTTGACGATAATTTCAAGCGGTTTTACACTCTTACTGTTCAAGAATCGAATTACAGCACGAATATCAGTCGGCAGAATCAGGAATTGTCAAAATTTGGACAGCAAAGTGAAAGCACAATGTAGAGCAAAAAAAATAGTGTCAGTTGGGAGCCAATGCATAAAAAAGAGTAATGCACATGCAACACGAACTCCATATAGGATACAATATAGACTTTAATACTTACTTACGAGAAACTATTGAAGTTCTAAAATCGAGGAGCTAAATAAACGATGTATTTTCGAATTTTCGGACCCATGACCGTAAAATTAAATACACCATACCCAAACAATAATTATAAAATTCAGAGGATTAATATAATAGCACAATAGTGTTTTCAGAATTTTTTCACGTCAACTGTTCTTTTTGCAGAAAAGGCGACCAATAATAATGGGATTCTCCAAAAAGCCGTACACCATTTGAAAAAGTTCGGGTATCTTCTGTTACAAACTAAGCTTAAACTTCAAAAAACTGTAAGAAAATAATGATTTTGTAGCACCCCACTGCGGTTAGTTGAAAGACCACCAATGCCATATACAAAAATAGGATTGGGACAAAACAAGCATTTGCTAGAGTTCTCTGATAAAACAACTAATCTGTTCGTGAGACAAAAAAGGCGAATGCATCGTCGAAGTTCCAGAAGAAAGATAGGGATAGAAATGTGGGAACGGGACGGATAGATGAAGTCGACATAGTCTTTGATGTTAGTAGAAGAATCGCTGAATTGACAGTAGTGATATTTGTAGTTTTGTGAACTCATAAAATGTATTTTGACCGTGCTTCTTGAGTATATTTCGAAAATATTCGCAGCTCCTTATCTTTATCTGGCGAAACTTGTATACTTGCATTTAAAAAAATTGTGAATCGTGGGCCAATTCGATCATGTCAAAATCCTTACGGAAGAAATCTAAATGTGGAGTAAAATTTCAAAAACTTTTGGTCAAGAGTATGACTTTTTCTATAAATAAAACCCTGACGCCTTAAAATATAAACTCTTTGCAAATTAAAAACATTTGTGTTTCTTAGTTTCTTATCATTCCCTTAAAAACTGCATCATTTTCTCCCAAGTCGATTTTCTTCGTATAAAGGAAATAATTGACCTAAAACAGTTCTTAATGAAAATTCAGCTCCTGCTAAATTTCCAGGACACGTTCTGTTTCCTGGATCAGCAAGTACGTCTTCCCGAGAACAAGTACACAGCGATCCGATGTAACAACGACCGAGGACGAAACAGTAAGGATAAAAAAATTAATGTTCGTGTAATTCCAGAAATACAGAAAGAGTCTAGGGAATTTAAAAAACGTCATGTGCACTTGCAACTGCATTGCGCTCTCTGCCCGCATGAACTTTTCTCCTCCATGCACTATCCAATGCCGAGTTACCGCTACGATAATGCTGCAAAACGTGGCGGCAAATTAGATTAATCAATTGCATTCGCAGCTGACTGCTGCTTCGGCTTTCGCGTTTTCTGTACCGCTAAGAAATTATAAACTCAGGAAAAATGGGAAATCGAAAATGGAGACAACTTTTTCTGAATCCGTAGTATTTTATAGGAAGTGTTAAATATTTGCAGTTTAGTGCAATTAAATCCGATTACACATATGTTTCATAGACGCGTTCGATGGAGTACAAAAGATCAGGAAATTCGGGTTCTGAAACATTTAATTAGAACCAGATCGCTAATACCAAAATTAATAACAAGAGGTCGAAGAATAAGGAACATTGTAAAGGTGTTCGACAATGCTGCGCACTTGCCTCCAACAGTGTTGAACCTATATTATGAATTCTATTTAGTGAAGCATTTAACAAAAACTATACAGATGGCTTTAAAATAAATGGTGCGAATAGTAGTACCACAATTCAATATGCAGATGACACGGTGGTACTGGCTGACACCGATGAAGGGCTTCAACGTTTAGTGGATAATATCTAGGGTTTCAAAAATCTCGTAGTGTCTGGTCAATTTCTAAAAAATTAAGTCTCGTTTAAGTCTCGGTCTTGTCTCGTTATCAGTTGTATCGTCACATCTCGCTTAATTTTATATAATGATAATAGATATAATAGAAACTAAATAATAATTAATAATAAATGATTTTTTAAAGGTATATGTATTACGCTATTATTCATAAATATTTTAACAGTACATAAATGTTTATATTTTACAAACTCTTAATTTTATTTTTTAAATTACTGTATGACCAAAAATTTAAAGATAATAAAACATAATAAAATGTACGTGTTTTTGTTATGATCATATCTGCTATATAAAATAATCTTTCAACAGGAACTTATGTATACAATAATGTTTACAATAATTGTTCACATCTTTACTACAAGAAATACAATAAAAAACAAAAAAGAGTACAAATAAAGACAACATTTTCAAAACATCTGTATTTAGAGGCACTAAAAGTTGTCCCTTAAGTATTGAATTTATAATGGGATCAGACGTATATAAGAAAACTTTACTATGTGTCTGCTGTAAATAAGAGGTTCTTCCAGGTAGAAAATTTCGAGCCAAAGAAACCTTCTAAATAGTATATACGTTTATTACTCTCTAGTTTAATAAGAAACATATAGTTAAACACAATTTAAAAAAAACATTCAAACATAAAATAACAAAATCTGGGAGGATAAATATTTATAAGAGATACGTTACTATAAGAATCGTTAACAAGTTAAAGTAAAAATGCGAAAAATCATACTTGGTTATTGAGTTTTTTCTAAATTTACATTAAAATATTTAACAAATGGTCACCAGATTTTACATATTGTAAAGTGTATTGTTATCTATGTACACCGTTTCTAATTTTTCGAATAAAAATTTCAAAAAAAAATAAGGAGACCAAAAACGAGACTCTCGGGTTTTACCTACTGTTTGTTACTGTATGTATGTACTGTTTCGGTATCGCCTATTATATTTTCTGGTCTAGTCTCGCTGCTGCTGTGAGAGATACTATAAATATCAAGCAACTAAAACTAATGACAATATCCCTATACCCCGGGATATTTTTTTCAGAATTAGAAATAGAATCTCTGACCAACTTCTAGACGAGTAAATAGAGAAAGACAGCTTCTCCACACCGTCAAACACTGTATCTTGGGGATATCCTACATAACGGTAAATACTACAACTAACAACTAATAAAATAAAAGATTGAAGACAGAAGATCCCTCGGTACGAAATTGTTATCTTGGTTGAGGAACATAAGAAACTGGAGCAAAATAGAAAAGAATTTTGAAGTGATGATCGCTAACCTCCGGTAGGGGTCAGCACTAGAAGAACAAATCCTAGTTCCAAAGTGGTGAACACATTCCCGATGTTTCAAAAGAACTCATAGTGAACTGCTTCAGATTAAAAGAAGACAAGCTCATACTAAGGGCTTGTTAAGGAAGTATGGAATGTTAATGCAAGATGACTGAACTGAGACGTAATTACTGTTACCACTGAATAGTTGAAAGTACCGAATAGATTGTGATCTAATTCATACATAGAAAATAATAGGCTACGGTAGGTATAATACATACATTGGGTATTAGATTCACCAGATTTAACAAAAAAAAACAATACAAAGTGTGTCAAACCAAATGGACAGTATGATATTTCGATCCTGGGCACTTTATTACTATATGATGTTGCAGAGCACGTATTTTCTTGGGATATGGAGATACTTTGGGCCATTAAAGATCTTTTCTCGAAACGAGATCTTAGTTTTCTGTTGAATCATTCTCGTTATCATCTAACTTTATTTTAATGTCGGAGTCGGAAGCAGTTTATATATAATCCACATCCATAAATGACTTTCGTAGTTTCGTAGTCCATCTCTTTTTATATTATCTTAGCAGCGTAGCATCAAATTTTCTGTTTGGATATCTTATGGATGTCCTCAACTGTTTTGACCACTCAGATCGAAGTACAGTGTCACAATGTTAGTAAAGAGAAACCGAGATTTCGTCCCCTATAAATTATCGATTTGATAAGGGTTAAAAACTAACAAAAGTGCGATACATATACACGTACTATCTATGATAATCCATATGTTCATTTCATGTCCTTACTTAGAGCTTGTAATTCTCGAGGTTGCCAGCAATATACAAATATGGTGCCAAGATAAAACAGAGGTCAATAGAGAGAGCAAGGGGATATTTCACTCGATTAGTAGCTACACTTAATAAAATGCGCCCAGGATGTAGTTCATTGGCTGCTTCCACCCACCTATTATATGTTACCCTCTCTATTGCCCTCACTTTTTAGTCTTGTCACTTGTCACGACATTTGTGCATTACAGGCTACCTCTAGAAGTATATGCTCTAAGTGTTCTGATGCAATATAACAGCTTGTCGCGTAACCTCCTTATAATGGGTGAACCGGCCGTAAGGGCCGATGTTAATTTTGATCCAAACTTAAACGTTGAATTTAGTTAGACATTTCTGATGACGTTTCTAACATTCAGTCGTTGGGAAATGCAACAATAGATACACCATATATGCAACAATAGATACACCATTCACCAGTATGTTAGTGTGGTTGAAGCATTTTATGAAAATAGGTGTTCAAATCAGAATGCATATTGAATTCTGTGATTTTTTTAGCTGCATAATCGACCAAATGTGCTTACAATAGGGAAAATTGTACTTAAACCGGGTCTTTAGATTGCTGTTGTTCAAGAAAGTTTGGCGGAAGAGCCGTCAACCTCGACCGACTCGGTGTCGTGCTTGACAATTTCACATCTCACAGACCTCGCTTATGCAAATTTTGAGAAAATACTAAAATTTATACGGTTATTATCTCAAGAACTGAAACCTACAGTCAATTTGAAGCGTCATCAATATGCCGAATGATTGTTTATATAAACTGAGGTGGTTGTTGATTTCATGCAGAAAAACATATTTAGGGATGAGGCACACATTTATCTCAAAGGATTCGTCGTCAACAAGGACAATTGCCGCATTTGAGCAAATAGGAATCCAAGAGTTACTGTTTGCTGCGGTTTATGTGCGGCCTGCATCATTGGGTGTACTTCTTCAAAAATGAGCCAAACAGTTATCGCGAGATTATATCTAACTTTTTGTGGTCAGAATTGGAAGGCATGGATCTGGATGGTATAAGGTTTCGATAAGATGCTAGAGAAATGGCCGTGTTATCTCACAGAATGGTGATGTCAATTGGCGTCCAAGATCAGGGGATTCGTCATAGTTGGCCTTCTTTTTTGAGATGATTTGAAAGAAAACGCTGATAAGCGTACAACAATTTAAGAGCTAAACGATGCGATATCTCAATATATTAACGAATTTGAACCTCAAATATGCCTATGTCATCGAAAATATAGATGAATCCATAATAACATGTTTGTGTCCATGTCAACAATCCTTTAAAGCGCTCACACCTTTTGTAGATTTAGTATTTACACATTTTGGGTTTGTGAACTTCTTTTATTTTTTCTTTTTTGTGCATTTAAATAGAAACTGGATTTTAAAATATTTTTTACTTTTAATTCATTTAGTTTTGTGATTTTATTTGTGCTACAATAAACGAACTTAGCTATTGCGCTGAAACGTTCCCATAGAGTTCAATAAGCAGAAAAAGGCGGAAACAGCAAATAAATTTGCACCCATGCGTTTGTATGTCAAGAAAGCATTTGAAAATTATACATTGCACACAATTTCGCATTCCGATACAATGCACGATTATTCAAAAGATATGTTAGTTCCACCCCCATTCTCTAATTCGCACTCAGCGCCGACTGTTTTCTCTCTTCACGGAGAAAATTTATTGTCAGAATCCAATCAAGTGGCTCGGTGTGAGGTCCGGTCTTGGCAGTCTTGTATCACATCAAGAACAAGGTAAAAATAATGTGTTGTCCGCTTGCTAAGTACTTTTTTCAACGAAAACTGAAAGCACTCCTCACCTAATGAATATTCAATAACATTGTCGAGTTTTAATTTCAGTTCTTTCGGAATTAATTCAACAAGGCTTACTGATTGCATCCGTCGACTGGCGAAAAAAAAATATTGCCAGAGTGCTGTTACAAGTGTACGGAGGTGTAGGACGGTTTTAGCTATCGGTAAGATTTTGCGACGGTTGAGCGAACACATTTGGTTTCTTAGGCATTCAAATCAGCAATTAAGGGATTACTTAATAGTTATAGAAAAGGAGAAATTAAGATCAGAAAAATAACTGAAATAAGTAACGATTCATAACATTTTTCATCGCTACGTTGATTAAATTTTTAATTATTAAGGATCTAAAACTTTGTTGACCCAGCTTATGTAAAAAATGCAAATTATACTTTTATTTAACAGGTATAACCCCAAAAATCCAGAAAGGCTCAACCTATCAGAATACCACCTAGGCGACTACTATTGGGGCAACAACAGAGAGTCGAGGAAAACATCGAGCTTATGTTACAAAATGGAGTTATTGAGCCATCCATCAGCCCATGGTCTGCTCCCGTCGTGCTAGTAAAAAAGAAGGATGGAACCACCCGATTTTGCGTGGATTACAGAAAGCTTTGGGTTATATAATGCACTCGCTACATTTGAGAGGCTAATGGAGTATATACTGAGCGGGTTAACATGGAGGACGTGCTGAGTATACCTCGACGACATTCTAGTCATGGGTCAGACATTCGACGACCATCTGAAGAACGTGGGCGAAGTATTCTCCAGAATTAATAACGCCAACCTGAGACTCAATCCGAAGAAGTGTTCCTTATTCCAAAAAGAAGTAGAGTTTTTGGGCTAGGTAGTGTCCGAGTCAGGAATCCGCACCAACGAAGACAAGATAGAAGCCATCCGTGATTGGCCAGTCCCAAGAGACAAGCATGAACTCTGAAGCTTCTTGGGCCTGTGTTCATACTACCGGGGTTTTGTTGAAGGATTTGCCACCATCGCCGCCCCTCTACATCGGCAGGCCACTGAGAAAGAGACCTTCTGTTGGAATCAGGATTGCAAAACATCATTCAGGCGAATGAAGGCAGCACTATGTTCCAGCCCAATCCTAGCCTTTCCTACACAGTCCGGCAAGTTCATCTTAGACACCGACGCCAGTAACATGGGTTTGGAAGCAGTCCTATCCCAGGTGCAAGATGGTGAAGAGAGGATGATCGAGTACTACAGCCGTGGATTCTCGAAACCGGAAAGAAATTATTGCGTACCAGAAAAAAAACTTCTGGCAATAATAAGGGCTGTAGACCATTTCCACAAATACCTTTATGGTCGTCATTTCTTAATCCGGACAGATCATGCCACCCTCAAATGGCTGTTAGACATGAAGACACCTGGCCAGGTGGATGGAGAAACTACAGCAATACGATTTCAAGGTGGAAAATCGTGCCGGCCGTTTGCACAATAATGCCGATGCCCTATCCAGAAGACCCTGTAGAGCAGAATGCGGACATTGTCCGAAGACGGAACAGCGAGAGGGTATCTCCATCAGGCAGATCCGAGTGCAGGCCAATGAAGACTGGACAACGGAACAGTGCATCCAGGACCAAATGGCTGATCCAGACGAATCAATCTTGTCACTCAATACGAGAGGGGTACCCAGGACACGATGGGACGAGGTAGGTTTCCCGAGTCTGAGAGGGGGAACAAATACATTCTGGTCGCAATGAATTACTTCAGCAAATGGCCTGAGGCATATGCGATACCCAACCAAGAGGCAACCACGATAGCGACGGTGCTAGTAGAACTACTATTCAGCAGGTTTGGCGTCCCGATGGAATTACATTCAGACCAGGGGCGTAACTTCGAATCGAATGTATTCCAGAAGGTCTGCACGATGTTGGGGATCAGGAAAAAGAGAACAACACCATTACACCCACAGTCAGAGGAAATGGTCGAAAACTTCAACAGGACCTTGAAACAACACCTATCCAAGTTCGTCAGCAATAACCAGCGTGATTGGGATGAGCATATTCCCCTATTCCTGTTGGCATATCGCTATGCCGTACATAATAGTACAGGCCTGAACCCAGCCAGGGTCCTACTCGGAAAGGAGCTGCGATTATCCTCCGATTTGGCATTTGGCTCCCTCGAAGAACCTTCCCAAGACATCGACGATTATGCCGACCAGCTCCGACATAACATGCTTGCAATACACGAATTAGCCCGAACGCAGATGTTGGCCACCAGTGACCGGATGAAGACGCGATACGACCTCAAGGCCAATTCAGTCGGATTCCAGGAGAGGGACAAAGTCTGGCTGTACAACCCTCTACGGAGCAAGGGTAAATCCCCAAAGCTTACACTCGCCTGGGAAGGTCCATACGAGGTGGTCAAGAGGCTTAATGACGTCGTCTACCGGATCCGTCGAAACCGCAAGGCTAAGTTGAAGGTGGTCCATTTAGATCGACTCGCTCCCTACCATGGAGAGGATGTTTCTGATCGGGACGATCAGAATTAAAGGGGGCGCAGTGTTACGAAATTTACCAAAGCTTAACCTGTTTCATTTCGACACCGATCGCTACTAAGATAAAAAATGTCTTACATCTCGCGTTTTCAAATAAAAAATGTTCTCGAAATGGCTCGGCAGCTGTAGGATTGATGTCTGATTTTGCGAGAATTTCCGATGCTGGTTTAAAAAAGGAAGAAGGCCACGATCGCAAGTTAGTGAGACAGCGACGACTAGCGTATATTGTTATTGTGAATCAGCTTTTCTGTATAATTTGATGTAAATAAAGTTCTAGAAAAGTGAAAGTGAATATTAGTTTTATAATTTTAAATTGAACCCACGGACTATATAACAATACTTTATTTCTATCTCTCTCTCTCTCTCTCTCGCTTCCTGTATCTCGCCCTCTCTTGCTTTCCCCCGCACCCGCATTTCGCTCACTCTCATTCTCCCTGTTGCTGTTTCTCTGTCTCTCAGATGATTCCATCTAGTTAAAAAAAGTGGCAGCCATTGGGGTTGAGGTATGAAAACAAAATGTATCTTTCCATTTCTGTATTATCTTCTTTTCCGATTCACTGTATCTTCCCCTTTATCTCGGTTTTTTATTTTTCTTTGCTCTCTTTGTTAGTGCCTATGTTACTTTTCTTTCCTTTATTGGTTCGTTCGAGTTTCATTGCTTCACACTACACCCCCTCTTTCTTGTCGCTTCATTATTTTGCGTCATCATCCACGTATATTTACTCGAAACATTTATTAAAACGATGTGTTAAAACTGTAAGCAAGTAAATCTGCCTACGTAATTTGTAATTTGTTAATTGTACACCTTACCTAACTAACCCCAACACACACATACATGGAGTGTTTAAAATTGTTGCTCGTATATACCGTCGTTTGAAATACCAGTATTGTATTATTCGATGAAGGAGTTATTAAAACAATAAAAATATTTGCATAGTTGAAAACAACAAAAATCGTTTCCATCTCCGTAAATTACGTCGTAGTTGGGGCCATCGACATGTCCCAATATGCGCTTTCCTTGTTCGGTACCATAAAACGAGTTTTCGCTCGTGGTGATTTCAGCCTGTGATGCGAGTGTCAGTCTAGCCTGGCCGCCGTGGGGCTCTATGAATTCCATTACATGGAGAATTACATCATTATACCACAAAACAGATTATTGTGTATTACATAAATGCACACCGAGTATGTTCTTGGTCTGTTCTGGCAACTGATTACAGAAAGGACAGATAGGATAGCTCGGTGTGGAGAATTAGGACTGTAATTATTATGTAAATATCTGTGTCGGACAGTTCCTGTTGTCGGTTATGAAAAATAGATTCGCAGATATAGTCGCCTTAAATTCATCGACGTACATAACTAAGTAAAATTAACAATCTTACTTACAGTTATAAATAAACAAAAACCGATATGAAGATATAATTCAATATACCTACTTAGTTGTGTGAATATTGAAACATATTCAAATTAAAATTTAAATAATTTGGTCAAGTGCGAGTTGAACTCGCATACTAACGGTTCGGTACCACCTTCAAGATTCTAATATTCCAGTTTCAGACAAATAGGGAGTGGGTGCATTTTCTTACATTTTCCTTAATATCTTTATACAATTTTTAAATTTATAAAAAATAAATAAATTTATAAAAAATATACACTTTTTTCTATTTGCTTGATTTTTATAAAAATATGTATTTAATTTTCTAATTTGGCCCCCAAAATTAACATTAGAGTTTTTTTATTTTACTAAAAAGGGAAGCCTTTTATAATCGACTGTCTGAATTTTAGGCTCTGTATATTAGAAGATAAAGGGGAAAATAGGTCAAGATTTAAATAATAAATTATTATCTCTTTTAGACAAATTATTTAAAAATACAAATAAAATATCTTTTAAACAAATGATTCAAAAATATGATATATTTGCAGTTCACATAATGAGCTTTTATTTAATATATTACATGATGGGTTTGAAAATTTAATTTTTATTTTCCGTTTAATTCAATAATTTGTTTAATTTCAAGTGAGCCCCAGTACCCTCAATTATTTGCAAAATTTTTGGTAGTATAGCTTCGGAAATAAAACGGAAAATGAGAATTTTTTATATTTTTTAATATCTTGTAAACAATCAATTTTAAAAATATGAGAAATATTCCTCATAATGAGCCCTTTCATTTGATGTATTGCATGATGCGTTTAAAAATCTTTTTTTATTTTCCGTTTATTCCTTAATTTGGCCCTCAAAATTAATCTTAGGGATTTCTTCGTATTTTTCCTGTAAACAAAAAAATTTAGGTCTTATAGTTTGGTTAATAAAGGAGGGTATGGGTATATTTTTTATATTTTTGAATATATTTAAAAAAATATTTTAAAAATATGAAAAAAATATATTTGTATCCGACATAATGAGCCCTTTGATTTGATATATTACATTAGAATTAGAAGCTTTAGAAATAATTTTAATTTTATATTTTGCATTTAATTCTGTAGTTTACCTCCCAAAATTAACAGTAGAGGTTTATTTTTTTTCAAAATTGTACGGTTTATAGTTTCGGAGATAAGGTAGGGGAAATTGGCAAAAATTTTTATATTTTTGTCAATATCCTTAAAATAATTTATTTTAAAAATATGAAAAAATATTTGTTTTCGCCATTTTCATTTGATATATTACATGATGTGTTAGAAACAATTTTAATTTTACATTTAATTCTGGTATTTGCCCCTAAATTAATAGTAGAGGTTTCTTTTTTTTCCTTAAAATTCAGGTAAGGCCCTATATCTCTAATTTTTGTAAAAATTTTGTTTCCGATAGTTTCGAAGATAAAGGGAGAACGGTCGATTTTTTTAGTTTTTCCCCCAGAAGTACCTACCCTAAAATCAAAATTTCTTCATTTTCGATATGTACTCCGGATCCGGTCACCAAACTCTACATTGATACCAAATTTCAACCTTTTCCGTCCAGCAGTTTAGGAGAAACTTGCTGTCATGTGAAAGAGGGAGAAATCCGGAGTGATATTATAAGGGTATCAGTATATTGTATATACGGAACCCTAAAAAAGAAGAAAATTTTAGCAACTCCAGTGGAAAAATCATAATTTAAACGATGCTGATAAAAAAGTGGTAGAAAATAAATTAAAGCAGAAGGCGCAGACATGTGCGCAGAAAATCCGACGCTATACTGAGAGGCATAGATTCAACCAAAGTATTATAGAAACAAGACCAATAGAGGTGACAAGATTGGGGAAATAAACCAATCCACACAGATGCGTTAATGATTAGACATGAAAAGAACAGAACAACAGCATTTCAAACCAATAACTACAAAAGATTAAAAAAACAGCAAATACCCTGGAAAGAGGATATAAATAAATTTCTTGTTAGCACTCACTGCTAACAACTGAACTTAATAGGACCATACAAAACTCGCACATGGTACTTTTATTTTCATTGGGAATAATACCACATGAACTTGAAAGTCTGTGTATATTTCAAAAAGTCCAAAAGTTTCAAGGTCTAAATCACACCCCGTTTTCAACGGTATTAACATATATGAACAAGAAATTAAAAAAGGATCGTAATGAAAAATTGAGTAAATCCCAATTTTTCATTAGTCCAAAAGATCAACACAGTACCAAATACGTTCAGTCTGGTAATCTTAGCTTAGAAGACAAAAACATTAAAAACATCTATTAGTTACGGCGATATGGAAACAAGAAATACAAAAAGCCAGCAGAGAAGCTGTTTGTCTAAATAGCACCATATGGAGAAACAGACATATTAGAATGGAAACTAAGTCAATGATTTAGAAAGTTGCTATAAGACCAATAATGACGTACACGCCCGAAACAAGACCATCCAAAGCACAAAGGATGCTAGAGAGGACATACATGAGAATACTAAGAAGAATCATGGGGAAAATTCGAAGAGAGCGGGTAAGAAGTGATCAAATCATAACAACATGCCACGTATAAATGATAAACGACTGGATAGTGAAAAGGCAAGAGACAGGTGCAGACGATAGTGTAGTAAGAATTGGAAGATACAAATCGCCAGCAGATAGAAGAGCTCTGAGCCGACCCCCTAAAGTAATATTATATAAATAGACCCAATAAGGAAACAGGCAGGACTGCTTAAAAAAAAGTTTATAAAATCTATAAAAAAATGGTTTTTGTTCGCATCCGATTAAATGGGTGATGTTCTGCATAAATCTCACACAGAAATCATGAGCTTTCATGAGTTTTAAGATAAAATGACCTATATCGTATATTAAAGAGGTTCCATTAACACAATGTATCATCATATTTGTGAATCGCCTGAATTTTTAAATAGATTTACGCCTGCCATTTAAACACAATTTTAACTAAGCCCTTTCGTACAACCCCAAGCAAACAAAACGATTACGAATACCAAAAATATATCGTACGTATAAATGGTAACGTCAGCTTATCCTTGCAGAATGTTCGAATCGCCCAAGCGGTCCAACAGATTGCAACAGTATCGTATATCTTGATTGGCATTTCGTGCAAACTTTCATAACAAAACCCAGAGAAACAGTTTTCGTTTTCGTTCGACCAGATAAAACAGCGTCAGAAGAATACGGTTTGGTTTCGTTCCTTTTGTGCTTCACCGAAAGATCTTTTCAAGAGAGATTCCATTCGAGGATAAGGCGCGACTCGTGGAACTCGAAATCGAAATGGTCAAGAAGTTCGCTTTTGTTAGATATAAGATTCAATGATTTCGATAGGATTACTGTTGGGTTTATGTTTTTGATAGTTGGTATTGCAAGCGAAATCGGGATTTGATGGATGTTCTAATGTGCGTTTTTAATAGATCTGATTCGTTTTTAGGAATTATGTCTTAGGCTAAGGCCAGACTGGCGGAATTAAACGCCGCGCTTTTTTTTCACGCGCTTGAAATCCAGCTCTACCCTGGCAACACACACCGGTTGCAGTCATTCGCGTGACTTCAGTTTGTTCAAGCTCCATGACGAAATGATTACTGCGTTTTTTTCCTTGCAGTGTGGCCACTCAACAGACCATGAAATAACATAGAAAATGGAACCCATCTTTCGGCGGCTGACCTTGAAGATGCGCCCGACACCGAGCCGTTGGTTGAAAATTCACGCCGCGTCTGGCCTCGCCGGTTTGCCATAGTACTGCCTATTATTTTTGGGTGTTTTCCTGCCGAAACGCGGCGTAAAATCCAGCCAGTCTGGCCTTAGCCTTGGTTAAAATTGACAGCTCCATAATAGAGTCGTTGTAATTATATTTTTGTTGAATTAAAATAATCAGAATTGAAAAGTATATTTCCATAACACTTTTGGAAAATTAACGTAAGAATAAAGGTTTTTAAAGTCCACGAAGGGTGGGGTGCGGGTTTTATTTTGGTTAGACGTTCTGCCAAGTTCACATTTCTCCTGCGTTTTTCGAGGAGTTAGTATAAAGTTTAAAATGGCCTATCGATATTTTATATATTCCCACTCCAACAAAAACATTTATTAAATTACCTATTGAAGAAAAATAACGAAGAAACAGATTACAAAATATGAGATGTCAGCCTCAAGATATTTTCTCAGAAAACATTTTTGAATCTTTTTCAGTTAGAAAGCGGGATATGGAAAACTATATAGAAGGAAAAATGATATGTGCTCGGAAAAGAAAAAAAATTCTTACTTATCAGGAAGTTAGGAAGCGGACTTGCCTGCACCCTGTTGTAAAAAGGAAACAGCAGGGTATCATCCAAGAACTTTTATTCAAACCTAGTGCTTCAGGATCTTCTAAGTTCTACTGAACAAGGTATTCCTGAACCCATTAAGGAAAATGTAAATAAGCAACGTAGCATATATCAAACCCTCGGTATAGGTATCGGAGTAAGTATTACTCGGTGCACTATTCATCCGCCCACAAAAAGTAAAATTTCTTAATCAGTTAACCATAGCAGTAGAAGTATGGCTTTATCACCAATTAATTGGTCCCCACAAAGGACTCATTTTTGCAACAAATTATAGTCCTTCTGAATCAAGCGCCTCAGAATTTAAACCGAGTATATCTAAATCTAAAATTACAAGTGATTCAGAATTAAAAGAAGTGATAAATAAGAATAAAAAAGTGTAATCTGCAAAAAATAAATAAAAGCCTAGACTGAATTTAAGTTTCATGAGTGATTTTTTTAAATTGACATTAATCAAAAAAAAATCGCAAGATGATATTAATAACACATTTTAGTTTTACAAAAAATTCGATTTGATAAAACTTTTCAAGAGTTGGCAGATAATTTTCGTATCTCTGAGAGTACAGCAATATAATTTTTGTTAAAACTATAACCTAATTATCAATAATCTTAAAGTCTTTTTAGTCTGGTGTTTACTGAGAAAGTAAAAAAATGATACCCGTTCCTATATTGTTTACTTATACTTAAACGAGAAACAATTAAAAACAATCCTTTAAAATCGTACGTCGTCGAGTTGCTAATAAATTTCGAGAATGTGAGTTATCCTTGTTCATTTATTCTCTACAGATAAGGACGAATCAGCGGGAGCAATCGCAAAGATCTTCCGTGTATTTGATAGTATCTCTCTTGTGATGTTTGTACATGATTTAGAAATACCATTTCCCTTCCATTATATCCATGAGACAATCTGAGAGGTCGAGGTATGTTTGTTTTATAGAATTCTCTAAGCGCTTAATGGGATTGTATCTTTGTGGCGTATAAGATAAATCTACGCTTTGTTATCAATCAGAGACGATTGTAAACGTAAGCTACGTTTTCAGTTACACTACCTGAGTGTGACCGTTTAGGATATTTCCGATTCTATTTCTTTGAATAGCATTCAAGCATTCAATAATTTTTCAAATTATTATTTACATCTACAGTCTAACATTTTTTCTGGTTCGTTTAAGAGGTACTTATGAATAGTATATTTAGATTGTTTTGGTTTTAAGCGATAACAGTTTATTTATTTTTTTATGTGAGATAAACTAACACTTGGACACCGATTTTGTATATTTCTATTCAGATATCAATACATTTTACTATGCGAGACCATTGCAGGGCCAACGTATTGAACTTGATTCATGTATTTTTACTCTACAGAATAATGCTCTTGTATCGTTAATAACAGGTAATAGTGTCAGATAAATTTAAAGTTCAATTGCTTTTTGCGAGTTGCCAACTATTTTAGACCCACTCTCAGCAACTAATATATATCAAGGTTTAAACCCCTGAAAAAATCCAATTACTCAAGCAAGAAAGTAGACAAAATCCAAATGCTAGACCACGTTTGGAAAATATCAAATGTACCAGAATACGAAAACGAACACTAATTATACAGATACATCTGAAAAAGAAACTCTCGAGGAACTTAAAATAATATTTAAAGGGATGAAAGATAGTTACTACTAAAGTGATGAGGATGAAATGTTTTGTTTCGAATGTACTGAATCTTATGGTTTGAGGGTTTCTGGGGAGAAATGCCTTCAATGCACTGCATGCAAGTTATGGGCTCATATTAAAACTATAACTGGCAATATATTGTTTCATGAATGGAAGAATTGCATCTCTGATTTAGAAGACTGAGTTGATAATGTGATGCCATAAATGATCTAGTCTTTCCAAAAATATATAGTTATAATAATTATATTAAGAAAAAACGGTTGTAGACAATTATAGATATTGAAAACCAAGTGAAAAATTAGTATCCGATGAATTGTAAGTGCGGCAAAAATATAACAAAAGGTGTACGACAGAAACTTAACGTTTGGTTCAATTTCGTAATACCACAAAACGATAATTTTGTGTTAATGCTCTTAAGTCATAAGATGCATATGCTCTAAAGTTCGCTATTAATAATAACTTTCAGATCACATCAAGTATATGTTTTAAGGCCGTAATTAATGTACATTGCAGCTACCTCCAGAAGTATAGGGTCTACAGTGACATATTAAGATATTTAACATGCCCAGTCATTAATACGCTTTTATTAGGTCAATCTGTTCGTATGTATCTATCTATGTAACGGACACTTTCAACGTAATTTTCACTAACTTATAGAAGTCCAATTAAGTTGAAATTTGGCACACGTGTCAAGGGCCGATGACAATACAATTCTTTAAGTTGAATTTTCCCGTTTGTTGTCTTTTTGTCACTGTTCTTGACTAATGCAAATTCGTCTATTAACTACTGCCATCTAGTTGGCGGTAGTAGAACTTGCTGCTATGAAATGGAAAGGTTCACAAACATGAAGTAAACTTTTTATATACATACTAAAGACATGCTTATGAGATTAAAAACTTTTTACTCTGAATCTAATTATTCTGTTAATAACTTAAATTTTATTATATTTTTACTTTGAGGTAATTAATCATGATTGTATGAGTGTTTAGTTAATAATGACGCCATCTAGTAACGAAAAATACAACAATCTTAATTCTTGAATACAACCTTTTGAACTTTTACATGCAAAGCTTTTCCATGCAATAAATTTCAATTATTATCCAGGCGTCAATTGTATTAAGAAAAACGTTTGTAGACAATAATAGATATTGAAAGACCAACTGAACTTATGTGCGTAGGATATCAACCACAAATATGCCAATCATTGCTTGAAAATTCAAAATTTTTAGTAATATCAGCCATTGCTAAAAGTGAATTTTCATTATCATTAGTTAAGTAGAGGATATCAGTCAGTCATTCCCAAAAATGTATTCATTTTGCTCCTTTACTTTTCATTTCGTATTAACGATCCTTTTGCATCACACCGCATCTTCATTTTTCAAATATTCAATAATATATACGATATGACGGAAAAACTGAATGTTAAAAGTGAGAGAAATATGTGGAAATACCGCTTCTGCCTTCAACAAAATACAAATTAAAAAACTATCCAAATTGGGAAGAGGTTTTGGAAAATGGGTCAATATAATGCAATATAACTTATTTCCTGAATTTAAATGACACCAATCGAGATGTACAAAGATCGAAAGTAATTCAATTACTAATTTATACTTTCAAAAAATTTGTTTGAAGAATTTCAGTGGCGCATTATTGTAATCTAATTCTCAAACTTAACAACTTCATTTTATATTATGTATAATATATGCTTACAGTGCACGTTTCAATGGAAACTCCTTATTATTGTATCGACGTAATTGCGTGAGTAATCACAACGCAACACCCTATATATTCCGAACATTCGTACATTGAAGTAAAACGGTCATGGTCAGACTTATAACTGCAGGTAAAGTACAATAACTAAATATCAAATAATGTTTCTACAAATCTCACATACCCAATTCCCAAGTCCCCAACCTGAATTCTCAAATTTAATACAAAATATCTACATCTCCACCGTCGAGTTTCTAAATCTAACTATTCACCTATAGCATCCAATACTAGGTTTACCAGTCCCCTGAAAAAAACTCTACTGCATATACACTTCAGCCATTTAGTTGGAACGATACCTGATGTTAGAGTCAGGGCTCAAAACTAGGCCAAATCATTAACTTTTTCTGGCAAAATTTATTCAATTAAACTTTCAACTGCCTGAGCGCCACGCAACCCGCATCACATCTTTTAAAATTATTCCCTAATTAAGGCATCACTTTCACTCTCGAATAGGTCTTGTTGGTATTCTGCTGTGTTCCTAAAATTCCTCACTTAAATTGGAAAATGTTATGTAAGAATAAATCCCGTACTTGAAGGCCTGTATTGAAGAGGTGCGTTAGATTGTACGACACCTGTTACCTAAAATTATGGACAACAATCGACATAGCCAGGTGGTTGGAATATTATTGTATTACCTGTTTATTTAAGAACATTGTTATCACCAAATTATGTTCAAGGCCTTACCAGACTCGTTACGGTTCGATTTCATGTCATGGCACTTCAATTAAAATTTACCTCAAGAAATATTCCAAGACCGAAATAAAATTCAACCTCCTCAACGTATTTTTCTCGCAATTAATATTAGTTTCTCCCCTAATATCGATTTCAAATACCCCGGTAGTGTTGCGTTCCGATAAACCAGTCGTTTTAAACCGTTTTACTGGCTTTTAAAATATCAGCTCTCACAAAAGAACATGGACGCACAAACAAAACGAATTGCACTCTTAGGGCTTCCGAAGCTAATAACGCTACAAAATAAATTACTAGCTAGTCTTTCCGACAATGATAAAGTTAATTAAAAGACTCGGTGCAAAATTCGAAGGGGAGAAAAGAAAGTTGTTAATTTCAAAGAACAGGTACCGATAAAAATTTTGCATAGCTTCGTATGAATACGAATAAAAACGTTAAATGCCGCAAAAACGTGTTCGGTGGGGCTTCTTTAAATGCTAATGGTTTCCATAGATGTTATCTCTAATTGAGAACGCCAGGAACGGGTGATGAAAAGGCTTTCCCGAAAGATGTACAGAATAACAAATTGTACCTTTTACATTAGGAAACTTTCTAAATTTAAATAGTGTTTTTATTAAACACAATTAATCAGTTCAGGAGCCCATGTTATTTTTTGAAATAAATATAAATAACAGCCTAAAGATTTTTGAGTGGCTCAATTTCTCCGAGACCCCCAAGTTCTCCTGTTCGAAATTTTCTGAAACAGATAGCTATGAGAGCTAGCAGGTGTTAAACATGTCAAAATGGTGAGAGATTTTTTTTAAATATCAGTTAGTTTTTAAGTTAAGTGTTTTAATAATTTGATAAAATAATTTGGTCAAGTGCGAGTTGGACTCGCATTGTAAGGGTTCCGTACCACCTTCAAGATTCGCTGTATTTAGTTTTCTAATTTGGCCCTCAAAAATTAACATTACCTAGAGTTTTATTTTACTAATAAACTTTCAGGGAAGCCTTTTATAATCTATTGTCTGAATTTTGAGGCTCTATAGATTGGAAGATAAAGGGCAAAATAGGTCAAGTTTTAAATTATAAATTATTAAATCTGTTATTCAAATTATTTAAAAATACAAATAAAATATATTTTTCAAAATTTAAATAGTATAGTTTCTACAATGGGAATTAAGTCGATGTTTAATATCTTTGCTAATATCTTTTAAAAAAATGATTTAAAAATATGATATATTTGTAATTCACATAATGAGTCTTTTATTTGATATATTACATGATTCGTTTGAAATTGAATTTTTATTTTTCATTTAATTCTATAATTTGTCCCTAAAATTACCATGGAAGTTTTCTAATAATTTTTCTTATAAATTTCAAGTGAGCCCCATAATTTTCAAAATTTTAGGTAGTATGGTTTCGGAAATAAAGCGAGAAATGAGAATTTTTTATATATTTATGTTAATATCTTGTAAACAATTAATTTTAAAAACATGAAAAATATATATTTGTATTCCTCATAACGAGCCCCTTCATTTGATATATTGTATCGACACGTTAAAAAAATATATTTTATTTTCCGTTTATTTCTATAAATTGCCCCCCATTATTAATATTAAAGATTTCTTCGTATTTTTCCTGTAAACAAAAAAAATTAGGTCTTATAGTTTGGGGAATAAAGGGGGGAATGGGTAATTTTTTAAATATTTTTTTAATATATTTTAAAATATTTATTTAAAAAAAATATATTTGTATTAGTCATAATGAGCCCTGTGATTTGATATATTACATGATACGTTAGAAACAAGTTTATTTTTTTATTTTCCATTTAATTCTATAATTTGCCCCCCAAAATGAATATTAGGGGTTTATCCTTATTTTTCCAGTAAAGTTCAGGTGAGGCGCTATACCTATATTTTTTTCAAAATTTTACCGCTTATGGTTTCGGAGATAAGGAGGGAGGGAATGGGTAAAATTTTTTAATATTTTTGTTAATAACTTTTAATTAATTTATTTTAAAAATATGAAAAAAATATATTTGTTTTAGTCATAATGAGCCCTTTCATTTGATATATAACATGATGGGTTAGAAACAATTTTAATTTTATATTTTCCATTTAATTCTGTCCCCCAAAATGAAAAGTAGAGGTTTCTCCTTATTTTTCCAGTAAACTTCAGGTCAGAACCTATAAAACTATTTTTTTCAAAACTTTACGTTTTATAGTTTCGGAGATAAGGGGGGGGGGATGGGTTAAATTTGGTATATTTTCTTTAATATCTTTTTAATTTTTTTTAAATACGAAAAAAAATATATTTGTGTTCCTCAGAATGAGACCTTTCATTTGAAGTTTGAATTTTTTTTATTTTTAAATTTTTATTTAATTCTATAATTTGCCACCCAAAATTAATATTCATGGTTTCTCCTTATTTTTCCTGTAAAGTTCGGGCAACGTTCTATATTTTATATTTTTTTCAAAATTTTAGGTTCAGTAGTTTCGGAGATCAGGGGGGGGAACGGTCGATTTTTTTAGATTTTCCCTCCAGAAGTACCCCTAAAATCAAAATTTCTTCTTTTGCGATATGTGCTCCTGATCAGGTCACCAAACTATACCTTCATACCAAATTTCAACCTCTTCCGTCCAGTAGTTTAGGAGAAAATTGCTGTGATGTGACAGAGGCAGAAATCTGGAGTGATATTATAAGGGTATCCGTATACTGTATATACGGAACCCTAAAAACGGGAAAACACTTTAGCCCTACATCCCCAATGGTATGGCCGCTGCGTCTCCCGCGCTAAACATGTCAATTTAACGTAAACAGAATATTTACTAATAACAGGCTATTTTTTTTCACCATTGCTCAGTAATTATTATATCAATCGAATGGCATCTTTGTCCTACTACCTGTTAATAATCAAATAATAATAATACTAACACCTATGCATGTTCAGTGCTCAGTTACTCTTTCAGTATAGTTAATTGGTGCAAGACTGATATTGAACAATTACAAGGAAAAGTTCGAGTTTTACAAACAAAAACTCAAAATCACCATCCAAAGAGCTTTGTCGAACGTACAACTTTGCCACGGCATGAAGGAGGAAGAGGATTGACAGATCTAAATAAACTATTAGATCAATAAATTTATATTTTGCGTAGTCATTTCCATAAACTCGCAGAATTTTTTGATCTACATAGAGTGCCAGGTTGATGACCCAACACCACTGCGACTGACACAACAACACGTCCAATTACACCACCAGACCACTGATAAGAAACTGCTGAAATGGAAAGAGAAGCCCCTTCATGGAAGACATATAAATGACGTCAACCAAGATTATGTCGACAGTGCAGCGTCGAACTACTGGTTGATCTCTGGTAATATGTTTCCTGAAACGGAAGGCTTTATATTGGCAATCCAAGATCAAGTAATTTTAACTAAGAACTATCTAAAGTACATCATTAAAGACCTTTCTATTAACAACGACAGATGCAGGTACGATTGCCAAACATCTGAATCTATCCAGCATATCACAGGATGTGGTCAAGCGTTCGCTGCAACTGAATACAAAGAACGACATGATGCTGTGGCAAAAATACTGCACCAGGAACTAGCATTGAAACTTGAACTACTATAAATACAAACCAGAATCTATTTTAAAAAATAACAACTACAAACCTGGGACCGCACGATACTGACTGATCGGACTGTTGCTCACAATAGACCAGATATAGTTTTGGTAGATAAAGTCCCTCGAAAAACAACTTTAGTTGACATAGCAATAAATAACAATAATGGAAATATCAAGCAGACTGAAAAAATAACCAAATATAGAGATTTGGAATTTCAAATAAAGGCTCAGTGGGGCATGAACAACACACAAACTGTACCAATTGTTATGTCAACGACAGGACTAGTCCCAAAACATCTATTAAACAATTTAAAATACCTCGGTCTGGACGAACATCTTTACCAACAAATGCAAAAACCCGTCCTGTTAGGAACAGCCCGGACGGTCAGGAAATTCATGTAAAATTGCCGCCAGGACGCCAACCAGTGGCCTGAAAACCTGGCAAGGGCTCCCACAGAGCTAAACCCTTTTGATATGTAGTATATCTGTGGTTAAGTGAATTTCCCCCTAAAGGCACGCTGTGCGTTCCTTAGAGGGAGTCTGCTGCCATGCATTGTATGGTCAAGTCGGGGATAATAATAATAATAACGTCTATTGGCCGGGAGACAACATAATAATGTTTATTGTAACACTTGAATTTTCACAATTGTAAAAAACAAAGTAATTAAAAGGAGATTAAAGGAGTATATTGAAGAAATAAAAGAAAAGTGTAGTTTGCTCGCAGTTTAGTTTGATATTAGCATATTGTAAATAAAATTTGTAAGTTGAGTTGACATTTTTAGTATTAAATAACCATTAATTGGAAGACATGTCGAACCCGGAGTATTTCATAACAAATTGTCCTACCCAACAGGAAAACAACAAGGTAAATTTGGAATATGAACAAAAATTAGAAATTAAATTAAATATATAAACTGTAAAAGTTACTATATAAGATTAATATATCTTTACTTGAAACATGAGGTATTGATCCATTTATTTAAATATAGTAATAATTTCGTATTTATAGACAAAAAATCCTGCAAGTATATATGAGAGATTGTTATAGTGGATATAAGGTAACATTGAAATAGTTATTTGATTTATATAGACTACCGAGAGTTATGATATGGTACATTCTTTCCAACAAGACGGTTTTGTAGGAAAGGTATTAATTCTTCTATGTTGATTGCAGCTCATAAGTAGATAATTTTGATGGAGGTACACCCTAAAAGACAGAAATTTCAAAAATTGACACTGCCATCTTAAAGACGCATATTCCAAAAAATAAAGTAACTGAACATTCCACATTTCAAGACCCAAACTTTCCCTACCAATTTCCTAGGCTACTAGATGGAAGTATATACAGGAATGAATTACCTGACTGACACTCTAGAGGTCATCTGCGAAAGCTAATCTCAACCAGTTCAAGTAAAATATCGTTAAGAAAATAAGATGGTCCTAGTTACCCTTGCGGGACGCCTGAAATACACCGTTGATGACACATAGATAAATCAGTTTTGCATAGTGCTAAAACCAAAATTTCTTAATTTTGTTCAAAATAGAGTCGAAGGCCAGTCTGTGTACCTGGCCTCGCAGTCCGAAACGAATTGATATTAAACGATTTTTCATGAAGCCATTGAAATGGAGAAATACGGTTCTGTATTTGGGGGTAATAACATTGTAAGTTGCAAAGTTGCAGGTCTGTTATGTCCACTGGATTTCGCATACACGAGCAGTTAGGAAAAGTTATCAGTATTTTATTAAATAACTAAAAGTGGATTGAGCACAATCATTAATTGGAAGATCAGTGTCGTTCGAATTAATTTCAGAAGCCTAGAGGTGTAGGGGGATTCGACAAATCATTCTGCGAAACATTAAATTGATCCGGGCTATCAGCGGGAGGACATTTTCCAGGAATTCTAGGATATTAAGACCAAAATTTCCTTGGGTGAAATTAATATTTTCAATGGAGAGAATTAGTTTATAGTGATTTATCTGGATTTAAAGCAGCCTAAAAACTCGCTGTTTTCACTTTTGTGGATGTGATATTTCGGAAGACTGGTATGGATATTTTGAACGTATTTGTCAACAATAGACAGTTACGTAAAGCGAATTAGGCTACCACTAACAGTATCGTTTTCATTTGAGCAAGAAAGTAAAAAAGTAAACTTTAATTAAAAATAATGTCGAACAAGTTCTGGTCCGAGATGAAGCAGTTGTTAGGAATTACCATAATGAAAAATGATATTATTACAAAATGTCTCCGCTTCGAACAAACCTGGCATTTTCAAAAGACTTATAGAGTTAGTTTGTGCTTTTCTAGAGACAGTGAAATTCCTCAAAGGACCAACAAAAAAAAGAGTACTAGTAAAACTTTTAACAACCAGCATTGTTGCAGACATGATAGAGAAATTTAACCTAATTTAGCCACATCAAATGACCATTGGACTATAGACCAATGTACTACAGACCAATTGGAAGACAAAGCAAAACAAAGGAGCGGGCAGACCTCGATGGGAAGAGATTTCAAGTCAAGGGATGGCTCTATAATCATTGTGAGCTCACCAGGACTCCGTTCAGGTGAACAAAATAATTTGCCTCTGGGAAGGAAACCAAATCCCAGTTGAACCAAAGATGAGAGTAACAAAACATGAATAAAACCCTTGACACAGTACCAGAACGCTTCTACTGGGTAAAGCATTAAGAGGATGTAACATAATGGTACCGTATGTGCAGCCGACAAAGGACCCAAAAATCTCTTGGAAAAATTAAGCAATACAACGTGAAAGACCTATATTTGATAATGCCGGACCATTCCCATAAACCAACAGGGGTAACAGATATATCCTTGTTGCTGTTAATTACTTCAACAGGTAGTCCGAAATGTTTGCTATTTCCAACCCAGATGCAACCACTATAGCAACGGTTCTAGTAGAGAAGCTGTTTAGCCGATTTGAGGTACCAATGGAAATTCGTTCTGTTAAAGGCATAAATTATGAGTCAAATGTACGGCACGGCATGGTAGAGATATTTAATAATATTCTAAAAAGCCATCTTTCCAAAGATATCGACAGTAAATAGGTAACGGGATTGGGATAAGCACATACCTCTCTTTCTGCTCGCATGCTCATCCGCTCTAGGTGACAGCACGGGGTTAACACCATCTTTTCTAAAATGAAATAAAACTCCCATGTGACTTGACTTTTAGGACGCCAGATGAATTAATTCCCTATAGAAATCAATGATTATGCAGAACAATTATGTAAAACAGCCTACCCTTGGATTGACAAGGAAGCGCATGCTAGCTACAAATGCCCGGATTAATTCTCCTTATGACTTATATGCTAATTTAACCGGATTTTTGCTCTCGGGGATAAAGTCTAGTTGTTCAATCAGAGGATGAACCCTACAAAATTATGAGGAGGATTAATGATTGTTGCGTACCGCATTCAACGTAGCAAACTCCATAATCTGTGTTACCCATCACTACTCATATCTGGCTTAAAACAGCCCAAAGAATATGAACATATTTTTGTAGGTGGATCATCAAAAATACTTAACGAATATATATATATATATATATATATATATATATATATATATATATATATATATGAATAAATACCACACCTAGCCAAAAGTATGAACTAGTTTTCAGTGTCTCCTGATCTTATAGACAGACTTATTGAACAGAAATTGCCAGTTCACCAGTGAGTTAATACAACATTTAGCATTAGCTAATTAACATATATATAATTACAAATAGTATGGACGACATAATAAGAATTAGAGTTCTCAATAGTGGAATGCCGAATTTATTCACTGATCTATTAGAGTAAATCGATTCTTTGGAGTTTTTAACCCCTTTATTTTTATCGATTTCTCTATATGGATTTGGTCCTGCGTTAACGTCCTTGTCATCGATTTCTCCACACAATGAAGTGTATTTGCTATTACAGGAAGTTTCTTTGGGACAATTGCTACATGGATCTCCTTTAATGTACATAGGTCTATTTTTAACATTCCCTGGACCAGCATAGTTGCAGGTAATGTGTATTGTGGCCTCATTTGGATTACCTCTCTGCAGTGCTTTAGCACATCCAAGATGAGTAGATTTTGCCCAAATCATAGCCGTAAAGTGCCCGGTGTCATGGTTGGTTCTGGTGAAATTATTTATAAGATCTGTGAAGTTATCTTTACCGATTTCAGTCTCGTACCAAGCAGTAACTAGTTCTCCAAATTCCTTATCCTTTATCAATTCCTTGATCTTACTCTCCGGTATCGGCTTGTTAGCTTTCCAGTATCGTTTCGCTAGATTCTGGCCACCAAATCGAAATCTCGCGGTACCTCGGCACTTATCGTGAGTCATTAGGCATCCATGTACGTGACAAATTGATGTGAATTCTAAACCTAAGTCGTAGGAGAAGGCCATCATGTCAGAAGCAGATACGATCCCGCTGCGGTTTTCCTCACCAGATGCCACCTTATTGCGCAATTCATTGTGTATATCCATAACCATCTGTCGAAATTTAGCATCGCTTGGTAATTCGGTACAATCAGACGATCTAGGATCGCAATTTTCGTAATCGCAAGCTGTATTCAAATATGATATCCCGTCCCGTTTGCAACCTGGCCATTTGGTAGTGCAATCTGGATCCCAATTTGTACTGTCGTCCTTAGAAAATTGTGCGAATTGAAAACGTAGATATAGTAATACTACATAGAAAAACAATTTCATTGCTGGATAACATATTTCGATACGATTAAGACATAAGCTCGCAGGTGATTTAACTTTTGTGAAATATTTGCCGTAATGAAAATATATTACTTGTCATTTTGACTGTCAGTGACATTATAACCTTTATCTTTTAGATACAGGCTTCACTTTAATTATTTTGTGTTGTTTTTGTACTATCAACGAGTCCTTACTTTTACAGGGTAATCAACAAAAATGACCCTTAATACCTATATGAAGAGATTTTAGCTTTCCAGGTTAATTTAGTTTAAGAAAGATCGCCAGAACCCAGAAATATTTTTCTGGAGAAGAGTATTGATTGTTCTAGCAAATTTTCTTCTAGATAGATTCATTGATTAAAACTAGACAGAGAGAGATAAAGAGAGCTTCATGTTATCTCGCTTGGTGGGTGGAAGCAGCTTATGAACTACATACTGGACATAGTTCACTGACAGCAGCTCCCAATAGGGAATAATAGTCTCTTGTTCTCTCTTTCTATTGCCCTCTGTTTCTAGTCGTGTCATGATATTTGTGCGTGGCATGCTACCTTCAGATGTATGAGCTCTAAGACTCATGCAGGGCCGTCTTATGAAAGCCCCGTGAGTGGGGCTTTGCGAGATGAAAAATAGTTGGTTTCTGTTCATAATACCGGCACATGCAAAAGTGGTTTGTACAATTGACCAGACTCATCTAGGTTTATGTATTTTGATGCGCTAAATTTTTTTCCTAGGTTCTTTTGGCCCGTATACCCGTATTTTAATAAACTGCAAAAACACTAAAAATTGCAAAAAACGTAAACAAGTGCAGTTATGCACACGAAATTTTTTTCTCGAACTACATCAAATATATTTCTTAAGTATTTCGATGTACTGAATCCGAATCCTAACTTGGTTTAGCTCGCTAGCCCTCCAAATTTAAAGTAAATTGCAAAATACAGCTGAAAATAAGTAAAAATCGTAAAAATTACAGTAATGCAAATGAAAAAAAATTCTCGAACTAGATCAGTTTACTCAAGCCAAACCGAGTTCAGATTTGGAGTCATCACATTAAGATACATAACAAATGTTTAATTGATTTAGTTTAAAAAAAATCGTTTGCATAATTGTAATTTATCTATATTTTTTACCGATTTGAAGCGCTTTTTCGCGATCGATTCCAAACTTGAAGGGTTTGTCAGCTAAAGCAAGTTGAGATTGCAATTCAGTGAATCAAAAAATATAAGAAATATACTTGATCTAGTTCGAGAAAAAACTCCCATTTGAATTACTACAATTTTTACGATTTTTAGGGTTCCGTATATACAGTATACGGATACCCTTATAATATCACTCAGGATTTCTGCCTCTGTCACATCACAGCAATTTTTTAGGGTTCCGTATATAGAGTATACGGATACCCTTATAATATCACTCAGGATTTCTGCCTCTGTCACATCACAGCAATTTTCTCCTAAAGTACTGGACGGAAGAGGTTGAAATTTAGTATGAAGGTATAGTTTGGTGACTTGATCAGGAGCACATATCGCACTTCTGGGGGGAAAACTAAAAAAATCGAACGTTCCCCCCCTGATCTCCGAAACTACTGAACCTAAAATTTTGAAAAAAATAGAAAATATAGAACGTTGCCCGAACTTTACAGGAAAAATAAGGAGAAACCATTAATATTAACAAATTATAGATCATGTAATATATCAAATGAAAGGTCTCATTCTGAGGAACACAAATATATTTTTTCATATTTAAATAAAAATTAATTGATATTAAAGAAAATATACCAAAATTTACCCATTCCCCCCACCTTATCTCCGAAACTATAAAACGTAAAGTTTTGCTTTTATAGGTTCTGACCTGAAGTTTACTGGAAAAATAAGGAGAAACATCTATTTTTCAGTACAGAATTAAATGGAAAATATAAAATTAAAATTCTTTCTAACCCATCATGAAATATATCAGTCTCATTCTGAGGAACACAAATATATTTTTTCATATTTAAAAAAAAATAATTAAAAAGATATTAAAGTACCCATTCGCCCCCCTTATCTCCGAAACTATAAAACGTAAAGTTTTGTCATAGGTTCTGACCTGAAGTTTACTGGAAAAATAAGGAGAAAAATCTAGTTTTCATGCAAATTACAGAATTAAATGGAAAATTAAAATTGTTTCGAACCCATCATGTTATGTATCAGATAGGGCTCATTACGACGTATTTTTTTCATATTTTTAAAATAAATAAATTAAAAGATATTAACAAAAATATAAAAAAATTTACCCATTCCCCCCCCCTTATCTCCGAAACCATAAGCTGGAAAATTTTGACATAGCTTACCAGAACCGAGAAACCCCTAATATTTATTTTGGGGGGCAAATTATAGAATTTGGAAAATATAAAATTAAAATTATTTCTAACCCATCAGTCATCATTGTGACGAAAACAAATATATTTTTTCATATTTTTAAAATAAATTAATTAAGTTATTAACAAAAATATAAAAAAATTTACCCATTCCCCCCCTTATCCGAAACCATAAGCTGTAAAATTTTGAAAAAAAAATAGGTATAGCGCCTCACCTGAACTTTACTTAAGGAGAAACCCCTAATGTTCATTTTGGGGGGATTATAGAATTAAATAATAAAAAATTCTTGTTTCTAACGTATCATGTAATATATCAAATAGGGCCCATTATGACTAATACAAATATATTTTTTTTATTTTTTTTAATTAAATATTTTAAAATATATTAAAAAATATTAAAAAAATAATTCCCCCTTTATTCCCCAAACTATAAGACCTAATTTTTTTTATTTACAGGAAAAATACCTTTAATATTAATAATGGGGGGATTTATAGAAATAAACGGAAAATAAAAAATATTTTTTAACTTGTCATGCAATATATCAAATGAAGGGGCTCGTTTGAGAAATCAAATATATATTTTTAAAATTAATTGTTTACACGATATTAACATAAAGATATAAAAAATTCTCATTTCTCGCTTTATTCCGAAACCAACTACTAAAATTTTGAAAATAATTAGGGGTACTGGGGCTCACTTGAAATTTATAAGAAAAATTATTAGAAAACCTCCATGGTAATTTTAGGGACAAATTATACAATTAAATGGAAAATAAAAATTCAATTTTCAAACGAATCATGTAATATATCAAATAAAAGACTCATTATGTGAATTACAAATATATCATATTTTTAAATCTTTTGTTTGCAAAGAATTAAACATCGACTTAATTCCCATTTTAGAAACTATACTATTTAAATTTTGAAAAATATATTTTATTTGTATTTTTAAATAATTTAAATAACAGATTTAATAATTTATAATTTAATACTTGACCTATTGTGACCTTTATCTTCCAATCTATAGAGCCTCAAAATTCAGACAATAGATTATAAAAGGCTTCCCTGAAAGTTTATTAGTAAAATAAAACTCTAATGTTAATTTTTGGGGGCCAAATTAGAAAACTAAATACAGTGAATCTTGAAGGTGGTACGGAACCCTTACAATGCGAGTCTAACTCGCACTTGACCAAATTATTCGCGAGTATCAGCGCTATTTTGCAATATACTTTAAATTTGGAGGGTTAGAGAACTAAAGCAACTTCCAACTCGGATTCAGCACAAATCTTATTTTATAAGAAATTTGTTGGATTTAGTTCGAGAAAAATTTATTCGTTTGCTTTTTCACGATTTTTTTAGTGTTTTTTGCAATTTACTTCTAGAGAGGAAACTTGCAATTTACTCAAATTCTGGATGTGTACGGGTCAAACAGACCTCGGAATTGGATTCAGGGAATCAAAACAAATAATCCTAAATAGGATTGGTCAAATAAACAGACCACTTTTTTAGTGTGCCGGGGAATCATCAAAATTTAATAAATCAAGTGTCAATAGCTTATAGAAAGTACAGAAATAAATATATTTAATGTTAACGAGGAAGAAATTTTATTTATTTATAAATATTCCAAGGTTTTATGCATATATTTCACTACCTGATTACAAGTAAACAATAAAATACAGTACATTGTAAAACTACCAATACCTTACAGGTTTGTAAACAGTACTGGTACTATAGTCATGCGAAACAACTAGAAGTCCTCCAGCCATTTGGGCATTATGATAAAATGCCTTCTGTGTTTTTTTCTGACAAGGAAAAAATTTTGAAGCTATCAAATTTTTAATTTTGGTTAGCAACATAAAATAGTTGAGAAACTTACCCATAAATACTAAGTTCTAAACACGTATACCAATCAACTTACCTGAAACAAATAAAGAAAATCATTAACTATTACTACTAAAGAAGTTAATTAATAAAATTGTTTCTAAAATGCTGATAGCAAAGCCAAAAGAGTTTAGCACCTATACATTTTCTGAAAAATTATGTATTACCATTATAAAAAAGAATAAAAAAGTTGAAAATAAATAACTAAACATAACACTAGACAACAAATAACAGATTCACTGTTGTTGTGTACCTAAACATAAAGTAAAAAAATTAAAACAATAGAAGGTGCTCATTCTGTACAAACTTTTTTAATTACTTATCTTTCTAGTATATTGCGCGTGACTTACTGTCTCCGAGTTACAAAAAAATATCTATCGTTAAATGTAATGAAAACCATTTATTTTTCATGCTTTGTTTCTAGAATAAAATTTGGTATAATTTTTTGGGGTGGAGCAACCCATACAGAGTGTCAAAAAAATGTTGTTGTACAGAAACAAATTTTTCGTTTAATGTTTAATATACCGATTAGGGAAACATGTAGAGACAAATTTAAAGTGGATTATACATATATGAATGTTCGTTATTTATCTTTAAACATAAATCAAAATTTTTGAACTCACTACCAAAACATAATTATGGCACAAGAAACTTAGATTTATATAATTTTCCCATTACATCGCTTAAGTCAATATGAAAAAGGGCCTTACTATGCCAGTATCAAATTCTTTAACAATTTGCCAAATAGAATTAGAAATATAAACAATGAAAAAATATTTAAAAGGGAAATCTTCAAATATCTGGTTTTAAGAGAGTCATACAATGTACAAGAGTATTTAAATTGGTCTACTGTAGAATAACAATACCTATACCTTAAGTTCGAAATTTCTAAATATGTATACATATGTGTATTTTGTGTATAAGTATTTCATGTTTTTTTTATGTATTTCAACTCACTGTATGTCTGTGACTGTTTGAAATAAAGCTATTATTATTTCGTCGGTACAGATAAGTTTGATGAAGTAGTAGATAAGTAACGAATGTACAATTTTAGGTTTGCTTGGCACCGACTTCAAAAATATACTAGATAGGTAGGTAATTAATTTGTACAGAATGAGTAGGCACCTTTTATTGCATACATTTTTTTTATTTTATGTGCAGGTACCTAACAACAAGTGAATGTGTGATTTATTATCTAGTTTTATGCTATTTTAATTACTTTCAACTTTTCAGTTCTACTTGGAAGTCGGTTAATATAAAAACAAAATGTTTTATTAACCTTTCAAATATGACTTCCAAACAAATGTGCACACCTTCTATATCAGATTACGTTCCGAGGTTACGCTTCAAGTAATTTAAACATAGCCGGGAAATTTTTCAATTAGTTTTCCCGAATTAAAAAACTTAACCAGCAATTCCGGTTTGTAAACTTGAAACTTTTTTAACTCGCATTGTCGGCGATGAAAAAAGCGACACCCTTAAAAAAGACATTACATCCTTTTCGAGACATTTAACAGCAGCCTGATTAAACAGCGGCGCGTGAATTCTGAACGTTTACGCGAAGTTCTCTTCCTTTCTCTCGATGGCTTTATTAAGTTTTTCCTTCCGTCCCACACCTGAGCAGCTTATTCTTTTGCTTTTCACTTGGGCGGTTTCTTTGGTGTAGAAATTTATGCAAATTGGTTAATTAAAAACGTCAAGGAAGATTCAAGGTAATTGCCGAGATTTCTTTTTAATAAGTTGTAGGAATATTTACTGAATGTTCCAGTGATACATGAAAATTTAAATTACGTGCTGACGCAAAACTGAAACCTAAAACATGCGTTAAAATCAAACAAAAAAAAATCGATATCTAAATATAAAAATAGACTTTAAATAATTAACTTTAAATAAATTACTATTGTAGTAAGATCATCTTTTATTGCTTTTTTTTCATTACTATTTGTTATAGGTAATGTAAATTATATACTAGTCTAACTAGATTGGTCCTTAAAAATTACATTTCTCGAGACACGCCCTAAAAAACTTCCTTTTGATAAGAAAACCTTAGTTAGGATTTTGTTTTTATTTTAAAACTACACATGCCTCATAAGGCCTTAAGTTTATTATTTTTTAAATATCTCGGTATAGTATTTGGCTCTGAGAAAAAATTATGGAAACAGTTTTCTTGGAAATTAAATTCTCTACAAAAAAGATGTGACTTGCCGAAACGTCGTCAATTTTTTTCTATAGTCCCGGAAACCACCTCATATATATATATATATATATATATATATATATATATATATAAGATATATATTAGGAGACGATTAGGTACCATTTTCTCCTCTGTCTCTATTTTCTTCATTTTGTTTTGTTTAGTAGCTACTAACGACCCAGAGAATGCTAATATTAATTCTTATATTAACATTAAATAAAATATAATAAAAATTCATTATTTAGCAAGTCAACGCCAAACAACTGAAAGTGCCGCTGCCGACACCGCCAGACTCAAAACATTGAGTAATTATATAGAGGCAATGCTGTTTATACTTAGAGCATTAAGCATACAAGCTTTGTTATTGTTTAGTGGTAAGTAATCGTATATTATAATTATACAGGGCGATTCAGGTTCAAAATCATTTTTTTGTGGGTGGCACATAAAGTTGCATATATAAGGTGTCTGGCTACAGAGTACAGTGTAATTATAACTAATAAAATAATTATATAGGGAAGCCCAAGCGGTTGTTTACAGGGTTCTTGGAATAGAAGTTGTACAGTAGCAATCACAGTTCTGCAGGGTGGTGCAAAGAATATAACAAGATGCATATACCAGAGTGGCGGAACCTTCCTTATGGAAATTCAACGGATTTCCGTAACCCAAGCAGTTGTATATATTGGAAGATGAAATTTTACAGGGTATAGCAATTATAGATATACAGGATGATGATAAAAAATGCTAGAAACGGAAAATTTATAGAGTAGCCCATGGGCTCAAACAGATTCCATATTACGATGAAATATAACTCGGAGAGAATTATAGTTACAGAAGAGTTAAAAATTTCATAAACAAAAAGAGTATACGGTGGTATAGGCAGTGGCATATAGTACCGAGTGGTTCAAAAATGTTAAAAAATATTATGAGTGGTCCATGAAGCATATACAGGGTGGTGGAAATATATAAGAGCATGGAATTATTATAAAGGATTTTAATAAATGTTAGAGAATTGAGTGCAATTATACCTATACAGGGAGGTTAGAAAAAGTAAATATGTGACTGTAGCCCGATTAGCGATTTCTTTGTTGTCATATTAAATTAAGAATTTGAACACAAATACCTATGAATTATATTTGAAAAAAACTTGAATTTCTACTTATTTGTAGAAGGGATGTAAGGCCACATCTAGGATTTTCGAGGAAACTATCAAACAGAGGTTCAGAATCTGGAATTCCCGTGTAATTGCTGTTCTCCCTAAACCTAGGAAAACATACGATATTATCAGGTTACTTAACCTGCCAGAGATATTGACACAATTGGTCGAATTTCGACCACTGGGCGACAGCTAGTATATATAAATTCGTAAAAAAGGTCTTCTTTATATTTCACTTGTTCTTCTTTGAGGCAAATATTTTTGGCTCTATGGACTAATCTTTTGATGACACCAGTTTTTTCGAGTTGTAGTGTAGGTATAACCCTGCGTGTATAGCCTTCCTGTACACTGTTGTTTTGATTCCGGTCCTAGTCCTTTAGCACTTCACATCCAGGAATGGTAGGCACCCACTAAGGGAATCGAACAGAACTACAAAATGTTCATAATAATTTACTTAGTTCATCTTGGGAAAAAATAACTTACATAGGAATATATATACCTATTTATTATTGTCAAAACCCAGAACACATGAGTAAATCTCGGTTTCCCAGGTATTATATTAGATCCGTTTTAAGCAATAGCTTTCTAATAATTACTCATCGCCATTTACAATGGAACAAGCTTATTCATATCGGGAATAATTATGGTAATCAACGGATCGAACAGCCAGCATCTTTCGAGTTTACAGAAACAAATTGCAATGTGAATCAAATGATTAGTTTTTTATGACTTTGTTCACAATATCATATCATTGCTAATAATCGTCGAAAAGTCATCCATTCGTCAATTACCTTCGTACTATTCCAGAAAAGAAATACAATTTCAATATAGAATCCTGCCATCTGAACTTAAGGTAGTTAAAAAGTAAATTTACACATTATATGCACTGGATTTCTAAAAGCATTTATTCTTACTACAACTGAAATACTCTGGAATATATGACATGTGACGGTAAACTATAAAATTTATTTTCCATTCATAAGAATGTTATCAAAAGTTTTAGTGCATACGTTCGTATCTAGCTATAAACTATTCACTCGGTGTATCTATAGTCATGTCATGCTTCCGCATTTACATAAAATTCCACATATTCTTGCTGACAGTATACGATTTAAATGAAACGAGACATATTTTAGATGGTTTCATGCTACAGTGAAATTGATGGTGTATAACCTACAAAAATACAAACGTATTTCATTTCATGATAAAGAATATGTAAAAAATTATTGTTCTATATGGTAGCGATAACAATTTACAGTTTTCAATTAATTTTATTCTCCACGAATAAAACATTGTTGAAGGGAAAAATTCTTAAAGGGCCTCCTCCTAAATAACAAATTTCGCTTAACGGCTCCGAGACCATGGCCTTGACTCCTATATTGGACAGTAGAGTTAAGGAGAACTAAGAGGAATACACTAAGGGTAGGAAATAAACAAGTTTAACACAAAACTAATATACAGAGACAGTAAGCTCGTTTATCTGGTATAATAAAAGATGAAACAATATAGATTATCCAGTATTTTAATTTAATTTTTTTCGCCGAATTTGGAGTCAGTAGCGACTTTACTCATAGACTTTCAAATATTGTATTTTAGACTTCTGCAATCACTTGATCTCGTTGCTCTATAATACAATATTAAAATAATAATAATAAGTTTTCTGATGTATTAAATTTTGAAAGGATTCCTTTCCTTTTTTCAAACTAAAGTTCTATCTTATGGTTGACAAGTTTCTTCTTCATTATATAATAATTGTGAATCATATTCATCGAATATAGCAGCTTTGGATAATTGATTCATTTCTAATGTAAATTTTGACGAGAGACCAAGTCCTTGTATTGGTAAAGAATGTGATGAGACCATTAGTCCTAACTTTTATTAATCTTCAGCTGCCTGACCATATAGCTGGCAAAATCTGAATTTAGACTTGACCAGGTAGTATAGAGAACCCAATAATATTACTAATAAATCTCATTTCGTTAAGTTTGATTCAAATATACTTTATATACCTATTTATGAAGAATTTTTTATCCGAGGGTACACCCGTTCGTTATTAAGATTGATGTTAAAATATTTCAAACGTTTCGCCAAGGTCTCATTTGGAATTATTAACGCGTTGTCAGGTAATATCAGTGAGGAAATGCATCACTCACTGGATAGTACGCGGAAAGTTGTTGTGTTGTTGTGTACATGCTATGTTATTATAGACCTTCGTCGAAGTTTGTAGCGACACTGATTGGTTGGAATGGCTCCTCCCCCTCTGCGGTCGTTTAGGCCACATAATCAGTTCTAATTTTGCTCTCTGTTTCGGTTTTATATTGTTTGATTATTGATTTCGGGAGAGGCAGGACGTCATATCTCTGATTAAGTTGTCCGGTTTTTTTTCTTCAGTTGATTCTCTTACCTTCCCTGTTTAATAATTTGTTGTGTTAGCTATTTACTTGCAGCTCGAAATTGAATTTGCTAACCCTTTGTAACTGATGTTGATATAGAGCAGACGTTGGTTGATTGTTTCTCACAGCTAGTTTATGCCCTTCTAGTCCAGCACCAATTCTCTTGTTTGTTTGACCGATATACTTTTTGCCACAAGTTTCATATTCAATGTTATATATACGCTGATTTGTTAATTTGATGTGGTGTATTAGATGTCTCAAAGTTGCACCTGTGATTTGGTGTGGTTTATACGCCGTAGCTATGTTATGCTTTCGAAGAATTAGGCCGATTCTTTCAGGTGATCATTTGATGTACGGTAGGCTGATTTTCGGTTTTTCAGTAACGTATTTTTTTTTAGTTGTGTTTATACTGTCTTGCTTGATTACAATAAGAACATAACAGAACTAACTACTGGTCAGGTGCGATAAAACGACAGCGAAATTTATTTTTGTCATGAAAAGAATTAAAGGAAGGAAGGAAACAAGATGTTAAGGTTTCAAATTCACAGTGATCTGTGTATTAACTTTTATATATGTCTTTAACTATTCAATGAATACGTTTTTATTTTCTTGTTATAAAATCTGTAATATCTATTACTACGTCTTGTACTTTGATAATATATCTGTAGATATTTTCTAAAGATATCCAATAAAAATATAGTTATTATTCAACAGACATGACTTTTAAACAATTTGCGGTTTCACAAGTGCGAATAAAAAGTTTAAATATAACAACATGTTTCGGACTAATTTTCTCGCTGCAATTTAAATTTGGTCAAGTATAAAAAACTGAGGGAGATCTCCTGCCTGTGTGAATTCCAAAGTAAAGTTCGATATAATTATAGGTGCTGCTTGTCGTTAAATAACGAGGTGCTGAAAATTGGTTAAAAATTGTGAGATTCGTGCAAAAGATTAGCAGTCACGACTCGTGATTCTTTCTCGTTAATATGTGTTGAACACATAATTGATTCTAGAAATTACTTAAATGGATGTTTTATGATGAAGTTGAGAAATTTAGCTAAACTTGGAATTGGTTCACAAAGTGAAAATTAAATAGAGATAAAAAAGGAGTGATTTATGATTTCATTAACTAATTTACCCTATTTAGCGTATGAAGACATCCTTTTATATACAGACAAAACCCCTGTAGAACGAACACGCCAGAGTAAGCACGAATTGACAATACACATTTTTTTCTGTGAAACTGCAGTACACAAATTATTTATCTGTAGTTATTCGATTCTCATTTATATAGAAAACATTAAATGGTGTTACCAATACAAAATTATTATATAAATCAGAAATCTTTGTAAATTAGGCGACGTATCCAAGTTCTAGGCTTATAGGTGTGTTGACTCAAATAATTACAAAAAGGGCGTAGTTTCTATAATCTGAACAGGAGATAATTATATTGCGATATACCGGATGATAAACAAAACTTTTCAAATAATTTGCCAAAATAGTAGATTCAACTCAGAGGTTCTTTTTCTTTTCACACCGTCTCTCTTTGGAGGGTGGCGATCCTAATGAATAATATTCTCTAAAGATGTCAGTTGACGTAAGGCAAACGATCTTTGTCCTTCATTTAAGAGTATAGACTTCTCCGGACTGATCTTTAATTCGATTATAAATCTTAGTAATCTATATCTAGCCTCTTACCAGATGCCTAATGTTGGTTTAGCCTGTTACTCTTTAGGTCAATGATATTTTTTATATGCACTGATTGGGGTACATTTCGAAGGCTTCTATGCGTTTTTCCATTTGTGGGTCCGAGGTTCAACTTTCGCAGCCATATAATTAGACAGCAAATAGATAACAGTGAAACATACTTAGCTTAAATTGTAAACTAAGGTACGAACAAATAAAGAGTAGTTCTTGCTAGCTCAATTATTGCCTTTTTGGGCCACATGGCCCGTTTATGATGGTTTCCAGGTATCTAAAGGAGGAAACTAGTTTCTCTAAATTACTGTCTATGTAATTTATCGCGTCTTCAAATTTAACGAAATGTATCAAATACATAAATAAGTGTTCTAGAGGACATTCAATTGTGGGAAGCGCAACTGATGAAAGTTCCCTAACCAGAAACAATATATATTATATATATTGTCTTGCGTACAAACGAATGACACCTCGAAGAGAGTACCATATATACATGTTGAAAATTCAATATATTTCCAAACAGTCTAGGTATGTATGTGGCGCTTCTAAGTGAGATATAAGATATAAGATTCGCATTCGTCAAAAATTCGATTAAAGAATTCTGTTGATTCAATGATCTCATTAAAATCATAAGGGAAAACCTAGGAAAAACTTTATGAACTATCCCGAAATCGGGTTGTTCACAAGGACCATTAGTAATTCCTTCCTTGATTATTGGCAATCAAGAACGACTGAATTCTTTGCAGGTAATAGATTTTCATATTATTAATATTAAAGCAGCCTCTTCGTTTCGTGTTGTGTTCTTCTTTGTGTAATATATTTGAATTTTGGATTTACAAATTGTGGTTTATTAATGTCATTTTTATGTTCATTTATTCGCACATTTAGAGGTCTAGAAGTTTCTCCAATATCGATTCATTACATTCACAAGTAATTTTATAACAGCATTTTTTGTATTTTGAGCTGATTTTTGGTTTTGTTTTTGATAAAAGTGGTTTTAGTATCTTTCTTGTTTTAAATGAGTTTATAATATCAAATATGTTGCCTACTCTGTTTAGTCTTCCTAAGAGGACGTGTATGTATGTCTTATTATGGTAATGTGCTACTCTTGGAAGTCAGAGTTGCTTGATTACTGTTTGGTATTCGATTTGGTTTAATTCTTTCTTAATCAGTTTTTCTGGGTAATTATTGGCAGAAAGCACATTTTCATAATCATATTTTCTTCATTAAATGTAATGATGTCGGAAGAGTTGGGTTTTTACTGAATTTGAATGACTTAATGCTGCGTTACGTGGTATTGTAGTTGGTTTCAAATGACGATTGTGTTGTTAAAATGTCTAAAAAAGATAAGTAATCTGTTATTCTGTTCAAGTGCTATTCTAAACTGTTTCATGATGTTCATACTATAGTAATTCCTGTAAGCCTTCACGATTATGTTCCCAATAACGAATATGTAGTATTTGGACAAAATTGTTTCATACTCTTTTCGAGGTGTCATTCTGTTGTACGCAAGACAATATGTATAACATATATTGTTTGTGGTGTCATTGAAAAGAATGACACCTCGAAGATAGTATTCAATATCTCTAACAGGTAAAGTTGACCTGAAAATTTCATCGTGACATTCTAACCTAGGAATTATGGGTAACAGCAATTACAAGGAACGGCTCCAGATTCCGAACCTCTAAGTGCTAGTTTTCCCGAAAATCCTAGATGTCGGTCTTTACATCTAGCGTATTCAAAAATTGTTTGCCTCTCAAATTTTTCCAAAGTGTTGAATAAAGCAGGAGAGAGACAAGAACCCATGGTCATGCCAAAATCATGTTGGTAGAAGTCATCACTTAGTTGAAAATATGTTATTTTCCTATAAAGTAGTAGTAGTTCCATTATTGTATATATCGATATCGTTCCTTTACTTTAGGAACTGTTTTGGTGACAGGATTTTTGTATTGTATGTGCGATATTTCTTTTAAGAAATGTGCGCTGATTTTAAGATGCGAGATAGAATTTGGAATAACCGGCAAGTAAATTCTATGACAATTTAAAAAAAGACATTCTGAGAGTTCACTGCTTGGCGCATTTATAGAACTGACAAGTGGTCTTAAAGGGATTTTAGGTAATCCATAGAACTGTGGTGGTTTAAAATAGTACGAGATTTACGTTCTTGTTCGGTTGGTTCATGTTAATGATTGTAAAGTAAGCAGTATGCACTAAGTTAACTTTATTTAATTGATTTTGCAAATGTTCATTATAAGTTTTACCACCAAGTAAATATTATTTGCTAGTTCCGATAAATAGAGCGCTGCTTTAAAATTAAATAACAAGTTTTTCTTTAATCTTGATATTGCATTATTTGCGTAATTTTACGCTCTCTTCTTCACACAAAATAAAACAATCGGTGAATTAAGGGGATTCGGTATTGGATAGCGCGTAATATAATCTCGAATTACCACTTGGTAGCACAATATCTCAGTTGGGTTTCGAATTTCAAAGACGTTCTTCGAGATTTCTCGTTGTCGCCTTTTTGCTTATCAGATAACGGTATGCAGCTGGAAGCGCGCCATCTGAACAAAATAAGATTTTGGTGTACGATAAGAAAAACGTGTCGCGCTATTTTTGCATTAATCCGAACGGCGAAATCAGCTTTAATTTAAAACGTGCTGTTAAAATAATTTTAAAAATGTAAACAAAGTAGCAGCATATTTTTCAGATGCTCATTTGAGATAATTACTACAATACTATGTACAGGGGTATGCTAATAATATCTGCAGGATTTTAATGTGAGATGCTTCCGCGGTCATAACCGTGTTAGAATTGCCTGTAAATTCACGTAGTACTCGACGTTTCGACTCCTGCTTTGAAGCCATTACCAAGAGACAAAATCCATCGTCTTGAAGTGGTTGATCTCACAACGTTTCCATAGCTGTGTATCTGCTATCGTAATCAGATGAATGATAGGAAATTCAGCAAAGAGACACCGCAACTGGAGGTATTTCGATGAAAAGTGAGAACCGCAATTGAGAAAACACAACACATCAAACAAAACATCAACGAATCCGAAAGGAGGATAATAAAAACACAAACGACAAATCTATCATCATCCTACCAGCTGACAAAGGAAATGCCACCATCCTGATGGACAGAACGGAAGACAACAAAAAACGACGAAGTACTGTCGAAGGGAAAATACAAGCCACTGCCTACTGATCCAACTTCCAAAATAGAATGGAAAATTTACAACACTCTCAGAGATCATGCTGAATACATTCTACCCAAGACGAGGAGAAAATTGACGCCACATCACAGCAAACCACCACATCTTTATGGACTACCCAAGATACACAAGGCTGGAATACCTCTCAGACCGATTACAACTTCACACAACTCACCAACAGCAGCACTATCGAAATTCCTTCTACCAATCATCCAAACTTTGGAGGGCAAATATCTTCGCATATCAAGGACTCAAAGAACTTTGTCGAAATCATCGGATCCATGGAACTTGGGTCAGAACATCGCTTAGTAAGTTTCGACGTTGAAAACATTTTCACGAACGTACCTCTACACGAATCTCTTAACATGGTGACAAAGAAACTTACGGAAGACGAAACCCTAATGGAGAGGACGGAGCTGCCAATAGACTCAATCATGGACTTACTTGAATGTTGCCTCAAGAACTGATACTTTCAGGAGAAGGACCGGTTCTTCTTGCAAGAAGATGGATTGCTTATGGGTTCCCCGTTATCACCAACCATCGCCAACATCTACATGGAATGGTTCGAAGAAGATGCACTAAGGAGGTACCAGAAGTAGCCTAAGCTATGTTTGAGGTATGTCGATGACGCCTTCATTATTTGACAACACGGAGAGACAGAACTACAGGGATTCCTGGAGCACCTGAACCAATTCCAACCATCCATTAGATTCACCATGGAGAAGGAAGAGAGTGGGTGCGAACCATTCCTTGATGTAAAGTGTGAAAGGACTAGGACCGGAATGCAAACAACAGTCTACAGGAATGCTACGCATACAGGATTTATATTTTCACTTCAATTCCAACCACTCATCAGCAACGAAAACTGGCATCATCAAAACACTAATCTATAGAGCCAAAAATATCTGCAGCACACCAGAAGCCCTCAAAGAAGAAAAGTGAAACTTGAGGAGACCTTTTGACGAATGGATATCCGGAAACGATCATTACCAAGGCGTTTGAAGTGCTGGACAAACCACCTAGGCAGGAAGAGGACACCAACGGTAGCAACTCTACTATTACCGTATACTAAAGAATTGCACACAGTTATGGAATCAGAATGATCTTCAAAAGCAACAACACCTTGAGGAGCATGTTAACAAGAACGAGGCCCGACGCAAATAACTGTATATACAGCATATCCTGTGAATGTGGCAATCTTTACATTGGAGACACCAGGGTTGAAGAACACTGCACAGCTAATCAAAGGGCAGAGGTAACGAAATCTGGGCTAGCTAAACCAGGCCAGAGCAATTCACAAAGAAAAGCACTGGTACAAAAGAAAATTCATAGCGACAGCATATATAACCTCGAACGACAATATGATTAGCGAGCCCAGCCTCCAAATTAAAAATATTTGGGGAGCTCTTCTTCGGCTTCTGCTTCATGACCGGCGACGCATGACCGGTTAAGGGCTAATCTGAATTTTCTGTGAGATAAACCACTTCAAGACTATGGAAGTACAAGGAAACTTCGAAGAGAAGGCAAAATGACAGTCATAATGAAAATAACGAATCAAGTTCTGGATCGAACTTCGGCACTCAATCTGCCTACTACCCAAGCCTCATTGAAGGACTCATTGAAAAGTACCGGTTTTAGATCGAACTCAGGGTCTCAATCGATCTTCAACCACACTCTCGTTAATTTTATTATATTTTTCATTTTGTTGAAGATGAGTTCTAAAAGGAATTGACGAATTAACTGATATACTTTTAAACTGATCACTGGGGTCTTTAGTCGTGCAATAATTATTAGGGTACGGTGTCATTAATAGCATTTAATGTTTTACCTGTAAAACCATCTAGGTAAAGAAAATACAACAGACGTCATACAGCCAATCAAACACTGTTTAAATACCACATAGATAAAATGGACAAATAAAGAAATATTCCAAAATAGCAAATGACAACCAACGTTATGGTTGTAATACGTAGATGATATTTCCACTAAATTACCAAATGGGCAGTTCAGTTTACAGTATATAAAAAAAACAAATAGCTACCAATAGATATTTTAACGTCAAACAAAACGTTCTCAATTCCAGGTGTTTTATATTTTAAACTAACAAACTCCAATATTCTAAAAGAAGAAATAAAAACGAGACCAGATGAGGTAAAGAAAGAATCATAGAATCATAAAAATAAAATAAATCTAAATACGTGGCAGACAAGCAACAAAAAATAGAGGAGAAACTCACTCACTACCGATAGAATTCCAAAAGGAAATATTTACAGCGTAGCTGGAAAATTCTTCGGGTCTTCGAGGATCTATGAAGGAAATTTCTCGGCGACTATTTGATCTAGAGTCTTCTGAGACGAAATATGTATAAATACAAAAGGAATTATTCAATACTCGAATGCCGTCTAGTAAACAATAGTTGTTCAAGAATTTAAAATTAGTGGATATAAATTACAGTAAGTTCGACTAAGAGTTTAAATAAATCCATGAACCCACAGTGAAAACATTAAGGTCGTGTCAGGTGTGGGTGTATTTCTGGAATTTAGAAGTTCAATATAAATTAACTAACAATGTTTAAAGAGTCCAATTAATCAACTGAACATATTTACTATTTGATGTTATATTAAAAATTTAATTAAGTCAAATTATCATGCCACCAACCGGAAATAGCAGGAAAATATCCACTATATACAAGCAGTTAACATATCGCAGTACAGATATTTTGGTATAGACGATAGAACTATTCAGTATAAATAAAAAAATTTAATATAATATATGTAAAAAAGTTTATGGGTTACGAGAATAGTTCAAAGTTGTCAATCAAAGTAAGCACTTACATGTGTATTTACCCACTTATTGGCAGAACAGCAACACATTTATCAAATGAACAATATAATAAACAAAATTTAAAAAATAATAATTTAAATTTTTAGCAAAGTTGATAAAACAAAAATCATGGCAACGTCGAATTTTTGCTTTCGTTGGCAGATCGTAATAAAGAATATATTGCGAAAGTCAGGTTCTGTATGGCAAAAAAATAAGGGAATACTTATTTGTTTTGAATGTAATATTTTGACGTGGTAGCTAAGAAACAAAATCATCAAAATATTAGGAGTTTTATTTCAACTGTAAAATTTCTCAATTATAGTGTTATTCCTTTAATTATTGTTTTTTTTTGTAAATTTCAATAAGTGCATAAACATTAAGTAAAGAATTCTCATATCATGCCACAACTATGATTCAGGAAATAAAACAATAAATGAAAAATATTGTCATTGTGTTATCATTGAATCTCATCTAAAATTGTCTCACAAATAAATACAATTACAAAATGAATATGGAACATAGAAATTTAAAAAAATCATGGGAATATTGGTGAGTTTTTTTATGAAATTTCCAAAAACTTAATATTGCAAATGAGAAAACTCTTTTTACAGTATTTGTTGTAAATTTTTTCGCTTTCTATGTTTTCAAAGAATGGTAAGGCTTTCACACAAAATAACTGCAAACTGAATCTTGGAAAGTTCCAGGGTACAAAAAGTTAGGTTCAATTTTAAGAGAACAACGAGTTAGAATAAATAAATATTTACACTAATTTTTATTTGACTTCAAAATTATTATTTTTTTTTTTGTTTTTTCGAAAACGGCTGTAAATTTGGATAGTTTAATAAAGTGAAATGTGGAATGAAATTAATCAAAAAATGAAAATCTTATTAAAATAGATTGGAATAAGAATGAGTTATAAGAGGTGCCTAGTTGCTGGTAACATTTGGGGACGGTGGATGTGTTTTTTGTATGCTTGACAATCCCAATTCAATATTCACGTCTAAAAGAGGCCGTTGCCAGTTTTAGTGTCGCAATAGTTATATTTTTAAGTTTAGCATATATTGAATAAATACAAAATTTATTTAATAAAGAGTTGTTATGTCAAAATATTAAGGAAAACATTATAACTTGTTAAAAGTTTAGTGACAAAGTACCTTAAAAAAGAATACTAATTCACTTTGTTCCCTACATTTGAATGACCCAGTATACTTGGGTTCTGATCCTATCAAATAACGAGCAAAGTTACTTACAACAATAATTGCAACACTTCGACCAGGTAATACCGGTATATAAACGATATTATTCGATACGATCTTAAACAAGTGCTAATGTATAAACAGCGTTCATATTTCAGACTTAACGAAAATGCACTTGGATGATATCAACTTTTTATTACATTCTAAACCGTAACCTTTTACATGCCGGACTATGCTAATGGTAAAATTATTGAGTTTTAACTAAAATAAATAAGTTTTTTATTCCCTAAACTTTCTTCATTATAAGTTAAATCCATTCCGTAATGGAAATGAATTATTTATAAAGTTTTGCTAGTTTTCTACAAGTTTATGAATAGTCATTACAAATGTAATTCCATTTACGCTTGTATTTGTCGCACTCGTGTCTCTGATATAATAAAATGCAAATTACTTTGGGACTTTTTTAAAGCCTGTTGCATTTTTTAATATTTTTTGGACAAATGCCGTTTATAGAATTTTTCTTATCCTGCTAAATGAGACAATTTAAAAAGTTCTGATTATTGTTCATTACCCTTTTTTCTTACCCCTTCCCCGTTTTTTTTTTATCAACTAAGTAGTTAATTGATAATTGAACCGAAGTGTAACAATCCAAATTCGCCATGGAGTGTTATTATATCTGTATTTGTTCTCCTCACAGACGCTATGAGACCAAAAATGACCTAAGATGTGATGATCAACCTCTAACCAAATAAATGCTATCGTTTTGGTGCGAGTAATTTTCCGACGAGGAATTTTTTGTCAACAAATTCCATGGGTGATTGAAGACAAGTCCCACAGTTAACATCATGGACGAAGAGTTGATCTTACAAGACATTTGCAGGAGACTCATCAGCAAGAACAATTATTATAGGAAGAGGCAAGCTGTATCCAAGGAACATTGCTTATAAAGACCCTTTATAGATTAGTACTTTAGAACGCAGTAAAAGCTACAGGCCGGCCACTCAGGGAGTGGACAACTTTTGACATTGCTTACCATTCGAGGCAACTTGGAATGTGCGAAACACTTCAATGACCTACCAAACCAGAAGACCCTTACAGTCGTAAAATATCTGACAAGGGAGGTATATGCCAAACTATTAATCATACGAATTTGTTTTAATACAATTGCTCTTTTATGACCCCAGATTTATCAACAGATACAAGATACCAAAGACCAGATTTGCTTGGTGGATGGAGAAGAACCTTACCATGTATTTAAAAAAGGCCCAAAGTTCACGGAGAAATTGAAACACCAGAGGGTTAAAAAATATTCTTAGGCAATAAAAAACAATTATGCAATGTACCTGTCATTACGTTTTTGCTCGAGAAAAGCAAGAGCCCTAGTTAGTTAGCTCGATTTCCAATTACTGTTAAGAGTTAAGACTGAAGAAAAAGTTAGTGTGCGTACCTGGGCCAGTTCCAGGGATTGGATGGAAAAAACGTATATGTTCTCGGGTTCCCGCTCGTATATTCAATGCGTTTTATCTTCAAGTTATGTGTTACTCATATTAATTCTGTGATATTTTGTGAAATATTTCAATATTGCGAATTGTCTTATTCGTCATGTAAATTTGAAGACGCGAGATGTAAGACCGACATCTAGGATTTTCGAGAGAATTGGCACACAGAGGTTCCGAATCTGGAGCCTTTCCGTGTAATTGCTGTTCTCCCTTAACTCTTAGGACAGAATGTCACGATAAAATTGTTCAGGTTACTTCACATGTCAAAGATATTGAATAGGCTCTTCGAGGTGTCATTCCTTTGTACGCAAGACAATATATATATAATATATTGTTTCTGGTTAGGGAACCTTCAACAGTTGCGCTTCCCACAATTGAATGTCCTCTCGAACACTTCTTTATGTATTTGATACATTTCGTTAAATTTGAAGACGCGAGATGTAAGACCGACATCTAGGATTTTCGGAACCTTTGTGTGCTAATTCTTTCGAAAATAGTAGATGTCGGTCTCGCGTCTTCAAATTTAACGAAATGTATCAAATACATTAAAAAGTGTTCGAGAGGACATTCATTTCTGGGAAGCGCAAATGATGAAGGTTCCCTAACCAGAAACATATATATATATATATATATATATATATATTATATATATATTGTCTTGGGTACAAAGGAATAACACCTCGAAGAGACTAATGTAAATTTGACATGGACTTCTCTCAATTATTTGCGGAGACCGATTTTTGGAGTTCAGTGTTTTATTTCTAAATGCCATACATTATCTTACGAATTTTGTAAGTTGACAGTCTTATGTTTAAAATATCATGACGAATAATGTGCTTCAACGGCTTAACTGTCTCAGGTTTGTTGCCGTAGACTGTATTCCGAAATAAAATTGTAAGGAGATGCAAATCCTGGTTATAACGCAGGCCAAGGAATATCGTCATATCGAAATATCAAAAGTTGATGGAATATATCTATCAAACCATGTTTGTCTAAAGTAGTTATGTAGCATGTTTGTGTCGATAAAGTTCACCAAGACATGGCAACATTACACGAACCATTTTGTTAAAATTAGGATAAGTAGTATGAGAATTTCATATGGCTCCATTCGTGGGTAGTATTTTCTATACAGCAAATTCGGATGTTCGGGTTTTTTATGTCAAGTAACAATATCTAGTTGTTATAATGTAAGTGCCTCTCATGATCTCCAGCTGTAGTGACCCGGATCCATTAAAATGTGGAGGCTTTTACACATTTTTTCTCAATATGGATAGGAATGACGTTCGACAAATATAGGACTGCTACGAGTGACGCCTAGAATGGTGAAAGATTTAAATAAGTCAGTTTAAGTCAGTTATACTCGCACATCGCTCGCCTGGTACAAAGCAATACCATATCCTAACTAATCCATCTACAGATACCTGAAGGAAAACAATTAAATTTGAACTATTTTCCGTTCTTGTAATAACAGTCGGTATAGTTCTGTTAATGTTCTTCATTTCACAGTGACGACATGAAACCACACTCCTTGTCGCTCTCCTAGTGGTCAGTTCAAATAAGCCACCTCCTTGCCATGTTTCCATTGGTCGATTCAAATTGTGTTCAAAGGAACATGGGCTAGCAGACTTAGCACCGCAAGTTACAAGTAACATCATATTTATTACAAGAAGCCTTCTCTTTTAGCTGTTAAAACGAAAGTGTCCGTCTACAGATCTTGTACGACTTCAGTGGGTGCATAGTTGGTCTGTAGTAGCATCAGTTCAGTAGGCATAGGCTAGCGGACTAAGTATCATGACTTGATAAGGAACATTATGTATATTACCAGAAGCCTTCTTCTTTAGCTGTTAAAAGAGAAAGTTTCACTTTACAACTATTTTATGACTTTAGTCATTTATGGTTAGTTTCTACTGGCATCAGTTTAAAACTATACATCATATACCTTCGATAGTTCAGAACTGTGGAAATGTTTATTTGAAGCTGTGTTCATAAGAAATCACATTGGATTTATAAAAAACACGTTGGTTATAAACTTTTGTGTTAACATATTCAAATAACCAGAAAGGCAACACTAGCACTGCAAAATTTGTTATTACTCATATTGTATTCATATCATTGTTTTTTTACTATGTATTTTTGTGAAGGAGGTATAACTACGATAAGGAACTAAATCTAACATTTACACCTGTAAATAATAGTCATTAGAAATACCACAAGAAGGCGTTAAACTGTTCATTAATACTTTCCAGATTATAAACAAGCAAGAAATTTGCTTCTAGTGCTAATTAAATAATCTGTTTGGGCCCTCCAGTGATACCGTACGACATCAATTTTCTGATATGATTAGATTAGAAACAAGTTCCTCTTATTCCCGCTATCATTTACATATACGAATAGATAAAACTTCTTAGAAAATTGAGTGATTAAAAATTTTTCACGCCGTTTAACTCAAGATTTTTTTTAATTCTACCGTAATATCCAATTTTCATTGCACGATGCATTGGGCGTATAAAATCAAGTTTCATACTATAACCTAATATTATGTAAATCTGATAAGGCCAACAGCGATCACAAAATAATTATAGTAGTGTCTTTTGTGGGCTCTAATCTCGCGACAAGCGGTGATTATTTAAATAATACCAATGTTTGGTATTTCATAGCACAGGTTTGTATCGGGAAATCTTCCTAGCATTTCAAAAATGAATTTTAACTTTTGCATTACTACAAAAATAATTATAAATCAAAATTTTTCGTTTATACGGTAGAAATCATTTTACATCCGTCTACAGTATAACTTTTGAGCAATTATTTAGTGATATATATATATATATATATATATATATATATATATATATATATATATATATATAACACAATTGTTGGAAATCATAAAATAAGCTGATTTTTTCGTATCTGGACTCTTTTACAATATTTGAGTTGCAAAAAAACACTGTTCGAATCTGCCGAAGACTTATAAGTTTATGGCTTTTCCGAATATGAATCTGGGGTCAGAAATAGTCCACAACTCTTCAGTTTTCAGAAAAATGCTGAGAATATCCCCACAAACTAAAAATTGGGGCATGCTTACAAACAAAATATCTCTGTGTGGATATGAATTAGGACAATGGCTTAAAATTTTCGAGGTGGCGTAATACGAATTTAAGGTCTGTTTGATACTCAAGATGATTTCACAAAAACATAAACATATCGAAACTAAAATCTATTTAAGGTGTACAGTGAAATTTTTCTCCCTAAGTGTGCCAATTTGTTGCTTTTTGAGGTTTTCGAGGCCTCGATTCTTGAAAACATTCGACGGCTCTATCATTCGAAGAAAGACGTGTGTCATATGAAAACTGACAAATGAAGTTTATTGTATGGATTAAACTTCATTTATGGTAATTTTTCAGGCGACTTAAGTCGAAAGTCGAGTGGTAGAGCAGTCTAGTGGTTCGAGAATAGGACCCCTGCATTTACATACAAAACTGAAAGGACTATAGATCAGGGTTTAGGATAATCCTAAGCACTTACATATATCATCAGCAGATTCTAATTTGTTTTCAGAATGTCAAAGTACTTCTGATAACATATACCGTATGTCAAGCCTACAATTACAAATTCGCCCTCCTGACGGGCGATGACATCAGGGAGCACGACAGCTTCAGTGAAGACGGGATGGATTTACCAAACAAAAGGATCAATATGGTAACTTACCTTTGAGTAAGTTCTTCTGGGCGCCAGGCAGGTTTTTTGCCTCACTACCCTGACAAACCGACCTAAGTCAACTACCAACTTAAGTGGCTGAAAAGAAATCTCATCAATTAGTGTACAATTGAGTGCCAAAAATGCTCACAACAAATAAAACACAACAACACATCCCCAAATGAAACTGCAATATATCTTAGATTCATTTAATGATCTAAAACATTCTGGGCTCCTATTCAAACAACAACAAAATACACAATAACACATCAAATAATATGCCAATATTCAGTTGCAAACAATAATACAGAAATGATAAACTAATGTTCACAATTAGTTCAAAATAGCTTTAAATAACTGAATCAATATGTAAAATATACAAAATGAACGTCTAATTAAACAGATAAACTATATGTCAATAGTATCTCAAAATATGAATGAACTACTAATATTACTTTAACCAGTTAAGAAAAACATCAAAATATACTAATGAGCAAATGTCTCCAATTTATCAGAATATTGCAAAATCCAAATGAACCATTAACTTTACTTTAACCTAATAAACAATGTATCAAAATTCCTCATGGTTAAAAAGAAATATTAATTTCACATTAATCAAAATACTTCACAGTTAATTCGGTTGAAGGGGACCTTGTATGTGACTTGGGTCCTAAATGATGGTATTGAGACGTAGGTTGTCAATATTTACAACCAGAGCAGACCTGTGCTTCGGCCAAGTGAAATTGTATCGATCCTCAAATGAAAATTATTTCCGTTATTTTTCCAAAAATCATATCACAATTAACGGAGACAATTACTGAAGTGCATCCGACCGCTCCCAATAAATGGATTGCATACACAAGCCAAACTAATGCAGATAGCACTCCTACAACTTTTCACAGAAACATGTAACCTAATCTTTAACTCTTCATGGTTAACCTTCAACTCCTTCCAATACTATCCACCTGCATACTGGACTGCCAACATCAGACCATACCTCAGACTGAATACCAGAAACTTTCAAATCCAATGACAAATGACTTTCCCACAGACATTCATCAAAGGACAAAACGAAAATCATAGCACACTATTTCTAAGTCAAATCTACTTCATCTAAAAATCGGGTTCAGGATGAAAACATCCATCCGTACACGCCTTAGAAATTACATATTTTGGAGCTAACCTGCATTTACCTTAGAGCATGTACTTCTAGAGTTAACCTGCAATGCACAAATATCGTACCAAGGCTAGAAAGAGAGGGCAATAGAGGCAGTTTTAGTTGTATCGTGAGAGGCAGTAACAGGCTATTTCACTTGGTGGATGGCAGCAGCAAATGAACAACATGCTGAACGTCTTTCATTGGAAACAGCTCCCAACCGAGTGAAATAACCTCTTGCCCTCTCTATTGCCCTCTCTCGTTTTAGTCGTATCACGATATTTATGCAATGCAGACTCCCTCCATATAGTACAAGCTCTAATGCTTGCACAAATATCGTGCAAAGGATAGATTCACTCGATTGGTAGGTATAGTCAATGAACTCATTGGAAGCTATTCCCAATCGAGTGAAAACAAAACAATTAAATCGCTAACAAATACTGGAAAAGAAATATATAAAGCGTACAAGTATGATTTAATATTTAAAGCCAATGACAAAGCAATGGAATAAGTAAATAAGATAGATAAATAAGATGAATTTTATACCAACATAGACGGAATTTTTAGGAAAATAAAACGTAACACGTATTTTTAAAAACGATTTTTCTTTGGGTGCCGATGTAATACCAAATATGTGTGCATAGTAGCTTCTACTAAAGGGTGAAATATTTTTTTAAATCATGTGTGTTTCAAAAAACTATGTTCAACCCCTTTATTTCGATTAAGGTATTCAATATTTTTAATTTCTTTAAGTTTACCACAAATAATAACAAAATTCATAAAATTTAATGCTCTACTTCACTGTATACACTTGATGATACACTTTTCCAACGTAAAGATATTTTTTTAATTAATAATTCTTCAATACAATCTTTCAACATAATACAATTCATAAACTCACTTAAAGGGAAGACATCACCTAATTAAAAATGTTCGGAACAGAATTCTGCCGAGAGAAAATCCAACATTGATCCGCAATTTCCATTTATTTCACCCCGCTCTTGAAGCCGAGATTACAATTGAGCACGAAAAGAAATGAACAATCATTTATTAAACTTTACTCCAGTTCCAGACGGATAAATATCGCTCGTCGGTGTAAAAGAAGAACCCTGATTGCTTCTATTCGATTCACAATACCTCCCATTAATACGACTTCTTTTGAATCTTCGAGTCCATTACAACACCTCCGTGTAAACATATACAGAGTGTAATAATTTCCACGCATCATGTTGCAGTAGTTAATCTTCCTCTTATGAGTACAAGACCCTCACTCACTTAATACCGTGTATCGAGATAAAATCTCTCTCTCATTCTGAAACACCAAGCATAGATGAGTTTCCCGGTACTTAATAAATCAAATGGCAACATCTATAAATAAAAAGATCCAACCGTGAACATGTGTACGTAAACTTTTCAGCATGTTTCTTTTCCACGGAGTCCATTTATAATTCCGTTTCAACTTTCAAAGTTTATGAGACTGTCCGATGGACGGATTTTTATTGTTCAACAGCAATCAGTAATATTTTAGGAGTTATATCACGCCCTAACTTATACTTTTTATGTATTTACTGGGTTAGATTTTTCACAGTTGCTAAATAATTACCAGTAGTCACTGGTCCAGTTTCAATCAAAGGTAATAATTGGCAATAAAAGGAATCATCATCATGTAATATTAAATCAGTTCTGACGAATACACATTTATAAATAACACCAACTTTTCTAATGTTTCTTTAGTAGTATAATGTATATGTACCACTCGAAATATTCAATAAAGCAGCACCAAATATCAGTAATCACAGGCCTGTAACTATATTTAAAGTGCTTTCCAATAACTTAAAAAAGTATTGAGTAATAAAATGATATTCTATTTGACCAAATTCTATTGTAAGTGAAAAACAACAGGGCTTTAGACCAAATAAGTCAACTGAATCAGCTACTATCCCACTTTTAAATTACAAATGAAAAACTAGATAAAAACTTTGAAACAACTGGTTTATTTTTTTTTAGCAATCGGCTTCATATTACAGCCGGAATTCGTACTGTACTAGGCTGGTTTAGATGTGTTTCAAATTAAACGAAGTTATCTCAGGAACGTGTAGTCTTGATGTAGGCTTGCCCCAAGGATCAGTTTTGAGGCCCCAATTATTTTTACTTTATGTAAATGACCTACTAAATTGTACTGATGTCAAAAATATATAATAGTTGCAGATGACATGTCGATGGTGGTCTCAGCACCCACCACTGAGAACTTACAACAGAAAGTGAAAAACTTATTCGAGCAATAAAACCAACTTTTTATTGAATATTAATAGAAATGTAATTATTAAGTTGTCTTCTAAACGTTGTTTGTGGCATATTCTTGATTACTTTTATGTTTTTTTTGGGCAATAACACCACAATAGAAATAAAACGACGTATATTGCAGGAATACCAAACGTTCTATTCTGACTTCGTTGTCAATGGCTTTATATTTATTGATGTATATTGCAAAATGAAAATTTGATTTATGACATTTAAAATTGACAATTTGTTGTTTTTAGATATACAGGTAGCACAAAAAATGCTAAAGATCGTGAATTATAGTTAACCAGCTTTCAAATTAGAAGAATTTGAAAGAGTTGTCTTTAGAATTTATAAGTGGCGTTCCTAGGTACGACTGTGTTATAAGATAGTGCATTGGCCAAAAATGCGATCAAAGAATTCTATTGTTTCAGTGACCCCATTAACGTCATAAGGGAAAACCAAGAAAAAACCTTATGAACTATCCCGATATTGGGTTGTTCAAAAGGAATTATTTGAACCTACTACTGAAAAATGTTCCCACTCAACAGTTACCGTTCGCAAAATGACACCAAATCAAGGTAGGTCGTTGTATTGAAATATATTAGGTCTGTCTTTATTGCGAGATTAATTTGTCGCCCATACTGTTGGGCCATCGACGTTAGGTGCCCATAGCACGGAGCTTGTTACATACATGAGGCTCATGCGGCAACACTCAGCATATGTTTACTGCTTATTTAACAGGTTCTTTATGTGCAATATTTAATATAATTCAGTAGAGGTGTAGATATATTTTATTTTTTGGTAGTAAGTATTACTAATACTCACTTTACTATTTAAGGAAAATGTGGTGATATATAGATAAGTCGGTAGGTGTTATGTGGTCAGATGATACTAATCTTACAAGTGATAGTGGTGTAAAATGTTATCATATGCACTACTAGTCTGAAAGGTATCCCCTTTGGATTTAAGAAGTTCAATATAAAGGTAGTTGAGTCAAGGTGGACAAATCATTGGCCTTAAGTTATTTTAATGTAACTAAGAAATTGCCACTTTTGCTAGAAGATGTACCTATATATTTTTCCACCTTAACGTGTGCCCGACTCAATACTCTGCAGATGTTTAGAATTTATTGAATCCAAGGATCCCTCGCCAGATGGATTAAATCTATGATTGGTTTATTCAAAAGCTCCACAGCAGCAATGAAGTGAAATCTTGGTTAGGGGGTGTCATCAAGGTTATAGTTCTAAGAACCTCGCTTGTATGAAGCCGAATGTAAATTTCGCGCCAATCCATTCTGCACCGACTGAACAACCCTGTATATTACAGCATACCTGCGCCAACTGACAATCCCGACAGCTTCTAGATTTATGTTTAACGCTGATCAACTCTAATCATAGTGATGGTCGTCAAGCTGATCTGAGAACTCTATTTCTATTTTAGAGATGCCCTAGTGGAAACTTTTCAGCACTAATGGTACCCAATCTTTTATGAAAGATATTCAAAAAGGAATGTAGTAAATGTTTTTTTTTGAAGAAATGTACATCCTAAAGCTTGTAGTAATTAAATGCACTTTTAATCTTTCTTTCTAAGAACAGTAATGGTTTCTTGTATGATAGACTCCCAAACTAGTTTTTCTTGTAAGTATAAAAAACCAGAACCAATCATCGTAAATAGCTGCTTTCAAGAAGTTTTTCTTGATGTGTAGAAGTGGAGACTGTACATTCGGTTGTACTATCTTTTTTTTTTGTTCTGGAGTATGAAGCTCTCTTTCGGACTAGTCTATTTTAAATATTGTGACGGGTATTCTTCCGACAGTTCGTGGAATCGGCATTCGTCCAATATTTCTGGGAATCCGCAATGTTTGTATATCGAACCGAGGCCGACGGCTAGCGTTAATGGGAATTCTTCGAATTATATCGAAACTTCGAGAACACATTTCCCAATGGCTCGTTGACCTACTAGCGAATTCCGCTAAAAATATATAAATACGGACAGCTCTCGATAGCATTCATTCTATATTTGACGGTCGTATAGTTAAGTAAAGATAAATTGTAAATAGTTCTGTGAATATAAATTGTGTTAAAGTAGTGGAAATAAATTACACTGAGTTGGACTGTGTTTTTAAATAAATCCAAGAACTGAACTGAAACCGAAAATAAAAACATTACGAATTTAGGCAAAACTTCTTATTTATTTTACAAATGGTTGGTAAGTTTTCAGAAATAGTTGACTTGTGGCTATATAGCAGCCCAGACAAAATACATAAGTTATTAAGAAAATATCACATTAACACCAGAATAGTAATATTGGCATTCTTAATGATTTCATAACGCTAATGTGACGGAAATCTCGCTAATATATTCGTACAAATAAATCATTAATATATAAACGTTTTTAGCTCGCTCGAAAGAAGACAACTCGCAACGATGCAACTATTTTAATGGACATATAATGGCGAATAAAAGCACCAAGAAGATGACTCTCGAGATAAAGACAAGATGGAAGAAGGTGAACTGGTGCATATTGTCGTAAATGTCGGAAAATTGAAGATAATATATTTTCATATTACGATGACAGGTTTACGAACACGTTGTTTCACACAATAATTAAGGCTTCGAAAAATTCATGTGGCGGAAACGCTACGAGTATATTTTGGCATCGTATGACATATTTTAGAGTTATTTCGGGTAAGTTTAGAATTCTTTGCAATTAGTTACGAATCATTTATATAGTTTGCGAGCTTATTAGAAAATCTGTTATGTTGCAACACTTTATATTCAATTAAAACTGACAGGCTATGAATAATCTGAAGGATTTAAATCGAGTGTGCGATCTGCCCACATTCGGATGGTCAAATCCAATGAGTAAGTTTTCGAAATTACAAGAAGTCCAGTTTATCTATTTACATAAATAATGACGTGAATTCAAGTTCACTAATTCCGTCCATTATTTACTTGATCTTTCAATAGGGGGGGGGGCATATGTCTGCCAGAATCTCTCCAAATCTCAATAGAAAGTTCAAGTCAACTGTTTACAGCCAGGGCCGAATTTATATACAGGGTCCCCACCAATTTGGGGTCGCCACCAACTGTAAACCGAAATTTAAAAAATATATATATTTGAAGAAAATATCCAACAAAAATTATAAATAAAGGCCAAAATCCAAAAAAAAGTTTACAATTAAAAAAAAACAAAGATATATACCATTTTTATATTGTATGAATATTGATTTTGAAAATTTGTTAGTAGGTTTTCATACTCTCAAGCGTATATATAAATTATATTTAAGATTTTTTTATAAATGTGGCAACCCTATCATTTTAAAATCAAATTTGAGTTTCTTTAATATGTGAGCAACCCCAAGGATGTAATATAAACAGAAGATGCAGTTTACTGTAGTAGGTAACTGTAGATAAGACCGAGTAAGATACATATTTTAAGCCAAGGGGAAGGGCTACTCAAGCACAACTAAGCAATTTTCAAAATCATTTTTCTCGAAGATTTTATAACAGATTTGTTAATTTAATTTTTTTCTCTATTTTTAGTGCTATATATATTTCGTATAACTTTATTTATTTTGACGTATTTTATATAGGTATATAAAAATCCATTTATCTGACATGTTTTATTAAAAACAATAAAAGTAAAATAAATATATAACTGGCAATTTTGAATCCATTAAATATGCCCCCATTAGTTTTGTGCCCAGGGGTCCCCACCAGTTTTGTGCCCAGGGACCCCCACCAGTTTTGTGCCAAGTGCCCCCACGAACTTAAATCCGGCCCTGTTTACAGCTAGCATTTTCTTCCAATCCGCATGGAAAGAGAAAATAATGATTTTTTTGTATTGCAAATCAATCGCGGGCATAGACGGGTCTTATTGTGTATGCCTGGGATTCCCCATTTTGAAACAAGTTTGGCCAAAGTGTTAAATTTAGGGAGTTCGCTGCAACGACGGTTGTGACACATAGAATACATTAAAATTTATCTATTAACGCTTAAATATTTATTGACATCAATAATATTCCATATTTCAGTCAGATAAGGGAAGCGTAACTGATGAAGATTATTGAGTAGAAACAATAAATTATGTTTCAGTGGATTGAAAAATCTCGAAACGATAGTACCATACATAATGAATCATAAATTTTAGAAAAAATATCGAGTGATGAAGGGGAAAGTTCCAAATTTTCAAAAAATCACCTGAAGTAATAATAATAAACCCCAAACACCTCAAAAAAATGTTTTCAGTTCACACTCACAGACAATTAAGAAATATAAAAATATAAAAACACCTAACCAGCAAAAATTGACCATTCTGCACTTTCAGTAACAACTGTTGGTCAAGTGTTTCTGTTTTTAGTCCCTAATTCTGTTTCTAGTTCAAATGGACCATATTTTTTTCTAATGTAGGTATTGTCCTTAGTTGTGATAATTTTTTCTATCCCAATACTGACGTGTTCTTTTCTTTTCTTAAATGTTAGTTCATATTTTCGGTTCATCCTATACTTATTTAAAACTAGCTGTTACATATGACACGGTTCACATATATTTTTTTCAGAATTCTCTGTTCTTGAATAAAGTGCGAAAACACAATAACAAATCTAGAGAACTGAAATGCAAATATTAGTTTGGTCCGTAAGTCTTAGTAAAATTTTAAAGAATGTGTTCTTTGAACTGTTAAGTTATTTTTCAAATACAGTTTCTTAAACACCAAAGTACTGAATGTATCAAACCACCATTAATTTCATCTGCTTGCATACTGTTAATAACTTTCTGTACTGTATTGAACTATTGAATTTCAAATTTACTTCCAGACCTGGATGACACGTAATTTTTTTATTATTACTTTCTGAAAGAAAGATATGAAGTTCAATAACAAACGTGTTTCCGAAAATTTGCGAATGTCCAACGGTGCCCATACAGTAAGGTGATATAGCTTGTCTGGCATGTCTACAGCAGATATAAATTTCAGCTTTGTAATTCAAGACATTTAATGTTTTGCATAAAGTACTTAAATATTTTAGCCTATACCTTACAATATCTACCAGTTGTTGGTGAAAATCTAGCCAAAACGGATTCAAAGTGTTTTGACAATTATTCATGGCAAACGGACATCAAAAATGACCTCATGCTTTTTTGGATTTTATGTATGATGCTTCAATTCGACGGGTAGGTAGGTAGCTACGAAAGCAATGCGAATTGCACTGAAGATTTTAAGATGTGCTGAAACGTCAATAATATACCAGTGATTCAAGGAGAGATTTTTTTTTCATAAATAAATAGTCACATAAATTTTAGGTATTTCATTTATTCACTAAAGTATAAGTAATATAACTAAAGTAAGGGTACCTTTTTACAGTCCTGATATAAAGTAATCAGTAATATTGTTATACTGTAAATTATGGAAGTTATATATTATATTCTTAATAAAGTATCTATTCAGTGACATCACACTGCAGAAATGCTTAGACTTAACAAAAGCTCTCATGTTATAAATGCACAAAGCTTTGTCAATGTACAGATTAAAATTGCCTCAGCTGAGATTACAGTGACCAAGTTATAAGTTCTGCACAGTGAATTTAGCTTGTCAGACAGCATTTAAATCTCCGGAACGTACTATGTAACAGGTTGTAACATACACACATATAAGATAAGGGTGTATGAAAGTATGTTGAGATAGTATCTGAGAATTAAATTTTATGATAAAGTGATTCTTTCCATTACATGGTACATGTTATATATATACAGTAAATTAAACCATGACCGAACTATTTCTAAACATCAAAATCTCCAAATCCGTAAATTTCATCAAAATCATTAGAGACGAGTAGCCGATTGCATATAAATGCCGAAGCATTGAGGGCCGAAATTAAACCGAATAAAGCCTCATGAATTCAATAATGTTATTACTAATTTTATCAAAAGAATACACATGAGATAGCAAAGTCATCATCAGGTCATTTTATTACATACATAATTACAAAATATGTGTACAATAAATATTTTAGTTCTTTGCTACAGACAACGACGTTTTAGTGAAGCTAAAAATTTTAAAATATTGTTCTCTTATTTTTCTAAACCCACTTCCAAAAAAGGAGGATTATTGCAGAAAGGTACCATATAATTTTCTTTAACGTGATATTTACGGTTTTCCAGAAAATCAGAAACAGCAGTAATTAAGGGAATTTCAATAAATCTGCACTGTTTTCTCTAAAACAGCTCAATCAGTTTGAATATTTTAAATTGTATTCTACAAAGAGATGTTCCACCTTGATTTCGTATAATTATAATAATAAGGTAAAACATACCGTTTTTCTGAAAATCGTAAAAATATTTGCAAAACACGGTAAACATCAATGTAAATGTCAAATTTTCATCATAAATATCTAGCTTAAATGTCAAGATATGCCATGAATGTATATGGTACAGGGTTTTTGTAACAGTTTTCATTCTATAGGGCTTGTAGTCTAGTGAAATAGCACAAAATATTTCATTAGTGCATCGAAAAGAAAAAGTGTTAGGTTTGTGTGTAAAGTAAAATTACAGTTAGACAGGTGGGTGCAAAAAATCTTTCAAATAAATATGATATTGACTTGTACATAGGCAGTTCCATATATATAATGGGTCAAATATTAGGTGGAACAGAATTAAAGTTATAAAGGGTGGTTCACAAAAATGTTTTATTGGATGGCACATAAGTAGTTGCATATATAAGGTAACTGAAATAAGAGTGAAGCAAAACTATAGTTATACAGAGTGGATCAATAAACTTTGAAAAATGGTTAAATAAGCATATGCAGTAAGAATATTCGAGTTATAGGGCGGAGGGTTCAAAAACGTTAGAAGCAGTTGCATATACAAGATGATTGAAATATGAGGTGGGGTGGAATTATAGTTATACAGGGCGGTTAAAACATGTTATGTAGTGTGGAACGTAAGTAGTTGCTTATACTATAATTGTACCTTAAATTAGATAAAAAAGAATATATATCAGAAAATAGTGATTGATTGCACACGGTTTCTAAACGGTTTTTATTTTAAGTCAGTTGGTTCTTTTCTAAATATAAATGATTTATTTTTAATGATATTGTAAAACTTATGATATATATTTCCTCTATTCGCTTACAATAAAGAATTTCAGTTAGCGACTTATATCAAACCAAAGGATTAAGTATAATCTATATCTGAATGCGGTCTTATAAAAAAAACTTAATGTTTTCATTCTATTGTATACCAGCAGGCTTAAAGCAGCGCATTCCAGGTGTGAACTAAGGCTCACCAAAGAATTTTATTACCTAAATGAATCATACATGCTTAACATGTCATTTAAAATCCGAATTGATCCGATTTCTTCTCCTTTAATCCAAATTTCACAGGATTCTTTGCTATGATATAGATGTCTATTTATGACAAGAAAGTTTTTGTTATTGTATTGAATGTATGGAAGTTTGTCATGTAGCATAAAACCATATTAAGATATGTTTAATGTTTAAGCATAATGCGACTTATTTTAATAGCTTAGCTCTTTGAAGAAATTGTTAGATAACTGATACTTTGCGGTTAATTACTAGTACTTAAATATCATTACCAATCTCCTTCAACAGACAGGTTTTCTGATTTTTTCAAGTCAACTGTTTCATTGCAGAATTTAAAGTATTTTCAAACTGTACCTTTTACATTTCTGTTTCTAATGTTCTAGAACTGAATAATTGACCTGATCTATATTTCCCATTTTCAATTATAGTTTGTTTTGTCTCAGACTTTTCTGTACCTTGAGGTATAAAAAAAGTCAGTTGAAAACCATATGCCATTTTAAATTAAATGATTAAGTCATTAAATTGCAATAGATGAATGAACGTCGGAATGTCTACATTTTAAGGCAAATTGGCAATAACAAATTGAATATCTAATGGTAGTAAGTTGAATATTTTTGGGCCAAGAAAGGTGAAACATCCTTGAGCTATAGCTTTTTCTGCTTTGGGTATGATGAATGCATTTTTTTTCTTGTGTTGTACGAGTGTTGCTTTAGTTGTAGTATGAAATTGTTTTGGTATTGCGTAGTCAGATATTATAGCAGAAAAACTGACGCAAATCAAACACTATTGTGTTAAAAAATAATTCATTAACAGGATAGGTTCGTGGCCATTTTACAATAGTTTTCAAGATTAGTTTTTGCAAATTGTTCAAGACATTATTTGTTGCACCACCCCGGGCTGTTATATTGTCTAAGTAAATTCCCAAATATTTTAGAGAATTTGATGGCATTATTTTAATTGGGTTATTATCTACTGTAACTGTAATTCTGTAGTAAGTTGGTAAGTATTTCTTATATGAAGTAAAAGGAACTATAAATGATTTGTCAACTTTCATTGTCAATTTTTTGTAAGTGAACCATTTCATGATTACTTTAAGATCTTTTTCTGCCTTTTCTTTAGCTTCATTCCAGGTTGTAGCGCTGTAGATCATTACAGTGTCATCAGAAAAACTCTGTACCTCTCCTTCCAATGGTAAAGAGAATATAACGTTTACATAAATATTGAATAAGGTGGGTCCGATTAATGTTCCTTGTGCACTCCATATTCAGTAGTTCTGTATCACTTAGTATGTCGCAAATATTAACATGTTGGGGTCGATTGGATCAGTATTTTTTTATTAAAGAGTGTGTGACCGTTTTAAACCCTATATTGTGAAGTATTTCCAGCAAATGATCATGGGCCACCGTATCAAAAGTTTTCGCTAGATCTACAAAGACAGCTAAGCTCGGTTTTTTGTGTCTATATTCTTATACATTTTTTATGTTAGGTTTACTATTGCAACATTTGTGGGGACATGCTTACGAAATCCAAATTGTTTTTTAGGGATAAAGTTTTTCTTATGCAGAACATTTATTTACTATTTTTTCAAAATTTTTTGGAATATTAGAATCAATGAAATGGGCCGGTAGTTTGCTGTATTTAATATATTTAATATTATTTCGCAAGAAGCTTCAGCTGTCATCATTCAGTCTGGAATGACTTTAGCTTTTTTCTTATAATAGTTCTATTGTATATAGTGGAAATTATTGTAGGAAATAATTTGTTATATAACAATCATCACTGTTTAAAAAAATCAAAACTGGCAACTGCTGAGATTCAAGTCGTACATCTTAATTATCACTTTCAAAAATTTCTCTAAAAACACCAGCCGCCAGCTTGTCAACTGAATCGAAAATACGAGCTTGGCTTCCAACGGTGTTTTTTAGCGATAATAATTTATGGGATTCATTTGTCAACGTAATCGAGGGAATATTTCCAAATTGACGACCACTCCATATTTCAACCCATTTCGGGTTACGCGACCGTAAATCACTCCTAACCCAAATACGTAATAATAAGAATAGTCCCGGTTTCCGATATCGACATTTTTATTTCCTGAAGATTATATTCCAATAATTCAAGCTTTTCGGGCCGTGAAAAAATATGAACATCGTGTTCGCGATCATAAGCTTTATTAATAGCGTTAGCCGAGAGAGAGTCTCTTTCCATGCCAAAACCGAACAATGAAGTGGATATTCTGTTCGTTTTTATCGTACCGTAAAAGCCGATATTGCCAATATTTGTGACAAATCGTCAGATAGCTCGGTCGCACGGAAGATCGTACTTTAATTTTCGCTACATTCGGAATTGTATTTACAGCTGACGGCGATTGTGAAATCCAAAAGGGAGTCGTTTTGAAAAGGAACGTCGTTCGGTTTTGATTTCTTTGTAAAATGTTTCGTTGTAAACACAATTTCCACTAAATTGGCTCGAGTGGAGTTGCCGCACTTGAAGAGTAATGGAAGGTTTGCTATTCAAAATGGCATGGAAAAGATGAAAAGAGTTTTCAAAGTGGAGGTTGCTAGTTGAATTGGTAATAATACATACAAATTAGTGATATCGTATAACATTTATATTTAAAATTAAAGTAGTGATATCCTCTAGCCCATTGGCAGGATAACAATCTTTTTGCAAAATTCTGTAGCACTTTTTCACATAACTGCTTCCACATTGCACCAACGGGAGTAGTAATGTTATCTCTAAGGTTCTGTATGGTTTGAGAATTATAGAGAGGAGATTTTCCTTAAACACTCTTGCGACAGATTTATTGTTGCCCTTAGAAAATAATATTTTAATATTCATACTCACTGCGTGCATATATAAAATAAGACGCCTGAAACCCATTTGGTGCGCACTTTGGTAACTACAGTTGATGGATAATATGTCATTAGGCGCTAGTCTGAATCAGGTAGACAATGTAACTCGTTCCTCGAAGTTTCCTTGGACTGTCATCTTCTTGAAATGGTCTCACAACGTTGCAATAGCTTTGTGTCTGCTATTGTCATCAGGTGATTGACACCTTCATTCTTTGGCATTGCGGAGAGCCAGAACTACAAGCATTTCTGGAGCACAACCGATTCCAACCTTCCATTAGATTCACCATGGAGATGGAAGAGTAGGTGCCCATCATTTCTTGAAGTAAAGTGTCAAAGGACGAATACCGGAATCTAAACAACAGTCTACAGGAATGCACTGATAGGACCATACCTACACTATAGTTCTAACCACCCATCAGCAACGAAAGCGGGTATCATCAAAACTCTAATACATAGAGCCAAAAATTTCTACAGCACACCAGAACTACTCAAAGAAAAACAAGTGAAACCTTTTGGCGAATGGATATCCGGACACCAGCATTAACAAAGCGTTTGAAGAACTCAACAAACCACTTAGGCAGTAAGAGGAAACCCCGAAAGCCACTCTATTATTACCATTACCGGATACTAAAGGCTTAGATGAATTGCATTCCGATATGGAATCCGAATGATCTTCAAAAGCAGCAACAATTTGAGGACCATGATTACAAGAACAAAGCCGGATGCTCCAGCAATATCAAATAACTATGTATACTGTATACCGTGTGAATGTGGCACTCTTTGCATTCGAGAGACAAAGCCACCGCTGGACACCAGGGTTAATGAACACATCATAGCTACTCAACCTTAGAGATAACGAAGTCTGGGCTAGCCAATCACGCATAGACCGAACACCACAACATTAACTGGGACCAGGCCAGGGTAATTCACAAGGAAGAGCACTAGTATAAAAGAAAATCTACACAGACAAGCATATAGAATCTCGAACGAGAATATAAATAGCCAGCGAAGAGCCCAAATTAAAAATATTTGGAGACCCCTTTTTCCGCCAGACACCCAACCGCGAGGTACGACGACGCATGACCAATTAAAGGTATAAATACCACAGATAAACTCACTTTCGTATCATTAACCTGATGAAGATAGCAGATACAAAGCTATTGAAATCTAGTGAGATCAACCATTTCAAGAATATGAAAGTCCAAGGCAACTTCCAGGAATGTCAATCGATATCTCAGACGAGACAAATACAACAATTAAGCTCAAGTTATTATTAACAAAATATTATAATTACTGATGTTAATAGCGCAAACAGTTATTGCATAATAATGCTACAACATTCACACAAAGTTATTGTATGTTTTTCAACTTTGTAGACCTGGGTGCATCTATTTTATGCTATCGTTCAGTAATGAATATTTGAGATTTTTATTTGTATGACATTAAATGGACAATTTACCTGTGAACAGACCTTCTAGACCTGTAAGAAAAAATTTGAAAAATATTTTTATTCTCTTTCTTGTGGATACAATGATATTTCTATAGCTCTTTGTAAACCCAGGTCTGCTGCATTTGAGCACAAGTGAGTTGTAGGTTTAGAAAATAATTTAACATCTTTTTCTTCGGAATTTTGTTGCCTATATTTAGCATCTCACTTCATATACACCTTTTATAGTAATTTTTCTCAGAGAATAGTCAGCACGAATTTAGTAGAATTTAGTACAGTCTATAGACTGTAATGAATATTTATTTCCACTATGTAAAAGAAATAAGAAAATAATTCGGCGTTACTATTTTTTTCAACGATTTTAATGAAAATATTAATTACCATTTTGTATTTTTTGTTGGTGTCGGCAAGGCAAATTCCTAACAGCTAAATAAAAATATTTATTACAAGTCCTGTTTTCATATCATAATGAATTCCGGTAATGAATTATAAATGAAACTGAAGTCGGAATTCATAATCACCCCAAAAAGTTGAACAAACATGTCCATTAAGGCTACCATAATATCCTTAGTTCTTCATAAAAACGTTTAACGATGCTTGATGATAGAATTTCTTTTAATTAAAAAACTATTAACCTCAATAATTAAAATAAAATCCTAGCGGTATATCCTTTTAAAGTTTCCTTTTGGTGAATTTTTAATGATCTTTTTTCTACCACAACTCGCTTTACGATTTACATTCATACGCCTTGAGTTCGTTCTATGTATGATGATCAAATTATTAATCGATCAGATAATAAAAGACAAGAAGTTTTACGGTAATTAAGAATGATAATCAAAAGACACTAAAAAAAATAGTTTGATTTGATGATAAATTTATCGATAAAGCTGGTACTTGATATGGTGAAGAAAAAATTCCACTTCGCTTTATATTTAAATACAATCAGTACTATTTTTCTCTCAACGACAATCCTTTCACAATAGCCGATTAGCGGTGTGCAGTTTTCTTCCTTGCCTTCAATTCCAATGCTTTAGCTATCAATCAGGCGTCACATTCAGACAGGACATGCAGAAACAAGAGGTGGAATGTTGGGTGATTGTATGCCTCGGCATTATTGAGTAAGAATAAATTGATATCAATCCGGTCTTTGCATATTTTTTTCAGTATATTTTATTTCTATTTAGATTCCAATATTTTTACATACCCAATATGTCGGTGAAAGAAATTACTACACATAAGAATTTGAATATACTGTGAACCAACAACGCTTCCTTACCAATTGACGTCAAGATAATAATAATTAAAAAAATAACTAAATTTTGTAGTCCCCTATAGAAGCAAAAAATAATGTAAATTTGGATGACTTGTATGTATACAGAGTGAGTTTTTTTTTGATGATCAGTATGGGGATCTCGGAAACTAGCGGAGATAGAGCAATGGTTAAATTGGGAAAGATTTGCAGTTTTACTGGCCCAATTTAATGACACTTTCGGATTTTTGTAAAAAGTCATGGCTTACTAGATATTAAAAAAAACGAAATTCTGTCGATTTAGTCAAATCCCTCTAGCTCCTTTGATTTTGATTTTATAAAAAAAGTGTAAATATCAAAATTGAAGGGAATTATATCCCGAATATGATTGTTATGTCCTCGTTTGTGTTACATCTCTCGTTTTCGAGTTATGACACAAACATATATTTTTTTGAATGGAAACCATAGTTTGCTATGACCTCAAAAAATCGGACATTTTTAGAGTTTTTCAACGATATAATACTCGATATAGTTATTCATATAAATAACGGAGTTATGGATGCTTTTCTCTCTTATTTTAACTTTTAACGTAGGTAGCCATGAAAAAGATTATTTTCACTTTGACGTTTCCTCATTTGAGAGTAATTCCATTAGCAGTGCTGAACTGACAGTCAATATTGACAAGTTTTCGTGATAAAATGGAATATTCTAACGAAGAAAAACTGAATATGGTGGAATGTTATATCATATGCCATAAAAATTCAGGTCGTGCAGCTGAGGAATAATTTCATAGATATTTTAATCGTCGTCAACCTGCTCTATGTACATTTAAGGGGCTTTACGCTAGTTTACACCGATATGGATCTTTTACTAAACCACCAAAGGAGCGTAATCAAATTAACGAAGCAGCACAATAAATGATTTGGCAATGGTAAATCAAAATCCATCTACATCAACTCGTGAAACTGCGGCAGAAGCTGGCACATCTCAACGGACTGTAGTTAAGGTACTGAAAGCACACAAGTTCCACCCTTCCAAACTTTCAGTTTCTCAGACTTTGCATGCTGGTAACGAACATCGATGTATTTTGTTTTGTACATGGTTTAGAGACATGTGCCTTGACAATCCACAATTTCCATTAATGGTGTTATGGTCAGATGAAACGAGATTTACTAACTGCGGAATGTTTAATAGACACAATGAGCAGATCTGGGCTAAACACAAACCTTTCCATGTAGAACAAAGACGACCCCAGATAAAATTTGGTTTTAATGTTTGGTGTGGTATCATAGGGTCTAGAATTTTGGGGCCTTTTATCTATAACGCATCACTTACTGGGGAGCGCTACTTGCATTTCTTGCAATACACTTTTCAAGACATTGAGTGGTTCCAACATGATAGAGCACCTGCTCATAACTCGTTATTAGTAAGTTAACACTTAGATAATATCTATCCAAACTCTTGGATAGGAAGAAATAGCCACCCCGGTCTCCCGATTTGGCAGTTATAGACTTCTATTTATGGGGTGCGCTAAAAAACAAAGTATACAAAAGAACGTATGGGACAGTTGGTGACCTAAGGGAGGCGGTATTAAAAGCAATTGAAGAAATTTATAGCCGGTCTGTGAGGAAAACAGGAATGTCAATCTTACAAAGATGGAATTTTGTCTAACTAAGAATGGTGGAGTTTTCGAACATAAATTGTAATTATTAGGTACTTTAATTTTTTAAGTTTTTAGTAAGTACCTACTTATTTAGTTTTTTCGTTATATCTGATATATCTAATAAAAAAATTGTTCAATGTTTTCTGGAACAGTTATTAATAAATCAATCTATTTCATGGCTAACTACGTTAAAAGTGAAAATAAAAGAGAAAAGCATCCATAACTCCGTTATTTTTATGAAGAACTATATCGAGTATTATATCGTTGAAAAGCTCTAAAAATGTCCGATTTTTTGAGGTCATAGCAAACTATGGTTTCCATTCAAAAAAAGATAAGTTTGTGTCATATCTCGAAAACGAGAGCTGTCACGCAAACGAGGACATGACAATCATATTCGGGATACACTTCCCTTCAATTTTGCTATTTATACTTTTTTTATAAATCAAAAACAAAAGAGTTAGAGGGATTTGACTAAATCGACAGAATATCATTTTTTCAAAAATATCTAGTAAGCCATGACTTTTTACAAAAATCCGAAAGTGTCATTAAATTGGGCCAGTAAAACTGCAAATCTTTCCTGATGCAACCATTGCTCTATCTTCGCTAGTTTCCGAGATCCCCATACTGTTCACAAAAAAAATCATCCTGTATAATGAATCAGGCGGCGTGTCTTCTTTAGAACCCACAAGAAGTTTATAACAATATCATACGAATGGTTTCTTAATAGTATGCTGCTGAGAAAGTAGTGGGCTTTCGCCTCTGTCAGCTAAACCGAGAGATCATAAAGTGACAGGATTAAATAAAAGCTTAAGTCAGGGTTAAGTTGATATTCATCTAAAGATTTGTATGCAGATCAAATTTGACTAAACAGTGTTCCTAAAACTATCAGGAGCAAACATTATCAAGTTACAACTATGTTAACATTAAATGAGTGATTTGTAGTGATGCAATGATCAGAAATTGGTCTACCTTGAGGCATAAGAAAGTTAAGCAACCTTGTACATTTTAGTGTTCTTTTTTGTGCGCTCTTTCTTCTCCAAATTCTTTACTCAGTTCAGGTTAGTTATCTTTTACAAAATAATTAGTATTGCCCTGTTTGACATTTGGATTTGTTAGATTTCTATTAATGATAAAAAATATAACGACTGAAAGGATGCTTTCAATTGAGTTTCATTTGCATATATTGTAATATGTTCTCCATTAAAAAGTGCTAACGTATTTTCATTACGAATTTGTTGACATATTAATCAGTTCGAGATTGCTATCTCAAAATATCGTAAACGCGTCTCAACTAAGATCTTATCTACATTTTAACACACCATCATCATTAGTTGTCAATGCACGTGTCGACTAAATAAGACCGAGGGTGCCACAAAACCTTTATAAGGGGTGGGTTGTGTAGTTGAAGCTCCCGGTACCTCCTCGGGGAGCTTTATGTAGTGGCACTCTCTCCTGTTAAATATACACTGAGAAAAAAGCAGTGCCATTTATGGCCCCAAGTGATCAATCAGATATGCATTATTCATTGCCTAAATCATTTTTGAGAGTTGTGTTTGTAAGTCTATTTGTCATCTCTGTTATAACGATGGATATTCGTAGAGTCAACTAATATTTTGCTGAAGATAGAGACTTGTAAACCCTTATTTTAAAGATCAGCTGATTAGTTAGAACTCTTGGATTGAAGATATTACTGCTACTAAAAACATCCGTATTTGCCGGTTTTGTTATTAAAATCATGTCAGCTATAGCAGGTTGGCGCTAATTTTATAGCATTGGGGAGAACTAAAACCTCTTAATATTAAGAAATATAAACTTGTTCTTATATGAAGTGATGAAAAATTTATTAATTTTTTAATTTTTTAGTAACATGCATGCTTTTTAACAAACCAGGATGTTTCAATAATTAACCAAAGTAATTTTTATTTTATAAATATGATGGAAGCCAACATTGCTTTTAAAGAATAAGTACATAAGTGTATATTTTTTCCTGAAAGATACGGGTGGCATTTAGAAAACAAATCGCTTTAGTAATTATCATCTATACCAGACCTATATACTGATAAACATTAATTGATTCGTATTAATGCAAATCTCCTAGCGTTTTTCTTTGCCAAATCTTTCTGTGGCGATTTGGTTATATTAATTGATCTTCAAAGTATGCCACATTTTTGAGGCGAACGTTTTTTAACGGAGGCCTATACTTACACATGAGCAAATAGATGACAAGGCTACTGAAATGCAAAACTTTAATTTCGAACCCGACACAGGTACCAGACCTCTGGTCCCGACACTAGGACTAGGTCCTGATCCCAACAATTTTTCAAATTACACATTAGGATTAATACTTGAATCGTAATAAAAAAGTGACAATTATTTTAATTTTTCAAAAACTGCATGTCCATTTATAAGAGTGACACACACGAAGAAAGAAACAGAGAAAATGAGAGTGACTGGAAATAGGAAGCTATCGCTTTCTTTGTTCAGTCTAAATGGATGCCGCTCTTTTTTATTATTTTAAGTATTTATATTTTATTGAAAATGTATTACATTTTATAAAACAACATATAACCCAACCTAATATGTCTGATTTTCTTTTCAATAAACGCCTTTGTTCATATAATGTGTTCAAAAGCCTCTTAAATTTGACTCTCAAAATGACGTTATGTGATTGTAAAGTTTTTCTCTTTCATCTACTTAGGTTGAAATTTGGAAATCAGTAGAATTGTAGTTACCATTTGCATTCAACATGACAGTGTCAATTAAACTTTCCATGACGATATGTTTTAAGTAGGAGATACAATTTTTAACACCATAATTGTGATTTAAGATGGAAATTTCCCAATCTCCGATAATTAGCGCTTGGGAAGGGAAATACTAATTAATTTGATCGTAGGTCCTCCCTTATATATAACATTTAATTTTAGGGTTGATTAATTTGTTCACTGAACCCTATCTTAATTAGGACATTAGATAGTGTGTCCAATTCAACCTTAGTACATGAGATCGAATAAGTTGTGGGTTTCTATTTTTAATGCTCGTGAGCGAGATAGTTCGGATGAAAGATTCTTGGTTTCTATCATGGTGTGAAACTAGTTGAACATATTATGAGGAGACTATAAGTTAAAAAGGACTTTATGGTAGGTACCTGGCAGCTCAGAGTAAGAAGATTTAATTATTTCTTAATTCACAAAACATAGTGCTGCAAAAATCTACGGAAGTAACTGTCAATCTAAAACTTTGTTCAGTTTGATAGATTGTTTCTATTATAGTATAATTATGTCTTTATTGGTGAGTTTAGTATTGTGACAAATTCTACCAATGCATTAACTGTTATATATCAAATACATAAAAAAGTGATGAAGGTTCTCGACTAGAAACAATATATGTGTTTCTTATTTTGAGGAAAATAACTTTCTAGATAATTCCCAGTATGGATTTAGGAAAAATCGTTCAACAACACAAGCAGTTTTGAGTGTTGTGAGTGGAGTGGTTGAGAGTCTTGAGAATGGAACCCATACAGTGATTAAGTTGTGTGATCTTTCCAAAGCCTTTGAGTGTGTCTCGCATGACATTTTACTAACTAAACTTAATTACTGCGGAGTTAGAGGATCTTCATTATCCATATTTAAAACTTACTTGACAAATCGCTTTCAAGCCATCACTTATGATTCTACGTCTGAATTTAGATCAATAGAACACGGTGTTCCTTAAGGTTCCGTCCTTGGACCCATACTGTTCATTATTTACATTGATGATTTGCCTATTTTTATTCGTCCCAATAAATCTGTTATATTTTCAAACGATACGAGTTTTGCGTATTCTGACACCAATTTAGCTAATCTCACTAAACTATCGGACGATATAGAAGCAAAATCTGAAAAATGGTTCAGTACTAATAAACTCAAGCTTAACAAGGAAAAAACTCAAAGTCTTATGTTTTCAAGGACTTCTAATACTGATACAGCTAGCGTAAAATTACTAGGTATTTATTTAGATAACAATTTATTATGGAATGTTCCCATAGACCACTTAAGAAGTAGATTATCGAGTTCACTCTGTCTACTTCGTCACCTTCAAAATATTACAGACTATAATACCTTAATAACTGCATATTTCTCACTATTTCACTCACATATCAATTATGGAATTGTGATCTGGGGAAATTCATCATATGCTCTTCTGATATTCAGGTTACAAAAAAGAGCAGTGAGACTACTGGCTAAAGCTGGAGTTCGTGAGTCGTGTCAACCTTTATTTCAGAGCTTCCGCATCTTGCCATTGCCTTCCCTTTACTTCACGTGCTCCTAGACATACAAAAGAACATTAATGTTTTGACTAAACAGTCTGATGTACATCAATATCGTACAAGAAAAGCAGGAAATATTCGAACAACCCGTTTTCGATTAAATAAGACAATGAAAAACTCGCAAAACTACAATGCTTACAATATCTTGCCAGAAGAATTAAAAATTTTGAGCTTAAATAAATTTAGAAATAGTTTGAAGAACTACCTACTAAAGTTTTGTTTTTACTCAGTTGGTGATTACATGAATCACAAAATGTGCTTTAGTGTCTAATTTTTAATTGTTTATATATGTTCTTATTTTCAACATGTATTTCATATTTATATTATTTTAATTGTGATTTTTTTTCTCACTAAGAGTGTATTTTGGACTTGCTACAAACATTGTTTAATATGTACCGTAGTCAAATAAAGAAATCTAAATCTATATCATATATATTGTCATGCGTACAAAACAATGACACCTCGAAGAGGTTATTCAATATCTCTGACATGTGAAGTAGTCTGAAAATTTTATAGTGACATTCTAACCTAAGAGTTACGGGAGAACAGCAATTACACGGAACGGCTCCAGATTAGGTACCTCTGTGTGCTATTTTCCCCGAAAATCTTAGATGTCGGTCGGTAGATGTCAGTATTCCTTAACTATAGGCCTCCATTCATTTCATTGGCAGCCATGGCTTTCCACTGCTCTAAAAGAGACTAATGGGATGGCAATAATCTGATAGATTACCAGACTCATTCAGCTAATGAATATAAATGACTAGAAATGTGACAGGAGCAGAAAAAATTCAAACCAAATATCGAGAATATGACATCTGGAATAGAGGATAATGACAGTATAGGTTTACTTGTACAGCCTATACAGAACAAAGTATTACATTTAGTTGGTAGAATAGCACGAAGCTCTCTTCGGATCAAAACTAAAAGTTACTATCTATTTACTTCTCGATGATGGTATGTCTGATTATGTCGATGCCAGGTGCTCACGCTGATCCGGAAGTTACACCACAAATTCCACAAATATATTTTTGTATATTGGATATTGTAAATTATTTAGCGTGAATATTAAATTTTTTCGACTTCCATGTATATCAATTTTAAAAATGTTACGCCACTTTTCTCAGTATAGTTTCCGGTGCCCTTGCAACAAGGGGAACGAGTTTACATCGGAATTAACAAAGTTATTGTCAAGCAAGTGCAGTATTGAGTAATATAAAGAAAGAAATACGAGACGGGATCTTTTAACGAATTTATTGAATTAGAAAAGGTATTCAAATGGTAATTTGCTCCTTTCAACGGACTTTAATGCGTTTTTATTGGATTTCGCTGCTCCTCTCTTTTATTTTACATATCTTCATCGATTGCTACGTTCGAAATAATGAAAATAAAATAAAATAAAGACACAATCCCGTTTGATGAACTTTAGACGAGTTTCGATACGTCGAAGAAAAAAGACATTATCCATTAAGTGTTAATAAAGGAAATGTTAAGACGATTAGGATTTATTGACCCAGATGTATTACAAGTTCAATTTAATAAAATAGATGATGATTCCTCTGCAGACACATTTGATGACGACAATGAATTTATCGAATGAAAAAGTTCAAAGTTTAGATGTCTTCAGAGGGGTGTGGATTTTATCATATAATTATAATATATGAAAAGGTCATCGAATCCAGTAATTTTGTTAAAGCTTGAACAAAACTACCAGCTGATGTAGATAAGAAACAAACAAAACACATTTTTTCATCAATAATGAACAATCATGATAGCGGAAATGAAAAAAGAAGCTAGATGAATTAAAAACCAAGAGTACCTACATGTCCAAAGATGTTAATATAAATATGTAAAGTAGTATAATTCAAACTACAAACATCAAAACAGATTTAACTTTGGAGCAGAAAATTGTAATTCTAATGTCCCCAACCAACGAAGAGATTTAATACCTTATCGCAAAATGAATTTTGACATATAGCAGTTTTAGGAAATACTTTCTCATAAAGACCCCAAATTGGGAGCGGTGTGCGGGCATTTTCCTGTAATTCCTAGAATACAAATCACACGAAATAATTCGTAGGTTAATTAAAAATGTATCAAACTAATCATTGTACTATTTTTCCCCCCTAGACTATAGACTAAACTAGAATACACTGTTTCTAGCCGAGAATACGAGAACTTTCATCAATTACGCTTCCCTCAACTGTATGAATTCTTCAATAACCATTTATGTTTTTAATAGATATAATTAACTGAATGTAATACTAATTAAATTCCGAAATTAATTTCGTGATTAATAACTTTCCCACATCCCTATCCAATAATTATATACTTTTTCAAAATAAATTGTAGCTTTTCATCAGTGATAAAAAAGTTGTGTTTGATATTGATGAAGGGGCTCCATGTTTTTCCATCCTAAGCACCATATTATTGCACCAAATTCCTATTCTGAGAATTTCCCTAGCTATAAACCTATTTAGAGGAATATTATGCAAAAAAACACACATAACTTGGTCCAGTAATTTTGTCAGCTTTGTTAAAACAAACATATGGACGTATGAGTTCAAATAAATCAAAAAATTAATAAAAGATCTATAGTTTTTTTGAATTTTTACATTTGGGATTTTCACTCCTCACAATGGTTTTTGAAAAATACCGATAAGTCAAGTAATTGAAAATTAAGGCGTAGTACCTAAGAGCAGTTTGTGGAAACTGCCCGGAACACTAGTTGCCTTCTTATAAAAAAAACTCTCTCGCAGGATTAACTGTGAGAAAGTAGGTCTATGGATTTGTCAACCGTTTTCCTGTTTAATATGTTAGGCTGTATTTTGTGTTATACTTAACTGTTACTGAGACTTTTCGATTCCTTATCAGGAATCGTTATCGAAGAAGGAATCACAGTAACAAATAAGTATAACACAAAATACATCTTAACATATTAAACAGGAAAACTAGTTGACAAATCCATAGACCTACTTTCTCACAGTTAATCCTGCGACAGAGTTTTTTCTATAAGAAAGCAACTAGTGTTCCAGACAGTTTCCACAAATACACCTTAATTTTCAATTACTTAACTTATCCGTATTTTTCAAAAACCATTGTGAGGGGTGAAAATCCCAAATATGAACATTCAAAATAACTATTTGTCTCCTCAATCATTTTGAAAGTACTTAGCTATAGTTTTGTCAAAAAATGAAAAGGTTACAAATTTGGCACACAGTTTTACAGTCACAAACCTACAATTTTGCATCGAAAACGCTGATGAAACTTCAAATGTAGCAACAAAACAGATCATATGGCTTTACTTATAACTACAAACTACTTACGAATATAATGGCAAAAACTCTTCCCAATAAATATAACGTCTGTATTCGCTGTTTTTGAATAGTGTTTTTTTATTTCCATCGTATAGACTAGTTTGTAAGTGTGCAGCTTTCTTGAAACGCTTATTTATAGTGCATAAAGATAGATTCTTATAAAAAGTGGATTAAACCGTGCAGTTTGGTGTAGTTTTTGTGTTGAAATTAATAACTTTGGTGTTTGTTTATTAGGTAAGTACTTACATTTGTCTACCCGAAAGATTTAAAGTTAACTAACGTGTTTGTTTAAAATATTATTTTTAAATAATATGTAAATATATTTTAACGTTCTGTTTTTTAACCTAATTTAGCGAATGTTTCTTCCAAAAATTTGTGGCGAAGATATTTCAAAAATAAATCAAATTCTCTACAAAACAATTCCTTAATTACTTAACAAAAATTGCAGGTGTTAATTTTTCCACCACCGACGTTTTTCCCTTAGGTATTTATGTGTTACTTCACGATGCAGTGTTGACGCATTGACAATAATTTACTTAGAATTTATTTTGGATTTTGTCAGCTCTTAAGGCCTATAGAGCCACCGGAATAAAAGTGTTGTGTTTTAATTCGTATATTTTATTTCCACCTAAAATCTGTGGTCTTAAACTGTTTATATACTGCATGAATACACAGTTTTTCAAACTACAACTAGGATAAATTACTTTAACTTGAGCTCTGACAACTCTGTTATGCACCTAAACCAAAGACCTTCATTGGCGACAACCCCTAATCGCAAGTTTCCACCTGCCAAGTAAGCGAAGACAATCTGTTCGAGACGTGACATTGAGCTCACACAAAACTCTACCTACTCCTCCACAACTTCGTTCCTTTCTTGTCTCCTCAAACCCTCTCCCAAAATAACTATTCTCCTTTCTACAATTAACGATGACTGCGACGGACTGCTCCACGTGGTTTATAGTTGGTCATACGTCCGGTAGAGGCACTATCAACCGCTTCGAAGGGTCCGATTAATTTCCTGTTTTCACTATTTGCTTTCGTCGGCAGGAATTTACGGGAACGCTGCCATGAACATAAGGTTTGTGCAGTTGATGTTCGCTGTCGAGGAATTTTTATGGGAGGTGGGATTTCTAAGGAGAAATAAAGGAAAATGAGAAGCGTTTGTAAAAAGTGTTGTCTTTTAGAGGTACGGTTAGTGAGTTGCCAAAATGAATGATAATGAATTTCAGATTTAATTCTTCTTAAATTAGAATTTCGAATATTACTATTCAGCTAGTATGAACAACAGGTAACCCGACACATCACCTAACTTCCATTTGAAGTTTTCAAAAATTAATTCGGGATACGAAAAACTCCTTGTCTTCTTTTTATTAATCTCGAGTTATTTTTACTGTCAATAGGCTTTTTCAATTGAGGCGTATTGATGTTGACATTCTGCGGCGGCATGTTATTTTGGTTATGTCTGTCTGATCTATAGGCTTTTTCATTTGGGGCGGATTCATGTTGACAGTCTGCGGCACATTTTGTTTTGGTTTTGTCTGTATGATCTATTCTTTATTATTTAGTCACTGATGCGAAACCACCATGGGAAGTTACAAGATTGAGCAGATTGAGCAGCACATTCAAATGGTAAAATTTTATTGTCAAAAGATTATTTGTTATTGCAAATGTTGCGTTTATTGCGGCAATTTTACGGAAAATTTCAAAGTCAACAGTTCAAAATTTGGTGTCCAAATCATCATATACCGGTAGTCAAAGGAAAGCCTGATTGACGGAGAACACTGCCGCAGTCCATGAAAACGTATAGGAGAACCCGAGCCAGTCAATTCCAGACCTCTCGAAAACTTCAACTTCGCAAATTTTCCATTGGGATTTCAACCTGCTCCCATACAATAACTAATCCAGAAATTCAAATTTAATGAATCAAGACAACGCCGTTTTTTCGCTGAGTTGGCTTGGGAATGTTTGGAAGAGGAAGTCAATTTTGGCCAAAAAAAATCATCTTAAAGCGAAGACTTAACTTTTTGGATGAATAGCTAGGTTAACAAACATAATTGACGTGTATAGGACGTGACAAGGCATCCACAAAAAGTTACTGTTGGTTGGAAATCTTCGGCCAGCCGTGTTATTGGTCTGTTATTTTCGGAAAAAGATGTTGGTGAGGCCATCACCGTCAACGGCAAGCGCTACAGAAGTATGAAAACTCAATTCTTTTTGCCAAAATTAAACGATATGAACATAGGCGACATGGTATTCTGCATGAACGATTTGGGGGAACGGTTATCTATTTTTTATATGGGGTTTCCTGAAGTCGCAGGTCTATATTAATACGTCGCAGTCAACCTATGCCTTTAAGTCAACATAATCAATACCATCGCTCAAATTATGTCCGATCTATGCCGCAGAGTGAAAATTGGACCACTCGGATACCTGCCACCATGTAAAGCTATAAAATTCCATACACAATGCAAGGTCAAATATGATCTTTCCAATTAAAAAAAGAATTTCGTTAATAACTCACACACACCGTCTTTCATTCCATTTAAACAGACTATCCATTATTGAAAAACCCATTAGCTTGTGTTCTTCTGCTCTTATTCAGATTCGCCTCAAAAGGGTGGACTATGATTTTTGGCTGTTTACAAGAGTATCTATCTACTACTATTTAAAGACTAATTCAATCTTGGGATGTTTGACTGGAGTTTGAACACAGATTTTGGGTTGTAATGAGTCTTCATTCTATGTGTAGAGCCTATAATTAGAAGAGGAAAGTTGCGTACTGGCTCTCTTATTCCTTCTTGTTTGTCTTTTTTGCCTACGTGTAAATTAAAAAATGCTCTTTTGAAGGTATGATTTTGTTTAAAGATCCGTCTTGTTTTTAATCTACTCAAAACCAAAAATGTCTTTACCAGTATACTTGTTACGTATTTATTTCCATGATTTGGGGGATTTCTCGCGGTATTATTTTGGCAGTTGCTACTGAAATTCCCGGGTTTCTTCGACTATTGGGTATGGTATGGATTCTAATGCTGCAAGATTTATTCGCTAACGATGGTTTTCGTTGTTATGGTGAAGTTGAAGCCATTCTTTAAACATTATGTCTCTGTTTGACATATTGTGCACAAAAATGTCTTTACCAGTATACTTGTTACGTATTTATTTCCATGATTTGGGGGATTTCTCGCGGTATTATTTTGGCAATTGCTACTGAAATTCCCGGGTTTCTTCGACTATTGGGTATGGTATGGATTCTAATGCTGCAATGATTTATTCGCTAACGATGGTTTTCGGTGTTATGGTGAAGTTGAAGCCTTTCTTGAAACATTATGTTTGTTTGACTTATTGTGCGCCATACTATCAATATTTAGACCAGGCCCTTGTTTATTGTGTTATTGTTTTTATAAATACCAACACTTTAGTGATGTTAAAATACCCCAGAATAGACTACACCTGTAGACTAGTAGCAAAAAATCGGACAGAGAAGACAATAGTGACGTTAACCTGGTCTATAAATAATAGAGTTGAGGATAGAAAGGGTGTTGTAAATTTTCATAAAGGAAAAAATCGGACCCAACAACTTTCTGCTTCATCTCATACAAGAATATCTAAAACTGTATTACAATTTCCAGGAGTAAAGGGGGAGCGACGAAATCACCAGATAAATACCAATCGAGAATACAGAAAATTGGTTAAGTGATGGTATAAGCACACGTATGAAAATCACTGCCTTTTTTGTACCACTTAGTCGAAGGAGAATTTCGAGCATCACTTTATCTTCCTGCAATGACTGTTGTGTTCAAGTCTATGTACAAGACAAAATAATTTTAAAGGGACCATGAGTAACTTCTATTTTTTACTATTTCCAATACGTTTTGTTGACCAATATTCAACCCATTGAAGCAACATACAAATAGGGTTTTCAATTGTTTAATTGTTACATTGTAAAAACTTCCAATAAAATTGGCGTTTTTAATTATAAATTAAGACTATTTAAAAAAAGGAAATTAAGACGAGCTTATATTAGTTCATTTTGTAAGTTTTTCGATTACTTAAAATAAGAGTAAGGTTATGTTCAACGTAAAGGCGATATACGAGGAGCGTGCAGTACGTTGCGTGAACGTGACAGAAACTCAAAATTACTACATATCCCAAATATATTTTCCAGTAAGTATAGCATGAATGCTTTTTATAGATAGTTTGTGGATCTGTCACATTGACGCAACGTACGGCTATATCGTGTTTACGTTCGTCATAGGCTACTTATAGAGTGGACAAAAATTATCTCTTAGACCGATATGTTAAAGTGGGGGGTATTTATTCCAGTATTATAGGTGTGTCTGCGGGAGTTCCACAGGGCTCTCACGCGGGACCATTTTTTTAATTTATTTATTAATGATATTGGCAAACTTATTATTCTTAATGTATGCTGATGATTTCAAACTATTTAAAGAAATTGAAACTTGCAATGATGCTATGTTACTCCAATCCGATTTAAACTCTTTATTTGCCTAGTGTATTAGCAATGTTCTTGACCTGAATATCAATAAATGTTTTATTATTACTTTTGCAAAAATTTCACAACTTATAATCATTTCATACGCTATTAATTCACAAACTATACAGCGAGTAAGTGAAATTGGTATCGTTTTCGACAATTCTCTGACTTTTCGCAGTCACATTGATCTAGCTGTTTCCAAGAGTTACAAGGTTTTGAGTTTTATCAATCGTTCATCTAAAACATTTTCCCATAATACGATTCGTTTACTATATTGTTCATTAGTACGATCTATTCTGGAGTACTGTTCTGTTATATGGAACCTCACTATGACACACATATAGCAAATATTGAGAAAGTTCAAAATAAATCGTATAGTAGCATTTAACATGGGTTTGAGTAGGGACAATTATAAATATAGTGATATTTTATCATAAATGCATTTACAATCTTTGCAAAATCGGCGTAACATAGCTGATATTTGTTTGCAATACAAGTTGTTGTCAGGTGAACTTGACTGCCCTTCCTTACTAGATAGAATTTCTTTAAATACGACAATGAGAACTCGTTCTTCAGAACTCTTCCATGTTTCATTTCATAGAACTATGGATTTTGTTCAGCAATGTCTAGGTTAATGCGTACAGCCCATCAATACTACTCGCATATTGATATGTTTTATAACTCTGTCAATGTAATCAAGCGCTCCTTATATTATATTTAATGCTAGTTTTGATGTGTTCTTTTCTTCATAACAACATGTATTTTAATTTTAATTAACTATATTTTATTCTGTATTATGTATTGTGTCTAAAATTTTAGTCCAGTGTTAGACATCTCAAATTTAGGTTTATATGTTTTTTAAATTTAATGTTATTTACACAAAATTTTGTAGTTTTTTGGTATTTTATGTAAATGGGGTTACTCGTATAAGAATAAAATAAATAAATAAATAAACACGATGGTGTGGGTGATAGTCCACTATTAATTATATCATGTATATTCGTAATTTATCCGGTAAGTAAGTACCTACTAATATCTGCAACCTTTTCGTACCAAAGAAACAAAAAATGCATAACGCATACTTTCCGTGTCATTATAACAACATTTGAAGTCTCCGTAAAAATAACGGATGTCAAAAACATTTTTGTAAGAATAATTCAACAAATCCATTTTGTCGTTGTCATGGGATCGTTTCATTGTACCTAACGGCATTTGGTAGAGACGCCACAGACATTTCCCTACTTATTTGCAGTTTATACATGACATTTTAGTTTTATTCGGTATACGATCGTGTTCAAAGGTTAATCTGATTTTCCAACATCGATAGCTTTACTCAATACGATCACAGAATTCACGTATACTAGTTGAAAATTCTATCACGGAGTTGTCGTCTCTCCAATCATACCGGCAATTTTGTCTTGTAACTCGATTTTTTCAGAAATTTATTTCCTTTCAGCGGGAGAAATGCAGATGCTTCGAAGCTGCCAAGGATATTTGGGCTCCTTTCATCAAGCAAAGTATATAAATTAACTAATATTTAAAAATAACTGATTTTTTGTTAAAATATATATCATAAAAATTAAACATCAATAAGTCAAGTCAGAATTAAAATAAAAATTATATTTTTAACCGACTTCCAAAAAGGAATACAGTAATTATACAACACTATATATCGCTTAACTCAGAAACAAACACTCATTAAAAAAGTTGTTTTTGAAATAAAGACAAAATTATTTTAAAGGTGTAATTTGCATGACGTTCTGTCACAGTTTTTAACCGACTTCCAAAAAGGAGGAGGTTATCAATTCGTCGCGTATTTTTTCGCTTTTTTTTGTATGTATGTTACCCGATTTCTTCTCCTGTGGTGCACCGTTTTGAATGAATATGGTCTTGTTTAATAGAGTATATATCCGGATTGGTGAAACTTCAAATTTTGGAAAAGAATTCTTATGGTAAAGTGATAAAATTTGTGAATAAACACATGCGTGCATGGGAATCGACCAATAACCCTAATATTTTAGTCAATTTTTCGATAACTCCTTATGGATGTGTATAGTTTTTTAACATTTAATGTATTAAGGAAGATCCTTGGGTGATCTCATATACTTTTCTGCCACGTGCAACTTGCAGTTTTGCAGAAAATCGCCGAAAATTCCAAAATTATTATATTTTAATTGCGAATTTGAAAATTTTCTATGTACATCTCAAGCATATAGGTAGTAAAGCATAGTAGTTTCGGCTCCTTAAATCAATGAGTACCAAGCTCATTTTGTTTGTATACCAGGCAATGCAAATTTTTCCATTTTGCGAAGACGGTACTTTTGGTTGTCACATTCTCCCGGCCTAATGGAAAATTCAGTGACAACACATGTCAAACTTTAAACTGCTATTTGGTACGTTTATAGACAGGGTGTTTAGTTATAGCAAACAAAATCACAAAGTAAAGTGATAGAAGGAGTTGCATTTATATGAAGCTTGAAATATAGGACGGAATAGAATGATAGTGGTCCGTAGGCAGCCGTATATACAGGATGGTTGGAATATAGGGTGGACTGGACGTTTGGTGGTATAAAAATGTTGGAAAAAATCTGAAATTAAAATTATATAGGGTAATTAAAAAACTGTTATATGATGTGGACATAAGCAAATCATATACAGGATGGTTGAAATATATGCTGCAGTTGAATTATATTTATACAGTGTGATTAAAAAAGTATGTCTTTTATAGCCCATAAGAAGTTGCATAAAGTGTGAAGAGGAATGTTACACAGGACGATAATATAAAATGTAAAAAATGAAGTAATTTATGGGCTAGCCCACAAGGAGTTATATACTATGGTTGAAATATAGGACGGATTTGACTCCGTAAATAGGGGAGGATTCTATTCCGTCCTATAGAAGGCAGCTAACAAATGTATGTTTGTCCGTGGGCAGTCGTATGTACAGGATGGTTGGTACATAGGTTGGAGTGGAATTATCTATAGTTATACAGGGTAGTCAAAAAAAGTTAAAAAAAGGTTACATGGCGTAGTCCATAAGGCATAAATATATTTTGGGCTTATTAAGTCAACGCGTACTAGTATATTTTGTTCGTAAAAATTTACCTGTCAGTTTAAATGAGAAAGTATCATTGTGTAATGTTGAGGCTTTCGATGTTACCTGGTTTTGTCTATTAAGGTTATACATACAGAATAAAAAATAAAGAACGAAAACTACCTGAGTTCAAAAATAATAAAAAGTTGAAAATAAAACATTTTTAAAAAATATATAACCGACTTCTACCTATAACTAAAAAGCTAAAAATACTTATAACAAAATACAACTCCAGCAAATAAATAACACATTCAATGTTGTTAGGTACCTACCCAGGAAGTAAAAAATGTAAACATTAAAAGCTGCTGATTCTGTACAAATTAATTACCTACCAATCTAGTATATTTTTGAAGTCGGTGCCAAGCAACAATCAAGTTTGATGAATTAGTAGATAAGTACGCAATGAAGGATTTAAGATTTGCTTGGCACCGGCTTCAAAATATACTAGATTATTACGTAATTAATTTGTACACAATGAGCACCTTTTAATGTTTACATTTTTTACTTCCTGGGTAGTTACCTAACAACATTGAATGCGTTAGTTATTTGCTGGAGTTGTATTTTGTTATAATTATTTTTAGTTTTTAGTTAAAGGTAGAAGTCGGTTATATATTTTTTAAAAATGTTTTATTTTCAACTTTTTAGTATTTTTGAACTCAGGTAGTTTTCGTTCTTTATTTTTTATTTTGTATGTATAACCTTAACAATAACAACATTGAATATGTTATTTATTTGCTAGAGTTGTATTTTGTTATAATTATTTTTAGCTTTTTAGTTATAAAATCGGTTATTTTTAAAAAAAAAAGTTTTATATTATGAACAATACATCAGGAAAACTTTATAAGATACACAACAAGATCGACTCGATCTGTAGAATCTTGTAAGGTTTTCAAAATTAACAAAATTGAATCTTGCATTTTATTTCCTCTCTAATTTTTTAAATTGTACATTATGGGGTCCACAGGGATCATTCTTTTTTCTGTTTTATTTACCTTATTTGTTAACGACATTAAGAAGCTATATATTACAATTTTCCATTCTGAAATGAATAGAGAATCATAGAGCAAGTACGTCAGCGGCCAACAAGGCGCAACATTTAAATCCTCGACTATTTTTCTAACAAGGTAGGGCACTGCCGCATTAGAGTAAACAGTAAGAAGGTTTTCTCTATCAGAAGATGGGTTGGTTTACGTGGACCAGTTCATTGGCCACCAAGATCTCCAGATTTGAATCCAATGGATTTTTTCTTGTGTTCAAGTTAACTTTGACAGGTCAAAATATTTGCAAGATTAAATTGAAGCTAAATGCCGTGATTACAAATATATTTACACAAAACTACTTAATCAATTTAGCAAGAATTATGAAACTTCAATGAGGATAACGTCAAACTCTAAAGAGACCACCCGTTACCAATTAACCAGACGAATCATCCATCATTCAGACACCGAATCTCGTGTCCGCATTTAATCGCTTGTGCCCCTCATTTTCTCTCTCTGTCGCTTTTAAACAACTCGATGCTCATTTATTGTTCATTATCTGATTGGTCTCATTTTGTTTCACATTTATGTCTAGCATCTCTTTTCTCAGATAAATGCGTGGTCGTCTGAAAGATATTCGAATGCACTTAGAGCGTACATTCACTCTAGTTATCTTTTTCTTCACAAGTACTTCGAATCAGAAATGATGAATGGGTCTGGAGTCTTCTTTTGTTTCCGAGGATAATTAGATGAATATCGAGGAAATTTTCTTTATCGTCGAACAGCACCATGGGTACTTACGGTAGCTTTGTTATAAATTATCAGTCTAAAATGATTTACGGTACTCAAGTAAATGACGTCGTACCCGTTATGGTACTCCGCAATCTTTCACGAAGGAGAAAATGGGTTTTGCGGTAATTAATTTGTTATATATTTAGGTGTAATTAACAAGCAGGAAACAATAAATATAAATAATTTTCATTTGGTTTACAATTTGCCTTAATGTCTATGAATGTAAAAACACAGTTTTGCACCCCCTAACAAAAAACCTTTATTTTAAACACTCAACCACTAATCTATTACTTAAGTAATTAGTACAAAGGGTAAAAATCCCAAATACCTGGGATTTAAATAACAGATTTCACAGATTTTATATAATGCAATAATGTATTAGGACACTGCTTAATTACCTACATACTTTTACACTACATTATAAAGTAATGACATTTTTAACCGACTTCAAAAAGAAGGAGGTTCTCAATTCGTCTGTATCTAAAACTATTTTTAACTATTCTCAAATACTCTATGCCTTGGTGGAGGAGCAGGTATTATTATAAAATTTGAAAAATTTTATTCGGAACGTGGGACAAATTGAAAAGAGATTGGACTAGTTTTCAAATAACATAGCTTATATCGTTTCTTATAGAATGGGGAAAAACTTTTTACCTATTTTCTTATATTCTATGTCTTGGAGTCGCCGGTATTATAAGATTTGATGGAGTTACTGGTATTAACTATTCGGAACTTGGGGTAAATTGTAAATAAGATCAATTAATCAAAATAAGTGTCAGTTAATATATAATGAAACGAGTTCTTTTTATTCATAATTTTAAGAGAAAAAAGTTATTCTTCACAAACAGATTTTTTACATGGTCTAAAACATAAACAGTAATCATTCCATGTCAATTTTTTATGCTTTTTAGTTAATTTTCTTTTGAAGTCGGTTTTTGTTTTTTGAAAAATGTATTTATTAATTCTTATTTTATGAATTCTTAGAAAGTAAACTATAAAATGAGCTGTATGGAATAGGGCCCTTATCTGAATTTATTAGTTTATTATTTTTATAAATCATTAGCTTTCGTAAGAGTCCAGTTCCCTATAATTATTTACTTGTTTAACTAATTTTAAAGAAGTCAAATCTACAGAGTGGTTGTGTTCTAAAACATAATGTGCAACACTAGATTTATCGGCTCTTCCGTATTTCAAATGGGCAATATGCTCTTTGAAACGGGTACTGATAGATCTGCGTCTGTCCATAATACTTTAATGTCTAAGTGTTTATTGGGAAATAACACCACACATGTAAATTTAAATATTTACATCTTGGAATTGTACCTTTTTAATCCGTAGTTTCTTAGCCATTGACAACGGGGTCTGATCTAGACCCCGAAACGTTTGGAATATACAGCGATTTCCTTTAAAGTGTGGTGTTATTTCCCAATAAACACTTAGACATTGAAAAATATGCCACAAGTATCCTTAAGAAAACAATAATACTTTAAACCACAATCCATTTGATTTCATAAATACCCGACTTCTCGAAATCAGCAAGTTTATCTTTAGGATTGCCCAACAATTTCTGTAGTGTTGTAGTTGTTCTATACATATATATTATATATATACCAAGATCTAAAAATTTTCTTAAAGCCCCTAGTATAACGACTGTACGGAACCGAGACAAACTTTTGTTCTTGTGAGTCATTTCGAAAAGTTGACACTTCATTCATTCGTAACGGAAGCCGTTTCTTCCTAATTAATTTATCTTCTATCTTCATTTCTATATTATCTATTTTGGTAAACTAACCTTCATGGTAACAAAGCATAAAAGCGAAACATTGTTAACAAATTGTTGCATGCAATTGAGATTTCTGATATGTTAATCACTTTAAGGTATGTTCACCTGCTGCGTTTTCGTTTTCCTCTTCCCGCTACATTTCAGGTTCATCTTTCAAGTCAACTTGCACCAAGCTCATTTCTTAGAGGCATAGATTTAGCGCATGCAGTTAATTCCTCACATTTGTTCACCAAAGAACTGAGCAGTTTCAATATAAAGGAAGATGGATCACACATCGTTAGTTGCAATGTTAAGTGTAAGTTTCAGTAAATTTTAAAGAAAGAAAACTATCGATGTGGACAAAGCAGTTCTTAAAGAAAAGAAATGTCGGTGTGCTTAAGGAGCTTCAGATTTAAAGCGGTTTGATTAGGATTTTTTAATTCTGTAGTACTCATGGTACCGCACAGAAAGTTGAAAGGAGATCCAAATGGCATGCGTTACGAAAAATCGGGCCATTCATTTCAAAAGAGCAAGCAAGAGCGCATGCCTCACGTTCCTCACTCTTTGCACCTTATTGAAACAGAAGAGGACATGGAAAGCGCACGAGTGTAGACAGACCTTTACAACCATATTACGAATAAAATACAACAATTCTTCTCAACAACTCAATAATACTCAGAGAATTATTAATTTAATAATAACAATTTTCATATTTATCTTAACATAAACAACCAAATTGAAACAACGTTCCAACCACTTATTTATTAACGATTTATGTAATACAATATCGACAGCAAAGTTAAGCTTCGCTGACTCTCTCTTGCACGACTTTCCTTTGCCAGAATTTGAAAGTATTTGATACTTTATCAGTGGTTCTCGCTAATAACACAGTGTCGTCAGCAAAAGTTGGGAAATGATATCTGGTACTGTGGACCGCTTATCTCAATGGAGCCCGTTCTAAAATATCCTTCCACAGTGCCAGAACGAGACTAATGTTATTGTCTGTTGTTCTGATTATTATCTGTATGAAATTCCTAGGTGCGCCTGCAATATACAAATATTAAGGTAATATGTCGTGTCTGTTTTATGATCATTATCCTCTTATTTTTATTTACTGCATCTGGCAAAAATAAATTGATTATGTTAGTACAAGGGTTTTTGATGGTACCGTTGTGAAGCCTCGAACTAAAAACCGAAATTACACAAAAACTTCAATTTCATGATCAGAATAACAAAGAAAATAGAATGGATTATGAAGTCAAGTTAAAAGATATCCACAACGTAACATCCTTCAATAGAGAATGGGACGTTCAGAATTTAGTGGTCCCAATAAAAAAGGTACAACCAGTTCTTACCGAAGTACCTACATAATAGGTCCGAGGTCCGATATCAAACGCAGACTGCAACAATATAATGTCCCCGGTCCGAGAAGGATAACAAATGTATTCTGGCCTCAATATATTATTTTAGTAAATACAATACCCAATCAGAAGGTAACCTTGGTGGAACAGCTATTCAGCAGGTTTGGTCTACCGTTAAAGGTGTATGTGGAACAAGGACGGAACTTTGAGTCTAACGTATTCCAGCAGGTCTGTGGGACACGAGAACCACCCGCATGCTTCCACAATCGGATGGATTGGTTAAAATACAAAATAGAGAGATAGTAGCCTTTGAATCAAATAGAAAGAAGGTTATAGTAGGCAGTAGATGCTCCAAAAATAAGGTACGCGAAACATTTCGATATATTGACGTGTGGGTGTAACTTGTATTAATCATTGTTCAAAACACAGCATAAGCAGCTTCAGTTTTGTATTATCTTTGTGATTTATGAAATAACAAGTAAGATTTATTTTGGAGCTAATTAATTGTCTTGACCGGAAAGAAAATCGGTATCAATAGGTACAATAAAATAATTAGAAGAAAGATGGTGTGGCAATAAATCTTTGAAATAATGTTATGAACTTAACGCATGACAAGAAAAATGTTACGAATTCGCTGTCTATAAATCCATAAACAGCGGCTAATGCTCACTTAAGAGGAGGATCAAAACTTAGCAGATCACTTCAGACCTAAACTGAAGGAATTAAAGCTTTTCACTAAACATTTCAGAATTCGGGTTTCTTCACTCTTCAACTTTATTAACTAGGTTCATCCACTTACATATATAAATGGTATACACAATATATTTACAAATAGTTCCTCCCGATGACCTAAATAAATTTCACCTAAATCATTAGCGTAAAAAAATCTCATTAATCTTCCAAAAAATCTTATAAATCTCCTAAAAAATAAAAAGAGATGTGTTTTTAAAGTTTAAAATTTACGAAAAACGTAGTAAAAATTTTACAAACCAATACAATTTTTATTACGTAGTGCTGTGTTATTGAAATACATCATTGAATCCCATTAATAAAAAAATGTCAAATGTACGAATATTTACAAAAATACGACCACGACCAATCAATTTCTAATCACTGAAACATCTAAATGTGAATATTTTACCAAAATTGTTAGAGCGGTTTTCGAGAAACGTTGGACATAACATAAATAAAAAGATTACTGGTTTAATATTATTAGATTGGATAAATAAAGCATTTTTCGGAGTTACTACAAGAATCGCATGGTTTCCATGATTTCATTTTCTTCTAATGAGATAAAAATTGACAACAATTGTGATGTAACAAGAAGCTTGAGCAGAGAGATAATGCTACGAGACCTAAAGTGAATACTGAAACATCATCACCATTTCGATTCCAATATTTTTAATACGCTTTTATTAGGTTGACTTGTATGTATCTATGTAACGGAAACTTTCAACATAATTTTCACCAAACATACATATATCTAATTAAGTTGAAAATTGGCACACGTGTCAATATAATTCTTTAAGTTGAATTTTCCCGTTTGTTGTCTTTTTGTCACTGTTCTTGGCTAAATGCCAAATTCGTCCATTAACTACTGCCATCTAGTTGGCAGTAGTGGAACTTGGGGTAATGCAATGGAAAGGTGACGTAAATATGAAGCAAACTTTTTAATTATAAATGCTATCGTTATGAGACTGAAAACTTTGAAAATAATTATAGTTTAAAAAACTAAAAAATACCCTTTAATAGCAAATTTTTAATTATGAACAGTTTATATTACAGCAGTAGGAAGTCGAACAATCAATCATGATTAATTACCTCAAAATAAAAGTGTAATAAAATTTAGTTATTAACAGAATAATTCGATTCAAAGTAAAAAGCGTGGGGTGCGTGAAATATTAAATTTTACAATTATTCTATCGGCAACTATTTATAAGAGGAGAGTTATCCAAATATAGTAAAATACACCCCAGGCTTTTTGCTCTGAATTTACTATTCTGTTATAACAAAATTTTATTATACTTTTATTTTAGTTTAGTTTATTGCCCAACAGAAATAAATAGAAGTACAGGACAAATATTATAAAATAATGAAACATCTTAATATTCTATGGTATCTTAAATATTTCAAAAAAAAATAAAAAGAATAAAAAGTACACAGAATATTACAAATATTACATCATAAATTTTAAAAACAGTTTCAAAAAAAAAATAACAATTGACAAGAGACTTTTGCTAGTAACTGAACCCTAGTTGACCTGTCATTTGTTGTATATATGCTTCAGAGATTGATTCAAAATTGTCATAGTTAATATCACAGAGTCTAGATATACTGTTATAATTTCTACACATGTTGAATAATGGTGAGTTTATAAGCACATTTGTATTTGCAAACAGATAAAAATAGGTGTTATTTCTTGAACCAAGTCTTGGCGAATGTATCGGGATCATTGACAGAAGAATAGGAGAGTCAGTTCTATTGTGAACCAATTTGTATAGAAATGAAAGGCTATGTAAATTCCAATGCATAACTAAAGACCTTATCCCAAATGTGTCAAGAAGTGAATTGTGCTGGTACCCTTTGACAGGATATGAGCCGTCGACTCGAAAAGCGAGAAATTTCAGGAATTTTCTTTGCAGTGCCTCCAAACGCTTATGATGAATCAGATAAAATTGCAATAATCCAACTTTGAGTGCACCAAGCATGTATATAAAGATTTCAGCGCGGATATGTTATGAAAGCTGTTGCAATTTCGCAAAATAAAACCCACCGAACGCAGTGCCGATTTGCAAGTTATAGAAATATTTTCAGCGAATGAGAATTTATGATCGAAAAAAACATCAAGGTACTTTATGATAGTACATCGCTCAATAGTCTGATTATTCCACGAATAATCGAATAGTATAAGATTCCTCTTTAAAGTATAAGAACATACTTTGAATTTCGCGATGATCAAAAAGAGTTTGTTCTTGGTACACCATAACGTGAGCTGATTCAGGTAATGTTTTGGCCGTAAGCTATCATTGATGCCCTCGAAATAATTTCAGATCGTCTGCAAAAAGAAGAGTTTCAGATAATAGTATACTTGATAAGTCGTTAATGAATATCAGAAACAATAACGGACCGAGATTGGAACCTTGGGGTACTCCTGAACTGATAGTAAATATGTTTGATTTGAAGCCGTTATAGCTAACAAATTGATGGTGGTTACTTAAATAGGATTTAAATAGATTAACCAGCGAGTAAATGAAACCAAAGACCGATAATTTTTCTATTAAGGTAGGGTGATGAAGTTTATCGAAAGTCTTGGTAAAATCCGTATAGACCACGTCTACTTGACTTTTGGAGTCAAGGGCTGCAGCTGTGAACTGGGTGAAAATCGATAAGTTAGTGACTGTGGATCTATTTTTCATGAAACCTTGTTGGTCCGGCGATATGTGTGATCTGACAATAGGAAAAATCTGATATTAATGCACATCTCAAATACTTTAGCAAAGTTAGGAATAATGGCGATGAGTCTGTAATTTGTTATGATGTCTTTGTTACCAGATTTGTGCACAGGACAGATTTTCGACAGTTTCCAGCACTTAGGGAATATCCCAGTTTTTAGGATTAATGAATATTGAGTATAACGGTGAAGCCAAAACGGTCGAGCAGTGAGGTAATTATATAGTATTTTTATAGTTTTTTAAACTATAATAATTTTTTATCAACTATACAGGTGCATACCCGGAAAAGTTGATATTATTATTGTTTATAAAAAAGGAACTCCAGATCAGCAACTGAAATTTTTATATTTACAAGTTTTTTTATCTACTATGATGTATGTGTAACTTAACAGATATGATTACACCACCAACCTTCACTTAAACACCACCTGCTGTTCGATCGTTAAATCAGGTAAAAAACGTCCAATGCAATCGATAGATAACCACTTTACAAGAGGAAATGAAGAAGAAGAATACCAATAAAAGAACTGTAACATTTGTCCGCTACCTCATACCACAAACAATTAACCCACCACGGGTGGTTCATTGTTAAACAAGCTCTCAAATAAGCCGCTCCTAAGGATTTGTAGCCTCAAAAAAAAAAGAAACGAGACACAAAGTTAATACACTACCAAGAGAGCGGTGATGGGTGTGTTTTTGTGATGAATTAAGGAGGATAGACCCTTGTAAATCAATATGGAAGAAAGCGATGTTGTTGTTAGCGTGAAGTGAATATCGTTTCTTTACGTGAAATATGGGTCGGGGTTAATTTTCGAAATAAGTTATGACCCATCCACTTGTATCTGGCTATTATGTTTGTATGCTAATTTTCTTGTAACTGAACGAAAAGCAAACATTAATAATGAACTGATTTTTGTTTATGATCTGTAAAGATGTACCGGGTGGTAATTTTTTAAAAATGTTAATGTATACGTTTCAAGGTAAAATATATTTTTTGAAATATTGACAAGACTAATAAGAACGCAAATTTTTCAACCCATGCTTACATTTATTACCTTTTGACTTACAAGAATATATTGCAAGGGAAAAATCATTTTAGTTCGAGAACTGGCATGTTAGCACGAAGAAAATCACTAACTAAAATCAGTTAAGAGAAGAATATAAATTATGATTTTGTGATTTATTGCATAACGTAAAAAAATCAAGACAAGTAAGTCGGGTATTTTCTACAAGATAGGGAACATCCATACATTAAGATATTTTAGGGTGGGTGGGTTTCTGCCAATATATTATGAAATGAAATGGAGTAGGTAGGTGTTTGAAAATGATTTTACCAAGATTTTATTAAATATTATTTTTCATTGTTATGACTTTTATTTTACTAAAATTATTGGTTAGCAATATCTACAAAAAAAATTATGACATAATTTATTATATGGTTAATTAAGGATAAGCAACAACATTTAATCAAAACATTTGTAGAACATCTACAAGAAGAGCTGAAAATCCAACATGAATTAGCCAATATTCTAATTGTTAAAATTTTGACTAAATAGTAATAAAACAACTGAGCTGAAATCAGGAAGACGAGGCAAATATTGAATTGAGTTAGTAAAACTTAATTTTGAAATTAGAAAGAGATAATCTATGTACAAAAGCGAGCTTGAAAGAGTTGGCATAGTCAGTAGTTGGGATAATGATGAAACATTGAGTTGAGCAAAGTTCCTTACGTTATTTTTTTCAACTCCAAAAGGTCTCTTTCTCCCTCTCTCCCTCTCATAACTTCTTGGTCTACCATTTTCTGAACCACTTGAACTATAATACCAAGATATTACAACCCCCCTGGTATCTTTTTAACCATCCTGTATAAGTATAATTCTATCCCTCTTATATTTCAATCACCCCTTATATGTAATTGTTACTACTATTGGTTGAATCACCCTATAATTATACTTCACCCCATATTGTATCTTATATATTCAACTACAACAAACAATTTTCACATTTTTGAACCATCCTGTGTAACTATAAACTTACCGTACACTATATTTCAGCCATCTTGCATATGCAACTGTTTCTAATTTTTTAAAACAAATCTATGCGTATATAATTATACTTGGCAATATAATTCAAATATCCTAACTGATTATGCTGAAATAACGAGATTTATAGACACTTTTTAATCCATGCTGTATAACCATTATTCTACTCCACCTCAGGGGCGGATCCAGACACGTGCTTCCGGGGGGGGGCGATCCTGTACTAAAGTTACCTAAATATAATATTTACCCGGATTTCTTGGGCTACTATATTAAAAATAGCATTTGTGAGGTTTAAACCTATACAAGTTCTTTTTCTAGACGCTTGGAGTTAAGATTACCTCGTTTTAATATTAAATTGACTCACTATGAGGCTCTCAGTGGGGGCGATTGCCTTCAACGCCCGCCCCCCCCCTTGGATCCGCCCATGCTCCACCTTCATTTCAAGCACCTTGTAAATGCAACTACTTTTGTGCAACCCAATATAACATTTCTTGAAGCAACCTACGTAACTATTATTCTACTCAACCATCCTGTAATTCTACTGGGCCTTGTTTCAACTGCGCATAATGCTTGCTACTCGAATCTCGATACTCGACACAAATACATACAACCGCATATAATAGCAAATGTGATTGAAGGGGTCATAACATTATATTATTCGTTACGTTAACACTAATAAAATATTTTCTGCCATTTCATGTTCTTTGCTGAAAGAGGCGTAAAAGATCTTCTTACCATACAGATGACATGGGAGAGTGCACCCCCTCAATATGTTAGGAATAGATGCTGAGATGAATTTGCTCAGATCAGGTATGAGTACAGTTTCATTACAGGCCATTTTAAGAGGGACTATTGAGACTGTCACACCAGTGAAAGAACAGATCCTGTATGAATAGGAGCAGTTAAATTATTCAGACTGTCATTAATGACAACAACCATATTACTTTCGACACCGACACTGTCTATCTATTGTAAATCTTGAAGGAATCCAAAATCCAGTAAGTTGCGACTATTTTTATTTTCCAACCGTCATCACCGACTGTACAGAGTACACCCGAAGTGGAACTATGGTTAAGACCTGGTAGCAGATAGTAAAGTTGACTTCCTACTGGTCAGGGATATCATGGGTTCATGTTTAAAAGTGCATTTTTAATACAATATGATTTATATAGTACATCCCGATTAATCTGATTTACTCAGAAGACGTCTAACATAAATTTGTATTTATCTTACATCATAAGGACGAAAACTAAACTTCAACCCCGTAACAAGATCGCCCCTCGAAGCATATAAATTGTAAAAGCAGATCTTTCAAGTCGTTCCGACTTGCAAGCAACTTGACTATTATATACAATCTTTGGATTTTTTCGTACAACTCAGTTTCAAATACTATTGAAAAGGAGGTCAGATTAAAATCTCGAAAAGTTTGATATTACAGCTTTTCCAGCTTTTTGTTCTCAAAAGTGCTATTATGTCACTAAAAGCCATTAAAGGAAACTAGTAGATGTCACAAATAACCATCAGAAAACATGTAACACTGTTGTTGTTAATATTTTCTCTCTTTTTGAGAAAGACTTTGGGTAAAAGACGACTGCGAATTTCCCAAAATTGAAAAGAAAAGATGAGAAATGATGAACAGTCATTGCAAAATAACGTCAAAATTATTTAATTCTGAAACAAATATATATTCTGAACTTCTGTCAAATAAGGAATTACATTCAGTAAATTATAAAGCTGAATAACAAAAGAGAAAACTGAAAAAGTCTTCAACCATCTAGATAACGTTGAAGTCAAAAGCCTTCGTTCCCTACCAGTTCCACGAACACAAAAGTACATTTTCATTTTTCCCTCGAAAATTATCATAAAATATATTCATTTACGTCTCACTCTCGCAGCATCCAATTTGAAACCGGAATAACGATATTTCCGAGACAAAATCTCTTTCACACAGCATGAAAAGACAACAAAACAAGATGGGGCTCCGCCCCACCTAGCTTGTTAAATTAGCATGTCTGCGTGACAATTCATCAGGCAAACAAAAGACGCTGAAATATTACGTAAACATTGTTAAAGCGATAATTGGTTGTTGGAGAAGGCAGATTTGGTGTGTGTAAGAGGACTTTTCGGTCCGGATATCCGGGGATCTCGAGGAAATAATGAATGTTTATTTTATTTAGATCCCTATAAAATTGAAGGTGAGTGAGCGAATGAGGGTATTTCCATTCGTTTTCGAATTCAAAAGGTCGATCCGAAGGATTTTTCTTTCTCGTAAAATCGTGAATGCCTTTGAGAGGGGTACGGTTTCAAAACTTTTAGCTGATTTGATTTCTAAAAATAAAATAATGTGATTAAATATTGAACATTAAATCCTATTACGTTGAAAAAAGTAAAATGCAGCTATAATAATAGCTATAGTTTTGCATATAAATAAATAAAAATTCGAATGATTCAAAATTTCAACATTTTCTAATATCTTGTATACGCAATATATTTTCGGTAATCTCGAATATTTCATATTTCAAAATAATTTCCTACAGTTTTTTTAAGTTTGGGCCAGGCCAAAAATCGTCATAACGATCAAAGGTAGTCAGCCCCAAAACCACGATTTAGACCAGAGGATGGAAAAGCGAGACTCTAGGGTAAACAGTAAACATATTGTATAACCTATGTTTTTAAAATTTTATCTGGATATTTCCTGGCCTGAGTCTAGGGTAAACATATTGTTACCTTTTTAATTCAAAATTTACTGTAACCTAATTGTGTTGTTTTCAGTGAAATTTTATGAAAACAAGGATTTGTATGTTTCTATTCTGCAAAACTAGTGGACAGACACAGAAAGATACGTTAAATTCGATGGTTAATTTTAAAAAAATTGCTCAAAAATTGTGAGGGTAGACAAAAAAATGAAAATTATGTTGTATTTTCAGGCTAGATAATAAAGATTACAAGGGAAGACGTTCAAAATTAATTAAACCTTATTTTCGAGACTATCCATAAAATTTTTTAGAATCTCAATCTCATATTTATTGCCTCTAGATCTGATTCCATAATCTGTATTTTCTGATTAAGGCTTGTTACCTTATATTACTAACATTTTAAGTTCATGTTGCCTAACATTTTAATTCAATTTGGTCTTGTTTGCCTTCTAACATTTTAAGTTCATGTTGCCTTTTTAATTCAAAATTCATTGATAACACTTCCATAAAATTGTGTTGCTTTTATCCATGGTAGTGACAAGACTGATTGCTTTTTATCTCTTGTAAAAACAAGGTTTTGCTGTTCATCTTTCAGGATGATAATCAGAGTTTGTTGCTCATCATTAATAGTCGTTACAAAACTCTCTAGTTTGTCATCACAAGTTGATCTGACTTGCTCGTCTCGTCCAGCTTATCGGTAACTCATTTAAAAATTTCTTGTTAATCTCGTCTATGCTTCTCGTAGTTATCATAAATAAACTGAGATTTTAAAATCCATTTGACTCCATCTTCGACACTACAGTAATAAATTTTCTGTGGCTTAAAAAACAATTTTTACATCGAAAATAATCTTCTTTCCTTCCATACTAAAAATTCACAATCAATACTAAACTACTTTCTTTAGACTAATCCGTATATATCCTATCCCAGTTGCTCTCAATTGTTCCTAGAGAATCCTTGTCTGTCTAACATATCTATTGACTAGACCTCAAAAGAAATGGCATATTCGGTAATTTTTTATAGCTGCAATCGTAAAGACTAGAAATACGTTTTTGTTAAACGTTTTGGTTGTTCGGCGAATTAGTTTTTCTTGTAGTAATTAACTTAGATTGTATTGTCAAATAAATCGTTGTTACAATATTCTTCGTCGTACAAAAGCCCAATGCTTCTTTTCCATTGAATGGAGTACGTTTTCGTTATTTCTAGATTAATTTTATTCCTAAACTAAGCTCAAAGTAATTTTAGTATTTGCTATGAATATAAATACTTTTATAAAAACTAGCGATTAAATTTCGGTACTCGAAATTTCTTTAATACTTCTTTCTGAAGATTTTGTAGTATCTATCTAATTAGTAGTCCAAAAACTAACATATTCATTTGCATTTGTTGTTAGGTGATTGTAAATTCACAAATTTTTGTAAACAATTATTTGTCCATTGAGTTTTTATACTGTTTAGCAGTTTGCATATGTGCTCATTTTTAACCGACTTCCAAAAAGGAGGAGGTTATCAATTCGTATGCAACTTTTCTTTATGTATGTCCTGCGATTATTCAAAAACGGCTTGGGCAATTTTGATGATTTAAACTGCATTATTTAAAGGAACATTACAGAAAGGTCTCATATAATTGTCTATAACATGAGATTTACGGTTTTCTAGAATATCAGAAAAAAAACTAAATAAGGGACTAGATTTCAGCGATTTTCAATGAATCTTCACTGTTTTCTCTAAAAGTGTTTAGACAATTTGAATATTGCAAATTGTATTATACAAAGATATGTTCCAGCTTGATTCCCTACATTTTTCTATAACGCAAAACATACCATTTTTCTGAAAATCGGAAAAATATATGCAAAAAACTGTAAACATCATGGTAAATGTCAAATTTTAATCATAAATATCTAGTTTAAATGTCATGAAAGTATATCGTACAGGGTGGTTTAATGGTTTTCTGTTAGAGACGAAGGTATATTCGCGTGAAATGGCAGAAAATATTTCGTCAGTTTATCGAAAGGAAAATTTGTTAGATATGTCGGCGAACTCTTCTTCTACATGGTGTGCGGTTGTAGGTGTACGTGCATGTGATATTAGGTGGTACATAAGCCGCTTTATACATAGGATGGTTGAAATATAAGTTGGAATTGAATTAGTTACACAAGGTGTTTCTAAACATATTGTATTGGCATATAAGTAGTTGCGTATACAAGGTGGTTGAAATAAGATTGGAGCAAAACTAAAGTTATACAGAGCGGATATTTGCAGAAAAATAATTACAGTTATATAAAAGGGTTTAAAAATTGTCAGAAGTAGTTGAATATACAGGATGGATGAAATATAAGTTGGAGTAGAATTACAGTTATACAGAGCAGTTTAAAAAAGTTATATAGTTTGGAATATAAGTAGTTGCTTCAGTCCTGGATTTATGAATAGGCCGTGTAGGCCGCGGCCTATGGGCGGCAGCGTCCTAGGGGCGGCAGATTTCAATGACGGTCACTTGATTTCAGAGGATAAAAGTCAAACACGTCCACTGATTTTCTAATGGTTTTTATAAGTACTTGAAATAAATCCCTATAGAAACTCATTCCTATCGAACCTATAGTATCGCCTTTAAGGCCTTCTTTACTACAAAAGGAAAATTATTATTTTAGAAAGGTATGTACATGGGGCGGCGGAATTAAAGTGGCCTACACTCATAAAAAATATAAATCCGGCACTGAGTTGCTTATACAAAGTATTTGAAGTAAGGGTAAAATTATTGTTATTCAGTTGTATCAAAAATTTGTTATATAAGTATAAGCAGTTAGGATATTTGAATTATAGGACCGAGTATAATTATAGACATGAGTTAAAAAAATTTTAGAAGCAGTTACATATACCGGGTGATTGAAATAAATGGTATAGTAAAATTATAGTCATAAAGTGTGGCTCAAAAAGGTGAATTTTGTTATATAGGGTAGACCATGAGCAGTTGCATAAATGGAATACTAGACATATGGGGCGAAATAAAATCATAGGTATACAGGAATAATTTAAACAATAGAAAAATAGAAAGAGTCAATAGGGTGGAGAGGATTAGACTATACAGGGTGGTTATAAGGATTTCAGGACCGTTGTCATATTGTATCGAGTTGAATTATAGTTGCACAGAGTGATTCAGAAAATGATAGACCAATAAGTTATTATTTTCCAATACATACAAAGAATACAGATTAGAGAGGGAGAAAGAGAAAGGAAGAAAAAGAGAGATAGATAAGGATATGCTAAAATTTTCAATTGAGTTATACCTTAAATCACATAAAAAAGAAGACATGTCTGAAAATAGTGATTGATTGATTTTAAGTCAGCTGAAGTTGGTTCTTTTTTAAATATTAATTATAAATATAACAAATTTTATATGCACTAACCAATCAACATATATTTATTTAACAATACTCCATCAGCTATACCCAATTTGACTGAACATCAAATATTATGTTATTCGTTCAGCTTTTCAACATTCTCTCTAAACCTGAACATATCAGTTCTCATTTATCCTTGATTGAATAGACCACCGAGTTATTTGACGATTAAACCCAGACAACCCATGCTTTTATAAAAAGATTACGACACAAAAATTCCAAAAATATTTTTGTCGGATTTTATCGCATGCTTGAGAATGTTAACCCTCTGAAGTAGCAAATGTTCGATATTGTATCAAAACATAAAAGTACCCTCTTAAAACGTTCTTCTTGATACGAAGGTGATTAAAAGGGTTGTTCACGTCTCCTTGTAAAAACAAAGGCTCTATTAGGACTTTATCCGACAAAGAGGCAATTTACATGTAGGTATTATAGATAAAAAATCCTTTTAGAAAGGAATTTTGTACAACATAAAGCTGCCAAATCTTAACTAAAGATTAGAAGCCAAGAAATTTGCTACAATGTATAGTCTTTAAAAAGTCTTTATTTATACAATAAAATCATTTGAAATGTTGATACCCTATACCTTTTTGAAAGGTTTATACGTTTTACTTGAAAAAGTAAATTCGTTAAGAATATAAATTATCGGTTTTACAAGTAATATTGTTATAGCACACATGAATGTAATTTGCCAAAATATAAATTGTCTGAACTTTCCACGCGTCGTGATAAATTTTATGTAATATTTTCTACAAGTTATTTCAAAATAAAATAGATTGCATTGGTATCATTAATAAGTTAAATTTTAACTGTGACATTAGTCACACCTTAAGAACTAAACATTTATTTTACAGCCTAGGTGTGATCAAAATTCTTTGTACAAATCTTTCTTGTACAAGTTGCTGAGAAAGTACAATTTAATTTCTCACACATAGATATTTTTAGCATTTCCTTATAATTGTCTTCTAAACGCTGTTTGTGGCATATTCTTGATTACTTTTATGTTTTTTGGGCAATAACACCACAATCGAAATAAAACGACGTTTCAAAGGTTTCAAAGTCTATTCTGACTTCGTTGTCAATGGCTTTTTAAAAAAAAAACTTAAAACCTGTTGCAGGAAACCACTGGGATGAGAAAATCCTATAAACAAGCAAAAAAAACACAAATACTCATGAATAGTGTATGTAAATACAAATAAATTTTACTTTTTCTTTAAAATTTGTTCCGTTAACACATGAATATGAATAAAATCGAGGGCTATAAATCTGAAGAACATCTACTTAATTGCATAATAATATACAATTGTTACAATTATCTTACAAAATGTAACAAATAAAAGAGAAATGTAAATCAATTCAATGTCCTTTACAATGTCAGATGAGTCACTCACTCAATGGTGACATCTTTATTTAGCATCCACTTATAGACTCCATTGTTTTCATATAATTCCATTCGAGGCAATTCGCTGTCAATAGCCTTAAATTGACAATAACAGCCTAGTGTTTATCTAGGATTTATATTAATGGAACTCAAACTGAGGTGTCAGACGATAATAAAGGGTTTAGATGCACATCGATCGATAGCCAGTATCAAATTAAGGAGAGGTTTGTCGAAGGGGTGGACTAACGCTGTTATTAGATCTGTTTTCCTTGAAGTTGATGTCGTTATTGCGGAGTTTGAAGTTAAGGATTGGCGTTTCAAATAAGCAAAATGTTTAATAAATAATCATAAAAATTTCAAACGAAAACATAAAACATCACATTATTACAAGTTTCAAAAGTTAACTTCTTATGCAATACAGTAATTATATAGCACTATATATCCCTTAACTCAGAAACAAACACTCATTAAAAAAGTTGTTTTTGAAATAAAGACAAAATTCTTTTAAAGGTGTAATTTGCATGACGTTCTGTTCAGGGGATGGTAACTCAGATAGGCAATGTTGGTCCAGCTGTCGGTGAACTGTAAACTTAGCCCCCTTCAGAACTCCTTCAAGTACAATTTTTGGACAGTTAATCGAATATATCCAGGTGACACAATGTCATCTTCTTTATCGGCCCTTAGTACATGTAAATGATGTGATTTTTGTTTTTTGTCAATGTCTTTGTCTGAGAAAGTTGAAGCTATTAAATATTTTTTCTCTAATTTGTGGTAGAATTTTGTATCGAATCCCATTCTTGCATTATTCATACATCGTTTTAAGGTACTGTATATAGCCAGAAGCTACAAACTTAATAGCATTTAAAGCATAATTTAATAATCAGTTTTTTAGGCATTATTTTACAACCAATAAAAAGTGTCAGAAAATATGGCTTCAAAGAATAAACATCGAAAAACATTACATGCCAGGTATGTTTATCTTTTTCTGATACTGTTACTTGTATTTATTTCATTTATTGTTTAATTTCAGGTTATGAGAGAAGTTCAGGAGACAATTTTGTATACTCTGTAGGAAAACAACAAACCACTGATTATTACCCCCATATGATGACAGGTAAACCAATGAAAACAACTATTGTGAAAGAGATACATGCTATTTTTTAAGAAGCTGCTGATAATTAGAAAAATAATATAAATATCCCAAATCAAGGAAGTTCCAACCCTGATGTATCTGAGCTGGATTATAGATGTACGGCAGTAGTGTCAACTGACGATGATCATTTGTATTGTCTTAAGATGAAATCTGCCGCTGAGTCACAAAACCAAGTAAACACTGGTAAGCAAATTTTAGTGCTTGTTGAATAATTCATAATATTTTGTATTTTTATCTTTTGTAAATAAATAAATTAAATTTCAAATTGAGTTTCATTTATTCTGATGATACATTGTCTTCTAAATGTTATTTGTGGCATATTCTTGATTATTTTTATGCGTTCTTGGGCAATAACACTACAATCGAAACAAAATTATATTCTTGGAAATTTGGTTTTTCCTTGAATATACAGATTTTTGTTTCGATTGTGGTGTTATTTTCCAAGAACACATGAAAATAATTCGATGGTACAGCCCTCCGTTGGTGAGATTTGGGACCAGAAACTGCAGATTCCTTCTTTTTAGTTGGTGATGATGTGTCAAATTCAACAAACGTCAAATTTAGTACTTGAAGGACTTCTGAAGATGCTTATTATGCATATTCTAACCTCTCATGGGACAAAATGTGAACACATTTTATAACATTGAGTTGCACATCTATCTTTATTGTATGATCTGTGGTTCTGTCACAGTTTTAATAAACTCAATAACACTAGTTTCATTACGTAACCGAGTACTCATACCAATAAGGTTTTCGGATATACATACGACGTATCTTCTCGTCTTCTTCATTTTCTTCTAAGGTTATCTCCTGGGAGACGAAAATGGCTTTTATCTGGTGATCTTACAAGACAGAAACAAGTGAAATACACCGAATCTAAATATCGTATTTTACAATTAAACATACATACGAGACAGCCTATTCTACTTCGCTCACACCAACGACTTCGAGAGAGTCAATAATCACTACATGAACGTCTTCAAATAAGAAAAGAGCGGCATTCATTCGAGACTGAACGATGGAAACGAAAGCTTCTTACGAATTATACTTCCTGTCTCTTGTTATCTCCTGTCTTAGTTTCTATTTCATTGTGTTATCATTAGTAATGGTTATATATTTCAGGAGAATTTAAATAATTGTCACTATTTTGTTTTGACTCAAATATTAAGCCTAATGTGTAATTTAATTCTTAATTTAAAATTGTATAACTGCCAAGTAAAATTTGTTGAATTATATACTTGCAAGTTGAAGCTCATATCCGTGTATGAAATTAATAGGCCTTTTCATATTCGAAAATTTTTTGTGGACATGCGTCAACTTCTGTCATTTTTTTCGGACAATTTTCACACTATTGACATGTAAATCCAATCCCCTTTATGATGTATCTCTCTTAAGTTAAACAGCATGCATGTTACTGCTATTTCCTGTTATGTTCATTGATAAATCTGTAGTTATGAATATTTAAAAAACGTAATTTTTGGAGACATTTGAATAAAAAATAATAATCAGAAGTAGAGTGAAAATAAAGGTTTGTGTTTATATATCTGTGATATTCCAAAAATTCCACTTCAAATGGTGAGGAAGTAATAGGTCCTCAGCTTTTTAAAGTAGATTTTAATTCTGAAATTTTTTTTTACAAACTGACATTACTTGTATACCTCGTTCTGATACAATTGTGAATAATAAATAAATCTTATAATATTTAGTGCTAATAAGGCGATCCTTGGACTGATTTCTTAACTTCATAGTTAGAATATGTTTGATAATTGAAATGTAGTTGAATGTTGTGTATATGTACGTAACATGCATTTAACAGATTCTTTGTGAATAATATAATTATTTTTCTCGCTTTTACTCTTAGGATCGGGTAGGTACATATTTTAACTTCTAAATTATATTATAATACTTCATAATTCTGTGGTTTATTGAACCTACCGTCAAGTTAATAGCTTTGTCGCAAATGCGCAAATGAATTTGTATATGGTGGCAACGGAGAGTTTCGCTTCTGGGTTTGGTTATTCTGTGTATATAAAAATTAAAAGGGCTTGTTTGGCTGGAAATTTTCTACCTGGCAGATCTGCTTATTTAAAGCAGAACAGTAAACTTTTCTTATGTACAACTGATACCATTATAAATCCAATACTTAAGGGAGAACTTTTATTGCCATAAATACCGAAAATTTTGTCTATATTTGTACATCTGGAATTTTTTTTTGTTTTTTCTTGTATTTCTTGTAGTAAAGATGTAAACAACACGAGACAATACAACTGGCAACGAGATGAGACGAGAGAACTGGTAACGGCAAAGAAGGAAGCTTGAACGAGTGTTTTATTTTTAGGAATTGAAAAATCGAAAATTAAAAAAATCACAGGCATAGGGCCACACTGTATGATAGTCCACTTAAAAGAGCTTGAGTAGTTTATATGATGTCTAAGTGCTTCTTGGGAAATAACACCACAGTTTAAAGAAAATTGCTGTATATTCCAAACGTTTCGAGATCTAGATCAGACCCCGTTGTCAATGGTTAAGAAACTACGGATTAAAAAGGCACAATTCTAAGATGTAAATTAAAATATTTGACAATGTGTATTATTTGATTTTTGACGTAATTAAGAGAATTTTATTTGTAATATACAGGGTAGCACAGAAATTTCTAAAGATCATATAATCATAAAGTTCCTTTCATTTAACAAAATTAAAGCACTCTTTTAGTTTTCTTTTGAATTTTGAAACTGTATTTTATGACCAAGGTCCCAAGCATGTTCACTAATTTTGGATTTTTCAAATTGTCGTTTTTTTTTGTAAATTTTGTGTTCGTTTATTCGAACATTCGGAGGTCTAGAGGTTTCTCCAATATAGAATTTATTACATTCACACGGGATTTTATAAATGCATTTTTTTGTATTTTGAGTTGTGTTATTTGGTTTGGTTTTTGATATAATTGATTTTAGTGTATTTCTTGTGTTAAATGATGTTTTGATATTATATCTGTTTCCCACTATTTTTAGTCTTTCTGATAGACCCTGTATGTATGGTATAGTTATTGTATTAATGTGATTCTCTTGGGAGTCAGTGTTGCTTGGTGAAGTTTAATGTTGGTTGTTAGGGATTGTTTGGTTTTCCATTTTGTTTAATTCGTTATTAATAAATTTATTTCGGTAATGATTGACAGAAAGTACATTTTTTATAAACGTTTTTTCTTGAATTTATTGATATTAGAACAGTTGGTTTTTGCTCTGTCATACAGAGATTTAATGATACCTCTTTTTACTGAACTTGGATGATTAGAGTTAAAGTTGAGATACCTGTTAGTATGAGTTGGTTTTCTGTAAACTTCTGTTTCAAATGTCGATTGTATTTTGGTTATTAAAATGTCTAAGAATGGTAATTTGTTATTCTGTTCAAGTTCTAGTGTAAACTGAATAGTTGGTTCTGTGTTGTTTATGTCGTTAAGTAATGTATGTAAATCCTCAAGATTATGTTCCCAAATAACAAATATGTCATCAACATAACGCCACCAAACCAAAGGTTTAATCTGTTTTGAGAAAATTGTTTGTTCTTCAAATTTTTCCATAAAAATGTTGCTTAAAACGGGAGACAAACAGGAAGCCACTGCCATGCCAAAATCTTGTTGGTAGAAGTCATCATTAAGTTGAAAATATGTTGTCTTTGTACAAAATGTTAGTAGTTCCATTATTGTATTAATGGACAAATGAGTACGTTGATTTAGTAAAGAATTTTGCCGATGATTAAGGAAGAAATTGCTAATGGTCATGTCCTTGTGAACAACCCAATATCGGGATAGTTCATAAGGTTTTTCCTAGGTTTGCCCTTATGATTTTAATGGGATCACTGAATCAACAAAGTTGTTTGATCGCATTTTTGGCGAATGCACTATCTTATAACAAAGTCGCACCTAGGAGCGCCACATAAAATTCTGCAAATCTCCCTTTCAAATTCTTCCAATGTGAAAGAAACTTTATAATTATATGATCTTTAGAAATTTCTGTGCTACCCGGTATATTACAAATAAAACTCTCTTAGTTACGTCAAAAATCAAATAGTACACATTGTCAAATATTTTAATTTACATCTTAGAATTGTGCCTTTTTAATCCGCAGTTTCTTAACCATTGACAACGGGGTCTGATCTACACGCCGAAACGTTTGGAATATACAGCAATTTTCTTTAAACTGTGGTGTTATTTCCCAAGAAACACTTAGACATTGAAAAATATGTCACAAGTATCATTCAGAAAACAACTAGTTTATATGATGTGTGGAAAATTTATATTTTATTTAAATTTTAATGCCATTCAATCACGTTTCGAAATTTTGAATATAAGACCTATTTTTTTCAATTATGTTATAATTTCTCAATAAAACCATTAATATTTTTTCAAAGAAGACGTACGTGCCAAAAAAACTTTATCATAGTATACATGATTTTATTTGAAAACTTCAAATCCAGAAATACATTTCATTAATTAGTCGAAGTCAAAACCATTACAAATGTTTACAATATAACAACTCGATATGATATAAAGTAATATTTTATTTCTTTGAAAGCGACGAAAGTCAAAATTCCACCCATCTCGTATTTTCAACTGACCCTGCTAGCTGGTAAACTTCCTACGATTTTTTTAAAACATTGAATTAATTAAACAAACTTGAACAGTATACATATTGAAATAAATCTTTATGATAATTTTTTACTTGGCAAGATCAGAATCACCGGACTTGATATTTATTATACCTCGTATTGCACCCTACTGTCCTAACAGTCTCTTTTTCCTTGTGCCGCCTACTGCAAATTCGATTAAAAATTTAATTAATTGCCCCTTCAATGGACGAAGAAAAAAGCCGTTGCATGAACTTTGCAAGTGTAATATGCCGCCCCTATCCTAGATTAAATCCGTGCAACAAGAGTGATGTGTAACACACTCATGAATAAAAATGGGTGATGAGTAACGTTGATTGCGCTCTTACCGCCCAAGGGGTGGCTTTCTACAAAGTAGCTACCCTCATCGTTACAACATAAATCGGATGCTGGAATATGCTGGCATAGATGCATGAGAAATTTCACGATATATGAACGCTCCGATTCTCTTTGGTGAAATTGAGGTTATCATATATTCAAAATTTGACAAGCTTCTACAGAAACGTATCTTGAGATTTTATGAAATCATGTTAATGTATGTTATAAAACAAAGTCTGTCTGGTTGCGATAATCTCAAAAAATACTGAACGGATTTTCATGTGATTTTCACAGAGTAATTCATGAGGAAGGTTTTGAGTTAGATTTGTCAATTTTTTGTGTAAATTGGTTGAAATATCACGATAATTGTTAGACATGTCGTGAAAATTTCAACCCACTAGGGAGCTCTCATCTAAAATACTGGTTATTCTCTTTGAGATATAACAAAATAATGTAAGGTGGGATATTCCTCTTTTATATATCTACAAAAAAGTGCGGGATATCAAATATCTATCTTTTAAGGATAGGTTACTATACCCATTCTATATTCTAAAAAAGTGGTCACGTACAATCTGGTAATTGGAAAGCAAATTAGAAGGATACAGCAATAATGCTCCTTGTAAACGGTTGGCCCGATTTTAATGAAACATTATGTGAGTTTGAATTGGTCCCTTGAAGGTTTGGATTCTTACTCTGTTCAATAAGCTAAAGAAACTGAAGGGCTGCAGCATCCGAGTGTTAGGATATTTTATACAATATTTAGATTTAAACACAACTGATAACCACAAAAATCCAAACCATAAAATCTTTCTATCATAAAGCCGTAAACAATGAATCTGTTATTACTAAATTCCATTCTCTAAATCAGTATCCCAAATTAATTAAGGCCAACTGAATCTATAACTCATAAACATGTAACTCGCAAACCCTTTTGAATTTTTCTTGTGCCGTGTCAACAGTCTTTTTAGTTATATATTTTGCAAAAAATCGGGCCCGATATTGACTAGATTATTTTAAAATCATCTAAAAAAATATAAATAAATCCGACCAAAGTTGTAAGATATATCCATTTTGAAACTCTAGTTCCGTCGTTTAGCTTTACACACTTTTTCATATTCAGACCTAACAATCGTCACTCTATTTTTTGCAGATTTGTTTATGATTACTCAAAAAAGTAGCAAATTACAAATTATGATCTTGGACTGAGTTGACACTCATGCTGAATTAAGTAATACAACTCATTACAAACTTACACTTTATTTAAAAGCATTTACAAATTACATAAAATTAAAGTATGAGATTACAGAAAATATAAAATAATATTATAATAAAATTATGGGATTTTCCCATGTATATCTTCGTACAAATTCTGCTAAGGCCTACACGGTACAGAGAATGATCAAAGTCCAGGTCGACCTGTGTCTGTTTCAACTTCGCAAACAGTGATCAAAATCAATGCATTTGTGCGTGACGATTGTCAGATTGTCATATATGGATCTGGATAATTGTTGAGATTGTAAACAGTGATAAAAAAATCTCCAGAAAAGTTTGACATGACGAATTGAACATGAAGAAAGTCTGTACGAGGTCAATCCTAACAAAATTTGACCTCTGACCAAATGCTTGTCCGTCTACAAATCTGCTCAGATTTTCTAGAGAGGTTAGATGTAAAACATCATCATTTGCGTCGACCCGTGGATATTCCAATAGGATGTTGAAACTAAGCGGCAATTCATGCACAGGAAGACTTCTACATGCCAAGAATGAAAAACGCAAAGGATGTTTATATCAAATTTAAAGCTTTGCTAATGGTTTTACATTTCGACATCAACAACATCGTGATGACTGAATTGGTTCCAGAGGGTTAAACGGTAAACCAAACTTACTATTTCAAAGTTTTGGCAAATATAGTGAGTTCGAAAGAAACGCTCGGACAAACAAGTTATGGATCATGCACCAGGATAAGGCAGCTGCTCTTAACGCACTGTCCAGTGCTCGAATACAAGCCTGATTTAGAGCCCTGTGATTAATTCTTGTTTCCGAAGATCAAATTTGCCTGAAAAAGAACCCGGTTCGAGTTAAATGAAAGAGGTAAGCTAAAATAGGCGGCGATTCTAGATAGTCTTACAAAAGTACATTATAACATTGCTTTTACCTGTGGAAAAAACGAGGAACCATTATGTGGTGAGGAGTGGGGAGGGCATTGAAGGAGGGCTGTGGATTTTATAGTACTTTTTTTAAATAAACCACTTTTTAATATGCAGTCTCGTTATTTAACAGCCAGGCCTCGTAATAACTGAACCAAACTTAGGCTGAGTTGGATATAAACTCTCAAAGTTCGCAAAAATAAATAATTCGGAGACAATCGAAATTTAGAAGGGATCCGTATGCATTTCTTTGTTAAAATTTAAACAAAGTCAGTTTGGGAATTTTTGTTCCATTCGAACTCCTCACATTTATATGCATAGAAATTCTTTCTGTCTTACCCTTTTTGCTTTCCTACGTCGATGAGAAGTAATAACGGCATTCATAGATTTATAAAACAATTTTCGAACAAAACCATTTTATATGGTAATGTCCTTATTTATAGTTGTACGTAGTGAATGTTTACCTTACAGAGCATCGAGCTCTTTATTTTCATGTTTGCGTTTTCTATTGAACGTTTAAAAAGCAGGATACACATATGAAATATCTTGAAAAAAAATTAATCAGCTTTGGACAAACAAGGTAGTGAACATAAGTATAAAAGGACATCTTCTAAGAATTCTAGACCAGGGTCGATAATTTTTGAAACCAAAAAAAAATATATAGTAAGATGAAACCTATTGGAAAAGGAAGGGAATACAAAAACTATAACAGGAAAAATAATTTACGGGCGATTAGAGGTCGGTAAGGGGGAAGGCGTGGGGTTTTAAGGGTAAAAAAACGGTTTAACTTGATTTCCGGCAAAACTACAACTACTATGGAAAAGTTAAATGGCAATGTTGTAGGTATAAAAAATATCTACAACATTTGTGTTTACATTTTTTTACATAACCTCAAAATTTATGTGAAAAATTCATAAAAACAAGTTTTTGGATTCTTTTAATTTTATCTTTTCTAAAACTTACCTTTTTATGTCCCAAACACAATGTAATTTTTTTGATTTAAAATATTTCATCTTATTTTGACTTAATATGTAAAGAGCATCCTAATTTTCAATCGAAAATTCTCAGGTTAAAATATTGCTTTATTTAAAATGTCGGTGGATTTTTTGTTCGCTTATATATCTACTTTCTGATGGTGTGAAAAAATATAACATTACTATGCTAAATGTTCTCAGAAAATGAAAAGAAACGAAAGAAAATCGAATCCGAAAATTAAGTAGTAAGGCCCAGACCCTTCTAGCCGCTTTTCCAATTCTCTATAAAATAACATTTGATGGTCCAAAATTTTCCGAAGGACACTCAGGTATGTAAGTATAATTCTAAGATTCTATAACTTTCTCAAAATATTGTAGGTGTCGGTAAGTTTTCACCAAATATAGCGATTTTTTTTGTAAAAGACAAAAATAATGATTTGGTCAATTGCGAGTTGGACTTGCATAATAAGGGTTCCGCACTACCTTCAAGATTCTAATATTCCAGTTTCAGACAAGCAGGGAATGAGTGCATTTTCTTATTTTTAGCCCAATATCTTTTAAAGAAAGCGTTTTAAATTTATAAAGAATATACACTTTCATTTTCCACACATAGACTTTTTATTTTATATGCTTCAGAATTCACTTGATTTTTATAAGAATACATATGTATTTACTTTTCTAATTTGGCCCCCAAAAATTAACATTAGAGTTTTATTTTACTAATAAACTTTCCGGGAAGCCTTTTATAATCTACTGTCTGAATTTTGAGGCTCTGTAGATTGGAAGATAAAGGGCACAATAGGTCAAGTTTTAAATTATAAATTATTAAATATGTTATTCAAACTATTAAAAATAAAAATAAAATGTATTTTTCAAAATTTAAATAGTGTAGTTTCTAAAGTGGGAATTAAGTCGATGTTTAATATTCTTATTAATATCTTTTAAAGAAATGATTTAAAAATATGATATGTTTGAAATTCACATAATGAGCCTCTTATTTGATATATTAAATGATACGTTTGAAAATTTAATTTTTATTTTCCATTTAATTGTATAATGTGTCCCTAAAATTATTATGGGGATTTTCTAATAATTATTCTGATACATTTCAAGTGAGCCTCAATACTCCTAATTATTTTCAAAATTTTAGGTGTATGGTTTCGGAAATAAAGCGAGAAATGAGAATATTTTACATCTTTATGTTAATATCTTATAAACAATTAATTTTAAAAATATGAAAAATATATATTCGTATTCCTCATAATGAGCCCTTTCATTTGATATATTGCATGATGCGTTAAACAAATATTTATTATTTTCCGTTTAATTCTATAATTTGACCCCCAATATTAATATTAGGGATTTCTTTGTATTTTTTCTGTAAACAAAAAAATTTAGATCTTATAGTTTGGGGAATAAAAGGGGGAATGCGTAATTTTTTAAAAAAATTTTAAATATATTTTAAAATATTCATTTTTAAAAAATTTTAAAAAATATATTTGTATTCGTCATAACAAGTCCTGTGATTTGAGATATTACTTGATCTGTTAGAAACAATTATATATTTTTATTATCCATTTAAATCTATAATTGGCCTCCCAAAATGAATATTAGGGGATTCTCCTTATTTTTACAGTAAATTTCAAGTGACGCGCTTTACCTCTATTTTTTTCAAAATTTTACAAATCATGGTTTCAGAGAAAAGGGGGGGGAATGGGTAATTTTTAAATATTTTTGTTAAAATCTTTTAATTTATTTATTTTAAAAATATGAAAAAAATATATTTGTTTTCGCCATAATGAGCCCTTTCATTTGATATATAACATGATGCGTTAGAAACAATTTTAATTTTATATTTTCCATTTAATTCTGTTATTTGCCCACCAAAATGGGTAAATTTTGGTATATTTTCGTTAATATCTTTTTAATTATTTTGTTATAATATGAAAAAAATATATTTGTGTTCCCCAGAATGGGACCTTCCATTTGGTGTATTACATGATGCGTTAAAAATTTTATTTTTAAATTTTCATTTAATTCTATAATTTGCCCCCCAAAATTAATTAATTCAAAATTTTAGGCACAGTAGTTTCGGTCGACTCACCAAACTATATATTGATGCCAAATTTCAACCTCTTCCGTCCAGTAGTTTAGGAGAAAGTTTCTGTGATGTGACAGAAGCAGAAATCCGGAGTGATATTATAAGGGTATCCGTATATTGCATATACGGAACCCTTAAAAACCAAAAACTTGTTTTTTTGAATTTGTCACATAAATTTTAAGGTTATGTGAAAAAAATGTGATTACAAAAGTTGTAGACATTTTTGTTACCTACAGCTTTGCCATTTAACTTTTTTCCATAGGACTTGTAGTTTTGCCGGAAATCGAGATAAACCGTTTTCTACCCTGTAATAGTAGATTAAAAAAACACTTAAAAAAACTGTAAAATGCTACCGTAATTACAGAAATCCTTTTTTAAATTACATAATCTTGACATTGTTCGGTAAGATGTCAATTTCCCAAAATCCGTTCCGTATCGAGGTCGACAATGCATTCCGGTGTGTACTCTTACGACCACCGCCACCAAGCCATATGTGTATGGAATGTCGGTGTTGCCCAAATAAAAGGAATCGATTCAACTAAGCGCGTTGTTCGAAATCCAACGGATATTACATTTTTCCTTTGAACTTTTCAAAAGCTGAACATGTATCATGTTTGTGTCGCATTTCCGGCGCTTTAATAGAGTGCTCTCCACCTCTTCTCTATATTTTATGTTCGGCACAAAATGCGAACTTCAAATGTTGAAACGCGTACACGCTCCGGTTCACGATTTTATTGCTGTTTGATTTAATGAGATTTTTATCATAATTTTGAATTTGATTGACATTTCGGGGTTACCGAACTGTTTCGAGATCACTCACAATATTTTTATATCGAAACTGTACTATAAAAAATGAAGATCTTTAAATTTAATATTGTTTTAGTAAAACTTAAATGCTATAGTAAGGAGTAAATGATTAAAATTTGGTAAGATTTGGTAAATGCTATATGTAAACTTTTTTAAAATCAATTAATACTGTAGGCGTTTTTTGCTAGAGTATGTGTACGACGAATGAATAGCCAGCTAAGTGAATTTTAAAGAGGTGGAATTATTGGTCCCAGAGGGCGAGTTTTTCATTTCGAGAAATCACTAACCGCGCGAACAGAAATCCAAGTACTGTCATGAGATGTTGTCAAGCGTAGTTTGATAATACCCTAAATCGGAGAACAGTAGCCACCGGACGTCGAAGGAACATAAATCAAGTTCAAGATCGACGTCTAAGACTTATGGAATTTAGAGACAGATATTCAATAACTCGAAATTAGGCTGATGAGTGGTTATAGGAGAACAGGGTCATCTTGTAAGTGTCCTAACGGTTTATCGCCGTATAAAGTCATTTGGACTGCAGTATTATCGACTCCATCTCGACAGCAACAACTGCAATGGTGCAGAGAACAACAACATTGAAATGTGAAATGGCATCAGTTCGTCTTCTCTGATGAATCTCGATTCTGGACATGATGGCGAAAGAGGGGTAGTCGACTTCGAGGAGAAAGACGTCAACCTCAGTTTGATGTTGAGCGTCATGTACACCGAAGAGTAGACATTATGATATGAAGTGCTAATGCACATGGAAGTAAACAAAGAGGTACCCGGGTACTTTGCCACTATATTATGAGTTTCTACAAAACATTGTAAATAGATGACTGGGCCAAAATATTAAAAAATATATAATTTATTTATAGTTAAGAGCTCTCAGGAGGTCACAGCTACTTACATGGTGTAAAACATATTTTTCTTTAAATTTGAAAATTCTAAAGGGTACCTCGTCAGTCACATATTGGTTAAGTTTTACTGACCGTAAAATAATGATTAAGGTTAAATTTGACCTAATACATAATTACATATTTTGTTTTAAATTATGTGGCTCTCCCGATTTCCAGTATCAAAAATGGGTTTCATAATTAAAAAATAAAAGTTGACCTTGAAAAAAAAAAACCTTCAACGTAATGGCCACGTTACAGTCGTGTAACCAGAGAAATCCTGGACTGCCATTTTATATTGCGTTTTTTCAGAAAACTGCGATAAAATTAGTTCCCACCTGACATTAACCCTTATATGAGCCTGAAACTCATGGTAAAGGTAATGTTTAAAATGAATTTGAATTTCATGTGATCTTCAAGGCCATTGTCAAGGTTAAATCCAAGGTTACTATTAAATAGTCGGGGCGAAATCCTGCAACTTTCATTGTAACCATTTCCCCGAAGAATGTTCCTTCCTTTTCGGTACTTTTGTCAAACACCCTTTACAAGTAAAGTTAGAAGTTGAGGAAAATCTACTTTGTTCGAGATAACTCGAATAGTTTAAGCGGCTCATGGAACCCGTATGTCAACAAGATAATGCTCGGCCTCATGTTGCTCGAGTTAGTTTTAACTTTTTTGAAAAGAGACTCATGTGAATCTGTTACGAACCCGCCCATAGAACATGTTTGGGATATGATGGGTAGAAGACACGGAACACTCAACGCCCCTACAGACTTTGGAGGTTCTAAGAAATGCAATACAGGTAGCTGGGGATAGTATTCTTCAAGCAGAAATAGACCACCTTTTTGAATCAATGCCAAACCGTGTTGGGGGAGTCTATAGATAACCGCGGTGCACAAACACAGCATTAACAAACTTATCAAATAAATTTAAATTCCTTGGTATGTTTTAAGTATTTTATCATCTACTTCTTACTAGCCACTATGTTTTACCAAAACAATATTAAATTGAACATCTCCATCTGGGTGTTGCGATTTCTTTGTCTGTGAGTCTATATCAACACACTTCTGTCAAAAAAAGTCGTTTGAATTATACGGAATGACATAACAAAACTTTTTGAAATTTATAGGCTTTTCTAATATATCTTTAAACTTTATTGTTACTGTTCTTACTGACCTAGTCCAGACGATGTCAATTGTTTTTGCTTTTTGTGTTTGGTTGTATCTGCCACCATTTTTGTGTGTGTATATTATTTTCTACACACTGCTTTTCAGTCTGTCGAATATAAAAAATTAATCAAAGCTTGTTTCTTAACTCCACTGAAAAGTTTAATCAATTTTGTTGATATAGATGATTGTTTCAGTCTTCACTAGATAAAAATTCATTTGAAGATTACTTAAAAACAACAAACGCTTGTTTAAATTTTAAATTTGTTATTTCTTTAAATTTGACATATGTTTTGTCAAGTCTGGCTTCATCAGAAATTATAAATACAATGAATGCTAAATTTATATTTCTTATAAAGAATTTTATTTTTACCGTATTTGCATGAAATTTATTCCACAATATTGGCTACAGACGTTTGCAGTTTTTTTTATATTCATTAAACAGTAATTTTTCGTTTCACGTCTGCGTAATAAAACTACTGTTTCCTGTTTGAAACTTTGTAACGTTAAAATATTACAGTTAAACTTGTAAAGAAGATTAATCTTGTCCCTAATCTATACATGAATTTCTTTGTGCTCTTGGTATATACATTTATTCTGCAATGTGATCAACTATCATTATGATAGTAATTATCCCTATTAGAAAGTAAAATTAATATTTTAAATTATATTGAAATTAATAACCTGGTGCACTTTGAACTAAAATTCGGAGTGCATAATACAGCCCATAATAACTAACAATTATTGCAAATTGATACAAATGCATGTCTTCTACGACAAAGTGCTGTAGGTATATATAACCCACTAAATAATTTCCCATTAATCTATATATAGGGATTACATGACAATTACATTTCAATCATTGTCAGCAGTTTTATAGGTACATCCATAAAACCCACTTAAAGGATATTCTTCTATATTCTAAAATTATCTGATTTTGGGCCTCTATAAGTATATTCGATAATGAGAAGGGTCATCTAAACATTCTTCCGCCTTGCCTTTAAAGCATATAGGTAATAACAAAACATTGAATCACTAATGGCAAGATTATCGTCTCTTTTACTAAAAATGACCATTCCCCCTTTCCCCTAGAAACTTTTGAGACAAAACTTACTAACTTTGAGGGGAAAAATTTAAAATTATTTCTGTAACTTATCATAACGAAAGGGCTAGTTAGGTTGATTACAAATATTCATATCTTTACAATAATTTGTATAACACATATCAAAGAAAATAATAAAAAATCGAAACATTCCCACCTTTGTCTTCGAAACTAGTATGTTTAAACTTTGGCAATAATGAGAACTGAACAAAAATCATAATATTAACTTTAGGAGGGAATTTGTAAAATTAAGAAATAAAAAATTTAATTATTGAGAACCGCATCTCGTAGTATAAGAAATGAAAGGCCTCGTCATGAAATATACAAATATCTTTCAACATTTTCTTTTAAATTGATTGATTAAGATATTAAGAAAAATATTTAAAATTTGACATATCGTCTACGAAACTACTTATTCTAAAATTTTGAAAGAAAAGGCCATATAGGACCGCCCTCAATCAAATTTTATTGGCGAAATAAAGCGAAAATCTCAATTTTAAATTTGGGAGACAAATTAAAAAAGTAAATAAATGTTTTCAAAATATCAAGAGCACCGTGCAGCAGATCAACTGAAAAGTTTCCTGTGAAATAAAACTGTATACCTGTTTTTATTATTTTAAAACTATTTAGACAACAATTTACTTACATTATAATAAATTTCAACTCGCATTGCCCAAACTATTTAAATATTTATTCGTACGTGTTATTTTTGCTAAATGAATGAATTTGTTATTTTTCTTTCTATGAAATATATTTGTAAGTTTTGCATCATTGCAATGTTTGATCTGCCTAAGCAGCACCGTTGTCATGATTTGATTGCCATGTCAATTTGATGTCAAAGAGTTGCCAGGTCTTGTGAGAACGGTTAGACCCATCATGATTTAGATTTTGTGTTAACATAAGAATGTGAGTTAGCCTTTTCTTTGAAAGCCGTGGTTATCATTAGATTTAGAGAAGAAATTTATTAGAAATGTAAAGCTTCTACCCCTTGACACCAACAGCAATGGTGAAATCTATTAAATTAACTTTTTCTTTTTCGAGGAGTAGATGATGTGGATGATCTTATTGGACGTAAAATGTGATTAACATGATTTATAGCATAACGTTAAATTTGTATGCCCCATAACTAAGATAATTTGTTTAACATTAAATATAAATTGTAGATATAGGTGTTGTGAAAATTAAGTTTTTCTCCACTTAATCGTCCATGACTAACATGTTAATCACCAACACCCAGTTAGAACGAGAAGATACTATTACATCTAATGAGAATGTTGACCTTCACCTTACACATAATTGTGTAGGAGAAATTATATAGTTTAAATTACTATTACAGCCTGATTTTAATTTTTGGTCAACACACATATAGAATTTGTCCAATAATAAGGTTAATTTAAATTCCGAAATTATTTCGATAATTGTGGGCCAATGTGACATAGACTAACAATATTTGCACAAATATAACGAAAATAGAATTTACAAATAAATGTGAACTATGTTGTGCTAACAAAACTGTCAAGTTTGTATCGACAATAATAAAAAACATTCTCGGTCGCTAAGGTAGTATTGTCAGACAATCACAATTTTTGACGATGTCTACGCCAGAGTGCGCATAAGGAGAGTGGTGTCAAGCCAGGAAGCACGGCCATTTTCTGCTCATTTTCCACCAATAAGAATCAACTTTAAAATCGATAACACGACACCTTTTGTGTTATGCAACCGTACAGACTGGTGAAGATTTTTAAAATTCATGCAGGGTTGCCAGATTGCTTGAAGAGAAAATTTGGAAAAAAATCTCTAGTGCGACTCAATGAAAAATATCATTCAAGAGATCAGCCATTGATGTTAAAATTAAGTACCTACAAAGTAAAAAAATAGGTAATAAACAATTTTATGTACCTACCAATTTTGTTAAAAAAAAATAAAATATTGATAAGAGTTATTAAAAATTATCTGAAACCTAATTGGGGCACATAGTTTCATTTTAAAATTTCCCGACTATCGTAAAACGCAAACAGCAACTCTCAATACTTTGTAATAATTAATTTGTCAACTAAAATCAGCTTGATGCTGCAATCTTGTGATAACTATTGATTACTGTTGTCAACATGTTATAATTTAGGCTGTCTGCATAATTACGACTTAAATTTAATAAAATTCAACCAAGAATACCAAAATTATAAAATTTATAGATATCGCGAAATTTAATGTAAATCATCAGATTTGGCAACACAGCGACAAACACTAAACATGTATTCTCCTGTCTCTATAGTAAACCGGAAGTAAGTGAAAAAAAATGAGGGAACCAATGAGCGTTTAGCCTATACCTTAGCAGCACTCTTATTATACCCTTATTATCAATGTTAGTTGAAATATTAATTAGTTTCGCTTTATTTGTACATCTTTCAACTAAAGCAAATAACTGCATTAAATTATAATGGTGGGTAAAGTAATATTTTTGTCCACAAGGCGAAAATAAGGCTGATGTATTTGACAAGTGAGGACAAAGATGATACTCATATTAGATTTAAAGTAATTAATATACTAATATTTAATAAAATAAACATTAGTAATACAAAATACAAAATTAATTAATTTATTATTACTATGGTTTTATGCTACAATTTGATTTAAATTATGTCTGTCGGTTATTCATCTTTCGTCCGACAGATATATGAAAGTTAATTTTTAAGATTTTCATGAAATCTGTACAAAAATTGTATGTAATATTACTGAAGTCTCTACAATTGGTAGAAATAAAATATAAAATTCAATATATAAATAACTATTTAAACTCAATTTACAACCTTATGTCTGGTCACGGTACATTATGAACAACTGAATTTGAAGAAGTTAACACTCGTTTTATTTAATGTTACATCTTTTAGCAAGTTATTGCCTTAAAAACACATAACATAAACATATATAAGTATCTTTATTTACATAATCAATTACTTGTAATCGACCATCACTTAGTTCAAATCTCTAACTCATAAAACACATTTAGCACATTTTAGATAAACTTTGAACTGTTTATTCTTTTCTTTGATCTAATAAGCTTTCGACGAGATTCGATAAAAGGCTTTGGAAAACTAATAAAGTCAAATAAATTCTCCAAAAATGATTTACTGTACATATGGCTCCCACATATTCCATGCTTTTTGCACCATTCTTTATTGATAAAATGTTATACATGTTAAGTTAAGTTTATTACTATTAAAACTTTACTACTAATAGTAATTAGTAAATTGGATTGAAGATATTGTATTCACGTTATAAACTAATATAAAGTGCTCGAAAAAAATTGACGGGCGTTGACGCATGCATATAATTTTTTTTAATTATGTGAAGGTCTATTGGCATGGTCGAAATTGGGGGACGTCATTTAAAAAAATTGTCGATGACCTTATATTTCGAATAACAATTACGTCACAAATAAGGGCGGGTGTCAAAAAGTGCCTTTGTTTGACAAAAAGTAGGCGTTTCAGAGGATTTTTTCGAAAAACTCTCACTTTCAGAAATAATACATTTAATCGTTACTTTTCGAAGGCACTGTATAATTGATTCTTCTTTAATCTTTAAAAACTAAAAACAGCTTTAAAAGTTGAAAACTAACAATCATATTTTACCCGAAATATACTTGGTATACGTATTTCGAAAAGGCAATAAATCATGTAGATTGAGACGCGAGCTTAAAGTAAAACGATCGGACCAGTATCTGCCTCTAAACGATGTCGAAAAACGTACAAAAAAGAAAAATTGGTAGCACGTAAGAGAACCAGATTGCAATAACTGTACTGAGTTTGCTGTGGTGTAAGTTCAAAGGTCGAAGACAATTAGCATCTTTCTCCAAAGACTTCGTAATTATAGTGTTCCACAACCATAAATACGTGGCTATATTCACATAACTGCAGGGCTTAACGCTTAACAAAAGATATTACCTATACCAAGAGACCTGATAGCGAGCGATTTTTATGCGAGTTCTTGTTGATTGGATGGCGATTAACTCTTATTTTTGCTGTACATGGGTTTTCTCATGGAGTTGTCTCGAACGAGTAAGAGATACGGCCGATAAGAATGGTGATATTTTTTATGGCGACCAATTTATGGTCGAAGTAAATTATCTAAAAAAAGTAACGTCGAAAACTAAATGTTTTATTTATAATACTGGGTCGCTACTCTTTATTCTGTATAAAATGATTTACTAGTTACTATGGCAGGAAAAAATATTTTTATATAGTTATTCTCTGTTCATAGAAAACTGCTCAAATATTTACACTTAGAGAGAGCAGCTTCTAATTTAATTATCGGTCAATTTTAATGAACTAGTATATTTATTTAACTTTTGGTAAATATGTTGATAGTGTCCCAAAATTTTGGATATTCAAATAAAACAAAAACTAGTATTTGATTTACCTTAATGTCAGATGGAAGAAGTATATTCAAAATATAATTCTAAAAACAAAATATTTATGTCAATTATGGCAATGGTCTGAAAAGGTGAAGGAATAATCTACAATTAATTCAAAATTTATAAAAATATAATACCAAATTTTATTAATAAAAATACTTCTGTAACACAACCTTACCCATTAAATCTTCAACAGCTTTTTACATAGCTATGACCGTTACTTGACTTTTATAAGGAATTAAATAATAAGTTCTACTAAGTCTACTAAAAATAAGTAAGGCAGTCAATAACAAAAGCAGCCATTTAGTAGCATAAATCCACCAAATCAATTGTACGGAGTATAGTAGAACTATTTATTATATTAAATAATTTGGTCAAGTGCGAGCAGGACTCGCATACTAAGGGTCCGTACTACGGTAATACCTTTAAGATTCGCTTGATTTTTATAAGAATACATATGTATTTAGTTTTCTAATTTTGTCCCCAAAAATTAACATTAGAGTTTTATTTTACTAATAAACTTTCAGGGAAGCCTTTTATAATCTACTGTCTGAATTTTGAGGCTCTGTAGATTGGAAGATAAAGGGCAAAATTGGTCAAGTTTTAAATTATAAATTAGTAACTCTGTTATTCAAATTATTTAATAATACAAATTAAATATATTTTTCAAAATTTAAATAGTGTAGTTTCTAAACTGAGAATTAAGTCGATGTTTAATATTTTTGTTAATATCATTTAAACAAATGATTTAAAAATGTGATATATTTTTAATTCACATAATGAGCTTTTTATTTGATATATTACATGATGCGTTTGAAAATTGAATCTTTATTTTCCATTTAATTGTATAATTTGTCCCTAAAATTACTATGGAGGTTTTCTAATATTTTTTCTTATAAATTTCAAGTGAGCCCCAGTACCTCTAATTATTTTCAAAATTTTAGGTAGCATGGTTTCGGAAATAAAGCAAGAAATGAGAATTTTTATATCTTTATGTTAATATCTTGTAAACAATTAATTTAAAAAATATGAAAAATATATATTTGTATTCCTCATAATAAGTTAAAAAAATATTTTTTTATTTTCCGTTTAATTCTATAATTTGGCCCCCAATATTAATCTTAGGGATTTCTTCTTATTTTTCCTGTAAACAAAAAAATTTAGGTCTTATAGTTTTGGGAATAAAGGGGGGAATGGGTAGTTTTTTAAATATTTTTTAATATATTTTAAAATATTTATTAAAAATATATATATATATATATATATATATATATATATATATATATATATATTTGTATTGGTCATAATGAGCCCTTTGATTTGATATATCACATGATCCGTTAGAAACAAATTTTTTATTTTCTATTTAATTCTATAATTTGCCCCCAAAATGAATATTAGGGGTTTCTCCTTATTTTTCCAGTAAAGTTCAGGTGAGGTGCTATACCTCTATTTTTTAAAAATTTTACAGCTTATGGTTTCGGAGATAAGGGGGGAATGGGTACTTTTGTTATATTTGTGTTAATCTTTTAATTAATTTATTTAAAAAATATGAAAAAAATATATTTGTTTTCGTGACAATTTGATATATATCATGATGCGTTAGAAACAATTTTTATTTTATATTTTCCATTTAATTCTGTAATTTGTCCCTCAAAATTAAAAGTAGAGGTTTCTCCTTATTTTTCCAGTAAACTTCAGGACAGACTCTATACCTCTAATTTTTTCAAAACTTTACGTTTTATAGTTTCGGAGATAAGGTGGGTGGGGGAATTGGTAAATTTTGGTATATTTTCGTTAATATCTTTTAAATTAATTTTTTTAATATGAAAAAAATATATTTGTATTCCTCAGAATGACACCTTTCATTTGATGTATTACATGATGAGTTTTAAAAATTTTTAAATTTTCATTTAATTCTATAATTTGCCCCCCAAAATTAATATTAATGGTTTCTCCTTATTTTTCCTGTAAAGTTCAGGCAACGTTCTATATTTGCTATTTTTTTCAAAATTTTAGGCTCAGTAGTTTCGGAGATCACGGAGGGAACGGTCGATTTTTTTAGTTTTTCCCCCCAGAAGTACCCCTAAAATCAAAATTTCTTTTTTTACGATATGTATTCCTGATCGGGTCACACAACTATACATTGATACCAAATTTCAACCTCTTCCGTCCAGTAATTTAGGAGAAAATTGCTGTGATGTGAAGGAGAAATCCGGAGTGATATTATAAGGGTATCCGTATACTGTATATATGGAACCCTAAAAACTGGATAAAATAAAGTAATTAAAATAATTTTGATATAATAAATAGATACTATAATGCATGTTGTCTGGGCTTTCAATTATACAGTGTACCAAAAAAACAAATATACATACAATGGATTCAAACAACTATTAAAGTAAATAAGTAATATTTATAATAGACTGCCAAATACATATTAGCTGTTCGAAATTTAAAGAGAAGAAAAATGTTTCGGATTTGACTTAAAATCAATCACCATCAGAGTTCAATCTGTGTTAGCAACGATGTCATCCAACAAGTGTTCAATTCAAGCAAACTAGAGAAGGCTATCGCGGATAGATGTGAATGTTTCGACTTTATTCGACTTTTTAATTTTTGTGACTACATTAAGTATTAATTAATTTTAGATATATGCTTTTTAAAACCCCACTTGCACTTTATATGTGCCGTTGCTTTACGGTTCTTTAATCATGTAGCTTCATAGCCATTCGTTTGAGAAATACATTTAATCATAAGTTGAAATGCATAACTAATTTTCAGGTTTCAGACCCTTGAAGAGAGATCGCTACTAATGACTTGTCGGACTAGAAACAAAACGCCTTATAATTAGTTTAAATAATAGCAAAGCAAACCTTGTTGGCAAATAATATTTCAAGAAAAAAACAAAAATAAGTACTTAAATACAAATGTATATTTAGACATGCTAACACCAGGAGCAGTATATTTTAGTACTGCAGACAATACTGTAAAATCTTTATATTAATCAGTATGATTTCGAAAACTTTAGAAAGTGTTGTTACTGTAGTCATGGTTTCTATTTAATACTGATCACGTACGAGGAATTTAAAAAATTATATGCGGTTTAAAGAATTCTAATTTGAAAACAACCTTGCCGTATTCTATTAATTACCAATTGCTGATGAGATTTTCACTTACAAATTTATTTTCAGCAAAGTAATACAAACACTACTTCCAAATATTTTAGTTATTTGCTTTGACAAATCAATGCCCTTTTTTGCTGAAAAACGCTAACTGTTAAGAGTTTTGCGGGTAAAATTTCTGAGATTTTTAAGAGGCGTATTCATAGAGCAAACAAGTTGTTCTTTTTCTACACAAATTTAAAGAATCGTTTTTATCTCTATTTGAAATAGCATTTTATGGGCGTCAGATGAAACCAACTAGACAGTGTTCCTCAGGGTTGCGTACTTGGACCTAAGATTTACCATATTTATATCAGTGATTTACCTGTATGATTTTGGCAAAATAAATAATTGATATTTGTAGATGATACGAGCTGTGATTAGTGTGAAACAATGTTTACTAACTCCCTGAATACTAAGCTTACTTAAAATTATCGTACAAAACACACCAATTTTTATCTTTCTGCCTCCTGCTAATAATGATGCACGTAGAATAAACTAAAAACTACCTTATTTTGGATTGTTCACAAGGATGACCTGTTTTCTTCATATCCTTCATTTATTTACAAATTATATTACCTTCAGTACTTCATATTTCTCGTTATTTCAATCCAACACCAGTTATGGAATCGTAGTTTATGGCGATTCTCCAGTCTATATTGATTAAAAAAAAGTTCTATGAGAGCACTGCTCTTTCAAGCAATGTGGCATGTAACCTATAATTGGTACATACTTATCACTTCACTTTATGTCAATTTATCTCTATTTACCCGTTTTTTTTTAATAGCGAGATGCTCTTTAGAACAAAATATGTGTTATTTATTATCTTAATTTATTAAACGTTTTATACAAAAAATTAAAAAACAAAATTTGCAAAATAATGTAGATGTTATTATCTTATTTATTAAACCAAATAACTAAATTTCTTCCTAAATTTATTCTAATTTGCACAAATTATTTCAAAACTAGTGCCTACAACGTTAACAAAATACGTCTGGTAGTTCCGTTTAACTATTTACTTAAAAAACACATTGAATAACAAAAGCAGTTTGTTTTCTTACAGAATATCTGTTGTAGTGAAAACATTCTTCGTAATTCAATCCATTTCCAAATTCACATCAGTCTTGTGCTTGCTCGACTGACAAGTCTGACAGTAGATTTACGAGATCCTCTTTTATTTTCTATTAGTTCCTGTCACTGACGTATTCTATTAATAATAAAAAAACTATTCGGCATTCCTGTCAACAGGTAGAAAATGAAAAATGATAGGGGCCACGGGGTGCCGAACAGGGTCGGATGTCAGGTCCGATATATTTATTAATCCATATATGAAATTATACGAGAAAGCGTTGGCGTTGTTTATTAGGGGACGACAGCTCTGTTTTTGTCTTAGTATTGTATATAAAAAAAGTTATACATTGATAAAGTGGAAAAAAATGTCTTAGACTTGCAAATAATTTACTAAATACCAGTAGTTGTTAAAAAAGACGCCCGGCATCTGTGAAACATTCAACTTAGTATAAGAACTCATAATTAATAAAAAAAAGATAGAAAATATGGAGTAAACTAATGAAAGAAGATTAGAATTTGGATAATGAAATCAACATGCTTTTCTTATTATTTTAATTATAAATAGCAAAGTTTAAATTTTTAATAGATAGTAAACACGGTTCTTACCTCACATGAACAAATAACTAGTAATAAGATGAAAAATTAAATAATAGATTAACAGATAATTTACTAATATTTGATTTTAATAGATAGGTTGTATTTCATAAACCATGTAGCATATGCGGGCACACAGATACAAGGGAGTCGTGAGAGATTGCGTGGAAGGGTCATGATGGCATCAGATCGTCATGCCGTTACCGTTACGATACACCGATTTTACTGCCAAGGCGCAAATAGATGTTTCATGTCAGAAAAATAATAGTAAGTGTCGAATTTTCGTATAGTTGTAGTTTAATGAGTTCGTTTTAAGTCATATTTTATAATTGAATGGCTCCCAAACATTTTACTATTTATTAAATTTTGGTTAACACATAATGCAGTACAAAATGGATGGATTTGTCTTCAACTTTCGAAGGCCCGTGGACTATAATTGTTTTGTTTAGTAATTTTTGTCAATATTAACGGAATTAATTTGTATTTTTGTAAAACGATTTTTCGAAAGTAAGTTCTTCTCCATTCAGTTGTCTGCAGCAAGTTTTTATTTCATTTCAATAATACAATACCCCATTCTACTGTTGTTTAACGTAAGCATTGCATGTTTATATTTTTACGAAATCTGAGGCTCCATTTGTAATTGACCTGAAAAAATGCATTATCAGATGTTTAAAGTAGAATATCTGTTCAAGAGTATTCAGTTGAAGGTTACATCAGAGTGGCATGCAAAAAAATACAACACTGTAACAACTGTGGAACATTTGGCAGGTTACAAATAATAGCACAAGATACAATTTTTATTCATAGTCATCATCGTTTTGACAACTAAATCCTAATCTTCATTGAGTAAACCTAAATAAGAAAAGAGAAAATCAATTTCGAAAAGTGACTGCCAACAGTCACTTCCTACCAAAATAGCCAGCCTGAAAATTAAAGGCCAGTTATCACAAACAAAGTAACCCAAATTACCAGATATCTAAAATTAAAAAACAACTTAAATCTTATATCACTACTCAAGTTTCCAAATTATGAAACATTTTAGTTTGCAGTTTGTAATAAATTTAATTGCAGTTTTTAAACGTTTCATAATGGATTAGGATGTAATTTTTGTGAAAGTTTAGAGTGTATAAAAACATTAAAACAAACACAATGTTTTAAACTCCAACTTTCCAATTACCATATAGCAAAATTTGTCTTACCAAGCGTAATCTCAAATCCATATAAACAGCACAGCAGATACTCACCTGAAAATAAAAGAAGAAATTAAAAATTCATAAGACCTAAATATAAACAGCAAACTTTGAAGAACCATACTGTATTACTTGCAGGTTAAGTTTAGAATTTTAAGAGACGTTGTTATCTTAGATAAGATAAAGTCGATATACTCTGAAGTTCAGAAAGACAATGCCCCTCAAATATTCAATAGTGTTACGAAATTTACCTAAGTCGGTCCTGGTTTCATTCCAATACGACATCGATCGCTAGGAGGATAAAAAAAAATCTCGAAACTGTAGAATTGATACTGGATTGTACGGGAGAATTCGATGCTGATTTTAAAAGGAGCAGCCCATCATCGCAGGAGTCAGTTGGCTATTACGAAGAGTTTATTTCATGTTAGTATTTAGATATTCGAGTCAGCTGTTGTGAATTTTTGATGTAAATAAAAGTTTCTAGAAAGTGAGGGTGAATATTAGTTTTACAATTTTAATTGAACCCACGGAGTATATAACAATAGAATGAATGATCATTAAATTAAAAAAAAAAATCAGCCAAACAACTACTATAAGGATTATTGGTTTTATATAATATCCCAACATTAATGAACAATATATTCCATGTTTAATAAGAAAAAACTTAAAATGTAGGTGTCATTTAGAGAATATTCAAATTAATGTAAATCATACATTTTTACTGGGTTATATATGTAGTTAAAGAACTTTTATAAAATAACTAATTAAAAACAACAATATGTCACATTTGTGTTGAGTTAGTTTTACTTGAAGAACGCCCAAATCCCTAAAGATGAATATTCAAATCCATTTATTTTTACTATTACCCACATCTACAATTGACATAATCAATTTTTAACCCAGAATAGATTCTGGGTTAAAAATTGATATTGTCAATACTCTTCTAAAGTTCGTTATACTAGCCTAAAATATTAATAAATACTTCTTGTTCTTTAAAAATAAAGGTAACATTGCAATAGATTCTGTGGGTGCACAAAATCACAATATTCACTTTCATTTTCAACTTCAATTTATTTTTATCCAAATAAACTAACAAAATCTCCCAGAAGAACACAAAAATTAATATTCTATCAGTTGGTATTGTACACGCTGCCTGAAAACCAAACTGCCCCGTTAAATCAGTTTTATAACACTGCCCCCCCCCCCTTTAATTCTGGTCGTTCCGATCGGAATCATTCTCTCCATGGTAGGGAGCGAGTCGATCCAAATGGACCTTTATCTTGGATTCCGACGAATACGGTTGACAACGTCATTGATCCCCTTGATCACCTCGTATGGACCTTCCTAGGCTGGTGTGAGCTTTGAAGATTTGCATTTGCTCTTCCGGGGACTGTATAGCCAGACCGTGTCTCTGTCTTGGAAAGCTACGGAATTTGCTTTGAGGTCATCGCGTGTCATCAACATCTGTGTTCGGGCTAGTTCGTGTATTGCCAGCATGTTGGTCGGCATGTTGGTTGGCATAATCGTTGACTTTTTGGGGCGGTTCATCTGGTGAGCCAAAAGCCAAATCTCAAGGTAATCTTAGCTCTTTTCCGAATAATTACCCTGACGGGAGTTCTTTACTGTTATGTATGGCTGAGCGATAGGTCAACAGGTATAGGGAAATATGGTCATCCCAATCGCGCTGGTTAACGCTGACGACCTTGGATAGATGTTGGTCTAAGGTCCTGTTGAAGCTTTCCACTATTTCGTCTTACTGTGGCTGCAACGGTGTGGTTCTCGTAACTTTCAATTCAATGTTATTTGCAGAAAACAGCGTGTTAAAGTAAATGCGGTTGTAGGTGAATATTGTGTAGTTCGAACAGGTGTTCCACAAGGAACAGTACTGGGGCCATTGTTATTCATTCTGTACTTTAATGACTTACTAACTACTATGCCTGATGACGTAATAATATCATTTGCGGATGACACAGCGGTTATATCTATAGGAGAAAGTTGGGCTGAAGTAGAGATCAAAATGAATAACTATTTTCACGCTGTAAGTAACTGGCTAAGTTTAAATAAAATATCTTTACATTTGGACAAAACTGTTTACATGACATTTGGAAATTACAACATAAGTGTTCCGGTAAACCTAAACATTTCAGTCAACGGAAAAAACCTGCATAGGGTGGAATCATGTATTTGGGATTTGTATTCTATAATCTCTAAGATTATGAAAACGGGCACATTGATGAAGTTGTATTACGCATTTTTCCTCAGCATGATCAACTATGAAATCATTGCCTGGAAAGCCACCAGAAAAAACTATTAAAAATCGTAAACAAGAATAAAAGAAACTTACATAACAATCATTTAAATATGGAGGAGCTTTTCTCACTTGAATCTTTAAAATATCACTACATTACTCTAAAAGAAAAATTCCTAAACTCAAACAGTATTACGAGGAACAAGAGCATTCTTCTCCCACATAGATCAAAAACAGTCAGTAAGAAACGCAGTTTTATAAGAGCAATAAATGTATACAACAGTCTTCCAAATGAACTAAAAGCATTAAGTAATGTAAGTGCAATAAAAAATAAAATAAAAAAGTGGATAATTAATAAAGATAATAACAGAATCAGATAGGTAATTGACAAAAAAGTCAACATTGTTATTGAAACTTCCTGAAAAATTATGTTTTATTTATTTATTTTTTCTTTTATGTTCTTTTTTATTTGTTGTATTCTTATATATTTTCCGTTATGTTAAGTATATATTTTCCATAGGATAGGTTTATATATTATTAGTTTTAGGTATTATGCCAAGACCACGAACAGGTAACTCCGATTACGTCTGTGGAGATTATGTAATAATGTCTTGATATTATTGTGTATATCTATTGGTTAAATAAATAAATAAAATAAATGTATTTCAGAAGGTATGTACGATGTTGGGGATCATAAAAACGAGACTTCTAACACAAATTGCAATAGAATCTCTGGGTTCAAAAAGATCACAAATATTCACTTTCACTTACGACGTCTTTATTTTTATCAGAATAAAGTCTCTTACAAAAACAAAATGACTAATACTATCAGCTGGTAGCGTACGTGCTGCTTCAAAACCAAACTGTCTTGCAAACGTAGGCACCGTTAAGTGAATTTTACAATATTTTTCATATTTACGAAAAAAACATCTCAACACCTTGTGTAATTAATACTATAGTTAAAGAAAAGAAGTGAGGAGAAAAACCTCCAATGTACAGACAGAATAATCAAGGATTTCCAGAGCAATCAATTCGAAATTACTTAAAAATACTTATGTATATAGATATTTATCACAAATACTATATATTTTTTATAATTCAGTTTTTAGTATATCTACCACACTAATGACAAAATGGAGCATGTCCACTTCAACTCCCACAAATTTAGGTATAAACAAAAAGGACATTTTCTCAATTAATGTCAAAATATTTATATCGAACATATAATTATTTGAAGTTTAAGTACCGCCAACGACGCGATGTTATCTCCGACTATAATTTTCCCCGTAACGAGTCCAAAAATACTATCAAAAAATCGTGTTCGACTTCAAGAATGAAATTTATGGAATGATTTCATTCCGAGAATTTTAAATAGAAATGGTTAGCAGAACAGTAAATCATATCACGGTTTTTCAAAGGCATTTCGTGTTGAAAAGTCGTAAAATCCCAAGTATGCTATGGCACAGTGATACCAGAATTAGATATAATTTACGGAATGGGTAATTCAAGTTGTTGGTGATAAATATTGTACTGGAGAAAAGCAGAAAAAGACCTCAACTTCCAAGTCAACTTTATGCAGATATATGAACACTCTGTTTGAGCAATTAATCACATTATAGCACATTTTCGAAGTGATATATGCGTTATAATAATCATTTAACTATTTTAATGAAGTATCACTCTTCCAACTGCATATTTAACAATTTTTTTTGAAATTTACCACCCTAAAAACTTAAACTTAACTTTCCGGTAAGTATGGCATAGTTTATATGAGTTTTAAAAATTGTTGCTGATCTGACTTGGCGACTGAAGAAAATAAATGGACCTGTTCCACCCTAACTACAATGGGAAGGTGCAAGAAAATAACAATTCTCTATAATTTATCCGGAAAGGTAACCAATATTACACAAATTTGTGCTTAGTGAAGAGGGAGCCTCTTACCCTCTATACACCAACTCAGTTCTCACTGTCTAGAAGTATACCTCTTACCGTTATGTAACCCTGTTAAAGTTTGAGCTCTCAATCCTAGCTAGAAATAGGGTCAACAACCAAAGGAGAAATGGAAGCCTTGCTGGAGTCATTGGGTAACCCGAATTCAGAGGCAAAGAAGGTTAGATTTCCCAAAAGCAAGAGGAAACTACGACTAAGACGGCGGAAGAATCCTTGGCAAAAGATCAACTATGACTTAAATAGTCTTCGTAGGAGAACAATAACCACTCAATAACTCGCCTGATCAGTGCGATGAGTTAAAAAGCAATTATCCCCAGTCTCTAGTGATGATGCATTTCAAGGTAGTGATCAACGCATTAATGAACTTTATAAAAGAAAAACGTCTCTATAAAATGATCTCGTTCAATTTAATGAAATCACCAAGAAAATGAACATAGTACGCCTCTATAGTATAATAAAAAATGAGACAGCTTACATCCCTTTTACATAAAAATCTATAATACAGCTGGAATTAACTGGTTAATTACCGGTAATGGTTAGAGCTAGAATTGCTCCTAGGAAAATAAAAAAGTTGAAATAATATTATTTGAATGTATACAAAACAAAATAAGATCCCCTGAAAATTTGAATCAAATAGTACAACAAAAACAAACAAAAACCGTCAACTCCTTACTACAATTATGATTAAACAAATCAGAGCTTCAGATGCGTTTCGAGTATTGAGGAAGAACAAATCTTGAAGAAAGGACAAAATAACAGTAGAAATCGTACAATATGACTTCAATAGGATTATTAAAACTTTGTTATAACAAAGTTGTCTATCTGTAGAAGTGCCTCAAAAATTGCCAAATAGAAAGAGTTGTTCTATTTGCTCCAATTTCAAAACAGCCCATTATATGTTATGGCCTTTAGAATTTTTGGTGCTACCGTATACATCTAATTTATAGTTTTTCTTTAGGTACCTCACCGTCAAACCTAAACTCTAAAACTTGAATTTTTAAATATCCTATTCTTACTTTGACACAGAAAAAAAAATCGAAGAACTATATACACTCGAAGTCGTCCAATGGTCGAAATTCGACCATATTTTATCAAATGGTAAACATTATTGGGGTTCTTTTGCCAACAGTATATTTTTATAAGAAATAAAGGTGAGGAGAACTCGGAGAATTAGGTGTAATGATTAACATTGTTCATTTTATATTGTCAACTCTGTTGAAATAAAAAAAAAAACAAAAATGTCATCAAATATAGACTGGAACCGCTATTGGTGAAATGTTCAATATAATAATTGGAAGATTATTGTTTGCGACCTAAAAGTTTCCGTCATTTGCGGTTTCACTAGAGTTAATGAGTTTTAAAGAAAAGAAGACCAACAACCCTATGAAAACTTCAATCGTTAATATATTCTCTATTGTCCGCTAACTGACTATCTTTTACTCAAGACCTTCAAAAGACTGTGATAATAATATATTAATAAAATAATTAACATATCAAAATCAGAATATTCAATATATAAACAATTAAAAAAAAAACCTAACCGACTTCTGCCTATAACTAAAAAGCTAAAAATAATTATAACAAAATACAACTCTAGCAAATAAATAAAACATTCAATGTTGTTAGGTACCTACCCAGGAAGTAAAAACTGTAAACATTAAAAGGTGCTCATTCTGTACAAATTAATTACCTACCAATTTAGTATATTTTGAAGTCGGTGCCAAGCAAATGTAAAATCCTTCATTGCATACTTATCTACTAATTCATCAAACTTGATTGTTGCTTGGCACCGACTTCAAAAATATATTAGATTGGTAGGTAATTAATTTGTACTGAATGAGCACCTTTTAAAGGTTACATTTTTTACTTCCTGGGTACGTACCTAACAACATTGAATGTGTTATTTATTTGCTAGAGTTGTATATTGTTATAATTATTTTTAGCTTTTTAGTTATAGGTAGAAGTCGGTTATATATATTTTTTTAAATGTTTTATTTTCAACTTTTTAGTATTTTTGAACTCAGGTAGTTTTCATTCTTTATTTTTTATTTTGTATATATAACCTTAATAGATAGAACCAGGTAACATCGAAAGCCTCAACATTACACAATGATACTTTCTCATTTAAACTGACAGTAAATCTTTACGAACAAAATGTACTAGTACGCGTTGACTTAATAAACCCAAAATATATTTATGCCTTATGGACTACGCCATGTAACCTTTTTTTTCAACTTTTTTGACAACCCTGTATAACTATAACATAAATTTGTTAGCTGACTTCTATAGGACGGGATAGAATCCATCCCATATTTGCGGAGTCAAATCCGTCCTATATTTCAACCATAGTATATAACTCCTTGTGGGCTAGCCCATAAATTAGTTCATTTTTTACATTTTATATTATCGTCCTGTGTAACATTAATTCCTCTCCACACTTTATGAAACTTCTTACGGGCTATAAATGAAATAATTTTTTAATCACACTGTATAAATATAATTGAACTGCAGCATATATTTCAACCATCCTGTATATGATTTGCTTATGTCCACATCATATAACAGGTTTTTAATCACCCTATATAATTTTAATTTCACATTTTTCCAACATTTTTATACCACCAAACGTCCAGTCCAACCTATATTACAACCATCCTGTATATACGGCTGCCTACGGACCACTATCATTCTAGTCAGTCCTATATATCAATTTTCATATAAATGCAACTCCTTCTATCACTATACTTTGTGATTTTGTTTGCTATAACTAAACACCCTGTCTATAAACGTACCAAATAGCAGTTTAAAGTTTGACATGTGTTGTCACTGAATTTTCTATTAGGCAGGGAGAATGTGACAACCAAAAGCACCGTCTTCGCAAAATGGAAAAATTTGCATTTAAATAGGTATTTGCCTGGTATACAAACAAAACGAGCTTGGTACTCATTGATTTAAAGAGCCGAAAATACTATGCTTTACAACCTATATGCTTGAGACGTACATAGAAAGTTTTCAAATTCGCAATTAAAACTTCCAGTGCCTAAAATTACCGCACTATTACGTTGGAATTAAAATATTTATGAGGAAATGTCCATTATGTCATTTCGATGAAATTTTTGATAAGAATTTTGGAATTTTCGGCGATTTTCTGCAAAACTGCAAGTTGCACGTCGCAGAAAAGTATATGAGATCACCTAAGGATCTTCCTTAATAGATTAAACGTTAAAAAACTATAAACATCCATAAGGAGTTATCGAAAAATCGACTAAAATATTAGGGATATTGGTCGATTTCCATGCACGCATGTGTTCATTCACAAATTTTATCACTTTACCAATAGAATTCTTTTCCAAAATTTGAAGTTTCACCAATCCGGATATATACTCTATGAAACAAGACCATATTCATTCAAAACGGTGCACCACAGGAGAAGAAATCAGGTAACATACATACAAAAAAAGCGTAAAAATACGCGACGAATTGATAACATCCTCCTTTTTGGAAGTCAGTTAAAAAGTTACTGCAACTCTGAAAAATAAATACTGATCTACTACATTGACCATTTTTCCACTAAACAATAACAACGCTTTTTGCGGAATTATCAAAGATAGTCTTCGCATGATGGTTTGAAAGAGTAAATGTAAACCAATCTCACAGCATTTAACGCTTCCTCCATATACGGTGTGTCTCTAGAATAGGGTTTCAAACTAATGATGTGTATAGAACTCATTAAAATAAGCCCTTGATGACGACAACTTAAAGGTGTTGAGTGTTTAAAATAAAGGTTTGGTGTTAGGGTGCAAAAATGTGTGTTTTCACCTATTTCTATATAGATATTTCTTTATTAGTATTTAGTGAAAACATCGCTATCTATTTTACGATATAAAATAAAAGCTCGATTTTATTATTAAGCACCTATGATTACTTTTTAGTTCCATCATCAAATCCTGGATACGATTTACGATCAAACTACTTGCCAAGACGAATGACTCTAAATATTGTTTTATCATTGAGGTCATATAGCCGACTTCAGCTCTGTCGTCGAACCAACTAAAAGAGACCATAGCTTTAAACTGTTATTCGACTTGCATAAGTTTCAGTTCAATAAATCGCCGGAAGGTTTGTCATATTTAGCTTGTAAGATTTGATAAGTCGCTTTGGAGCAGATGAAGCCAAGTTACAGTTTGTATCTCAAAATTGAATAGATGCCAACTTCCTTAAATAGGTTTTACATGTTTAGACATAAAAAAATTCATTCTACAAGATATGTTCGCATTTACTTACTGTTTTGTCGGTAGGCTTTATTTCATGCATTGTTGGAAACAACAAAGTCATTCCAGTCATTCATACCTTTCGATTAGACCTGAATTTATGCAAATATCCACCTTTATCCCGTTGAGTTATCCATCACCGACAAGCGCGGGCAATGTCTGTGTAAGACATGAATTGATGACCCCTAACTTTTCGACAAGGGGATAACGTAAGGGTATATGTAATTCCATAAGACCCTACGGGGATGTACAGCTCGTTTTCGAGATGTTTTATATAGCAAGTCAATTTGATTCGGTTCTAATGTAGATGCGGAAAGGCCGATATACGGCTTAATGACCTGTTATGGATATGAATTCAAGAACTCGGTTTTGTATAAAATGCTCTAAGGAATGAGGGGTGAATAATCTAGAAAGAGATTAAAATTCTAAAGTTTGCGAATATCGAAATAAACTAGAAATATGATTTTTTTTTCCGAAAATTATGTTAAACCATTTGTTATTTATCACCAGCAGACGTTTGTTTACACCTCACGCAAGTATTCTATTTTGAGAAACATCTAACTGTGACACTACGTATACACGCACTTTGTTTAGTACGAAAATTTCGAAAAACGGGATCCCATGACCTCAGAGTAAAAATGGAAATGAGTTGTCATTAGATTTACTTGAGAATTTCAATGTGGTAGCATTTGGATTTCCGGAAATATGGTACCACCACAGAGTGTATGTAAGTGCATGTACCTGCCAATATTTGTTTATGATCTAGTCAGGCTTAAATGTTGCAAGTCGATCACAGAATTATGCTGAACTCAACAGGGCATTTTAGGCAAATAATTGACCCAGAGGAAATACAAACAATAAGAACCACTTATATATAAGAATTTTTGGAAGACAACAGAGCAGAACCTGAACAAAAAATTGTACCAAGGAGATCAGCCCATGATAATCAGAAGTCAAACAAGCAATAATACTAACAAAGAGACGTAAATCCGCTGACTAGGATAATATCTAGGCTGTGATGAAAGCCACAACTTCGTAAAATGTTTCACAAAATAGAAATATTGCTTAGTACTGGGTTCTACCTATGTTCATCCCGATACCGTGAAAGGTGCAACAAACAAATATACGAATGTATACAAAGTGAGAAAGCTCCAACAGAATAACAGATTTATCGAGCACCATCACAACTACGGTTCAACAAATATCCAGAAAAGAAATTCCAGACAGTACTAAAGGACAACCAAGAAAGTATTAAAACCTTATTTACAAAAACGCAATTAGAAAAAAACTTATTAATAAATCCCACATTATCGCTAAAGCATAGTTAGTTTTGTAAAAGGGTACTTATATTTATTACTGTTATAACGGAGAAGAGCCAGGAGATGGTATCCTGCTCAATGTGCAGACTGGAAGCCTTTGAAATTTGGGTAATTCATAAAATGCTAGATAGAAACAACATGAGCAGAACACAAGCTACCTGCGCCTAGGATATATACAGAAGCAGAATATACAAGTTTCTAATACTAATAATGGAGAGCAAAGTTGAGGACAGAAGAAGACCGGGTAGAAGAGTGGTATAAATTCGCAGTCATTGCTAAGAAGAGAAGACCGCACTTTTAGAAGAAGAAGGAGAAAAAGAAGAGCCCCAAAATTATGAAATCCTACGAAGAGAATGGGTGTTTAAAAGTTAAAAAAATCAGCAAATTCTTATTTTTTTACCCAACATCGCCCCGGTAAGTATCACGTATCACATTTCAACATAACATTTTAATGTAGAAATCAGAGATTAGATAATAAATAAACACAATGTTGAATAGATAAATTCAAAAACTTTAAAAGTGATTAAACTGAATAACCTTACTAGAAACAGGTTTGATTGAACCTTTTTTGAAACTTTTCAGAACTTTTCTATGTACAGTTTTTTGTGCTTGATGTGGTTGACTCGCTAGCCTGATCATTTTCCTTATATTTGCCAAGTAGATGGTATCTCTGATCCTTCATTCCTGATGGGAAAGGAAGTAAGAACTATCGTCATTCTTACCGACCTTACCTTACTGAAATTTTTACAAGCTCTTGTTACCTGCTGTACATATATCTAACTATCGTTGTAAGAAACTTTAAAAAGTCATATTGATTTCAAACTTTATAACTATATGCACTCTGGGTGTCATAATCAGTATTTATCATTTTACAAAACAATTACAGTATAGTGTGTTTGCATTTTTTTAACACAGCCCAATTTTGTCTAGATTTGCCTCATTATACTCTCTGTAAATTTCGCCTTTAAAATTTGTGAATCATATAAAAACACCGGTGAGCTTAATGTGATATAAGTTGGCCGTGACATTGTTGGAAGGGCATGATGGTAACAGTCCCATACGTAATAACGGTCCTAATATTTACTTAAAAAATCGACTTTTTTTCTAGATCCAGTGATTTCCTTAATACTTACCATGAACTGATATTATTGTTCAATTATTGGCTTATAATGCCATTTTTGCTAATAGCTTTTTAACCTTTAGTGATAGGAAAATGTTAACTTATAAAAATTTCAAATTCTCTACAATTTTTTGGTCTAGTAGTTTCTAAGATATTTCCCGTCTTACGAGTACAAGTTGAGAGGTGAATTCGCCTTTTCCCTAAAATAATTTTTGCTAGTTTCATCCACCAGTCCTAGAGAAAATTATTAAATTACAATGTTGTGGAACGAAAAATTTGCTGCAAATCACCCTAAATGACTTTATCCTAGGCCCAACTGTTCCAGAGATATTGGCGAGGAAATTTCACTGTTTTTACGATTTATTGAATTTATTGTTGATATCTCAATAAGCAAAAAATGTCCAAATACAAATTCTCTATAATTTCGTGGTTTAATAATGAGAACGTTTGGTCAATTCTGTGCATGAGTTGTTCAGGTGGAATAGTTTTCCAGATATCTGCTTTTAACAGGTAATTCCATTTCCAAATTTTGCCTGTCATTCGTCCACAAGGTCTGTCTATTGCAAACTACATTTATGATTTGAACAGGTGTTTCTGATGGTGAAACTTAATTTTTTTAAAGTATTTAAATTAATTTAATCAATATAGCATTAGAAAATGTGGTGAAAGAACGTCACCATACTATCAATCGCATGTCGAATACAGACAAGAAGCATTACCAAGAAGTGGTATCATAACTTTTGGGAACCAACTCCTGCAACTATATCCCGAGAGATGTTTCTGTTTTATAAAATCTAGCCTACATTATTCTGTAATTCCAATTACCACTAAATATTAAAAAAAAAACAAATTTCATTATACCTTATAAGTTACCTAAGTTGCAAAGAAATAAGTCATCGCTTGGCAATGCTAATTTTCCATGTCCAAAAAATCGTTAAAAGTGTATTATGGCCACATTAACCCGCAACTTTTGTAAAGAATTTCAAGCTTTATTCAACTTAAACGTAATGTCCCTTCAGAAATTCAACAGCTGTTTGTTAATGTTAAACATAAAACACGTAATTCCACCTAAATATTCGCATTAAAGAATGTTTTAAATGCGAGCAGTCAAATAATTTCCTATCAGCAAGATCTTAATGACTCGAGTTTATATAACGTACAATTTAGTAGATAGTATCTAAGCAAATTTATCAGGATCTTTTATCGCCAAGTTGTGATCTCTAGCGGCATTTAAATAAATCCCCAGCAGTGTATGTGAGTGTACGGAAAAAATTACATGAATTTATGTGCATTTACTGAGGTGTATAAGAATCGAATGTATAGAATGTGAAGAGAGGCAATAAATTACTAGATGAAGCCACCCTTTGACTCCACTAATACGTTTCTGGGAGTAACAGGTGTGGCAAGTTTAACTTTGATATTTTTTTACTGAGTCCACGTCAATTAAAAAGATTAACAATATGAACTTAAAGAGCAGGAGGGTCATCCAAAGTTTCTCGTAACAAGAATAACCGACAGCAACTTATTAAAACATATTGGGAATGTAGTAAGAATAAATATACATAAATTTAAAAAAAAAACGAAAAAAAAACCAAATAGTAATATAAGCAATATCATATTTCTGGAGCAAATAAATCTTTACCTTACCAAAACTAGCCACCCAAAATAACTTTTAAAATATCTCTAAAATATATAGACAAAAAAAAACCGTTAATTTATATGTATGGGGGACAGCCTGCAGTTTCAACCCCTAAGTGGTATCTCGTGGTACCTCTTTTTAAAGGTCTCATTTTTGCTAACCTTTTGACATTCAATTTTTAAAAATCAGATTATTTTTACAGAGGACCTAAAAACGGTAACAATTCAAATTTTCAAAATAATTGCCAATTACACCAAAACTGGTTTAACATGGTTTTTAAGGTCTCTGATCACGAATCCGAGGTCAGATTTGCAAAAATCAAAATGGCATATGCAAGATGGCCAATGAAAAATTAAAAAAACAGCCCCTTTGCACCAAACTTTTTTGGGTTCGTTGATCACGAATCTGATAGACAAAATTCAAGATGGGGGATCCAATAGGACGATGAAAATAGCCCACAAGACGTAAATTCCGTCCGCTATCTTGATTTTGTAAATTCCGGACTCATGATCAGAGACCCCAAAAACCCCTATATACAAATTTTGGCGTATATCCGTTGATTTTAAAATTTTTCATACGCCATCTTGGATACGCCAATTTGAATTTTGCAAATCTGACCTCGGATTCGTGATCAAACACATTCCTAAAAACCACCCTAAACCAATTTTGGTGTAATTGACAATTATTTTCAATAAATTAATTTTTTACGGTTTCTAAGTCATTACTTTGTAAAAAATAATCTGATTTTAAAAAATTACGTGTCAAAACATTGGCAAAAAAGAGACCTTTAAAAAGAGGTATCATATTTATATCCCTTTTTATTTAAATTTGTAGAAGTGATGTTCACCGCCGCTTAGGGGTTGAAACTGCAAACCGATACGTGTAAAATATGTACCCCGGTAAATATAAATTAACAGGGTTTTAAAGATATTTTCAGTTATTTTATGTCGCTAGTTTTGAAAAAAAGCCCTTTATACCTACCTAATTATTATAAACGTATTTATTTTATGATTAACAACCATTTCTAAAATAAGCATTTAATATTATTTCTTTCTTTCGGTTGTATTTTTTATTTATTTTACATTCATTAAGTGACGGGTAGACTAATTAAGGATGCTTTGCGAATAAAAGAACTTCTGCTAGATGAAACGTTAAAAAACTGTACCAACAATATTAGAGGAATTATAAAAGAAAGTTCACAAAACCTGGAAAATAGATTATAAGGTATAAGATATTATGTGCTTAAGAAACAAAAGTCCAAAAGTTATCACTATCGCTTTACAATTATCAATTATCGTTAATTTAACATAATTTAACAAATAAATCTGACAATCTGAACCATGCTTTCTCCGTGACAATCCTTGATTCAGAGGAGGTTTGTTGTCTAACCTCGAAGCCCAGGGTCCAGACCAATGAAATTAAGGTGAAACCTTAGATTTTTACCGAATCGATTAGAGAAGTTGCAACACCTTGACCTCTCATACCTTAGAAAAGAGGCAATTTAGTACTGTTGTACGGAAGACCAAAAACAACAACATAAAATAAACGCAGCAAGTTTGGCAGAAAGCCTATTTCCATAATAATGGGGTCCAAATTTGTAAAAAATATTAAATACAGAGTTTCTTGGTAAATGGATATAATGCCATAAGTGGATGTACTAGCTAACTCAAATTAACTTTTTTTCATAATCTTTTTCGATTTTACGACAAATATTTTAGTTTTATTTTTGCAACTAACCTCATATACAATAAATTTGATTAGTTAATATTTATTTTTGTATAATTTCATCTTATTATGAATAAATTTCATTTCGAATAACGATAATTACGCTCATATAATACCGCTCCTCCGCCAATTTTTATAGTAAAATAGCAAATTTCTCCGATTTTCGGAAATATTTGTATTATACACGTTTAATCGTATCCAAATACATCAACGTAGCCACGGCAGGGCAGGCATAGCTTGTAGTTAAAGTAAATAAAATGTTATTTATATAAAAATGGAAATGGTTAGTTTCTTGAGTAAAACATAAAGCAGCATTTGGTGCCTACTTATGATATTTATGTCCTCCTATTAAATGGATCTGCTTAGATTAGATTACACATATTAATTTTTTATATTAAATACTACGTTGTGGGAGACAAAATTAGCTGATTGTGAAGTAATTTTATTGATTCATTCTTCTATTATTGTAAGGGTCACAGGCATAGCAATTAAATTGTATTTTTAAATATACAGTTTTAGTTTTCAAGTGTGGTGTTATTTCTCCCAAAAATACAAACAAACTGCAAGATGGTATAATTTGTGTTTTCGATGAATAGTCGCTTAAAAATTATTTTTTAACCCTTACCTTGCATAGCAAGTAAGTGGTTTTTGGTAAATTTACTTGAAACTCTGAGGTTTCGGAGTGAACAAAAAGTGGATCAACAATTTTCTTATGAACCCAAACCGTGTTTTGTAGTCTTTGAACGGAATTTTCTACCGCTTGCGTCCCATGGTAAAAAAAGGCTTTTGTTTAATTATTTTTTTGAAATTTTTACAGCATCACTGCATATTCTCGCTACGCGGTGCAGGGGGTAAATAAATGAACTTTGATTAGTGGTAAAGTGAAAATAAAGGACTATCAAACTTTGAATTCACACAAAGATAAGGGGTTGTACCTTTACCAAATACATATTACGCCAATTCAGTGTTCCTTGTGATTTTCTTGACTTGGTTTTTTCTGGAATCGGTTTTCTTTCCGAATATAAACATTTCCAATTATTACTAATAATATTCATTCATCACAAAATAAAATAATACACGTATAAAACAAAATTCCAATAAAATTAACTTGAATATGGAAATTAGTCCTAACAAAATTCACTCAACAATAACTACGCTCCAGACATAACTTAAACCAATAAATCTTGAAATATCATATTCGTTGCATCCGCTCGGTAATAAAAGAGTATGCAACTCAATCTTCATAAAATTAGTATATATATACACACACGTTTACGTACATTTATTATATAGAAACTTCCAACGAAGATATGATGTATCTGCAGTCTCAGCTGGCTATGCACACACCGTACGAGATTTTATTCGCCCCTTTTATGTTTGTGAGTAATTTATTAAAGGAGTTATGATCCATATCTCTCGAATGACTGAGAGAGCCAATTTCGTGTACATATTTTATCTTTGTCTTTGACATACTTATTGTTGTGGAATGGCGCGACTCAAAGGTATCTTAAAAGGTTGAAATAGCCGGCGAGCTGGTGCATTCCTTGCCTGTCGTTTGTTTATTGACGTAAGTGTTTTTAATTTGGAAGGAAGAAGAGTCGTAGTGTCGAGGATATGGGGAAGTTTGCCTTGTTGAGACTATAAATATATCAAGAGTAGTAGATATAAAGACGCTTGAAGATTATATTAGCTGTCCTGGTGCAGAAATACCCAATAGACTAATCGAAAAGTTGTTAAAGCGTGGTAATAGTATAGTAAGTATGATGATAATTTTTATTTTCGTCCATAAGAGTGCTGGTTATGCAAAAAACAATAATGAGATTAATTTTTTATTTACCACATAACGCTTCATGTAGAGAAGTCTTCAAAAAATAACGAATATTAACAGTTACAAGCATCTACATTTACAAACTTTTAGTGTATATTTATCAGAAACAAGAACTTGTATCGCATGACTCCTTTCACAGTTATCCGACGCCAAAACAGAGAAAATTTCTGTATTGAAAAATACAAACAATTTATTAAGAAAACTAGTCACTATTTGGGTTGCAGACTGTTTAACTCACTACCAGAAAATATAAAAAAGATTAAAACTCTAGCACTATATAAAAACCAAGTAACATTGGAGAATTTAAAATATATCTACTAGGAAGAGGGTAAATGTTTTTATTAGTAGCAATTGTTTGATTTAATATATGTGTTTAATTGTTTGCTGTAAAGATGTACATCTTAATTGTGCTGTACTCTTTTAAAGATCAATGTTAAATCTTATTGGTATTAATAATAAATAATTCTTATTTTTACTTTATTTTTACTTCTTGTAAGATTGGATTATACACCCAATTATTGACATATCATATCTACTTTTGTAGCAAAAAGATGAATAAATTGTTTATTGTCTAAGAATTATTTTATGATTGTTAAATAACACAGCTACACACGGTCTTGACGTGGAGGCCCATGTTTCTGGGGTCGCTGAATCCGAATCAGGGGGTCATTTTCATTCAAGCACGTCTTTGGTTTAGCCATCAAAGACATTCAACTTGGCATCAGACAATTTTGGAAATATTCTGACGAGACAAGTGAAGCTGTTTCCGGATTTGTCGAGAGCTTTCACACATTGCTTCTATAGGCCAAGCTTGATATGAAGAGATGGGAGCAATTTTTTTTCCTAAAAAATTCCTTAAGTATATTCGGGTGTGATCTGTTTGTAGTCAGTCGCACAATGCAGTCGAACTCGAACTAGACTACAGTTTTAATTGGAACCAACCACCCACTTTGTGGAAATGTGTTTCCCCTTAAAAAAGAATCGATCTATGCGCATGCGTTTAATACGAATTTTTAAAAACAACTGAATCGACTCTGAAGCGATGGAAGGGCGCTGTGTATCTTTAGTTAAAAAAACCAGTGCACCCATTGGGGCTCAAACTACCAAGTCACAAAGCGTCTAGTTTATTTCTCACATTAGTTTGAATTTTTTCATTCATTCATGGATTTCTTCACTCATTTTGCATATTTATTCATAAGGCGAAGGATTTAGACCAATAGCTTTTGTCATTTGAAAAATGTATATAGTAAATTTCATAGTGTATTTTGAAGTTATGACCGAGACGTTCGGATTCAGCGACCCCAAAAACATAGTAGAGTAAACATAGTGGAGCAGCCAGGTCGAGACCTTTTTTTTGTGGTGGTGTAATGTATAAATAAATGTTTCTGTGACAAACTCTTTGCAAAGGGCTATATGAAGTAATGACAATGACAGTTTAATTAAATTTAAAAAAAAACATAAAAAAACTTATACTGACATTCACCTAAGGCATTTTGCTTTAACCAATTTTATTATTATTTAAATCTAACATTATTAATTATATAATTTTTACAGTTTCTACAAATGTTTATTCTTCAGTGTTTATTTAACTAATATATAAATTGGATACTCAGGTGCATTAGACTGAATGTATTATTTGTTTATTTACTGGAGTTAGGTGTTGATATCCTTAAATTCCGTTTATTTTCCTTCTTTTTCTGTACTATATATATTTGTTGGGAAAAAACACATCCTTCGTCGCTCATATATCAATGAGGACTTTCGCTTCGTCGTGACGTTTTGTGCACATTTTTATGGAGGGAATCATATTGGATCTACACATAGTACTACACCCTTTCACCTTTCCGGTAAGTCAGCCTAATTTGCATTCAATTGTACCTTCACATATTTACATATACGCTGGAAATATTATATACAATATAAGGTTTTAACTTCTTCCAAACATTTATAATAATTTTTAATTACATAACTATATGTACAGAAATGGCGCTAAATGCAACAACAATACTTGGAGTAAGATTTATTCCTTCTTTCTTCTTCCTTTCTTCTGTGAATCATTCTATATTTATAAAAAGTTTTAAAATGCATTTATTTTGATTTTCTTATGATTTGGTTGCTTTTCTTGGATATACTAATTACAAGGTCTGTTTAATTTAGTGTCATCTCATTGCTTTTGACAATGCATTTACTTGTTTTGTCTCAAATGTCAAAACACAGCACACTATACTTTGACAATTATGAATTTTAAACAGAGGAAAATTGAACTACAAATGCATGGCCTACGAATTATTTTGAAAAGTAGTAGAAGTAAATCATGGTAACTGAGAGCAAAAACATGTAATGACACAATGTGTTTGTTTTCCGGAAAACTTCTAGATATTAGACATCTCACGTCAAAATATAGGCGTTTCCTTGTTAAAATTTATGCGAAAGTGAGCTCTCACCACAAAACACAAAGATCGTTCTGCCACACGACACTTTTCTCTTTAATGCTTTTCAGGAAAAGATACAAAAATAGTTATTGCAAGACTGCACCCTGTTGTTACCATAGAGTATTTTATAGAATCTTGCCTAAGGGACTCTAATGAAAATGAATAAGAGCGACCATTACTGAACTCTGACACAGTTTTACACGGAAACAAAATTAAGAATGCAGATTGATAAACAACAGTGACATCTGGGGCCTTCCAACTTGCATATGCACCACAGACTTTTTTAGTCGCACTGACAATTGTCCGAATTGCCAAGTTGCACAGACTTAATATAGTAGAAGTCAGAGTGAAGTCTGTTCTGTGTAAACACACCATTAGAACAAACACAAATGCTCTATAGTATATGGGGTACCTCAGACAGATGAGTAAGAACATCTAACTACTCCCTTCTAATTCATTCAAACAAGCGAATACACGCTATCCCGCTAGAAAATGAATACACAGGTAACAACTCCCACAGTTCACGAACACTTAGACAATGGAGAATATAAAACACTTAGAGTGGAAATAAATATTGGGAATGTTAATGTTTATTTTAATATTTAATTCTGTAATGTATTAATGAAAGAGCCACAAACAGAGAGATAGAGAGAGACAGAGAAAGAGAAATGTTTTCCAGACAGAAATATTATATGATTGCCACAGAGGAAAGATCGACACTGTCATGTTGAGAGAAAATTGTAATTGACATGTAACACACAAGAGTTTGATTGGGAAGTAGCACCGCACTTGAGAAAAGTAAGACTATATATTCCAAAAAATCCAAACATTTCAGTGCTAATGTAACTTCTTTGCTAATGGGATTAACGAGGACAAATTAAGATATTAAAACCTGTGCATTTTTGATTGTACAGCCTATTGCTTTTTCTGTTGTGATGTTATTTTCCAATCAAACCATTAAAAGAAACTAGAAGATACCACTTATTTGTGGGATCTTCAGACAACAAAATGAGATTAATTCAAGTGTAGTTTGATAGTAATCTTCAGTGAGTGCTCTGATAGTAGAGTTTATAGGTTGTGTTAGAGAGTAAAGAATATTGTCTTTTTGTTTACTAAATTGCAACCCCCTGTACAAGTAATAAAATTGACAGATAAAACACGTATTTTGTAAAAAACAAAAAACCAAAAGTCCTTTAGAAACTTACAAAGACAACACCGAAGGATATTTTTTCACTCTTAACAAAAGGCTTCAACGGAAATCCGTCAGCCCCACTCAGCATGGCTGCTCGAAATCGAAACAACAAATACGACGAAGTAGAACGTACGTAAGTCGTCGTGGAACGACTCGCATCTGAGCGATTAGCGGCTTAATTCCACCATTGAAGTCGCTAATGCCTCGTATTGAGCAAATCTCACGAATGTCGAATGTTGAACAAACAAGAAAATCACAATGGAGCCCGTGAAACGGATCCGAAGATCTCTTCTTTTGTAAAAAGAACGAGTCTTAAGTGGAAAATTTGTTTCTTTCTTTCTCCATCTCTATCGGGTTGAGTATTGAAATGTTGACAGGCGTGTTACTTGGAAATAAACAGCTATAAGAGAAATATAGCAGCGCGCAAGAAAATGGTATTACAAAATGGTAATTAACCCAAGGAAAATAACACAAAAATTTAAACGTTTGAATGAATAAAAAAACATGTGGACTAAGATAAGTAAGAACTCTGCTTTTGTATATGATAACGTGATCGCCAACCGCCAAATTTGTCACTGACAAATTTTTTAGATAAACATGAAAATTTGTATCAGAACGAAAATAAACCTAAAACTACAACATACTGCCATTGACTCCAAATTTGGAGTTGAAACATCTCCAAGTACCATACAACATAGAGAATACAGGATACAGGAATACAGGTTGATCAGATTCTCTCACAATATCTGCGAAGAAGAATTTCCGCATAAGCAACCACTAATGAGGCGAATCTAAATGACCTTGCTGTAGTACTCTTTGTTCTCCATTTACAATTTTCAAATACTTATCTGTTGCTGGAAAAATCAGAGGTGAGAAACCCCAAATGAATAGACTAATGTTGAAAATTTAATTAATGTCAAATATGTCAAAAATGTCATAATGTCAAAAATGTCATAGATGTTAAAAATGTCTGAAAATGTCAAACATCTCAGAAGGGTCAAAAATGTGAAAAATATCAAAAATATTAAATTGTCAAAATTGTCAAAAATATCAAAAAATGTCAAAATATCAAGAAAGAATATCTTAAATGTCACAAATGTAGGTACATCTCAATTTAATTTATTATCTGTTGGCAAGAACCTTTTGGCAATAACACCATACTTGTAGAATTTTTTTATGTTTCAGACGTTTCAGGATCTATATGTCAGACCTCGTTGTCAACAACAATAAAAAAACTATCAAAATGCAACATATGTACAAGCACGTATGTGTAACTAACTAAGAGAATTTAGTTTCTGATTACACGTTAGCAAAAATTAATTTTCTACAAATGTGTTGTTGTTCTCAAAAACTCTATAGTCCTGAAGTCAAGATACCACAAAATATCATTCTGGAAACATTGTACCCTGTTATTTAATACATAATATTAATAATTCTACTAACAAAAGCTCAAAATTACCGCCCAAAGACTCTGTCGAACGTTCACCTTTGCCACGTTTTGAAGGAGAAAGAGGGTTGGCAGATATAAGCAAATTACAAGATCAACAAATTTCTATTTTGCGTAGTCATTTTCAGAAACTAGAACATGCCAAACATCTGAAACTATCCAGCACATCACAGTAGGTTGTCAATCATTCGCTGCAACCGAATACAAAGAACGACACGATGCTGTGGCAAAAATACTGCACCATGAACAAGGAAAGAAAATCATACTATATATACAAACCACAATCTGTGTTAGAAAATAACTACAAGTCCAGTACACTAGGACCGCACGTTACTGACCGATCGGACCGTTGCTGACAATAGACCAGTTATAGTTTTAGTCGATATAGTCTCTAGAAAAACAACAGTAATTGACAAAGCAATCCCTAACAACAATAATACAAATACGAAGCAGGCTGAAAAACTAACCAAATGGACAGTGGAAAATGAACAACACACGAACTATACCAATTGTTATGTTAACAACAGGAGTAGTCCCAAAAAATCTATTAAACAATTTAAAATACCTCGGTCTGGACGAACATCTTCACCAACTAATACAAAAAGTCGTCCTGTCAAGAACAGCCCGGACGGTCAGAAAATTCTCGGGAAACTGCAGCCACCTACCACACGTCTGATAACCTGGCAAGGGCTCACACAGAGCTAAACCCTTTTGATATCTAGTATTTATCTGGGGTTTAGTAAATTTTCCCCTAGTGGGAATAATAATTGTTTTATTGTGAAACAGTCTCCCATTTATAGGACAATTTAAACATACAAAATTGCGGTACTAACTAGTTAATATACATATAGCTAACCGAATTTTGTTCTTAACAGATGTCCCACATCATTTCCCTTTTAATATTGTTTGGTGTTTAGTCTAGTGTATAATGGCCTTGTCTTACTGTACTCCTGCTCTAAAACTGTAGGTCAGGAGCACAATATAATTAGTGGTCGATTGTTGACGCTTTCAGGCTTAATGAAACGAGACAGTTTATTGTCGATGATAAACTAGTTTATAAAACAGTTTAATTTTCTACTAGTTTCGACCGTCAACGAAACAACGTCCATCAATGATTCTTGACAGATAGCCTAAACCAGTTCATTCGTAAACTTATCAGTAACCATCGAACAGAATAAATAGCAAACAGTTTAGATATGACTCCTGCTGTTCGATGGAACAAATTTCAATAGGGGTTGAAATCTGAAGGATTCGACGCTTTCGTGTGTTTATCAGTTCATTTGGTCGACGGTCAGGTTGTCACGGTGCACAAATATTGTTCAGAAGTAAACTAGTTTATCGGTAGACAATAAACTGGTTTATAAGTTGACGCGAAATTAACAGTCTAAAATAACTGTTCGTTTGCCCTCCCAGAAAACTGATACGGTAGGACGTTTCAAAGTATAATTTCAATATATTTGAAGTCCTTAAATGGAATAATGACCGGAAGAAGAATTTTTAAGGTATACTCCTTCAGCATGCGTGTGTTTTTCACCTCGTGACCCTAAACAGAAGGTCGATTTGAATCACAACCAATTAACGTTCCCGTAATAAAAACAAAGCTTTTACAAAACAATATCGTAAGCTGATCGACCGACCGACCGAGACCGTGCATACCTAGAAAGCTTTCTCGTATCGTATGTACCCGGGTCAGTCATGCATTTGCCACATTCTATACATATACATATAAATAATTTATCTGAAACTTTTTAATGACGTGACGTGTCGTTATGAAATATAGCGGGATTTTTTCACGTGATATATGAGCACGAAACCACAAAGGACATCGCAGAGTAATCGGACTCTGGTAATTGCTCCCGGTATACCTTCAGGGTCTCACGTTGGTACGTAGTGATAGCCTTATTAATTATCTTAGCGGGCCGTCTTGAGAGAAGAACGATTGAATGTGGAACGTGGAGTTTTATTTGTTCTCTCCATGGGATGCATCAAGTTGTATTATTAATGAACTTGGGCAGATCGGCTCTAAATCAGTTTCCTTTAATGGAAAATTAGAATATTAGGTCAACAGTGTCATTCATAAATGTGGAACGGGATAGGTTTAAGAATCAACTCCTAGTACTTAACTTCAGGTGATACCTTTTAGATGTTCAAAGGGGTGGTTGAGTTGATAACTGCATCACTGACGTTGCGATTCTGGTAATAAACAATTTTTACAGAAACTTTCGTATGAAGTTTTATTTTTAGCAGTCACTGTAGAATATACACTATGCACGTAAATTATAAGACATAACAAATAAGATCTATCCAGATAAAAGAAGAAATTAACCCTTGAACACGTCAAGTTTAATTTATCACTTCGTTTTTTAGGGTTCCGTATATACAATATACGGATACCCTTATAATATCACTCAGGATTTCTGCATCTGTCACATCACAGCCATTTTCTCCTAAACTACTGGACGGAGGAGGTTGAAATTTGGCATTAATGTATAGTTTGGTGAGCTGATCATATCGTAAATGAAGAAATTTTGATTTTAGGAAAAACTAAAAAAATCGACTGTCCCCCCCCCAGATATCCAAAACGACTGCGCCTAAAATTTTGAAAAAGAAATGGGAAATATAGAATGTTGCACGAGCTTTACAGGAAAAATAAGGAGAAACCGATCAGGAGTGCATATCGTAAAAGAAAAAATTTTGATTTTAGGAGAACTTCTGGGGGAAAAACTAAAAAAATCGACCGCCCCCCCCCTGATCTCCGAAACTACTGAGCTTAAAATTTTGAAAAAATAGGAAATATAGAGCGTTGCCCGAACTTTACAGGAAAATTAAGGAGAAACCATTAATGATAATTTTGGGGGGCAAATTATAGAATTAAATAAGATTAATATTATTTAGAAAATACAACTCATATCTACAATCTGATTTCCTATTTCTACTCTCTAGAGTCTCTTACATACTAAGCACATGAAGTATTTACTTACACCAAGTTCATATCACATTTTTGAGAATGCCTATTTTATGGCTTTGTTCGTTGACTTTACACTATCTGTAATTGTCTCAGTTCACCAGTTGCACTTCTTATTTAAGTGTCTTTCTTTTGTTTACACTCTTAACTTACCTAATTATCTAACTTAATACCTAATACAACTTATCTTGAAATTTTTAATTGAATTTTCTTCAGGAGTTGTCTCCTACACCTTACTTTTGCATAATTTACTTGCTTGAAAGTCTTTGATACTTATATAAGGTATTTTTTAACATTTTCTAATATTATTTTTCAATTTTAAATTATCTACCACATTTGCAAGCAGAATTTATGAAAGTTGTCAATGATTGAATATTGCTGATATACTTTCTACACAATAACTACTGATTTCTTTACAAGTTCATTGATTTGATTTGCTGTTTAACTATTTACACTATTTAATGTAACATACATATCTTAATCTCATTGTATTTCTTAATATTGTTTATTTCTTATTCTTTTGCTGAGGGCTGATTTCGTTACAATATGTCTGAGGGTTTTTGTCTTCTTTAATCAGGAAAGATTTTATTTCGTATGTTCCATGTTTACGTGCACCCTGTATAAGGAAGAGGTGAGGGGTTTATGTGAAGTAACTTGTGAATGAAATATTACAGCAGTAATGAGCGTTTTTGACAGTGGTACAATAAAAACGAACATGGACAGAATTAAATCTTTTTTTTTTGTCAACAACACGAGATAGAGCAGAAAATAATCTAGTAGGCCGCCACAAAAGCAATGATTATAATCAACAATAAAATGCAAGAAGAGTCTAAAAAGCAGCAACATTTTCAGTCAAAAAAAGGAACAGAAAAAAAAATCTCCGCTATTTAACCGGACATTTATTTTCAATACACAGTAATCAATTTTACTTTGTACATATAACAAATATAAAGAACTTGTTTATTTTTATAAGAAACGATCAATAAAATCTTTTAAACGTTGACAACCCGATGAAAAATTTTCAATCGTTATTCTCTATTAAATTTTTAGTAAAGCTTTTTAAAGCTCGACTTCGCACTCGACCATTACACCTTAAAGTTTTATTATGGCTTTACGATCATGCTTCCATACAGTACGACCGCTTCTTTTATTGAGTTCTGCACCTATAAAACTTCAATAGTTGTTGTTCTCAACACTTTCTTTTAATTGACACCAGCAACTACAATGAATTATGGCCGGGATGCCGATGGCTAGTAAAAAACGAGGTTTTATTGAAGACGGCGTTATCGGCTTTCTTCTTGCACGAACTCATTAACGACAGTAGAAAAATGATGACTAGCTGAATAGAAATGCCGGAGACTTGTCGGGGAATTAACGTAGTCTAACTAATAATATTTGATGGTTCTGGTGTTTTGTACATCAGAAGTATTTAATTAAAAAATTAATAGAAATGTTTAAAGATTGATGCGTTTATCTTTATGCAGATTGTTTGGATCGTAAAAAGCATTAGTATCTGAAAGCTAATAAGTAAGAAGATTACTCATGATAGCAGTGAAAATAGCTTTTAAATCTTTACGAGTTGTTTATTAAATTTAGTTATAGACGGAAGCGCAATGGTTTCTAGTGATATTCAGACTATGAATTTGATTGCGGAATACCATATTTAGCTATTGAATGCGTACGCTTTATTTCAGGTTAAATTTTAAGTAGAAATCTATTTTGTCAGCACCACACCATGTTAAGGAGCCCCTGAGACTTCCCTTTAGGTACACTTTCCTGAAAGTGGTAGTTCTGAACGGAAATATGTACTTTGATTCAGGTAATTGCATTAACTAACTTTTAATTATTTTTATGTGTTCTTGGGAAATAGCACCCGAATCGAAACAAAAATCTGTATATTCAAGGAAATACCAAACATTTCCAGGTCTATTCTGACCTCGTTTTTAATGGCTTTAAACATGTATTGAAAATGTTGATATATGACATTTAAGTAGACATAAGAAAAAAATATTGTTTCTAGATATACAGGTAGCACAAAAAATTCTAAAGATCATGTATTACAGTTAAACAGCTTTCAAGTTGGAAGAACTTGAGAGAGTTGTCTTTAGAATTTGTAAGTGCCGTTCCTAGGTACGACTTTGATATAAGCGCATTCGCCAAAAATGCGATCAAAGAATTCTTTTATTTCAGTCATCCCATTAATGTCATAAGGGAAAACCCAGGAAAAACCTTATGAACTATTCCGATACTGGGTTGTTCAAAAAGAGATGGACATTACTAATTTCTTCCTTAATTGTCAGTAACCAGATACGATTGAATTGTACAGAAGTAGAAGCGATACAATCGTCTTCATTCAAAAGAATTAATGCAAACCGTTTATTTTTCGTTTTGTGTTATGTTGTTCTTTGTGAAGAATAGTTGAATTGTTAAATTGTATCTTATGGTCTAAGTTCCAAAAGCATGTTCACGAATTTTCGATTTTTCAAATTGTTGTTTCTTTATATAATTGTGTTCATTAATTCGTACTCTGAATGGTCTCGATGTTTCTCCAATATAAAATTTATTGCATTCGCAAGGAATCTTGTATGTGCAATTTTTTGAGTTCTGAGTTTTGTTGGTTGGTTTTGTTTTCGATATTAGTGATTTCAGTGTATTTCTTGTTTTGAATGCTGTGTTGACATTAAATCTGTTGCCCACTCTTTTCAATCTTTTTGAGAGACCTTGTATATATGGTATAGTATAGTGGTTACTGCAATGTGGTTGTCCTGAGTAGTAGTGTTAATAAGAGAAGTCTCGGGTTGATTCCGATAGTTTTGTTTTCTGTTCAAGTCTGTTTAATTCTTTGTTGATAAAGTTTGTAGGGTAGTAAGGTCATCTTTTTTATAATTCTTTGGCGAATTGGTTATCATTAAAACAGTTTGGTTTTTCCTTGAATATACAGATTTTTGTTTCGATTGTGGTGTTAATTCCCAAGAGCACATAAATAATAATAATAATCAAGAATATGCCACAAATAACATTTAGAAGACCACTAACTTTTAACTCCCTAATGTGTACTTGCATTTATAGAGTGAGTCAGAGCACACTTTAAGAGGCAGTTCTAGTGAAAAGAGCAGTTCTAAAAAAAGTTTGTTCTAAAAGTAAAAAAAGGCTGTAAGTAATTGTACAACTAAATTTTTAGACTTAAACTTTAAATTACTTACAGAATGCAGTAATAATATAATATTGCCAATAACGAATAATTAACAATGAATAACATTATTAACATCAAACATAAATTATCGGTTAAAATAAATCTAGAACAAAAAGTCTATGAATGTAATATCTGTACTTCGGGGTGGCCAATCCATCAAACAACAGTTTTCTAAATGGCCACGAACAGAAAGTGCAAAGTGTGGCGGTGCACTATCTTGTTGAAACCAGATAGTATCATTAACTGGCTAGACATAATTGGAGAATTTTCTAAAAGGACAGGAATGGCTTGATTTTATTTATCAAAGTTTCGTCGAAGAAGAAGGTGCTAATGGGTTTGTAGATAACCATCCCAGCCCATATGATTGCTTATTGAGGCCAAGAAGGTGCTAATGGGTTTGTAGATAACCATCCCAGCCCATATGATTACTTATTGAGGCCAAGAATTTTCACTAGGTACTCCAATATCTACATTCCTGCCCATTTACAAAATTCGCCATTTACTTCCTTAACTAGCTGTTCTAGCCCAATGTCAGGAAACTTATTGCCTGATCCATTTAAAAAATATATGTGTGCCACATTTTGGATACTCTTTGGTATATTATCAAATGGGGGGGATCTGGCTATTAGTAGCAATAAATATTAAATTATGACAACCTGTAATAACTTTCTATAGGGGAAAGAACGTTATTACAGGTTGTCATAAATTAATATTTATTGGTAATAATACTAATAATTTGATAATATACCAAAGAATTTACCAAGTTGCTCTAAAAAATCAAACTATTATTGTCTTTAATTATTATTTAGCAGAAAGAAATGGCCCGTACCATGAACTAGGAGATCAAATGATAGCACTCCCATAATAATAGAAAGAATATAACCTACTTAAAGGTCTTTATACAGTATAAGAGGCCTATTAAACAAAAACCTAGTGGATGAAGTTTCACCAGCATATTACTTCAAAAGCTTTAGAAAAATTCGTATAGTCAATATGTAATGTTAACTCAAAGGCATTTACTTTAAGGAAGTACGGTAAAAATCAAAACACGAAATATTGCTTTAATTTGACGCATTCATATTGCCAACAAATAAAATTGTAAATTTAAATTTCTTTAAATTGACCTTGCCACAACTGCTACAATTTCAATTAAAATTCCCGAATAGTATCTTTAATTGCAACAATACTTCCTTAAACTCTCATTTATGAATAAACTAAAGTGCCAAAGTTTAAACATGTTGCGTAATTTAGGTTGTGTTTGACTGCCATTGATAGCAGACCACCTCCTGAATTTTAACGAAATTGGAAAAAAATATATTGCAGATAATTTTTGTAAAAAAAAATCACCAACACCACGGAAAGGTATTATAGATACCATGAGGATTAAGGGGGTTATTGAGTATCGGTGTAGTCTTGTCAGCACAAGTGACGCCACACGTTCAGCTTGTCCAAAAGTGATCGTCAATGGTCCAAGTGATGGCTGTGGCTGTAAGCATCTCATCTGAGTGGTACATCATATTTTATATGAGTATTTGGACCCGAAAAAACAATCAGGTGATGGGTGCCGCGGTTGCTCAGGCTGACTATAACTGCAACCATGTGATCACTTCAAAGGAGTGTTTCAAGATGTTCAGTCGCAATCCGAACGAGTTTTTGCGCTGCTTCTTTATCGTGGATGAAAAATGGATCCATCATGACATAACAGAAACCACGGAATAACTAAAACAGCTTTCAGAAGATGAACTTGCACCAAAGAAGTAAAGGCGATCTGTCGGCCAACAAGCTCATGGCTACAGTTTTTCGTACGAATACTTGTATAAACACTATGGCTAAAATTCTTAAACTAAGTTACCAACCTGTCATATTTTGCAGACTTAGCCCCCTGCGACTATTTTCTATTTCCAAAACTGAATAAATAGGTGGGCGGTAGGAGATTTGGGTTGCATGAAGAGGTCATTACCGAAACACGGTCCATTTGGGGGTATTGAGAAAACCTATTATTTGGATGGCCAAAGGTTGAAGTAAATATATCGAGCTAAAAATTATCTGGTGGTGAAAAGCTACATTCACATGTCAAATGATACCAAATGATAAGACCAGGATCCCTATTGGTTAATAATTAAAACTCAAAATATAACAGCTGCCAAAATAAATACTTAAAAAGTTTGGTTTTATTTTCGGTAATATTTCACCTCGAAAACTCAATTTGGAATTTATGCGTTGCGGTTAGAAGTTTTCAACAGTCAGACGCATATATCGTTAACTGCGAAACCAACTCCCTCGAGAAAACGCGCGGCATCAATGCAAAGCAAACTGTAATTGCTTTGTGCTGCGACAGTTTCAAATTAGACGTTTTTAATTACTGGAAAGGCCACTTTTTCCTTTCTGAATTCTAATTAAGAATCGCATAATTAAAAAAGTTTTTCTCGAGTCGGATGAGTATTAATAATGTTTCGATGGGCAATTAGGACCGATTTTGACTTTTTCAATATTCACCTAACGAGAACCGTTTTAATAACGCGAAGTTTGCCTCGAACGACGAAAAAGGAATCGATATCGAATAAGTGGAAAACGGAATATTGGACAAACAAATTCTGTAGGGTGAGTCTTTACTTAGATTATTAAGGCTTCAAAAAATTGTTTCCACTAGTGACTGAAATATTTTTAAATAATTCACCAACTCCAAATTGTTATGGCAAAGAAGTAGAAAAATAGAAACCTGAAATGATAAACTAAAAAAATATTTTGCCTAGTCGTTAGGGTTTTCTCTCCTCAGATGTTGCCTCCAACATATTAGTATTTGAAAATTGTATATACAAGGTGGGCCAAAAGTATGGAAACTGTTGAATATATTTTTTTGAAAAATGATAAATACAAAAGTTTTAGCATTTTTCCCTTAAAGATATATGTAATATGTTAAAAATTAGTATACAGAATAAAGTAGTATAACACAGTTTATGCAAGAGAGAATTGGACTCTCTATGAACTACCATAGCCAAGTAAATTAATGAAGCACATTTAGGAAAAACAAAATGAGATAAAGAAAATCTCCAGGATTTCAGACAAAAGATCGAAGCAGAGCCCAATAATGAATGGTAGGTATGAATGAGACCCAAACAAAATAATGAACATGGAAAAGAAACAGAAAAATATGAAATACAAATCCGAAGAGAAAATTTGAAGAGGCATAAGCATTAGATGAAGACGAAACGAAACACCCTACTAAATCTTACTCAGTTGTCTGTTCAATTCTTCTTCACATTCAAATACATCACTCTCAATCTCTCTACATCAATTTTCTTAGCATATATTTCCATGTATTTTGGTTTTGTGGAATTTACCTTCAATCATAAACACAACTTACATTAACCATCCATTATCAATAATGGTTTCCAACTTCGAGTTTTAGAATAAGTACAGACACTAGTTCGGCTTTATAGATATTCTAATTGTATACGAATGAATGGATACCAACATCCACAAACACCACTAAATCACAAATCGGGGTGAATTACACGAAATCGTGAATACGCGCTGCCGAGTGAAAACAACACCTAATTCCCTCCACAATAAGATTTAATTTTACCATCCTGTTTTCTTACGTTTCGACCCCTTGTTGAGACAACTCCTTAATTTCTCGGGTTCATTCAACAATGGAACCACCCATCGTGATTTAAATGTCTGATTAGATGTAGTTCAATCGCAGCATGTCGGAAATTGAGTTCGTTAACTGCCACTGGTGTTAGCTGATATACTATGTTTTTTTACTGTAATATCTGTCTCGAATGACAGGATTATCAGCTTTATTGCGAAACTTACTCACGGTAAAATTGTTCAGAGTGTTTATTGGTTTAAATACAAATTTATTAATATTACATTAGAATTATGTCTAGTTGTTAAAACTATACCCAAACCTCAGATGAAATATATGAATATGACTAAGAGGAATTATATTTCATTAACTGCATTGTTATTTAAAACTGTTTTTCCTGATAAAACACGAAGATCGATGCCTATGCCTACGTCTCTGAGTTTGTAGTAAACAATAAGATTTAGATTTTTGCAGGTAATTTTGTAAGGTATATATAGAATAAATAATGAATTCTAAGTTGGTGGGAAAAAAATTCCCCCTCATAAGAAAAGATTTCGGTTGTCGTGTTTAGTGTATCCTGGATCGATGGTAAAAAACGTTATGAATGGACACTGAGCAATTGCGAACAGTTTTTAAATTGATTGATTGCTTTATCTCTGAAAATAGGAGAGAAACCAGATTGCAGTAATCCAAAATTATCTCTAGTACCAAAAATGAACATCTCGTTTGATTGCAAATAATGTAGTTTGATTTGGAAATGAATATGACTGTAGAGTTATGTGCTGGTACATTTTTATGAATGATAGTGATATGTTCCTGTTTTATTCATTCTAGCTTAATTCGTGTTCTCTAAATGACTGTTTGGTAATGTTTGAACCGATTTAATTTTAATCTAATATGGCAAGCAGTAGGTATGTTTTTGTAAATGTGCTGATCTAGGTTGGTAATTATTTTACTGGAAAAACTGTGAAACCTTTGGTTTGTCACAGATATATAAACACAAAGTTTTGTACCCTAACACCAAACTTTTATTTTTGCACTCGATGCACGTTTCAACAGCGAAGCTGTCATCATCATGGAGTAAACCAAAACTTTGTGTCTATACATCTGTTAATTACTTTGTTTATTCTCGTAGTAGAGCTTCTTTTCGTCAGATATTTGGAGGTATTATGTGACTGAAGGTCAAGAGCCAATAGCCAATAGAGTTCATGCATTCTGTTAATTACAATACGCATGCTTCTATTTAGTTGCACATCCAATTTAGAGACATGATGGCTATTCAAGCATACTGGGGCTTCCACATAGCTTTTCTAAGATGTCATTCCTTGTTTGTATTTTTGCAGCCATGTCCTCAATATGTTTTTAAAATAGAGTTCTATCATGGGTAATACCGAGGTACTTTGGTGTTGGGTTGAATCTAATATGTTGACCATTCCAGACAATATCCGGTTTCTTCCGGTTTCTGATTAGGTGAAGAACGAACATTCTGTTTTATTCGGGCTAGGGATCAGTCTCCATTTGCAATAATACGTTTCGGTTAGTTTGTGAGTTTTGAACTTCATAGCGATAGAAAGCTCGTCGGTATATGCAAATATATGTCTATTGGTTTTGTTGCCCAAAATTACTTTGAATTGGACCGCTTGTTATTTAAAATTCTGTCAAATCTTTTACAGGGAAGCATTCTCCAGAATTTTCAAAAAAAAAACCGTTTCCTTAGACTATGTCGTACGCGACTGTTATGTCGTAGTTTTGAGACATTCGTGAATTCCTGTTTAATTAAAAGTTGTCAGGCTGAAATCTTAGCATTGCCTAGTATAAATCTAGCTTGTTCGATTGGAATATTTACAAGTAGTTTATATTTCTGTCTACTGAAACTGTTACTGGTTTCTCCCGATATTTGTAACAGTTATCATCTCGAAAGTTTGGCTTTCAAAGAACAGCTCTCTTGAATTCCTTAGACAGTTCATCAGAGCCAAGCATCTCAGGAAAAAATCTACTTATATATGGCCTAGCAGAAGGACTACAGTTAATGAGAAACTCAATATGGGTTCCAACAGAACCTGATGCCTTCACTAATTTTAGCCAGAAAAGCTCAGATCCTTCGATGGCTTTTAATTTCCACCAAATAGTTTTGGTGTTCTTCCGATCTCTTAATCGATTCGAACTGCCACCTGGTCTGGTGTGACTGATATCTGATTTATAGGAACATGTCGTCTAGAACTAAGTTTTTTAAGGAGGTTCAATGCTTTACAGCTGGAATGCTTGAAGTCCATATTTGTGATAGCTTCTATCGATTTTTGATTGTCAACTACATACAAAAATCGAAATTCTGGTATAACTATTCGAATTTCTCAGTCCATGCTGAAACATTCTTTATGAAAGCTCATAGGAATATGGTTCTTAGCATTCGAGATAACTGCATCTATGAAGCTGCCGTCATTGCTAGCGACAGGAGAGATCCAACCAAGGCACTTGTCGAGGCCTGTTTTGCTCCAATCGGCTTTTCAGAAGTCTTGTTATGGGTGGCGGAAGGAATGCAAATATTTATAATGATTAATCACATTCCTGCTCTCTTAAATCACAGCAAATTCTGAAGTTATAAATATTACCTCTATTTCCTCGAGCCTTAATTTCATATTCTTACAACTTTATAAAGAAACAGAAAGAAGTGGCGTTATGGAGTTAAACGGCTTTTATATTAACAAAATGTTCATACCTGGCTACCGTTTATGAGGTAAACGAGGAAACTATTGGTATTACCTCTATAAGGTCAATAACGCACTTGACCTTCTCACTACAGAATTTTGTAACAAAATAGGTGTCAAAACACCTAGTAAAATTTTATATTAAAATAAACACACTTAGGTAATTTTCACTTATTGTTATCCGCTTTAAAAGCTGTATGAATGTTCCCATTTAATAAAAATTGGGCTATTTTTGAGAGGGAGAACTGATAAATGTGATACTTTGATATAATTTGGATATCATGGGTAGGAGGATATACTTCATGTAAAGCCTTTTTATTTAATTTTTTTGTTAGCATGTTGTCGATAATTATCGATTTTGATGATTTTTCTTTGGGGAATAACACCACAATAGAAATAAAACTGCGTATATTGCAGGAATACCAAACGTTTCAAAGTCTATTCTGACTTCGTTGTCAATGGCTTTATAAAAAAAAAGTCATAAATCAAATTTTCATTTTGCAATCTACATCAATAAATATAAAGCCATTGACAACGAAGTCAGAATAGACTTTGAAACGTTTGGTATTCCTGCAATATTCGTAGTTTTATTTCTATTGTGGTGTTATTCCCAAAGAAACATAAAAATAATACTAAGGTATGCTGCAAGTTTGTGTTGGTAAGGATGGTGTGAACTATTGTGGATTGTAAGGCCAGTGTGAAGGTTTATGATAAATGGAAAAGGTATGTTTATGGTCATGTCTATGAATAGTTAAGTCAAGAAAATGTAATGTATAGTCAGTCTCAATTTCCAGGGTGAATATTATGTTAGGGCGGATTTGATTTATGTAGTTATGGAATAAATGTAGTTGTCTGTAAGTACCAGTAAAACAAGTAAAAATGTCGTCAACTTATTGATACCAATATAGGATTTTACTGTTCAGATTATGTTCTATGTTGTTCATAAATATTTCAGCCTGAAGAGGGCTTAATGGGTTACCCATAATTAAACTTTATTTACAAGTGTGAATGTTGTTGTTGAATTGAAAATAATTTTGGTTAAGGCAAAGTTGTAAGAGAATGAATATTTCGTTTTTTATATTCGGGTTGGTGTTGTTCATTTCTAGTAAGTTCATGATAAGGATAGTGCCTTCTTCTGGAGGGATGCTGGGAAAACGGTTGACTACATCGAAGAATAATAGTGTGCAGTTATTAGGTAGGGTTATTTTTTGAATTTTTGTCACTAAGTCAAGGGAACTTGGAGTATTGTTTTAATATTTCAAGGAGCGCTTTGGAAATTCTTGAAGAAGGAGCTGAGAAATAGGAAATAATAGGTATGATAGGGTGTCTTTATGGAGTTAATTAATGAATATAAGCGAGTGGGATATGGGTTCATTACTGTTAAGGTTCTTTTCTGAAAATCATTTTACAGTCTTTTTAAAGACAGAAACTATCTTCAACCTACTAAAATATTTGTGGCATGACTACTCGTTATCAGTGCAATTAATAAATAATAAAAATCCAGAAGTCTTTTGGTCAAAATTTTGATGGAATAAGACTCTTCTCATTTCAAATTCTACGTAGACAAAGTCACGAGTCACAACTAGTGTAAAAATATAATTAAATTTAGCTATTAATTGGGTCCTTTTATAATCAGTTCCGATTTGACGTCGAAGCGAAGACATTAATTAGAAAACTCATTGTCCCGATTCGTACAATGTTAAAAGAATTGGAATCAAATTTTTGCTCGAGCAGATTTTCTCTTCCCGTTCAATGAATCCGAGTGAATTCGAGTTGCAGGCCGGTGATAAAAGTGACGCCGTTCTCGGTAGACAGTCCATGATGTAAATGCAGACAATAATTTCCTCCTTTAATTCAACAACACGGTTTCGTAATGTCTCGTTGGCACAGGTTGTAAATTATCAGTTTCAGGTACGCTATAATTATTCGCGAAAAGGTCACTCATGTTGTTGCAGCGTGTAGAAAGCTTTGTTTTATGGTGAGATTTGTTTTTAAACCGCTAATGTGTGTTATTTCTGGACTTAACTAATTAGCGTATAAAAAATAACAAGACAATTGATAGGGTTGCCAGTCCGACAATTAGTTTGTTGAAGTTAAATTCATTTATTATGGAGAATAGTAAGTATGGAAATCAGTTTTAGAGTAGACTGGGTAGGGTTGTAACAGTGTACGGTGGTAACGATTAGAATATTATCGAAACTATGCAGGGTACGTGACAGGTAAAAGCATGGGACAAGAGTTTGTGTTTTGTCAACCAGAAGTATGTATTTTTGGTGAATTTATTTATGACATAGCTTAAATATTAATATAAATATTATTATATTAAAAAATGTTTGTAGTTAATCGTCGCACGTTAGAGATTATAATATGATGATTAATTTTTGTATAGATTATGTTACCTCGAGTCCGTGAGAGCCTTATTACCAAAAAGTGAGGTGGGGTCGGTTGTAACCATTTTCATAGGGACGGTTGTAACAGTAATTTTATAATATTTTCTATTCCTAATCTCTAATCTCTAGGAAACGCATAAGGAAGACTTGGAGAGCTGAAAGCTTCATTAAGACCAACGTCAGAGAAGAACAAAGTAGGTATCTATATATAAATAGGCAAAGACAAAACGATTAGGTACCATTTTCTCCTCTGTCTCTCAACCGATTTTCTTCATTCTTGTTTTGTTTAGTAGCTATTGACGACCTTCAGTGCAGAATGCTAATAGTCATTTATAATATTGGTTCATTTGGTTCATTCATTAAATAAAATATAATAAAAATTCATTATTTACGTCCAAACAACGGAAAGTGCCGCCTATTTGATCTGTGGTGCCGCCGCCGCCAGACGGTAAAAATTCAAAACTTTCAGTAATTATATATGAAGGGAGCGATCGTTAGATATATTCTTAGAGCATGTACTTCTGGAAGTGGCATGCAAGCGTTGTTATTGTTTAGTGATAAAATAGTCAATGTAGTAGATCAGTATTGATTTTTCGGACGCGTTGCAATAACTTTCATATTAAATATTCTGTTTTTAATGTCAATTTAATTATTTGCTTAATATATTATTATCACAACCTTCTCGAAGGTGTTGTGTAAAAAATTGTCAGACAGCGGATAATAGAGAATATATTAAATATTTAAGTTCTCCTAGGGTTGTTGGTCCTCTCTTTTCTTTAATATTCCTGAACTTGATTGAAACCGCAAATGACGAAAACTTTTAGGTTGCATAGAACAATCTTCTAATTATTATATCGAATATTTTGCCAAGAACGGTTCCAGCCAAAAATTTGAGGGGTCATTCATTTGTCAAGAATATTTCGAATACCGATATTTGATTACATTTTTATTTTCTTTTTATTTCAATAGATTTGTCAATATGAGTGAATAATTTTGGTCATTACATCTACTTCTCCGATTCCTACACAACTGTGTTTCTTATAAAAATATACTTATTACAATTTCATCAAAAAGGGAGAATTTCGACCACTGGGCGATCACTAGTATAAATAAATCTCTTAAGATAAAAGCCCAGACAAAAACTTTAAGAATAGTTTACAACGAATCTAGAGCCAGAAAACTCTCTTCGTGGTACCGCCAGCAATCAGAACCTCTTCCGTCTACAAGCAAGCAGACTTCGAAAAAAGGACACGTCTAGAAAAAGTATATAAAGCAACAGAAAAAAAAACGAAAAAATAAAGTAAAAAACGAGGAAACAACTAGTTCAAGCATCTACTGAAAAGAGAAACAAAGGGAAAGGGAAAACAAAGCAAAAGAAGAAGACTAACACACTACCCGAATCATCTGAAGAAAATGAATATTATTGACTTCTTTACCTAGTAATTCATTCAGCAAATCAATTTGGAGCGAGTAGGATTCAAGCTCAAGGGGGCTGCAAGCAATGGTCTCACATAGCTTGTAGTGATGGAGTCAATATTAAATATTTTGCTTTATATTAAGGTTTTGTTGTTTAATTTTGTGTAATTATTCTTCAAAGAATATTTATATTTGTCAAGTCTAATTAACTACTAGAGTCAAACTCTCTAAAGGAAAAAGTATTATTTCTGTTGATTTATTTTAATTTAGTGCTAATAATTATCTACAAACAACCTACTTAAATGTGTTTTAAATATTGTTAATTTGTTTTAACTACATTTAATTAATGAAACAGATATAAAAGGCCTCTTTTATGTATTATTTTAGTGTTACAACTGTCCCCCATTGGCGTTACAACAGTCCCTGATATAGGGTCGGTTGAAAAGTCGCACACCCTTCTTAAAATGACATATTGTTACCAAACTGGTATACCTGAACTACTAGTTTTTATATTATTTTAAAGACAAACGACCAGGCTGTCATCGTAAAGGCTTTAATCGCTACTAGTAGCTGTAATAGCGGTGCTGTGAGCATTTAAAGAAAATTGTTACAACCTTACCCAGTCTACCTTACTAAGTTGTATAAGGTGTTTCTTAATTAATGCGTAGATTTTGAAAGATGACTTTCTAGTTAAAATTAAGAGGATTTTTCGTACAGTTTTGTTGCTTAAAAAATTAAATTAGGCATGGAATCGATGTTAACAGAATCTTAGTTTTAATTCAGACAATAGACAACACTTTTTCTCGAAAACGGTGTAAATTCACTGGATACAAGTCTGCGTAAAGCATTAACTACAATTAATTTCCATTAGTAAGGTTATAAACCAAATGCACATTTCTATTTTTTGTGACTTGCCATTGTATCTACTAAGTTTCTCAGGCATAATATTCTTTATATTCTTTTAACAAAGAATAATAACTTCTGTGTGAATGTATTGTTTTCGAGCAATCTGCTATCAGCTTGTTGCGTCGACCATGTAGATTAAATTCAAACTATGATATGTTCATTCACACTGAAAGAAATACAAAATACCTAATACGAATATCAAACGATCTGCATGTCCCTTTTTGGATCTTAGACAGAATTGTGACCAAATGAACCGAGAATAGATGTATAACACGATAAGGGAGATGAAAATACCAAACCTCACAAGAATGACCCAGGAATAAACAATAACCGAGTCAGCATGAAAAGGCCAAAAGTCAGAAAAATAGACCAATCTGGGCAAGTAATAGTTATGTAAATAAGAACGTAATAAACTGCTGAGAAAAAACATATATTAATACAATTTATCATAATTTTCATCTCGTGCCCCCACCACAAGAAAATTCAACCTACTGTCAATGCACCGCAGGCTGGCTGTAGCATATTCGTACCTTTAATGCATTATTTACTCTTATTTTCAACCAATATCGCGGCATTATTGCGAAAATCCAAGATAAGCAAAATATCTTTACTATGCCCCGGTCGGCCTAATATCGTTAATACGGTGGGATGTGCAAAATATCTCTCTAAATTATTAAAATTCCAAATCTTCAAAAACTACTAATTCAATAGTATCCATCGTGAACCCATATATACTGAACATCATAAAGTATCGTTTTGACGATGATTATTATTCCAATATTAGTTAACAGAAAGATATAATTTTTTGAAAAAAATCCACTTTTGAACAGTTTTTCTGAGTTTACTCGCTAAAAAATGATCCAATCAGAATGTATAAACGCTCATTAAGAAGGATTACTGATTCTCTACAACTTTATGCAGACGGCATTACGATTCCTTCATTACTTTTAATTATATAAGCAAAAAAACAAAGAAATTCCTATTTTTGCAGGTTTTTATTATTTAAATAGGGTACTTATACAAGTTAGCTGTGATGGTATAAGCGAATTGCTGTTGAATTCTATGTCCGAAAATGAGCCCAATTTTGCTCTATAAACTGGTTTACGTGCCAAATATCACAATTATTTGTTTGTTCAAATTTTGAGCTACAAGATAATTCCAAAAATAATATTTAACTTGAACGAGCTAGTATAAAAATGTACAAATTTACTAAAAATTTTGAAACGTGTGGGACGCGTGGCATTGGTTCCTCATCTCTGCCATATTTAATGTACCTATTTCCACACACAGAATAATCAAGGACCCCCTCAACATTTTTTTCGATATATATTATCATGCCACATTTTCTCCTACTGTTGTTAAAATTTACTGTACTTCAAAATTCGTTAGTGTATAATAGTCCAGCCAACCAACCAACCATTTTACCGGGTAATTTGTCCAAGCAGCACAAATTTTTCTAAAAATTTGGATTTGGGTACAACTTACCCTCTGCTTCAAACTTTGAAGCGGAGGGTAAGTAGGGTAAAAACTGTGCCGTGGTTTGCTTTTTTTGCTGAAAAAAAAGTCCGGGAATGAATAAATTAACTAATTTTAAGCAACTCTTGTTCCATAAAGTTTTTTCTGAAAGTCTACTCTTTTTGAATTAATCATAAGTGAAATTATCGATTTTTCAACCAAAAATAACATGTTTTCATACGGTTTTTCTAAATAACTTTAACAATATGCACTTTAAGAAAAAAATAATTTGGATCAAAAATGAAGCTGTAGAACCAATACAAACGGAGTTATAGCTTGTTGAAATTTTGTTTTTATTTGTCAAAACAAAAATTGAAAGGTTTAAGGTGAAATAACTGAAAAACAATGCATTTTTCGGGAAAAGTTTCTAAATACTTTTTCCAAGTGCTTCCAAAAGTCTCTATCATAAAAAGTAAGCGTATTATAACATAAAGTTTTTTTTTGTTTTTTTGTCGACAAAAAAAATTACAAATTACTCCCTAATTACCACCCTAGTTGAAATTAATTGCTAACACTTCACAAATCACTTGACTGACTTATTTCAAATAAGCACAAAAAGTTTGACCGGTTAAAAGTTAGTAGTTTTGAAAAAAGTCGAGCCTCAAGAAAATATTTTATTTTTGCAATTTAGTTTTTTTTTAATTTATGTATTTTTAAAAGGATAAAACCGTTTAAAGTTTGTACATGTTCGTAAATAATATTATTAGGCCACCATTTCAACTCAAGTCTTTTCTAAAATAAATTTTCATGGGGTGTTAGCTTATAAAAAAACCTATAAATTGGTAATTTGTGAAGTGGTAGTAATTAATTTCAGCTGGGTTGGTATTATGAGGTAATTTTTTTGATAAAAAAAAAAACAAGCTAATTTATGTCATAACTCGCTTAAATTTCATGCTAGTAACTTTTATAAAAAAACAAAACACAGGATTTTTTAAGCACTTTATAAACTTTTCCCTAAAAATGCAATGGTAGCTGGTTGGATAAATTACCCAGTATTACCGTTTTTAGCCGTCATTAACTGGACTATAAAACAAATTAACAATTTCTGCTGGACCATTTCAGAGGTTTTCAGCGTTGCTTCCACCATTAAATAGTTAAAACCGTAACAACCTATTGTATCCAGTTATCCCAGTAATCCAACATTCCTTTCCACCTATGCAAATAACGCGAACACCATATATCCAGGAAAGATTGAACTTTCGCTCGTCCCAAACAAATTGGGGACTTCCCGGATCTGACATCAGAATTACATCCCTCTAGGAAAGCGAGGCACGGAAGTCCGGGGTGCAATTTCCTGGTGTGACTACAATGGCAAAGCGTGCCCTTGCCGATCCGAGTTGATCCCTTCGGAGTTGAGCAATGAATCAAAGTAAACACATGCTCGCAGGAATACAGGCAGGACCGAACGCGAATTCGGGATGCAGGTGAAGTCGAATGCCTGGCTGTTATCGATGGTGTTTAACCCGTCAAATCTGGATGCAGTTAATAATAAATGATAAAATCTCCCTAAGAAATCTTACGCCAAACGCATTACGTCTTCCAACATTATATAAGAGCACATCTAGTTTGTGTTAAATGTTGAAAACAAAATTAATTTCAAGTTACAGAGTTACTGACTATTTTTAGAAGATATGAATGTGTATATGTCTATTAGTCTAGAAACGGGATGTTACTATGCGCAAATGATGTGTATCTTAAAATTTCTAACACATTCCCTGAACAACAGGGAGGACTTTGGCGATTTAGATGACAGCAATTTTATGGAAAAAATCACATGCTCTGAATAATCAAGGGGTGAAATGTTAGTTGGCATCCACGTGGTGCACCCTGGGTAACACTAAATAAACAAACACAAAAGGCTCATGGCTATCTTTGGAGAAAATTGCACAGGATCTAGAGAATATTTAAGTATTCCATTCTATTTATTTGTTTACATACACAACCAGCTGACCCGTCCCGTCTTCGGGCGGGCTAGACCAATCGGCGTATTGGACTATTTATTTTTTTTTTCATTTAGTAATTTTCAAATATCGTGTTTCCATACGCTAAATAAACAAATAATCAAATTATAATTATAATTAAGATTTTGATATTTTCAAATATAATTTCCTTTAATTCCAATGGACTTGTCGCTGGCATTTTAGCATCCTTGTTGAAGCAATGCATTGTTACTTAAATTTTTGTATCCACGTAAAGTTTCTTAAAATTTTAGGAACAAAATTTAGTCTCTATAATCCAATGTCTAAGTGCTTCTTGGGAAATAACAACACAATTTAAAGAAAATTGCTGTATATTTAAACCGTTTCGGGGTCTAGATCAGTCAATAGTTAAGAAACTACGGATTAAAAAGGCACAATTATAAGATGTAAATTAAAATATTTGACAATGTGTATTATTTGATTTTTGACGTAACTAAGAGAATTTTATTTGTAATATACAGGGTAGCACAGAAATTTCTAAAGATCATATAATCATAAAGTTCCTTTCAAATTGGAAGAATTTGAAAGGGAGATCTTCAGAATTTTATGTGGCGCTCCTAGGTGCGACTTTGTTATAAGATAGTGCATTCGCCAAAAATGCGACCAAAGAACTTTGTTGATTCAGTGATCCCATTAAAATCATAAGGAAGAACCTAGGAAAAACCTTATGAACTATCCCGATATTGGGTTGTTCACAAGGACATGATCATTAGCAATTTCTTCCTCAATCTACGGAAGTAGTAGCGATACAATCGTTTTCATTTAACAAAATTAAAGCAGACTCTTTTGGTGTTGTGTTCTTCTTTGTGTAATATAACTGAATTTTGAAACTGTATTTTATGACCAAGGTCCCAAGCATGTTCACAAATTTGGGATTTTTCAAATCGCCGTTTTTTTATGTAATTTTTGTGTTCGTTTATTCGAACATTCAGAGGTCTAAAGGTTTCTCCAATATAGAATTTATTACATTCACACGGGATATTATAAATCCAAGTTTATAGAATCAATGACTGTTATACCAAGTAAGCCCGCTTGATTAATTGCAGATATTATAATACAAGAGGTATAACTGAGAGTATTGTCTTGATAGAACATAATTTCTTTAAACAATTCTAAGCGAGTTTTCTTATTTCTACGCATAACATAATTCTGAGATCAAATTCGATTTCAAATTCATAATGTGTAGATATTCACAACGCATCCATAGTAACAAATCTGTAAACAAAAGTATATTTTATTTAAAAGGATCATTATCAGCAAACGCTCCCAAAAGAGTACTCCTCATTTCTGATCAAAACTCATGGTACTCATTTTACACTTCATTTTGTCATATCACGTTCTCTTCTGAGAATTCTGATAGTATCACATGACAAAACGCTAGCGTCAATAAATATACATGTTGACACCATCTTTTCGAGATTTTTGAATCCATTGAACACAAGACAATTAATTGTTTCTAGTCGAGAACTTTCATCAGTTGCGCTGCCCTCAACTGATTAAAATCTCTAATAAATATTTATGTATTCATTACATATAACTGAATTTAATATTTCGACATCTCGGAGTTTCAGGAAACTGAAAACCCAAATCAGATAGCATCTTAATGTTTTATTTATAGTCAATGTGATTTGAATTTATATACCATTAGCTGGTGACAGATTTTGGTCTACCATTTTCTAGCTTCTGCCAAGTGGAAGAATGATAGTTGAATAGTCCACAGAAAAACTCTACTCTCGATATCAACTGTCATTCTTCCTCTTGGCGTTTCCTTACAGGATCACGTCCTTATCTCAACCCTTTGGTAACACGCGACAAGTCTACCTATCGCATTTTGATTCTTGGTTGCATCATAGAATTCAGTTAGTCAAACAGACAAAAGCGAAAAAATCGACTTAAAAGTTTTTTTTTTGGAAAATTCAAAACGAGTTTTACCTATGTTGAGCCACGCCGTTCCGTCGCAAATTTTGCCTCATTGTATTTAACAATAGAACACTTTTGAACTCATAGCGAGAAAATGGTAGCCCAAAATCTGTCACAAGCTGATAGTCTATTACGATAACAACGTTTCACTATATCGTATCACCGAATGCTAAAATTAGTTGTTGAAGAATAGCAATAGTCATCACGCATTTTTTTTCTGCAAACATTTGACTCTGCTCAAAATTTGGTCAATTAAGATTACTTAAAACAATTGGTAAAATTTTCCCTTTTTATTTATTTTTATTTGACATATGTTTCGCCAAGTCTGTAAATAAAATTTACAATTGTATTTCAAATTTCTGAAGATGCCACCTTGGCGAAACATATGTCAAATAAAAAGAAATAAAAAGCGAAAATTTAAGGAGACTGAAACAATCATCAATTTGAGTCAATTATATTCTTCTTATCAAGAATCAATATACTGCTATTTATCAATTTATTTGATTTAGTTACTAATTCAATTACTTAATTGAAAAAGAAACTGACTAAGGAGAACAAAATCCCATTGAAAAGTTAGAACACTCTATTCTTTGATGCAACTAAATTATTGGTTTGATTTTATATTACAGTTCTACATCACCTTTTAATTCTGATCTAATGTTACATCGATATATGACAACATAAGCCCGAACGTAGTTCATTTTGACTTTGAAATTTACTGAAAACCTTTCACATCTACTACCGACTCTAATGAGCTCTATCATCCCGAATCTCAATTTCTACATAAACGAAACACTTCGAGCATAAAATTCGACTCCATCTAGGAATGTCGTGAGCTACTTGCTTTCTATATTCAATTTAAAATTCAATATCCTTTTATTACTCCTTATAAATTCGATAAAATCCTCCTTTTATGCTTGCCAAATTCAATATCATCGTAAAAGTGTAACAAAAACCCAACAAAAATTCCCGTACAACTCGCAAGTCAATTTTATCTGTGTTATTCTCGTCTTATAGAGGGACTGTCACTTGGTGACTAGGAAATTGATATTTTTCAGAGTTGTAGACGCTGTGCGGTCGCGTGCGACCCTCTGTTATTTTTCTGTTTTATCCTTATTGAAGGGCTTTTAGGGGCAGGAGAATATTTTGTTTTTTTCGCCAGAAAAGCAACTCGAGAACGTAGTGATTGTAGCGGAGAACAAGAAAAACGAATCAGATATGTTGTCGTTGAAATTAGGGAATGAATCGTTTCTTTTGATGGTATTTTGAAGAAGAATCGAAAGTGCACCCTCCCGTTGAAAAAGGTTATTGGCATGTAAATGTTTTGGGACTTTCAAAAAAAGCACCCCATACAGGGATATGGTTTTAATGCAGTATAGATATAGCTAAACAATATTTCAAAACAATTAGCATCGCATTGTTTTAAAAGATACATAGGCACCAGTTTGATATACAATTATACAAGCATAAAAAATAAGGTTTTTCTCTCTTGTTAATGGTGGTTTTAAAATTAGAGCATCGTTTATTGTACACACAAGAACAATAAAATGTGCTCTTTCTGTACAAATTAATTACCTACTACCTATCTTGTATATTTTTGAAGTGGGTACCAAGCAAATCTAAAACTACTACTTCATCAGACTTGAATGTTGCTTGGCACCGACTTCAGAAATATACTAAATAATTAGGTAATTAATTTGTATAGAATGAGCACCTTTTATTGTTTACATTTTTTACTTTATGTTTAGGTATCTAACAACAGTGAATGTGTTAAATGTTAAACTCCAGCGCAATCGCGAAGGCTCGCTCTTTGCCGCTCGATATATATTCTGCCCGAAAACTCAAGAAAATGCTACGTTTTCGAACTTACTGACCACATGCATTTACGGGTTCAGTTTTTATCTATCTCTTTGTCAAATCTCTGTTGACTTCTCGATAAGTCATAGAAAATCACGTAACTATTTGTAATGTAGTTCTCACTAGTTGTGCCTAAAAACCCAGGATTAAGGCCAGCTACGAGTTAAGGTAAGAGTTTTTTATAAAATGCAATTAAGTTTTTTTCCAAAATACAGTCTGCTAAAACCCCGACCACGGTGTTTTGTTAATTATTTTCAACTTTTTAGTTCTACTTGGAAGTCGGTTAATAGACCGGGACTAGCAACACCGAAAGCCCCGAAATTACAAAATGATATATTTTCATTTAAATTGACAGCTTTACGAACAAAAAAGATTAGTATGGGTTGACTTAATACCCCAAAAATATGTTTAATACTCCAGCTTTTCTCACGTTAATTTATGATTATGATCACTATACTAAACGCACTGTATACAATCGCGCCAAATAGCAGTTTAGAGCTTGACATGTGTTGTCACTGAATTTTTTATTAGGCCGGGAGTCGGTGACAAAAAAAGCACACTATTTGCAAAATTGCTTGCTATATATTTAGAAAAATTTTCAAATTCGTGATTTAAAGTATTGGTGCCTTTAGTTCCCGCACTGTGACGTTGGAATTAAAATATTTATGTGAAAATGTTAATTACGTCACTTCGATGGTATTTTTGATAGGAATATTAGATTTTTTTTCTGAAGAAGTGCACATTACAAATCACAGAAAAGTATATGAGACCACAACGTGATCTCTTTTTTAACAGAATGCAATTTAAAAAACTCTCCAAATCGATAAGGAGTTTTGTAGAAATTGACAATATTATAGCACAATATATCTTTAGAAACATCATACTATGCCTATGTATTGTATTAATTGGTGTAGTTGGTCGTCTGCTCTTAAACTTACAGAAATAATTCCTATATATAAAGCTAGTGACTTCCAACTCTTATCAGCTTAAGTATATCTTTTGATAAGATCAATCATCATACTTTATAACAAAATGGATATGAAAATAATGTTTAATCGCCTATTTTATATTGGGATACCACAGGGTACTATTTTGGGTCCACTATTTTTTCTGGTGTATATAAATAAAGTTATTTATATTAGTGCTGTGGCTTCTGGCTAGTTTATTGAAAATGTATTAACGTAAAGAATATTTTAAAAGTAAATATATCGCAACTATAACAAGTATTTAGGTATTCCAGTGGACTGTAATCTGCAAAGGGATACTCATATTTACTACTAATACTAAATAAATACATGTTTTCTTTACGTTTCAAAATCATGCGTTTTGCATATTTGTTAAATAGTATTATTAATTATTGATTCGATATATTAGTAGTGTTTAATTTACTACGCTAAAACAACTAATTTCGCTCCAAAAATTAGTACAGTTGTAATGTCAAAAACGTCCGGTAATGCCTAGATGTAATGGCTAACCTACCACGTTATTACGTCCCACGTGGTAAACGTTGACACACCAGGGTGCACGGCAGCTTCAGTGGAGACGGGAGTGGGTTAACAAACAGGGGCATGCCAACTGTAAGTTAACTTTCCAATATAAAGATGTTCTGGGCGACAGGTAGATTCTCTGCCTCTTTACCCCAGCTAACCGCCTAAGATAACCAACCAATCCTCCGCGGCTACAAGAAATCTATAGATAAGGGCTCCATGGCTAATAAAACCTCAGTTACGTCACAACAAACCTACTTCAATAAAACTCTTCATAAAACAGTAAATAATTTAATGAACTTTTAAATTATTTCAATACAATCCTGCAAAAATATCAAACACAAGTCGACCTGTAGCCAACTTTCTGTACCTACATACACATATCTATAGTTCAACCAAGAATCAACATTACATACCTGATACACTAAGTTCAAATTATTACCAAAATCAACAACTGTAATAATCAATTAATGGTCAAATGAACCTAGATAACAGATGTTATCAAAAGCATTAATCAAAATACTCAAATGTTGTTGTGATCCGTAAACATGCACAATATATCTTAAATCAGAAATGAGTTTAAACGAGCAATATTCAAAATAATATCAAAGTCAATAATGACATCTAAACTGTGAATAATTCAAAATTCTATCAAATTCAATAACTGTATTGTTATTCTGAAATCTTAAGCCAAAAATTCAGTTACTGACAAAAGTGTTTAATTACGTTTAAACTTCAAGAAAAATCAATAATGATTTCATAAATCTAGAAACAAATATTATCTTTAAAACAACCAAAATGATTCAATTAACAAGTCGACGTTTCGAGCTCTCACGACGCTTTTACAAAATACCAAATAGTATAAATACCAAATATTATCAATATCTAATAAATCAATACACATGAAATGATGTTAAAATTTGGCACTACAGAAAATGTATAAATATCAAATTTATATGAGCAAATTAACAGTCAAAAGTTTGACTAAATAATCAGGTTCTTTATTAAATTCAATAAGTTCAAAATGTTATTCAGATAAATCAATTATCTTTAATGTGAAAAGTAAATTATGAGCAAAACAAATACACTGAATCAAATTACAAAGGTACCTTGTTCAAATGCAATGACACAACACTCAGCTGTCCTCTGTAAAATCGAAGTAAACATACGCCGTATGGAACTCGTTCGATTACAAGACTTGCCAAAACTTCGGTAAACTAAGTGAAGTTGATAGCCCCATACACTGTTAAACAAGGTCTTGGGTGGGCTAAAAGTCTTACATACGATGTTCAATTGATGGTTGACCAGTTAGTCGTCCAGGAAGGCCAACGGGAGTACAAGCAAATATTCAGCAATCAAATCCTCACAAATGAGAACGTGTTTCCACTAATTTTCAAAAATATCACCAAACTGCCAATGGAAACATCAATTAAACGTTGCTGAAACCGGTGATCATCGAGAGAATGAGTGATGAACTTGTCTTAAATCCTCACACGAGTGTGGTTTCCGTTAAAATCCAAAAATATCACAAAACTAATATCGGAACCAACGATTAAAGTGTATCCAACTAAATCCCAAACATGGATGGCACAAAATTGCCATTATAAATTCAGATAACACTCCTAGACATCTATCACATTTCACCATAACCTCTCTTCCCAAGTACTACACGCATCCTTACACTAGGACGGTCGACAGGCAACAACCTTTCACGTGGACGGTCAACGGCCAACTCCCCTCCGACAACTGATATCTCAAATCCTACCAACCCATTCTAAAATTCTAATACCAACATCGCCTAAATAACGTTCTTCTTCTACGACATTCCACAACATCAATGCTCGAAATGTCCCGTGCTCGACTCTACTTTTCTACCTCTTCTTCCCATAAATGTCTTTAACCTATTTAGAACGTGTGATTCTGCCTTTAGCAAATCGCCTCGAACGTCAAGAAAATCTAACCAATAATCTTAACATAGAATAAGTCAACATCAAAACAAATCAATACCAAATACAAAGCGAGAATATTTCAAATACGAAAAACCCAATAACCTGATGAATAATAAAAAAGGTACGTATTTACGTTTGAAGATAATTTTATACTATCCCTTGGTGTTAATATTCGAAGTCAATACTCGTGTTTTAGTTACAAAAAACCAGTTATTGTAGATAAATGACATATCCAACGCCCAGTTTAGGCTATTTAAAATACGTTTTGCAGAATTCAAACCTCAGATATTTCGTCGTTTACTTGTTCTTTTACGGGTTTATGGAATACACTGCTAGTGACACTCTGCGGCAAAAATGTAATGTTACACAGTACTTTATTTTCTTCGTATTATTAATTATAGATAGATTTCTTTATTGTAGGTTAATTATCACATTGTACAATACTAATAAATAAACATATTTGGATGAGGAAAAGATATCTACTTAAACTATTTTGAATAACCGTGTAAACTTTACCGTAATCATATTTATCTTAATTACATATTCCTTCAAGTTCTTTAATTCAACAAATCGCCTCCTCCTAATTTATAAGAACGGTATAAAAAATCGTGACTACCTTTAAACTTAATTAAGTTTAGGGTACATCTAAGAAAAACACCCATCAATATCGATTCTAACATCTTAATGTTCAACTAACGTATTATTACGTCGTTATTAGAATTGGTACAAAATCAAATCATTGGATATAAATCAGACCCGAAATAGATAACCAAACTCCTGTTAAATGATCGTGTGAAACAATTTTTCACACCCATGGCTAGAAGTGAACTAAGCAACTCCAAAATCAAACAGTATCTAACCTCAACTAACTCGAACCAGTGAACCTAAAAACTATTAATTAATTATTTTAAACGCAACGTGAGCAATCGGTGCATCGGAAAAGTGCGAAAAGCTATAATCAACATCATTACAACAGGCGTGTAGCGCGTTCGTTACGAAAATCATTCGTAGAATCGAAAAAAGTCACACCTGACGTCTTCACGCAGTATCCTCCTCGAATGGTGTTTTATCTTTGTGCCAATTAGTCGAAGGCTTCTCTCTGAACGTTCGTGCCTAGCTATTTGTTAGAAAATGTGTGTAGTAAATGACCACGAAATGCAAATATCTCATCCAATTAGGACGATTGCCATGATGTTACTAATAAACGTTGGTCCTGAAACTCTACGCTCTTTACTAAGAGTAGATGGTGATACCAATTACCAATCAGTTGTATTGATATATTGTAACTGAATAAAATTTAATAAAGATGATTATAGTAGATTCCAACGGCATGTAACTCCCGAGAAAAAATCCTCATTAACCACACACTGGCAAATTATCATAAAATTTACAACTGAAATGATGTCATAATTTCTGTTAGTGGCGAATGTTGTGACTAAGCTAAGGAGCTAGATCAAGGGATCTAATACAGGGCTTCCCAACGTTGAGAGATGTCAAGGGGGGCGTAAGGCGCATTTTTTAAAGAAAATTTATTTAATGCGAAAATTAAACATTACAATATTACATTCATTAGTTATGTCGGTCACTGATTTAAAACGCGATGTTGTCAATCACTGTTTTTGACAGGTGTTGACAAGTTAGAACTTGCCCACGATCCCGAACCGCGCCGCGCTTTGTGGACCATAACACTTCTATCTATTACTCAGAAAACAATTGCGTATCCCGTATCGTATCGGATGCACCGTCTGTGTCATTCGGTACTGTAAATAAGTTAAAAATATATATATTTTTTAATTCTTGTTAAGAAATCTGTTTGTAGTGTGCAAAATTACTAATAGTGAGATTATTAAAAGGTAAGTTTGTGTAATATCACCATTTTTATTTATTTTGTAACTAATAATGGTCTTCCAAATAATTTTTACAAGTGCCCGCTATTTTGAATTTAGAAAATATATACTCTAAGATCCAAACCTAGGTCGACCTTCACCGAGCTGATAATAGAATTAAACATATTTTATAATAAATTTAATATATTAGAAACTACTTTATAAATGGGTTGCCTAAAGAACTCCTGGACAGAATATTTTTAATTATTTAAAAAAAAATGTTTTTTATGATCTCATTTAAAACGCAAGTGGAAATGTATGACCGAGAGATCCGGGGTAAGTATATCGTGTTATAATGAAAGACTACTTACCTCAGATCTCTCTGTTACACATTTCCACTCGCCTTAAAATTGAAAACTTTAGAATTCGCAAACCCCAGGACTGATTATTTTGCAGACAACCCTATATCAACGTGTTCACAAGAAAACAGGGCTTATGTTGATATAATTTTTTTTCTATTATCCAATCAATTGAAAGTAACTGGCATCGACATACCTGTTTATACCTGGCAACACAGTAATTCGTTTAGATAAATAATAGGCAACCCAACGGCCGCATATTTTATACTTTTACTCAGGATACAATTTTCTTATTACCTTGATAATGCAACTTTCAATTAAAAATCGTTTTTTAAAGAATAATTAAAAATAGTCTGTCCAGGATTTTCTTAGGCAACCATTTTTAATATATTTTCTAATATACTAAAATTATTATAAAATATGTTTCATTCTATTATCAGCTCGGTGATGGTCGACTTAGGTTCGGATCTTCTACTAATATAGCCTACAATAGCCTGAACCTAGAATCACCCAACTGGTACAGAGCATGCAACCTCAAGTTTCTCATTAGTACTCTAATTATTTTGTTTGACGTTAAACTGGAAGTAATGTGTAATTTTTGTAATAAAAAAATCTGGGGGGGCATGAAATTATTACATATAATCTAGGGGGCCCAACAAAAAAAAACTTAGGAAGCCCGGATGTAATACATGAGTTACTAATTCCCAGATGGTGCCATGACAATGTTTCTCAGCAGTGCCAACGTTCAAAAGAAGTTCAAGGGTTGCTAAGATAATAAAGGTTAAATGACGATACAATTGTTTTTATTTAGAGGTTAGATAAAAACGAGTTTTTTCTCATAATTAAAACACTGTTTTTAATGGGACAAACTCAGCAATAGGTTGAAAACTGTTACCGGGAAAAGTGCCTATCGAAAACTTTTAGAGACTACGCCCAAAAACTGATAACGGTTAAGTTGCATGTGACAGCTGAGAAACCTTTTCTCAGAGTGGAACGCGGGCCAAAGCACATCAGCAGACAAGGTGAAGGCCTCCGTATTTTCGGACACGAAGGGATGTTTCCAATAAAGTTATCTTAAAATTCATCATAGATTCTAAAAATGGTACAAAAAAACAGGATGTTCCATTTAAAAAACAAAGTGTGGGTCCACTTCGGGTAGAACTGGAAGTCGTACACAATTGAAAATATTGTAACTAAAACCGACTCCTCGAAAACCCCCAAAATACTAACTTTCACATTAACATTCCCAGTAATTCCTCATATACATATCGACCCAGCTCTTCGTGGTATACTCTGACCATAAATACAAAATGAACCATAACTTGAAAATCATCAGTCATCTGACTTTGCGGCCATGAAGACATTTGTTCATTTTGTTGAGGTCTACAAAATATCAAAATTTCAGCCAAATCCACCGGGAGCCACTTTCCTTTCTTTTATAATTGTATTTTGAGTATTTTCACAAACTTACAACTGATTTTAGGCCTAAATTGACCAGATAACCAATAATTATTTGTTTTAGTTACTAACTAGTGTATTATTACCGTAATTGCAATTTGGTACCCACGCCAACACACATGTTCACCTTTGTAGAAGTTAAAATTAACACATCTTTATTTAATATTCAGTTAACTAAATAAATAATATAAATCGTTTATTATTAATACAGGAATACAAATTAAAATTATGTTTTACTATGAGGAACTGTCGGCAGTAATTTTATAATTTTGCCCATCTTATTCAAATTCAATACATTCACTTTTTTCCTACATGTAAGAACATGTTTTGAATTCAGGTAAATCATCACATGGAAATTATATCGATACCCATAAATCACGCTTTGAAGGGGCACCAGCACCTGCAATAACAAATTCTTGTTAAAATTACCTCGCAATTTTCTTCTTTCTGGCTGAAAAGAATTTTAGAAGTTGCGCGAAACTCGTTAGACAACTTAATGCCGGCAATAATTCCCTTGCTAGTTGTTTATATCGAAGAACAACGCCTGTCAGAAAATTTATCGGATATGTTTTACAACAAGGAATGCAGTCAGTGCCTTTAAGTCATTTTTACACCCCGTTCGACGGCTGAAGATAAGTTATAGGGCTGTTAGTTGAATAAATAGCCTTGATCACAAATGCTAGGTAAGCGAGTTTGTTGAGTGGCGAGTTGATAATCGCTACGAAAAAGAAAACATTACTGGCCATGATTTATAGATGGAAAACGGCAAATTTCTGCGATTATCCTGTTTACGTTGACAATCGCTATATATCATCAGAAAATCTTAGATTTAACATTTCTTTCGCAGACTTTTAATATCAGTTACGAATATATTATCTACTCAACAGCATGGATTTATGAATTCTAGATCAACAGTTAGCAACTTAGCTATATTTAGTCCATATCTTTGTGAGAAATTAGATAATAGAGGACAGGTGGACGTAGTATATACGGACTTCTCGAAAGCTTTTGACAAAGTAAGTCATTCTAGACTTCTACGTAAATTAACTTGTTTGGGTTTCAGTGACAAATCTGAGACTTATAAGATCTTATTTGGATCAACGTAAACAATATGTATTTTACAATGGTTATTGTTCAGACGTTTATCTTGCAACAAGTGGAGTTCCCCAAGGATCAAACTTAGGACCACTATTATTTTTATTATTCATAAACGATTTATGCAATGTTTTAGAATGTAACAAATTACTGTTTGCGGATGATTTAAAAATATATATGTCGATCTCTTCCCCAGAGGACTGCATTAAATTACAAAAGCAGATTGATATGTTGCAAAACTGGTGTCTGAAGAATCAACTGTATTCGAATATATCTAAATGTAAGATCGTAACGTATTGTCGTAAAAATACACCGGTGAAACATCCATACTCAATTAACTATATTGTACTAGAGCGCACGAATACAATCAAAAATCTAGGAGTCCATTTTGACAATCAACTTAAGTTTAATGATCATATTAATATCACCGTTAATTCCGCTTATCGTACTTATGGTTTTATATATAGGAACTGTAGAAATTTTGACAACCCCTCGGCACTATCTGCCTTATACATTAGCCTAGTAAGGTCAAAATTGGAGTACGGAGGCATCATTTGGGACCCAATATACATACAATATGCAGATGGTATTGAGAAAGTACAGAAAAAGTTCTTAAAATTCCTAAACTTTAAAGTAACAGGACACTATCCACCAAGAGGAAGCAACTATCTGAACTTGCTTCATAGGTTTGGCTTTGTGTCGTTGGCTAATCGTAGATGTTAAGCATCAGTTACATTTCTACATAAATTGTAGAAAGGTAGTATGGATTGTCCACAACTACTATCTCAAATTAATATTTTAGTCCCTAGATTGAATTCGAGACGAAGTGATACATTTTTATGTAAAACACCTAAAACCAATATATTATTAAAATCACCTTTGCATTTAATGTGCAGAAAGGCAAACAAGATATCCAATATTTATGACATTTTTACATGCAACTTACATGATTTGAGAAAGGCTTGTCGTATTACATTTAATTAATATCTCATATTAAGAAAAAAGTTCTTTCACTAATTTTACATTTTGAGCCAAGCAGATATTTCTTAGTATGTTATTATCATCATTAATTTACTCTTATTAAATTATTATCATCATTATTTTACTCTTATTAAATTACTGCAACCAGAAAATATTATTGTTTTTTATCTTGTTTATACTTATTGTTATTAGGTCTGTTTACTATTACGACACTACTACTTATATTATTATCTATTTTAGTATGTATGTTTTTTACATTTTTATTTTAATTTAACTTTTCTATATTGTTAATATTTTTATATTCGTATTTTAAATTAAGATTTATTTATTTTTGCTCTTTAATTTACTATTTTATTGTAGAATTATTTCATTGTAAAATTGCTCTGTAAATGGGAAACTGTTGGACAATAAACGCTATTATTATTATTATTATTATCTACTATTCGTAAATATGAGTAAATGTTAGTAAATACCATAATTTGTGGAAAATTCAGTTTCACATATGGGAAATTAATTTTATGAAAACAGTGGTTTCCTGTTAAAACCAAATTACATCTTACGATATAAGTTAATCAGAATATTTTTCACCATAAAACCCAGTCAGTAGCGATTATTAAGTTTTTTAAACAAAAAAATACCATAAAAATATTTTTTTGTTTTTTATTTTGTTATGAAAATTTATGAAGGAATCGTAAAACTGTCAATAGAAAAGTTGAAAGGAATTGAAAAACCTTTAAAATGGTTAATTGCAACTCCCGATCGGAGGACTTTTAGCTGAGAAAGTCCAGAAAAACCGACAAAAAATGAATTATAACTTTCTTGAAATAAAAATTGCAAAGTTAATTTTCTGCACAATGACAGACTAAAATTTTAGAATTAATTAAGCTACAGATAGATTTTGTCGGATAAGTAGTTTTTACAGAATTGCAATTTAAACAATTAAGAGAACGGTACTATATTAACTGCGTCCGTCTGATAGGGATATAGCAAATATATTAAAGTTGTTATCATATACTTCAATTTGTATATCTTGGATTTTTATTAAAATGCTGTGAAAATGTTTAAATATGCTTGTGAATATTGCATTTACGTGAAATCTTGTGCCAGACAGAGACAGAAGAAAATGTGGTGGGGGTGGTCAAGCTAAAAAAAATACCATAAAAATATTTTTTTGTTGTGTTATGAAAATTTATGAAGGAATCGTAAACCTGTCAATGGAAATGTTAAAAGGAATTGAAAAACCTTTAAAATGGGTAATTGCAACTCCCGATCGGAGGACTTTTAGCTGAGAAAGTCCAGAAAAATCGACAAAAAATGACTAAAAAATTATAACTTTTTTGAAATAAAAATTGCAAAGTTAATTTTCTGCACAATGACAGACTAAAATTTTAGAATTAATTACACTCCAGATAGATTTTGTCGGATAAGTAGTTTTTACAGAATTGCAATTTAAACAATTAAGAGAACTGTACTGTATTAACTGCGTCTGTCTGATAGGGGATATAGCAAATATATTAAAGTTCTTATCATATACTTCAATTTGTATATCTTGGATTTTGACTTAAATGCTGCGAAAATGGTTAAATATGCTTGTGAATATTGCATTTACGTGAAATTTTGTGCCAGACAGAGACAGAAGAAAATGTGGTGGGGGTGGTCAAGCTAATTTAGGGGAAATGAACTTTTTGCGAGTTGTGTTGCTGACTAGTAGGCGCAACTGAATTTACGTGAAAGACGCAGGTAAAACATGAACTTTTTCATGCAGTAATGGAACATTTTTATTCTATATTCTATTATCATATATGTTTTACACATTTAATTATATTCTCGCTAAGATATTAACCTGAGAGTGTCATGAATGGCGTGTCCAAAGGAATAGAGTCAGGTATGTGGATGTTATTGTCATTATAATGTATCGGGCATTTTATCTACTGCAATAGTAAACGAATATAATTATTTTAAAGTATCCTGATTGAATTCTTTTCATGAACAAAAAGATTGTTCAGTATAAAATAATTACAATTCTTGATTCAATAACTATATTTTCATCTAAAAATCTTATAATCCTACATATCTCTGTTATTTGTTATAAAATCTAAAAAATAATAATACCTAGTATTTTTGGAATGCTCAACTATTACGCACATAATCGGCAAGACAATTAGCTGTAATATTATTAGCAGTAATATTATTAAATAGTAGATTATATAATGTCATCAAAATGTACCAATGATCGCATTCAAAACATCTTACATCTAAGTAATTCTTGGCCCCTAATAGCGAGCAAACATGCATGCGCAAATTCCCCTCAAATAACTTGGCTGTCAACAGGCTGTCATGTACTTGTGATGATGCAATATCCACAAGTCTTTTAAACCACCTTTATAGGATTTTAAGGAAAATCTAAGACAAATTGAAATTCATTTTACGGACTTTTAAAAGATCCAAGCAATATTCCAATTGAAAAAGCGTGATTGAAATGGTACAGTTTGCAAGATATCTATACAAATTGTTTAAATTGCAATTCTGAAAAAAGTATTTATTTAGCAATACCCATCTTGAGAATAGTTGAACGTAACATGACAAACAGTCAGTATGCGGAAGATTAATCTTTTAGTTTTTAATACAGCAAAGTTATGAATTTTTTAAACAAATCAATTTTTCTCGGATTTTTCCCATTTTTCTCGGAGTAAAATACCTTCATTAGGACCTATAAACGCTCATTTGAAGGTTTTCTAATTCGCTATAACTTTTCCATTAACAATATTACGATTTCTTCATAGTTTTTTTTCTCAATAAAAGTCAAAAACCAAAAAAATTCATATTTTTGCTAGTTTTTATTGTTTAAATTAATTATTCCTACGAATTCGGTGTTAAAATTCACCTATGAACTATTCCTACAATGATGGCATCAGCGGCTTGCTGTTGAATACAAAATTCAAGTCTCAAAGTGCCTTGAATTTTGCTTATTGACTGAGATAATATATCAACAATCATGAATATGCTGTAGCTATTATATTTTTTATAAGATTTGGCGCCCGATATTGAGCATAGGCCTCCCTCTTTCTCGAATTTGAATTGAAGAGGCTTTCTCCGTTGAGGTTAACTCCCTCATGTGTCCAGTTCAATTTCTTGAAGACTCCTTCTAGGGCTAGACTAAACAATTTGAGAGATACTGTATCACCTGGGCTAATTGTGGTCGTGTCTTTTTGGTATATGTTTTTTAGTAGATTTTGTATATGTGGTATATACGTACATGTTTAATTCGTTCATTAGTGCCAAATATTCCATGGAGTCGAAGGCTTTTCCGTAGTCTATATATGTGATATATATATGTGAATAGCAACATTCTAGTCTATTGATTTTTCCAAAAGTATTCTCATTAAGAGTAGATGGTCAGTTGTGCTGCATCCTTTCGAAAATGCTGCCTGTCCTGGAAATAGTAGTCTAACTCCTTTTTTATTCGGTTTGTTATTATCCATGAATTTTTTTTTCTGAGTGAGCAGACTTATGTAGCGTGAGAGTTCTTGAAAACTGTTTTATCGCCTTTTTAAATAGAATTGTTATTGTGGCGCCTCAAGTATGGTATGTTGTTGAAAAGAGCGGTTGAATAATTGTTTTAGCCTTTATTATTATGTACTGTGGTTCATTTATTAATTCAGCTACAATTTCATCTTCATCGGCTGCTTTATTGTTTCTTGGGAACCTCAAAGCAAATAGAATTTCTACTGCGGTTATCTCTGGTATGCTTTCTGATCCCACATTCATTATTTTCTTTTCGAATTTTGGTGTGATCTAATTGTTCGTGATATCTTCATAATATTTTTGTGTTGTTACTCTGATCTATTATCTGTTTCTTACTTCTTTTCTGTTTTCGTTTGTTAGTGCTACGATTTGGAGTCCCTCTTCTTTACTTCTCAGGCATTTAAAGATCTTGTTCTTTTCTATGACATTGCTTGTCATTTTTGTATATTGTTTTCAAAGTCTTTTCTTATTATTGCTCGCGTTTCTCTTATGGAAGTCATAATTCTTTTGATCAAAAAGGTGATTTTTAGAACTATTACTTATTATTACTTAATAAAATCCATATTTAAACCTCTCACCTATCAAGCTTGAGCTATTAAAAATGTTTACCCACAGGGATAAGTCGTCACCATATTTATTTATTTTAATATAGATGTATATAGTAGGTACTCTATTTTAAGCGTAGAATATGTCATTTAATAAATTTACCTTCAACAATTTTGTGAACAGAACTGAATAACAAGTCATTAAAAACACGAATTAAATTTTAAACGCTGCTATTCCGTTTAGTTAGACTGTCGCCCCTAAGTCTCGGCTTTTTATTTAGGGAAATTCACTCAGGAAGTCGGCTTGCCCCATTAACTATCTCGTTTACACCGTGGACATTTTGCCTTTTCCGGTTCGTTAACACATCTCCGACCGTGGAAAATCCAATGGGGTTCACTCGGTTTACCGGAATAAGAAAAACGGCATTTTAAGTGTAAAAAATCGCCCGATTCATCTGCGACTTCCTTTGCAAAGTGCATTGCGTCGTTCTCCTCATAAAAAGACGACTCCACTCGACTAATTTCCATTATCATTTATCTTGCGTTTTTCCCGGAAAAGTCTCGGGCAGAAGACCTCCAGAGGAAAGACGACATCGAATGCGGAAAACCATCGTGACATGTAACTCTACTTTGGAATGAAAGAATAGAGAAAAATTTGTTATCGTTAGCTGGAGACGAGACGGGCTTTCCTGAAACGTCATTAAGCCCATATACCATACTGAAAGAGTCGAGAGAAGTTTTCTCTATATAAATGATTGCAGCTTTTACTTTCGGGGAGACAATAAATTGGAGTGATGAAGTTAGAACATTTATCCGGACCTTTTTAGTCACTTTTAAGAATAATACTCTGAAGTCGTTGTATCTTTTTCGGTTTTAAAAAAGCAGCAAGGCTTGTTTTAATATCTTATTTGCGTTAGCTACGTCAAAGTCGTTTTTGCGTCTTTTGTTTGGAAACCTCTGTCCAAACCTGACATAAGTTGGTTCCACATTTCCTTCCATTATCTGATGTGTCAACGTCACCTTTTAACTCTAGATATTCTGGCTAATTTTTGCAAAAATTCATTTTAATTGCATTTAGTTTTATTTTTATTTTGCTTTATATTGTTGCTGCGTTTCATATCGATATATAAAAGGATATTTTTAACGATGGTACTAAATAACTTATTTCTATTTATGTTTTTCGACCATAGGATATTGTTTAAAGCTCTTTTTTTCCATTAAAGAATTATATTTTTTCCTTTGTGCGGCCACTATTATCTATAGCTGTTTCTGGACTAGATTTGCTAGTAGTGAGTGTTTAATATTACAAAAACTGAAATGTGTTCTTGTAAAGGTGGCACTTCACTTGGTGTAGCGTATTCCTATATTTGGTATATTTGTCCAAAAACGGCGATCTGTGGAGAGGCTATTCGCTATTTTTGGTTTGTTTGAACAAATAAGTCGAATACCGCTAAGACAAAATACGCCTTAAGGCGGCACTTCACTTGGTGTAGCGTATTCGTATATTTGCTATATTTGTCCAAAAACGGAGATGTGTGGATGGCTATTCGCTATTTTTGCTTTGTTTGAACAAATAAGTCGAATACCTCTAAGAGCAAATAAGCCTTACCGTCCACTTGTCGGTTTTTCATACACATCAAAGTAGTCAAATATGCCGAATATTTGTTTTAGCCGTCCACACTAGGTTCACATAGTTGCACGCGGCGCTTCGATCGTGATCAGCGAGTGTTGTTTTTAGTGACAAGTGCCGTTGGACTCATACATAACTGTAGGTATTCAAACAATATTAGGCATGTTTAAGTGTTTTGCGATATGTGTGGTTGGCTTGTTTGAAGTATTTGCGAATACATCAAACATTTGAACGAATACAACGATACAGAACACCAATACGCTAACACCAAGTGAAGTGCCGCCTTAAGAGCCCTAAATTCATATATAAAAATATTGAAGAAAATTATTAGTGCTGAATTTTTCATTCGTCCTGTCTCAACTTTCGTATGATTGCTCGCAGCTGCCGACTTTTTGCCCGGTTTTAGTTTCTGCACCCATTGACTGAGGATTTGACCTTATCACTGGAAACTGCTCATTTCATAGTTAACTTCTTTGATCAATGCCCAGCTTCAGATTTGATCTTTCCCCTCTCCTTCATTTCATGGCTGAAACTTATGACGGAGACAACTTTGCCAATTTCAAAAAACAAGAGGAATCTCCTCGTTCCCTTACAGTTGTCATGGCATTGTTGACCGTCTGTGAGGTGGGCAGATGCTTCTCCTTCTTGTTGACTAAGAACTTGTTGATGCAACCGAATTGTGATTTTCCATATCAGTCATATTGTAGGAGGAGGAAACTTCCTGTAGTTATTATATCTATTTTTATATGTCGTTTATGTACCTCTCTCTTATGACAATATGATAACAAGGTCATATAGTTTTAATTTGTTCTGTAGGTGTAAAAAGAACTGTACGTAGATTGAATAAATAGGGCTTTTTCAGCATTAGGTAAGAAGGCTTCTAGTCAGTTGTTAGTATCGTACATTTTTCTAATTAATTCCAACAATATTAAACGCGTTAACATCAACGGAAGGAAGTAAGGAGACAATATCTGAAGAGGGTCATAAAAGCACTAAATGGTGCAGAAACAAAACCACCTGACGTGCAGTTGAAATGGTGAAGACCAGCAAAGAAATTTAGCTCCGAGCATACAAGAAACCAAGATGACACATGAAAGTAGAAAGAACGTTAGTAAAGGACATAGAAAAGCAACAACTGATATGCTATGGACACGTGAGAGGAGTGGAAGAAGAACAGCTCTTTAAAGCAATCTTAGAATGGACGCCGATTAAAAGAAAACAGATTAGCATTTTCCACACTTTCAACCATTGCAACCCGTCGTCAATTTTTTTCTCGGGAACACTTTTTCAAAGGCTACTACAATTCAAATGGTAGACAATTTAAAATCAAGGAAAGCCCACATTTTTCAATAAATGGAAATTTACTCTTCAAATTTCCGAAAGTTCTGCTGATGTTAAAATCACTTTTATAATCATTAACTATCACAACTGTTATAGCTCTATAAAAAGCAGTAAAAAAATTACTCAGTTTTCATTATCGCCAGCGCAAGATCTACGGGGTGGTAGCCTCCGACACCATTTACTCAAAGAAGAAATACATAGGTGAACTAAGGTAACTGAGGTGGTAACAAGAATCTGTAAACTAAGGTGGAGCTTAAGTGTGCTTCGTTGCCAGGAGGTGGAATTCGGCGAAAGAGACAATGACGCTATAAAAAGACTAGTTGTCATCAACTCGGATCAAAGGGCCCAAGATAAATATGGAAGTCATATGAACAAGTAAACTTACAAAGATGGACAGGAAACTAGAGGACACAATCGGACTACGGATATATAAGCTGATAATGATGATGACTCATAAATTTATGCAAAATTCTGTATTTTTCTATAAATAATTAAAACAAAAATTGAGGAATCGCTTATGTGTTTTAAAACTTCCAAATGTTTCAGGGTCTAAATCACACCTCGTTCTTAAATGACAATGAAGACTATTTTCGTTTTGGCAATTGGGAACGTTGAGATCCCACTAAGTATCGATACCAGTATCGCAAGTATCGAAATAAAAGTAGCGATACCTGTATTAGCAGCAGTACAGAAACAATGGCATTGATGCTGGAATCGAAAGAGGGTACCGATACCAATTTAGCGGGGAGAGAACTCTAAAATCGGGAAAAATATGAATTTAACGGAGTGATAATCATCTAAAATAAGACCAAGCTATATCACTAATTTAGAGACGGGTGAATGCCATCAGAGTATCGAAATCATGAGAACAAGCATCGATACTGGATCTAAACCTAAATACCCCGCATCGAAACCCAAGTATCGACAATAGTATCATCTCTGCAGTATCTAAAATCGCAACATCCCTATTAGCAATTATTCGAAAATGTACAATTTGACATTAAAATTAAAAAATTAACTAACTCTTCAAATTAAATTGTTTATTCAAATATTCGTAGCAATTAAACACTGCTTTCCTTGGTAGGCCGTAAATTCCACTGCTATATAATCCGAAGCAAAATGACTCAGTAAAAAAAAAATCGAATGAAATGTGTGCCAATCTTATTGTTCTTGACTGCTGCCGTTGTCTACGCGTTTATTTATTCAAATTTAATGTGTTGCCGGCTATACTGCGGACGGTTTTCGCCACGCTTTTTAATGGATTTATACGGGAAGTTTTGCCGTTAAGGCGTCACTCCCGACATCCTACGCCCGCTTCGGAACAATCTCGTGGGCTCTAGCGAGTCTTTTGGTAGCGCCGGAACAGAACGTTTTGGGACTCCCGGAAGAAAATCTCCTAATAGACGGCCCGAAATTTAATCGGATTTAATAACCGCCGTACGGAGAGCTGAGTTCATAATTTATGAGAATGTACGCGAAACGCCCGCCATTTTTTATCTCGAACAAGCATATATTTTCAAACAATTGGTGATTACAGCATACGCATAGAAGTGTATGAGTAATATATGATTTTCAGTTATAGTTCTATTTCCTAGTTCGAAATAAGCATATCTTATACTAATATTGTGTTCAGAAATTCCATGATATAGAACAACCAACTGGACATAATCGATTTAACAATTTCAATCAAAATAAAATAAAAAATGTTAATATTTAATAAAATAAAAAATATATAATATGTGTAATAAAAATGACAATAAAGGGAAATATTAATCAGGCCGATGTGAATTGCAAATAAAACACAGAGTATTTAGAAAATTGTTTTAATTTAGTTTTTTTATGATCGTATAGTTCATGGCCATTATGTGTGAACCAAAATATAGGCCAAATATATATCTATATCCTATATTTTCGATGACGCTGAGGCATAATTGAGTTTCAATATCGTTAGTGTGCCGAGCTATTTTTTAGATTCTGGATATTATAGGCTTATAGGCGTACACATTTTCGTTCAAATAACCCAAAGAATCAAGTCCAACTGTGTCAAATAGTGTTATCTTGGAGACCAATTTTGATCATAATTCCGTGAGATAACGCAGTCATTGAATTTTAGCTGTGTGGCAAGTGGCACCATCTTGCTGGAACCATGTATCGTCCAGATCGAGATCTTCTGATAATACCGCCAACCTATAAACAGCACCACAGAGTCACTCTTTGCGGATGCATCACCTTTTCCAGGAGCACTTTTCTGCTTTTTAACAAATCCAAGATGAAAGTGTACCTTAACGATAAAAATTATTTTATTTGTAAAGTCATTAAGTTTTTTTTTTAATTTAAACGTATTGTGTACCACAAACATTTTGTCTCTATTTGATTCTACTTGAGTCGATCCCTGACGTAGGTCATAGAAACTGTATAGTACATTTCCAATATACTCCATTATGTCGCAGCATTTATTTAGACTTCTTTCATCGTCTAACCGCAGACGCTACAGGTTCACGCCATCAATCGCCGACCTTCGAGGCAATCAACATCGCATTCTACGATCTTCGTCTCAATAAAAGGCTCATAAAGTATCTCGCTGCAGAAGACGACGTGTTATTGAATGCATTTCGAAGTGCAAGGGGATCAAAATAATGCACAAGGGACACGTAGCGTTGCCGTCGTCGCGCGCCCCCTATCGTCTTCCCGTGTCGTAGTAAGTCGGTGAAGATAAAATGAGAATTTATTCGCGGGTCGGGTGCGTTTATTGCGGCCACAAACCGCAAATTGAAAGTAATGTCTTCGTTGTTATTTTTTTGTTTCTTTCCTTCCTCCCGTGTGTTTCTTCTTGTATTTGCACTGAAGGAAATTGAGGAGAACGAAAAACGCCGAATGAAAGGCTGTTTCGTATTTGTTAGATTCCTAAGTGCTGGCAATTTACATGTGATCTGTTCTTTATATTAAAGGAGTAATACATTGGAAGAGATATTTTGTTATTAGTCTTATATTAATTATATCTTTATTACACCGTGTGACAAAAGTCTAGAATATTGCAAAATTTCGAGAATTTTAGACCAATTTATTTGTCAGAGTAAACAGAACACCCTCTATATTTTTACTGAGACTAAGAAACAAACTGAATAGCTTATAAGCCTTATGTATATTCACTGACAACGAAATCGCAACACTCAGAAAGAGATGTTTATATTTAATATTGTTTTGGTAAAACCTCGATGCCATAGTAAAGGTTGCCCTAAACGTAGCAGAAAGTTTGCCATACTTGTTTGTACATACAAATAATGTTCGTCACCTATACTGTGATACAAATAACATCCAATAAGTTTTTTAAAATATTTATGTGTCAACAGTATTTATCCCTACATTATTCCATCATGTTTGAAAGTTATGCTTGTACAATCAAGTTTTAGTACGAAAAATTAACTGCAACATGTATGAATTGATTTTATAAAAATACATTTGTTTGTACAAACATATTGCATCACTACATGCTACAACATCTTTATAATTCAGTTTGGGCAAATACGTTTGTGCATACCGTGAAAGACGTGCAGTTCAACAGAATGTTTGCGCAAACAAAGCATTCAAACCAAAATTCTAAAATCTACGACATTTGATTTGTTGTTTGTACAATACTTTTGTGCAAACAAGTAGCAGCGTCTAGTAAAAACATTTAGTTTAAAGGGTAGTGAGTTTCGTATACCATTAAAATAAGATGAGTGACTTAAGAAATTATTCTAACCGAATTTCTTGAATTGTACAGAGAGTTTCCTTGTTTGTCGAACATATAAGCTAAAGAATATAGTAATAAACATTTTTCAGGAATAATTATCCGTAAGGACTGTGGTGATATGGCACAACTGAATTTCAAATCCTGATATGATCTTCCTGTAGCCAGAAAACGTAATGTTACAGTTAACCTTTCCTCGGTACTAATTGCTTCTCTCATTGTATCCTATTTTTTAATTTGTGAGTCGATACATTTCAAAATTATGTTAAATTGTTTATTATCCATACGTAAAAATAATTTTTCAAATGTGACTTTTCAGAAACTCCTAATTCGTTTAGTAAATTCATATCTGAAAACTGCCCTCTCTTCGTGTACCAATTTTTTTCTTTTCCTGTACATATCTACAAACGATTTGTGTGCACGTCTAGGCAGCACACTTGTGTATGATATATCTTTCCAAAATCATCTCGAAGAGATATTTGGCAATTGCACTACACCTTCATACATAGTCTAAACTACAAATTTATATTTTGAACAAGTTTGCCTGGAATGTTTATATCAAATCCCTACACGTTCAAATAAGTGTGTGCAAACTTATAGATATTTGTATTAAATATCAGCAAAACGAACTGGGTAGGACACACACTTGTACAATTAAATTGTTTGTACAAACAAGTTTCAACAATTTGAAGGTACGTTTAGGGGCCGCTTAAGGACTAAATGATTAAAATGTGGTGAAGTTTTGTAAATGTTTTTTCATGTTAATTTTTTTAATCAATTAAATATTGCAGTCGTGGTTGCATTTTTTCAAATTTACCAAATACAAATTGTTTGATGGGATCCAAAACAATGTTTAGTAGTGTCAAAATGCCTAAATTGCGTGTACGCCGATTGTGACATAGCACACAATGTAAATTATTAAAGGGAAAATTAATGAGAAAGGTTGATGAAGATTCATCTCCATACGGATTTGTTGAAGAAGTTATGACAAGATAAAGAGCCTACGATGACGCTATGGATCAATCTAGGTTTAAAAGAAAGAGTTTCTGAAATTTAGAATAGTCAGAAGAGAATCGTTATTTCCGCGAAGTTTCCTTGGACTTCCATCATCTTGAACTGGTTGATCTCACAACGTTTCAATAGCTGTGTATCTGCTATCGTCATCAATTTTCTCCTTGTCTCGGGTAGAATGTATTCAGCATGATCTCTGAGAGTGTTGTAAGTTTTCCGTTCTATTTTGGATGTTGGATCAATAGGCAGTGGCTTGTATTTTCCTTTCGACAGTACTTCGTCGATTTTCTTGTTGTATTCCGTTCTGTCGATCAGGATGGTGGCATTTCCTTTGTCAGCTGGTAGAATGATGATAGATTTATCGTCCTTAAGTGTTTTTATGACTCTCCTTTCGGATTATAAGAATTGCACACAGCTATGGAATCAGAATTATTTTCAAAAGCCACGACACCTTGAGGAGCATGATAACAAGAACGAGGCCCGACGCACCAGCAATACCAAATACCGTGTGAATGTGGGAATATTTATATTGGAGAGACAAAGCGACCGCTGGACACCAGGATTAAGGAACACCGCACAGCTACTCAAAGGACAGAGGTAACGAAGTCTGGGTTAGCTAATCACGTATCGACCGAACACCATAATATCAACTGGGACCAGACTAGAGCAATTCACAAGGAGGAGCACTGGTACAAAAGAAAATTCATAGAGACGGCATATATAATTTCGAACGAAAATATAATTAGCCAGCCCAGCGTCCAAATTAAAAATATTTGGAGAGCTCTTCTTCGGCCTCTGCCGCTACGCATCACCGGCAACCAACCTCCAGATACGACGACGCTTATTGGACCAGATAATACCCAATGACCATGACCGGCAACGCATGACCGGTTAAGGGTATAATATAAATACGACCGATACTCTGAATTTCCTTTCATTCACCTGATGACGATAGCAGATACATAGCTATTGAAACGTTGTGAGATCAACCACTTCAAGACGATGGAAGTCCAAGGAAACTTCGAGGAACGAGTTACATTGTCTACCAACTTCAGACTAACATCAGAATCGTTATTCCCACACCAAATACTCCTAGCTCCAATAATAATTGGAAAGACTTAAGGTCAGTGGAGTTCTTGATTGCAACAATTTTGTTCGTGAAGTCAGGTTCTTCATAATACTCCTTTTCAATCTTTAACTTTCGGCGAGCGAACGAGGACCTTCCCAGAAAACACCTACTTCAATAATGATGGTTTGTAGGCCTTTGTTGACAATAAGGTCGGGAATTCTTAGGGTTCCAGAGTCTGCTCTCGCGTTTTTTACATCCCCCGCGGCAGTTTCGTTGTTTTAATTTGGGTTTGAAGATCAAAGCCTTAATTGGCTCATGGATCCCATGTTTTAACAAGATAATGCTCGGCCTAATGTTACACGATGTTAGTTTAAACTTTTGTGGCGAAACCCATGTGAATCTCTTGCTATGACCGCCCAGATCCCCCGATCTTTCGTCAATAGAACATGTTTGGGATATGATGGGTATAAGGCTCGAAAATTTACCCCAGCCCCGACGAACTTTGGAGGTTCTAAGACATGAAATACAGCTTGGAATAGTATTCCTTCAGAAGAAATAAACCACCTTATTGAATCAATGCCAAGACGTGTTGGGGAGTGTACAGATAACCGCGATGGAGAAACAGAAAAATTAAGCGCCATGGTATTTTTTATTCACATTTTAATCATTTCCTTACTGTAGCACCTGTTTTACCAAAACAAAATTTAATTTAAACATCTCCTTCTGGGTGTCGCGATTTCTTTGTCAGTGAGCATGAGCATTTATGTAGTTGTTTCCTGAAGGAAAGTTGAGGCATATTTTGTAAATATTTAAGCACTTTTTGGGAAATTTCTATATATTTCCAAAGGTTTCAGGGTCTAGGTCAGATTCCGTTGTCAATGGCAAGAAACCATGAAAAAATGCTAAACTTTTAAATTTAAAATTAAAATGTTTGACAATATTATTTAACTTATGTTTGCTTGCAAGCTATACAGTTTACAAAAATTAAAAATAACATTATTCACTAACAAGCAGGTATAAATTATGGTTGAATTACGAATCATTAACAATATTTATATACATACCAACTCGCGGCAGCAAGCTATACTCACCTAAAATAAAGAAAAGATAACAATTAAAATATCATATTTCACAGATTGTAATGATAACTAGAAGCGATCATAAAACCCAATCATAAACGATCATCAAATCCCAAAGTAGTGTTTTACAGCCAATTGGGAGCACACTCATACCAAACATATTTCACTTTTACTCGAACAGCAAAGCAATATAACCACGACTAGATTAGATTTCTTGCAATTTTGTTTTTGCGGCGAGTCGTTAACAATTATTTATTGCTATTGGCGATAAAACGTACGAAGGTCTGGAAGCAGCGAGGCAAAGATTGCAGTAAATATGGGAAATATATGATTAGTGAAAGTTAATTTTTGCTACCGAAAAAACATTTACTTGAACAGTTAATGGTAAATAAGGAAAATATAATTATTACATATGACACAAGACGAAAACGGAATATTATTGTGTATTTAGATTTTTATTCTTATTCATAGCAGGCGTTTAGTATCAGCCTTTAGTATCAGATAAAAGAACAAATTTTCATTTTGTACTCTTCTCATTGTAAATTGAAATTTGTTGTTTTGATAGCACACGCCACCTATTTAAAAATTATCAATGGAAGCATCATATAATGGATTAATATACACCAATTTTTAGAGCAAATTTTAACTCAATTTCGGATATAAAATTCAACAGCAATTTGCTTATACCACCACGTCAGTTTATAGATAATTATAGCTAAGATTATAACAGCAAACTCGTAGAAGTCAACGATTTAAATAATAAAAACCCACAAATATTGGATTTTTTTGTTTTTGCTTATATAATGAAAAGTAATGATAATGAATAATAGAGGAAAATTGTATAGAACAAGAAATCTTAATGAGTGTTTATACATCCTGATTGGATCATTTTTTACCGAGTGAACACAGAAAAAATCAAAAGTCGATTTTTTCAAAAATTTATAACTTTCTGGTAAGTAATACTGGAATATTAGTCATCGTCAAAAAGATAGTTTATGATATTAAGTTTATATGGGCTCACGATGGATACTATTGAATAAATAGTTTTAGAACAATTCCAATTTAAATAATGCTATAATGCTGAGAAGATGGTTTAAAATAATAGCAAATATAACATTTATTGTACGAATACGAAGGCTGCCTTTTATATTCTATTGTTTCTCAAAATATTCCCCATGAAGATCTATACTTTTTTGCATGCGTTTGAACCATTTGTCGAAGCACTTTTTCCAGTCTTTTTCCAGGTATATAGGTTTTGAGTGGTCAAAAATGCAGTTGTTTGAGCCGATGTGTGAGAGCTCGCATTGTCGTGGTGAAAAGTGATCCGTCTTCGGTGGTTGGTTTTCCTCATTTCTTGGAAGGCAACTGGCAAACATATGGTTGTGTACCACTTAAAATTGACTGTTCTGCGTTGTTCTAGTGGCACGGTTACAAGTCCAGTTTTTCCGAAAAAACAGACGCTCATTTTTCGTGCGCGAACAACTTTTGTTGGATTGCTCATCTTGAAACACCCATACAGTCAACTGCTGTTTACTTTCGGGCTCATACGCATAAATCCACGATTCATCACCTGTCACTATGTCATGAAAGTGTTTTGAAGCACCGCGATCGTATTTTTTGCGCTTTTCTTTCGACCAATCGACACGAGCCTTTTTTTGAACGACTGACAAATTCTGTAGGATCCAACGCGAACAAATTTTTTTGACATTCAAATGTTTATGCAATATTGAATGCATGCTGGTCCCACTAGTGTGTAAGGTTGACTCAATCTCACGATAGGTCACATGACGATCTTGCAATATCAGTTCGCGCACAGCATCAATGGTTTCCGGAACAACAACTGTTTTTGGACGACCTTCACGCAATTCGTCTTGGAGTGAACTACGACCTCGATTGAATTCACCATACCATCGATAAACAGTGCTCCTTGATGGAGTTTCATCGCCAAAAATTAAATTAAGTTCATCCATGCACTCTTGCTGACTTAATCTACGTCGAAAGTTGTAAAAAATAATCACACGAAAATGTTCACGATTTAATTCCATTTTTTGGCTGAGATGAATCCTTTAAGTTACTGTAAACAACCCATAGCGCTCGTATGTCAAAATGTTCAGAGTACGTATGACCTAAAAAATGTCAAACTTTACGATAGAGCTGTCAGTTGTCAGATTGCAACACTAGGGTTGTCCAATCCCGAAATATAAAAGGCAGCCCTCGTATGTCACAGCCATCCAGCGTTGCACTGACAATAGCTGTCAAGGCACATGGATGGATCTAGAAGATGGGTGCATAAGATGAAAATTATGATACATTATATTATTATATGTTTTATTTAGGTTGTGTATTTATAAGATTGCGTTAAAGATCGTAAAGGCGCCAATTGGCCGATGTTGGCTCTGACCCATCCGCCATCGTTTCCGTTGGGTCGTGGCTTATTGACAGTTTTGTTTTATGTGTGGCTAGCTCTGTTTCATTTTGTTATTTTATAACTATTTGTCATATACATTGTTTTTTAATGGGTTGTTCGCGAAAATGTTGTTGATGCTGGAACAGGGTCGACGTCATCTCTTTGTTCCTAGCACCTAATTGGTGCTCCTTTAAACTGACTGAAATTCTTCTCTTAGTTTATATGACATATACATTATCGCTCATTCCGCATGTTATATCTTACATCAATTGATTTTCTACCTTTCCAAACCCAACAAAAATCGATGGACTGCGAGAACCAGTTAAAACCAAGAATTTCGGTGAAGAAGTTGCTTATATTGTAACTGACCTATTGAAATTGAAAGCAATATAGGTCCTCAGGATTTAATAAGGAAGAGTGAATATTGAGTGGAAGAAACGCAATTGTCGAAAAAAATCGCATAAATGTTATCTGAAAATGCTAATATCAAATTTATGTTTTAGCTTAAAAATAAAGTTGAAAGAATTGCAGTTTACCAAGAAATCGCAACACCCATACTTTTATATTTAAATTAATATTGTTTTGTAAAACATAGATGCTATAGTAAAGAGTAAATGATTAAAATTTAGTAAATTTTGGTAAATGTTTTTTCATGTCAACTTTTTTTATCAATTAATATTGTTTGTTGGGATCGAGAAATGATGTTTAGTAATGTTAAATAGTAGGTGTACACTGACTGTATCACCAGCTAATTGAATTTGAAAGAGTTCAAATTATTCAGGCTCTAACTCGCGAAGTCACGTCATTTATATTAAGAAAGAAAAACAAAAAAAATAATCACTTGGTTTCTGAGTTCTTCCAAATAAAGAAAAATATCTGATTTGTGAATTTTGTGCATATAACTTTATCACGAGACTCTATGAAATATGGATTTACCTCGACAGATTATTTGGAAAAGATTAAATAATATTGATTATTATTAATTAATCAATTGCGAAATAATAACAAAAATTATCGGAAATGTAGTGAAGCTCTAATCATAATCTAATTACAAATTAGAATTAGTTATTACTTCACAGCAAAATGAATCTATTTTAGTCTAAAATGTTAGTTTAATAATAATATCATATTTTTATTTTTTGTAAGATCTCTCTTACAATAGTCCACAAATTAGCCTATTGTATTAGATATTTGCGACATTTTTGAATTAAAATTTTTTAAACATGCATGCCTGTAATTATTATTGAATTATAAAATCATAAACATATTTATAACAATATTCTCCCGTATTCTTAAGTAGTCTCAATGTGTCTAAGTTACATAAATCATCATTACTAATAATAATTGGTACCCCTTTTATTAACCATTAACTTCCAAAAAGGAGGAGGTTATCAATCCGTCACCTATTTTTTTTGTATGTATGTTACCTGATTTCTTCTTCAGTTGTCAACTATTTTGAATGAATATGGTCTTGATTAATACAGTATATATCCGGATAGGTGAAAGTTCAAATTTTGGAAAAGAATTCTATTGGTAAAGCGATAAAATTTGTGAATGAACACATGCGTGCATGAAAATCGACCAATATCCCTAACATTATTGGGCGATTTTTCAAAAACCCTTTATGGATGTATATAGTTTTTTAAAATGTAATCTATTAAGGAAGATCCCTAGTTGGTCTCAGTTTAGCAGAAAATACGATTTTTTTTCATCGAAGTAACGTAACGGAGATCCTCACAAATATTGTTACGAGAATTCATCCGACACTTGCAGGTTTGCAGATAAAATTCGTCTCTCTGCCAAAATTTTCATGATAAAGTTTCATCGATGGTTCGTGGACGTACCAGACAATTCCGATAAATATATAAAATGAAAGCTGGCGATAGGAGGATTCAGTTTTCATCGGTCGTATTGTCAGTTAAGATAAAATGTAAAGTAGTTTCTGTGAATATAAATTGTGTAAAAGTAGTGGAAATAAATTAGAGTAAGTTGGACTGTGTTCAAGAACTGAACTGACCCGAGTGTGAAAATAAAAACATTACAATATTTTAATTTTAAATATTGCGGGAATTGTAGGCACTGGAAGTTTTGATTACGAATTTAAAAAATTTCTATGTACATCTCAAGCACATAGTGTGGAGAGGAATTAATGTTATACAGGGTGATAATACAAAATGTTAAAAATCAAAAAAAATATCGAGTAGCCCACAAGGAGTTATAGACGATGGTCTCCGTCCTATAATTTACAGAAGGCAGCTAACAAATTTATAGTTGTCCGTAGCCAGTCGAATGTACAGAATGTTTGGTACATAAGGTGGAGTGGAATTATCTATAGTTATACAGGGTTGTCAAAAAAAGTTGAAAAGAGGTTACATAGCATTGTCCATAAGGCATAAATATATTTTGAACTCATTAAGTCAACGCGTACTAGTACATTTTGTTCGTAAACTTTTACCTGTCAATTTAAATGAAAATGTATCATAATGCAATGTTGGGGCTTTCGGTGTTATCTGGTCCTGTCTTTTAAGGTTATACATACAAAATTAAAAATAAAGAATAAAATGTACCCGAGTTCAAAAAACTAAAAAGTTGAAAATCATTAAAAAATATATAACCGACTTCCACCAATAACTAAAAAGCTGAAAATAGTTATAGCAAAATACAACTGTAGTAAATAAATAACACATTCAATGTTGTTAGGTACCTACCCAGAAAGTAAAAAATGTAAACATTAACAGGTGCTCAATCTGTACCAATTAATTACCTACCAATCTAGTATATTTTTGAAGTCGGTGCCAAACGACAATCAAATTTGATAAAGTAGTAAATAAGTACGCTTGGCACCGACTTTAAAAATACACTAGATTGTTAGGTACTTAATTTGTACAGAATGAGAACATTTTAATGTTTACATTTTTTACTTTCTGGGTAGGTACCTAACAACATTGAATGTGTTATTTATTTGTTAGAGTTGTATTTTGTTATAATTATTTTCAGCTTTTTAGTTATATGTGGAAGTCGGTAATATATATTTTTTAAAAATGTTTTATCATTGTTAAACTTTCATATCTAAAACGCACATTTTACAATTAGGTATTTGGTCCTTTCATATTCATTGGGTACTTTTTTAAATGCCTGTCAATTGTGATTATTTATTCTATATGAAAACCAATCAAATATATTTTTGTATCTTAATCAAGTAGTACACATATAACTGATTAATTTGGAAATCTAGTTAAATTTTTAGTCATAACTTTCATTAGTAATTGTTTACTGGGACTCAAAACCTCTTTACTAAAAAAATGTTTCGATTCTTAAATTTAACCTTTTATTAATAAACCAGTTTTTTATTTTGTGATGTTCATTTTGAATAATGCGTTCTCTCGTTTTCATGAGTGGTTTCACTGCCAGTGATGAGAATATTAAAAATGACTTGACGATGACAAGCGTGTTTATAAATTCGGTTTCAATTTGAAAGCAATAACGAAGTAACTGTATATGAATCCCGCCCAACTTTCTGTTGCAAAAATTGAAAAATAAACAGAGACTGATTGTGAGTGTGTTTATTATTACAACATCTTGGGTCGTTACGGCGATTGATTGAAAATAAGTGAATAAAAATTTCGTTGTATACTTTACATGATATTTTTTATTTATTGGGTGAAGCAAAAAATTGGCCATTGTTGTCAATAAATTAGTGTGAAATACTAAATCTTAAAAATATTCTTTGCTAATAATTGAAACAAGAAAATGTAGCGATACGGGAAGAAGGTTAAATAACAATCCCAAAAAGATAGAGCTATAAGAGCTAAGACATGATTTAAATATTGCAGTCTATTTGGACGTAAATTTTTTTAATCTTTAGTTGTCGTGTAGCAATTAATCAATAATGTTGTATCATGAAGGTCATCTGAAATATATAACACTAAAATAGATAAACCCTGAATGCAATACATCCAAAAATGCAAACGAACGGACCTTAAGGGATTAATCAATAACATTATATTAACTTTCTGCACTCAACTGACGATTTTAAAAATACGAACTGATTTACAATTAGAACTAATCATTATATAGCGAACTGAAAGACACTAAATGCTACTCTTTGCGACATATGACATTCTTCCTTCTCCAATCTCTTAACAAGAGAGGGACATATCTGTTCTGATTTAATTCTGGAGCGCTCAACCTAATCATTGACTAATTCTCTTGAACCAAAACCCATGTCGCTCTCTTCGCAAAATCTGCTTAGAGTCCTGAGGGCTGTCTCTGAATGTGGAGTACTGTGCCATCCTAAATCTACAGTACGTCTTGCAATGGTCTAAGTTCACATCTCTTTACCTTGTTTCCTTCTCTCTATTAGCGTTTCTGTTTTGGACAAGAACTAACATCATTAATATGGTTTGTTACCTCTGGGTCTCCATATTGTAGTGATAATGGCTCTCATTCCTTTTCTGGAAAAGGAAAAATTCAGCACTGCTTCAATATATAAAGCATACAGGAGTGTGTGTTTCATTCCATTTTTTTATACCACTGAACTTTTCTGAACTTCAGGATCTTCTAATGCCCTGAGTAACAAATCTTTAATTTAATTCCTTTCTGGTGTATATGGATCTGACAACATGGCTTAAAAATTAATTGCCTTGTCTTTAAGACTGACACTAATTTATTAAAAAATCATTTTTATTCAGCCTCTTTCATGCACAAGAAAGAACTGTCATCAAATATAGTTTTACCACACAACCTTTTTGTAATCACTATACCTTGTCGATTTTCTCTTTCGACACTATGAAATTTGTTTACACTATTATGTTTTAATAGCTCAATGTCAGTATTTTATGCATCAATGTCGGCTTTAAGTTCAGTTATTTTACTGTAAGTTATTTCGTTACCACTCTTCATTACTTCCTCAATGTTGTCTTTGTATGTCAAATAATCACTGTGGATCATTAATTAAATTATTATGGTCTTTATTTTGGTTTTTTCCTATTGTTTTTATCAAATGTTTGCATTAAAATTTATATTTTTTAACCATTGTCATAACGAGATTTTATAACTCTGTTACCATTTTTTTTCCACATCGCTTACACGTTTTATATGTGTAACGAATTCTGAACCCGAAGCCACAGTCATAATTGGAGTAATACGCAGTATGCACCCCTTTGTTTGTTTCTAATCCCAAAAAAAACTGTCAGAAATCGACATTTTTCAAAAGTGGACAAACGACTAGATTGGGCTTTATGAGGTTGTTGATTACGAATCGGAAGTTAGATTTGCGAAATTCGAGATGGTGGATTCAAAATGGCGGCCAGGTTCTAATATAGCTGACAACATTTGCAAAAAGTTGTAGATTAAAGGCAAACAATGTATTTGGATTGATTTTTGAGGATGCTGGTCCCGAATTTGATGCTAGCTTTGCTAAATCCAAGATGTCTAAATACAAACACCTATTACGAGAACACTTTTCAAGCTTTACATAGCATACCCCTCAACACTTACTCTTCAAAGACACATCTTAATTCATAAACCCTTTCAAAAAACAAAAGTAGAACAAGAACACCTTTTACAATCATCCGAGCTCAAACTTACGCAATAATTTATACTTTTAAGTTCTGAAAACCTTGTTTTTGTTTCAATTTTGTCTTTTGCAAGATAAAGAGGTTTTGACTTTAAAAATTGTTCTAAAACTAGGTGTGATAGTTTGAAAGTTATTTTAATAGAAGGGATTTGAATTTTCAGATGAACCCTCTTAAATTTAGCAAAACTAAAGTCAAATTCGGGACCAGCATACATATATTGTCTTTTATTTAATGTTCTTTTACAAATTTTATAGGACAAGTTTGAACCTCGACGCCATATTGGATTCATCATCTTGAATTTTGCAAACTTGAGATTCGGAATCAGCAACCCCAAATAGCTTCATCGTTTTCGTAAAATTTGGTCCACTTTCGATATTTGAGCGATTTTTTTATGGTAAAATAAAACAAAGAGGTACGTACTACTTCAAATCTGGCTCGGGTTTGGAATTCAGCAGGTTATTCATTAAACATTTGAGACCTGTGGGGGATGGGAATAAAGTTATAGACCAATCAATAGAGATTTTTTCGTGCAAAAAATACTATCAGGATACTGTCTGTGCCATCACATTAAGTACGATTTTTAGTAATATTTTGCAACCTTTTCCACTCGCAACTATGTTTTTTACTTTATTATAAACAATTGACAGAGGAAAATTGCGTTTTTTTTCGTTGCATGTTTTTAAAATGAAAAATAATAAACTAATCTCAATGGTGTCAACAGGTGAATTATAAAGCATGAAAATACCAATGAAATGAGCCCAGGTTCGATCCGATGGGATGTTTAGTAACGCGGAAAATCAAAAAATACTGGAAAATTTAGCGGTTTTCTTTATATTATCATAACTTCGTCACTATCGAAGTTGTAGAACTGGGCTTGTGGGAACCGATAGTAATTGATATCTACCTTATGCGTGACTAAACCAGGCGCTATCGGTTTATTAGTTTTTGAATAATTGTGAAGTTTTCAGTCCACTATTCTTGCAGTGCGTCTCCATGCGACATGGATCGTCAAATATCAATTCAGAATAGAGATATTGGAAGTAGAGGTATCATTCTACAACGCCTCTATTTTCATTTTTCGTTAAATGTCTGTAAAATATACGAAAAATTTTAGCAAACATCACCAATATTTGGTGAGCGTATGAATGTGTTCGCGTAGTAGGTAGGAACACGGTTGTTGACAATAATTATCGATAGTAACTGTCACTCTGACAGATGGTGAAAGAATCTAATCGCTAAAAAAGAGCGATTTGTTCGATTTTTTAAATCAAATGAGAACTGTTTGTTTATTAATATATTTATATAATATTTTATAGAGAACTCCAGAATTAAGGCAATAGGTTTATATTAAAGTGAAACAAACGCTGAACTAAATAAGTCAAAATAAGTCTTGAATATATCTAAATTAGTTTCTGACAAAAGCAATAAAAATATTTATAAATTACAGGCAGCCTACCTATATTTTATATTAGTAAACGCTTCCCCTCAACAACCGTGCTTCCCCACTCCTTGTCATGTTTGCTAATATTTTTCAGATATTTCACAGATATTTAGTGAAAAATGAGAATAGAGGCTTTGTAGAATGTCACCTCTACTTTCATCAACTTTTTTCAAAAATGAAATTTGATTATCTATGACGCATGGAGGCACAAAGCAGAAATAGGGAACAAAAAGTTTTATTTCACAATTGTTCAAAAACTAATAAACCGGTAGCGCCTAGTTTTGGCATATATAAAGTAGATATAAATTACTATCAGTTCTTACAAGCCCAGTTCTACAGCTTCTAAAGTGACGAAGATACGAATTGTTTAAAAGATGCTACATTTTTCTGTATTTTTTGTTTTTTATTGTAACTAATGATCCAATCGGATCGAGCCTGGGCTCATTTCATTGGTATTTTCATGCTTTACAATTGACCTGATTGAGATTAGTTTATTAGTTTTGATTTTATAAACATGCTAAGAACAAAAAAGTAATTTTCTTGCTTCAATTACTTATAACAAAGTAAAAAACCGTAGTTGCGAGTGGAAAACATGGCAAAATATCGCTACGAATCGTTGTTAATGTGATGGCACAGTCGGTATCCTGATAGTATTTTTTACAGATTATCAGTTAATTTTTGCTCCATTGATTGGTCTATTATTTTTCTTTCCATGTTGGTATAGGATTTTTTCTTTTTTTTTGACCTGTTTTTGTGGATAGGAAAAATTGGGATGTGAAGGATGAAAAGTATATTCAACTTTTTTTGTGTGACAGTGTTATGAAAGCATAGGATCGATTGCATAATTGGTTGAACCCTTTTCTTTAACATTTAAATGATTTTTACCATAATAAATTGATTATTTTAGAACGAATAAACTAACATTGAGGGCGAAATTACGCCTATTTTAAGAAGTGACTCATCAATCTTGGTTTAGCAAGATTTATTACACAATTCTGGTTTGATAAACGCGAACTGATCAGAACACAACACACTTCCTTATTCTTCGTCGGCTGGTAAAGGTAATTAGATATGTATGAGAAAACTAATCAAAGTCTAAGCGGGAGGTATATAGAAGGCAGTTACTGAAATTTAACGCTGTATACAAGAAGAATTCAATCATCGTACAGCTCAGCTGCTCTGTATTTAACTTTGATTTAATGCCGGAGCGTGTTTCATAATTACAGAGTCTCTCTATGATTTGAAAATTATTGAAAAACGAACGACATATAAATCGTTAGAAGTGATACGGAGAAGCGAAAGCTTTATTAAGGCGGGCGAGATGGAAGCAATGAAAGAAAGTTATAATGAACTAGGCTGCTTGTTAATGAGCTTCGCTTCATGGCGTCTGATGGTAATGAGGTCATAAAATTTGATTTTGTTTATGAGTTGAGTTTTGCCGTGGCATTTTCAATAAGGCAACACCGAATTAAGCTGTTCAGCTTTGTGTCGTAACGTTTTAGAATTCGGGTAAGACAAAAGCTTCGCTGTCCAAATGTTTGGTGGTATTGATTTAGAGATTACAAAACAAACACTTTATAGTTGTAGTTTTATCAGGACGTTTTAACGTTAAATTGGAGATGGTTTTTAATTTACTTAATCGTTTTGTAATTGAGAATATTTTTTGAAATGATCCTAATATGATTCCAAATTCCTTATTTAATTCTTCATTTTGTTACAGATATGTGACTTATGAGCCACAATGTCCAGGGACTTATAAAGAATGGAGCAAGCAATGACATGCTGCTGTGTTTTTCAGTTGAACCAACCTTAAAAAATATAAAAATTTCATAACATTCGATACACTAAGATTACCTACTTAAAAACAAAAAACACTTGATAAAATTTTCACTATATTATATATTTTAAATTTGCCATATGTTTCGCAAAGTTTAGCTTCATCAGAAATTGGAAATATAATTAATGGGAAATTTATATGTCTAACAAAGAAACTACAGAGAGTGTAATGAAGTAATTAAAGGTGTCGTCTTAATTTTAGGGAATTTCCTCCGAGGAAGGGGGCAGGGTGTAAGTAAATTATACATTTACATAATTTATCAAATGAAACATTGTTGACAACACATGTGGATAATATAATATATTATTATTTCGAAAGGGATGTTGAGATTAAGTAAGGCAGATGAATTGGTATCAGTTTGATCATTTAAGAGATTCTGAGAATTTTTGTCTGTATTGAGTTCCAGGGATTCAAGAAAATATAATGTTTACTTTTGTCCTGTAAATGTAAAATATCGAATGTATTTTGAGGTATATTTTTTTAATAAGTGATAAGCAAATGTAGATTAATTGTGTTGATGATTTTCAAAGATTTAGTGTGTTCTTATCTTTGTTATTTTCTATATGTGTAGATAAATTGTTGTTTGAAGTGAATGTTGTATATATGTTCCTATTTTGTAAAAATTGCGAGATTTTTTGTGAGAGGGTTCCACTGAATGTGAGAGTATGGTATAATATAGGTATGGGATTGGGGTCAGTGGGATATACTTCTTGTATAGCAATTTTCTTTAATTTTCTATTTAATAAGTTGTCAATAAGTTGAGTGGTGTAACCATTGTTGATAGCCAATGAGTTTGATTCTTTCAAGTTCATTATCAAAGTCGATTTTGTCACGTGGTATTGTCACGAGTATGTATAACATACAGTGATATGCAGCAAGTTTATGTTGTATGGGGTGGTGTGAACCTTTGCGTATAATAAGGTCAGGGTATGATCGTTTATGATAAATGGAGAAAGTGTGTTTGTTGTCTTGTCTTTTAATTGTTAGGTCTAGAGAGTTTAGAGTCTTATCTATTTCTGTTTCGAGTGTGGAATTTTATTTTGTCAACAATCAAGTTTAATGAATTAGTAGATAAGTACGCAATGAAGATTGGTAGGTAATTAATTTGTACAGAATGAGCACCTTTTAATGTTTACATTTTTTACTTCCTGGGTAGGTACCTAACAACGCTGGTGCTCTGTTTATTGCCCTCTTTTTCTAGTCTTGTCAAGATATTTGTGCTTTGCAAGCTACCTCCAGCTCTAAGTTATAAGTACCTAACAGATTTTTCGTTATGTTCATAGTTGTCCCTAAAAAAATCTAATTCAGCCCACCTTTTACTAAAGTTATCCAGACAATTAACTGACAAATATAAAAAAATATGTGAGAAATAACCACACATGTTTCTAGCTGTAGATAACACTAAAAAAACATTATTTAACTGTACTAACAGTTAAATACGGACCGTGACTTCTAGTTTAATAAGAAACGCATATGTTCCGGAATGATAATGAAGAGTTTAAATTAAAAAATTAAAGCACAATAGAAAAAAGAATTAATGCACCCACATAATTCCATTCCTTTATATTAATTTAAATTTGCTCAACATATAAACTACTACATTATTGACATTTTCATTTATTTCTTAGTCAGTCGTTGGTAGATCTTCATTCCATTTTCACAATATAATTTAAAACTTCGATAAAATATGTCTTGTTAAGGACTCACTTCGTTTATACAGGGTGTTTCAAAAGAAAGTCGAAAAACTTTCATTCGCTGATTTCAAGTTTGAGAAAATTTGGAAAAACTTGATCATGTATAGTAAGATGCATTTGTTCATATAAACTGTATACATAAGTAAAAAAATGGAAATTGTCTTATGAACAATATTTAGTGAAAAGTTAGATTTCATAAAAATATCTGCAATATCGAAAATTGGTGAAAAACAACGTTAACTAAAATTGAAAATTACATTGAATTATGTTATATTACTAAAACTGTTGATACCAAGTTAAAACAAAAAGTTAGCCGACAATAACTAGTATATTTTTGTAAAATTGTACTTTGCACCGCAAAATATTTAAATTTTGATGAAAAATATTGTTTTATATTCTATGAAGTGGTATTTTTAAAATTTATTGTAGTATTACAATTAATAACTGAAATACAAAGATATTTCAATATGTTTAATATCAAATTGTATGTACGAAATATCTTAATTTTCTGCAACCAATTGTTTATATAGTACTACACCTGGAGCTGTACAATATTTCACTTCTTGAGAAATCAAAAGAACTCTTAATTTTTCGCGTCATTGTATTAATATCCACTCCAGTGGTTATTCACTACGTCGGGATCATAATAAGAGTGCTACTAAAATGATCAAGCATGACGTGTTGGATTTTTACGCCATATTCGTGGACTGTAATGAGTTGAGGTGTGATTGATATTCTGCAAGAATGTTTTATCTCTCGTTTCGCAGCTGAAAGTGATAGATATGTTTGTGTTGGTTTGTAAGGGAAATGATGAATCGACATTGGAAACTATCGAAAATGAATTAAGTTGTGTTAATATTCGTTTCGGATTAGTTTTATGTTATTACATGATTCAATGCAGACATGACTCACACTTTCTTTTTATTTTATAAGGATTAGTTTTATTTGAAATGCACCAGAATTGATGTATTATGATATTCAGTTATAGTCTAATATGATAATGTGACTGATCATAATATCAAACTTTATTGACTGTTTTTGGCCGATAATATGATGCACGTAATCGGGGTGATAAATAATATAGCGAGTTAAGCAATTTTTCTGTAATTCTAGAACAACTGAATATAAAAATAAATACTAGGGCAAATTAGCGTTTTCGCCCTAAAATTCTTCCAAATCATGGGTTTTCTCAAGGCCTTTAAACTAAGCATTTGTTTCACTGCTGAGCTCTTCATTCGAACAAAACTCCTTACATTATTTCTTCAGGTTTAGTAAAGGTAAATAGTCGCAAGGAGCCATATCTGGATTAAATGCTGGAAAAAGTTCGTAGCCCAACTTCAGAGGTTTTTGCTATGTAAACAATATGCATGTGCATCCATACCTTGTCTTGATAGCACTTGTTCTGTGCCAAATGCGTTTCAAACATTCATGTAAAATGTGCTTTACTCGCTCAGTTGACATACCTTAGCTACCAAACGCACTGTCAGTCTACGACCGTTGAGTAGATAGCTTCATGAATTTTATCCACAATTTATTTTATTTTTATTTTATTCTTATATACGGGTAACCCCATAAATACAAAACACAAAATTTAAAGAAAATAACATTAAAACTAAGACTAAATCTACAAAACACAAAACACACAAAAAACATATAAATCTAAGTTTATACAAAATACAAAATAAAATATAGTTACATAAAATTAAAATTATATTTAAGATACATGTTGTCGCGAACAAAACAAAAACAAAACAAACGGCAGCATTAAATATTATAGTACAACGAGCGCTTGATTACCCTGATGGAGTTGTAAAACAGATCGATATGTGAGGAGTTCTGATTGTCTGTACGCAATAACCTAGTCATTGCTGAACAAAATCCATAGTTAGTTCTATGAAATGACACACTGAAGAGTTCTGAAGAACGAGTTCTCATTGTCGTATTCAAGGATATTCTGTCTAGTAAGCAAGGGCAGTCAAGTTCACCTGACAACAACTTGTATAGGAAACAAATGTCAGTTATGTTACGCCGATTTTGCAAAGATTGCAAATGCATTTTAAATGCTACTATACGAAGAAATTTATTTTGAACTTTCTCAATATTATCTATATGTGTGTTATAGTGGAGGTTCCATATGACAGAACAGTACTCTAGAATAGATCGTACTACTGAACAATATAATAAACGAATCGTATTATGAGAAAATGTTTTAGATGAACGATTGATAAAACCCAAAACCTTGTAACTCTTAGAAACAACTAGATCAATGTGTCTAAGAAGAGTCAGAGAACTATCGAAAACGACACCAAGGTCACGAATTTCACTTACTCTCTGTATCGTTTGTGAATTAATAGCGTATGAAATGATTATAGGTTGTGAAATTTTTGCAAAAGTAATAATAAAACATTTATTGATATTCAGGTCAAGATCATGACTAATACATCAGGCAAATAAAGAATTTAAATCAGATTGGAGTAACGTAGCATCATTGCAAGTTGCAATTTCTTTAAACAGTTTGAAATCGTCAGCATACATTAAGATATTACAATGATTAATAATTTTGCCAATGTCATTAATAAATAAATTAAAAAGAAATGGTCCCGCGTGAGAGCCCTGTGGAACTCCTGAAGACACACTTATAATCCTGGAAATAATACCCCCCACTTTAACATAATGGTATCGGTCTGAGAGATAACTATTTGTCCACTCTAAAAGTGGCCCATAAAAAAATTTACCCGTGGCAAACGTGCTGATTTGATCACAACAGAACTCAGAAAATCACTTCTTAATCACTGAAACTGCATTGGTGCTGAGTTACCATTGCATTTATCAAGCTTTTCCTTGATTTCGGTGATGGCTTTATTAATCATATATATGTTTAATCAGCTCACGAAATTCCCTTTTTTTCTTAAAATTCAAGACGTTCTCTGCTTTCAATTGCTGCCAATATTTGACAGTCTATTCATAGATGGCAACTACCAGGAGCAGTGTTGGATTTAGAGTACTGCGCGGAAAATTTAAAAAGTTACGAACCTATCAACTCTCTTAGTATTTGGTTTGGCATTTCGATTATATCTTTGGCTTGAACTGCTCATCTCTTATAAAATTTCAAAATTTCAATTTCACTGTTTGAAACTACACGTGTATGAAGCTATCTTCTTTCTTGTGAAATAGGTTTACAAAATTTAGTTTCGATTTTTTAATATGTTATTTTGTTGATTTTATCTCACACGGTGTTTTACTATTCAATATGTACAGTAAATATGTTGATATTTTATATTTTGTCAAATATATTGATAGTTTATATGTTTTTAGACATTTATAACATTACAAGTGTTTTTGGCATTTAGTGTAATGATTAGTGTGTATTTTTTGAGATTTTGTTAATTTGTGAGAAGCTATGTGAATTTGACGTTTTTGCCATTTTCGATTTTTTATTTGATATAATAATTTGTTCTATTTTTTAATGTATTTTGATAATTATCATTTATCGATGCTGTAGATTTAACTAGTTATCAAACCCCGATATTTAATACTTAACTTGAACAGTCAGATATGTAGAGATTGTGGATGTTAATAAGTACTTTTGACATTTTTGTGAGTTACTCATAATGGAAATGCTGTGGAACCTTTGGTGTGTCACAAATGTAAAAACACAGTTTTGCACCCTAACACCAAACCTTTAATTCAAACACTCAACGCCGTTGAAACGTCGTTGTTTAAAATAAAGGTTTGGTGTTAGGATGCAAAACTGTGTTTTTTACAGTTACTCATATTTTTGGCATTTTTAATATTTTTATTATGAAATTTACGTGTTTGGAAATGTTTGTCATTATTAATATATTTTTTTTTATATTTTTATACTTATACATTTTATGATATTTTATGTTTTTTCCATTCAAAAACAATTTTGCCACTTTTTCACATTTGCAACATAATTCACATATTACGAAAATTTGTACATCAACATGTCTGATGATGTTTTTTGGTACTTTTGACATTTTAGGTAATTTGGCATTGTAATATGAATAATGTAATTTATTCATATTTTTGCATTTTTTTAAATTTTTACCATTGTGATGTTATTTTAATATTTTTGAAATTCACATGTTTTAAAATGTTTATCATCATTGAAATTTTTGTATTTTGATATTTTAATATGAGTATTTTTATGAGATATTATATTTTGAAATTTTGGTTATTTTTTCCATGTAGGATAATTTTGTCACTTTTCATATCACCAACATTATAACATATTACGAAAATTTATACAAAGACATGTTGAATACACTGTCTCTAAAATGTCGATAAGCAGTTGTGATTTTTTAGTTGCAAATAAAATCAGGCAATTAATGCTCCTCAAAACTTGTCATCTCGTTTAGTGAATTTTTACAAAATTACTCACGTCTCTATTTCTTTAAAGTAAGAAATTAATTTATCAATTCTTATTTCTTTATTACATTCGATAACCGAAAAATAGTGAATTTTTATGAATACAATTCTCAACTTTCGGATTTGGGCACAATTATTATTATTATTAGGCTCACCCAAACTAACAGTTTAAATATATATCTTTATGCCCGAATCTTACCTATATAGTATTTTTTACTTTGGCTACCATAAAACAATAACATTTTCTAACAAGAGTTTCACCAAAAATTAACACAGTTCTATTCACACTGAAGAGGAACTTGAAGACCTAAAGAACTGGAGTACATAATTTCCTGAGATAAATCGAAGAAAAAGGTCTTACATGTATCTGCGACGGACTGTAAGAACTTATTTAAGAGAACTGAAGATATGTAAATAAATGATTTTTGACCAACTGAAATAAAGTATAGGAATAACTGTAGGAGACAAGAATTCAAGAACTGGTTCGAAGGACTAGAATTCTGTCTTAAGGTCTCCCCCACTATGCTAAAAGTTATATAGTAAATTTAGCACCTCTTTCACTTCTGTACAGAATATATCGATATATTTATCCATAATCAAATGAAAATCCCATTGCCACTGTATATTTCAACAATTCCAAATGCCTTCGGGGTCAAACCTAAAAATGCCACAACTACCATTTAGAAAACAAAAAAAAGTTAGTCTTCAATATTTCCTATATTTCTTATTTTTAAGACAAATTCAATATGTCTGAGCTTTTCAACGTAATATACATCTTGTTTATTTTTTTATTTCCCTTTTCATCTCGATCCTCTTTTATAGTCGTTTTAAATAAACCACAATCTGGGCGCAATTAATTTTTTTCGCCTACAAACAAAATTTTCACGTCGTCCAATTATACCCCATGTTGACCAATTTATAGCTTCCAATTTAAATTTAATTTAACAAAACATTGCAACGAGATCGCTGTATAATTCTATTAATAATAATTGCGACAAAACCTCCAGGCTCCACGATAGCTTCGAATTTATAATAAACATATTAAAATGAATTATTTACAATGGCTAATACGAGTTGTGCCATTTTCATTAATAAATCCCGCTCGGCATAATACTGAATAAACATAATGACAAGCTCTTTAAAACGGCTTCAATTCCGAGCCCTGAGGCACTCCTACAATTAATGTCATACTCATTCGTTAAATATTAAAATCAGCCCACGTTCAACGTTTACTACCTTTTAAAGTGTCTCGCTTACAGACACCAGATAAATCTGTCAATATCGATAATTGTGGGATAAATCAAACACTGCATTGGTCAAGCGATTCTTTGAAATAGTCGAAATTAAAATAATTTAATAAACGAATAACGACGCTGCGGTTCCGCGATTGAAATATCGATAGTAAAAGTTAATCGGATCATTTTTCTCGTGAAGATTTTCACTCCGAGGTACGTCTTAATAGAGTCAATTGTAATGATTTGTGGTGATTGGGTGGGTACGATGCGGGCTTGTCTATTAGTTTCTTCGATTCGGGATTAAATACCGACTGATAATAAATTCCCTAATGATGCCGATAACTCAGACGTGTACACTTTCGTGTTCACTAATGACGCCATTACTGTTCTACAACTATGTTTCTCTCCGTAACCGATCGAGGAATTGGCTTTGGAAGTGTCAGATTGAAACCCTTAATGGTAACGGTTTTTACTGAAAAGAATGTCGGATGTCTGGTTTTTAACGGAAAAAAGTAAAAGAGACATGGTAACCTTTAACGTTGATAATTGCTATGGAGGCTGATAAAACGTTTCTAAAAGCTTCTAAATATAAAATAGTCTTAATTCATGATGATGTTCCAATTGCATTAAAGGCGCTGTATAGTCGGAGAGCTCAGGAAACAATAAATTTAAATATAATAACTTCTTGAAACAATAAGATTTGTAACGTTGATGTAATACCTGGTTCTTTAATAGACGACACACACCGAGGCTGACCGATGGAAATGACTCCAATGTCTCTAAAAAAATGATTATCAATAGGTTGTTACTACTGACTATTTCCCATTTCCCTCAAAGCTTCCATCCGTACGACTACCAGGTTATCTATGATCACGCGATTGTATGCTGATCCCTCTCACCTTTAATCTTGTCTGTTATTAACCTATACATCCAACCTTTCCTGAATAATATTGCAAATTATTTTGCTTGATATCATTTGTTTAATGATGATGTATGTCACTTTGTAATCTTCGCTCCACATCTTATTTAGGTCACTGGAAAAGCAAGAGGTCTGTGGTATACTCAGTATTTCATACTTCACATGCAGTCGTCTCCAGTTTGCCTATTCTGTTCGGGTATTGTTTGAAACTCTCATGCCCAGAGAGAAATTGCGTTGTATAGCTTTCAACGCAGCCATGCCTTATGTTGATCCATATCCTTATACTTGGAATAAGCGTCTTTGTCCATTTAACTCTATGCTGTAAGTGATCTCATTCTTGATGCCATTCATTTATAGCTTCTAGATGAAGCTAACTGTTATTAGCAGGTTTGTCGTTATTTCTACTGTGCTATATTATAAGTAGGTGTAACGGTGCTAATCCCCCTATTTATTTATTTATTAACAATTTAGGACAGCAAACAGGCCCTAGGCCCCATACAGCATCCACAGCTTACTCTAGTACAATTACAGTGGTTGCATATTATAAAAAATATCAAGTTTATACAATACTTATAATAAAGAAAAATAATACAAACTTGATAATTAGAATTTGTTAATTTGAGCGAATTTCTTTAATTTGTTTTTTAAAATACATGAAAGTGATGTTAAATATATCAATATTTTTACAAAAGGTATTGTGTAACATACAAATTCTGATAAGGAGCGAATTAAAACCTACATTGGTTCTAGAAAATTCGACAAAGAACAAATTGTTATTTCTTGTATTTTTTTGAGGTATATAAAAAGACAATGATGATAACAGTACTGGAGAGTCAATAATATTAAGAACTACTTTGTAGAGAACTAGTAGGCCAGACTGTATTCTTCTATTCACTAAAGATATAATATTATATCTATTTCTGACAGCGTCTGTATCCTCGATGTTATAAATGCCCTCAGTTTTAAGACTGGGAAATCGAAGAAATCTGTTCTGTCTGCTGCTGTCTACTATTACGCCTAAATCTTTTATTTCAGTTACCTTTTGAATATTTCTTCCATTAATATTATAGTGAGAAGTTATTGGATTTATTTTTTGTGATAGTTATTGAACTACATTTTTTGATATTTAAAAAAAAGTTTATTTTCTGTGCAATATTTATGTAAACTGACTAAGTCTTCTTGAATAAGATAGGAATCAGCCACAGAATGAACCTGGGAGAATAATTTTAGGTCATCAGCGTAACGTAGCATTTTGCAAAATTTTATTGATTTACCTGTGTCATTTATGTAGAGAGTAAAAAGCAACGGTCCAAGGTGCGAACCTTGGGGCACACCAGAAGAAACAAAATACGGTTCTGAACTAAAACCATTAACGTTTACCAGTTGAGATCTATTATAAACATATGAAGCAAACCATCTTAACAGGTCGCCATAAATACCTACGTTAGCGAGCTTTTTTAATAATATATTATGATTCACTTTATCAAAGGCTTTGCTAAAGTCAGTATAAACAGCGTCGACCTGTGCACGAGTGTCTATTGCTCTACTGATATAATTAGTGTAGCAAGAAGGTTGGTTTCCATAGACTATCCAGAGTAAAATCCATGCTGATCAGAACGTATCTTATACTTTATAGTGTCGAATAAAGAATCAAATATAATTCCCTCAAACACTTTGCTGAAAATGCAGAGCTTACTGATGCCCCGATAATTTGTAACTGAGTTTTTATCCCCAGAGTTTTTATATATTGAAACAAGAATGGCACTTTTCCAGAAATCTAGCTACGTCAAATGTAACTTTCCTTTGAATCTATATTTTTATATCTATCTATTTTTGGAATAGTTTACCATACCGGCACCCCATACACTATTGTAGATTGTACGATCGAATATATAAGCTTCCTCTTAGCAAGAGACGGCCACTTTGAAATTTTTGTAGTTTCTGCCCTGCCTTATGAACGCCCAGCTTTTTTTACATTCATACCGAACATCCCCTGGCGATCTCTAAGTATGCCAAGGTACTTAATGCTCACACGATATTAACATTGTTTATTCTAAATGAAATCCTTTGTCTAATTTTTTCATTTTGGTCCCCTCTAATACAATACAGCCTCTGGCTCATGTGGCGCCCATTGCGATAAAACACTAACCACTCATTCCGCTGTCTTTTGTTACAGATATCCATCAGGTATTTGCATTTTAAGCCTCTACATAAAGACAAGATCGTCAGCGAATGCTATCAGCGAGGTTCCAATGGGTGTTCTCAATTGCAGGAGTTCATCATATAGCAAATTCCGCAGGACGATTTGCGAACACATACAATACAGGGAATCATCCCACCATATTTATACCGCATGGGCTTATGTTTGCCTCTAACTCTTCATGATTTTTGTGTTTCAGGTTATGTCGATATGATGCAATCATTTTTCAGCACGCTTTGTTCTACCTAGCGACGTCCAACATGGATGCATTGACTATCTTGTTCATCATTTACTCCAGCAGTCGGTTTAAAAAACCTTTAAACAAAATAAACGAAACTATAATCAAGATCTGAGAGCATATTAATAGTTTTAGTTACGCAGACGACGCGGTTTTGCTGGAAAATAATGCTGAGGGGCTGCAGATAATAATAAACACCATAGGCGATGTATGCGATGAATATGGTCTTAAATTTAACTGTAAAAAAACCAAAATGAACAAGAATTCCAACACAAAAGCCAACTTTATGGTGAATGACGTGCTACTGGAAATAGTAAATATACATTTTCCTATCCACGAAATAATATATCGAACCACTCTTTGTAATCTCCCGTTGAATATTGATACGAAACGAAGAGTTCTGCGATGTTACTTGATCTCTGTGGTACACAAAGTTATAACTTTACCAAGAACGCCTTTAAGTCCTAGTTCTGACTATGCTAGTAACTTAGTTGAGTAGCGAGTAATTTAGTAACTAAACGTGTCTCAGGCAATTTAGTCGAGCCGCACCTTTAGTAGCTTTCACCACCATAAGTCACTGCTCGCTGGTTCATCGGCCCCAACCTCATGTACAAGTCTAGTTTATTAGTTACCATTTTGTTATTTCGAGTAAACTTGTGTACTATACTCCACCGTAGTTCGAATAATTGTGTGGCAGAATCAGAATAGTACAAAAAAGTCAGGTTTATTGATATTATAGGATGACAAACTACAACTCCGCAAATAAGGTCAAGTTTATAAATGGTAGAGACAATTAACTTATATCCGGATTAAACTCAAAGAGCGTTCAGCTAAAAGCATTAAATAATAAGTTCTAGATTGGCACATCGTTGAATAATTTGGACCCGCACACTAAGGGGTTCCATACCATGTATTTTAACTGGTAAGGGGTTCCATACCAGTTAAAATACTGAGATCACGGTAATTTTCAGGGTTACTGATTTTGGCCAAAGGTTTTACTACGGCTTTTGTCCATAAATCAGGATAGTAACTTTGCTTAATACAACTGTTAATAATATGAGTTAGTATGCTATCCATATAGGGGCTACAAAACTTAAGCATATGTATCGATATCCCATCAACCCCAACTGAGTCCGAAGAAATATCATAAAGAATGTTATGGATTTCAATTATTTTAACTTTTATGAAATGTATGTCCATTACTAAGACTGACACTAAGAAAGGGAAACCGACAGGAAGATAAAGTTCAGTCTAAAATGACTGCCGCCCTTTTTTGCATTATAGCATTGAAATTTAAGAATATCTTCTTGTTAGGGTTCCGTATATACAATATACGCATACCCTTATAATATCACTCAGGATTTCTGCCTCTGTCACATCACAGCCATTTTCTCCTAAACTACTGGACGGAAGAGGTTGAAATTTGGTATCAATGTATAGTTTGGTGACCCGATCAGTAGTACATATCGTAAAAGAAAAAAATTTGATTTTAGGGGTACTTCTGGGGGGAAAAACTAAAAAATTCGACCGTTCATCCCCTGATCTCCGAAACTACTGAGCCTAAAATTGTGAAAAAAATAGGAAATATAGAGCGTTGCCCGAACTTTGCAGGAAAATTAAGGAGAAACCATTAACATTAATTTTGGGGGGCAAATTGTAGAATTAAATAAAAAAATTTTCAAACGCATATAATATATATAAAACAATATATTTTTTCATATTTAAAAAAATATATTTAAAAATATATTAACGAAAATATACCAAAATTTATCCATTCCCCCCTCTTATCTCCGAAACTATAAAACGTAAAGTTTTGAAAAAAAAAATAGATTTATAGGTTCTGACCTGAAGTTTACTGGAAAAATAAGGAGAAACCTCTACTTTTAATTTTGGGGGGCCAATTACAGAATTAAATGGAAAATATAAAATTAAAATTGTTTCTAACCCATCATGTTATATATCAAATGAAAGGGCTCATTATGACTAAAACAAATATATTTTTTTCATATTTTTAAAATAAATTAATTAAAAGATATTAACAAAAATATAAAAAATTTTACCCATTCCTCCCCTTATCTCCGAAACCATAAGCTGAAAAATTTTGAAAAATTGGAAGTATAGCCCCTCACCTGAACTTTACTGAAAAAATAAGAAGAAACCCCAAATATTCATTTTGGGGGGCAAATTATAGAATTAAATGGAAAATAAAAAATTATAATTGTTTCTAACGGGTCATGTAATATATCAAATCCCAGGGCTCAATATGACGATTACAAATATATTTTTTTATTTTTTTTTAAATGAATATTTTAAAATATATTAAAAAAATATTTTAAAAAAATTACCCATTCTCCCCGTTATTCCCCATACTCCAACACCTCATTTTTTTTGTTTATAGGAAAATATTAAAAATATCCCTAATTCTATTATTGGGCCTCCAAATAATAGAATTAAACGGAAAATAAATTATTAGTAATTTTAGGAACAAATTATACAATTAAATGGAAAATAAAGATTCAATTTTCAAACGCATCTTGTAATATATCAGATAAAGGCTCATTATGTGAATTACAAATATATCATATTTTTAAATCATTTGTTTAAAAGATATTAAAAATATTATACATCGACTTAATTCCCACTGTAGAAACTACACTATTTAAAATTTGAAAAATATATTTTATTTATATTTTTAAATAATTTGAATAATAGATTTAATAATTTATAATTTAAACTTTGACCTGTTTTGCCGTTTTTCTTCCAATCTACAGAGCCTCAAAACTCAGACAGTAGATTATAAAAGGCATTTCTGAAAGTTTATTTGTAAAATAAAACTCTAATGTTACTTTTTGGGGGCCAAATTAGAAAATTAAATACATATGTATTGTGATAAAAATCTAGCGAATCCTAAAGCAGATAAAATAAAAAGTCTATGTGTGGAAAATCAAAGTGTATATTTTTTATAAATTTAAAACGCTTCCTTTAAAAGATATAAGGGTAAATATAAGAAAATGCACTCATTCTCTGCTTGTCTCAAACTGGAATATTAGAATCTTGAAGGTGGTACGGAACCCTAAGTATGCGAGTCCAACTCGCACTTAACCAAATTATTTTTGGAAAGTAGCAGTTCCAAGAACAATACGTAAGAAGCAGGGGCAGCTGTCCCTTAAGTGCACTCGTGCGCTGAACCACCAAATTTAATAAGGTTAAAAATCAACACAAAATTTATCAAAAAACAATTTAAGATCTAATCCAAACTTGTATTAAGAGTTAAATTCGCACGGTCAAACTTGTATAGCTTCTATGAAATACGATATAACACGCTTAGCGCGTGAGATAGAAGATAGTTAATGCAAACTATATGGAGTAATGGGCTGATTCTCGGACGCCGCACGGAGACACCGAGCCTGGCTGATATTTACCGGACGTATCCGAACGTTTCATTAAATAAATAAATTTTTTGTTTACGTGATTTAATTAGTGGTTGCTTTGTTTTTGTCCTCGTAGTCTGTGAAAGAATATTTAATATACAGAGTGTGTGTATATGTATTTGCCACTAACACAGAAAGATCGGTGACCAAGAGCCAACAAATGTGATTTGATATACAAAACATTCTTCAAGATACAAACTATAATCACTATTATTGATAGACTTATCCTAAATATACTATTTAACTTAAAATATACAGTAGGATACGTACGTGGTCTTTAGAGATTTAAAAGTATAAAGGTGTTAAGATTCAATTGATGATTAAACGGCCAACAACAATATGTATATCTTTTCATTTGAAAGATTTTCTTTAAAATAAACTTACTACAATATAGTTATTATCTAAATTTAAAAAGAGCGGCAGCAATTTGAGACTGAAAGATGGAAGCGAAAGTTTCTGATGTGTGATTTAAATATAATTACAATTGAAAATATGACGTGAAAATTAATGTTAAATTATAATATAAAATTTGTTTAATTATAATATTCATACTTCACCCATTTAATATTCCAATACATAACGAGGTCACCTTTAATATAATAGATTAATCGAATTGTGGAAGCCGTTACTTTGTAATAGTCAATCATAATGATCAAATGAAACTAATTTCTTTGTTTTCTATCAATGTTTCGACGCTTATGCGTCACTTTCAAACGTGTACACATCAATGAAACATTAAAAGTAAACCATTTTAAACATTAGCAAAAAGTTATACAACTGGAGATATGAACTGAACAGAGCAAAACACATTAAGAAATGAAATTTAAATACAAATTGAAATAGGTATATAAAGCTAAAGTTATTTAATAATGGACGAAAAACCTCATTCTAAATCAGTAATTCAAATTGGTAGCTATTTTGAGGTTTAATCTGGTCGTTAAGTATAAACCTGGGGAGTTTTTGTGAGATTTAAAAATTTGGATTTGTTCTAAGAAAGATGTTTGATAAAAATTTCTGTTATAATTTAAAATTACCGTGTTTTCAAGTGAAGGGAAAGGTTGGGTCTGTTTTTTGTACTCTATAAGAACGGTAATGCTCAGAGTATATGGTAGAAAAATTTCTTGTAGTCATTCCTACATAAAAGCTGTTACAATCTGAACATATAAGCTTATAAACCCCTGACCTGTTGTATATATTTACTTTCTCTTTAGCATTAAATAGTAAGTTTGATAACTGAAATTGCGATTTGAAACGGACTTTTATATCAAGATATTGCAAATTAAAACTGACTTTTATATCACTATATAAAAGTGATATCAAGTCTAGTGGCTACTTCGAATTTCTGCAAGAGGCATTCTAGGAGTCAGAGCAATGATGAAGACTACAGCGTCAGAACGGCCGTGTTGCAGTTGGTGTCTAGTCAGGGGGTAAGGCTTCTATGACAACGAAATACAAAAGCTGGTTATTCGATATAGTAAGTGCCTTAATAAAGATAAAAGTGTAGGCTTTTATGTAAAAATACAATTGTCACAAGAAGTAATTTTTATGTATCTGGTAGATTAGATACTTACTGAAAGATTTGTACTAAAATGTCAAAGTAGGGTCTAAAATTAGACTGGATCGAAACAAAATTATTATTCCTAACAAACTCCTGTAGAAGTTTCAAACAAAAATAGCTTCTTCGAAACCGAGCCCGTCTGGATTATATGTACTGTTTTTCCATTCAACGGAGGTCAGTATAAATAATAAGTTAATGTTAAGAGGTTTAAATTTTGTAAAAGCTACAAAGTTTTTGAAAGTACCCTGCAAACCTTTGTTTCAAATAGATATTCAGATACGTGTGTGTGTGTTGCAGGTAAACGTTTCGTTTTGAATTCAAGTAGACATCGATATCCATATGAGTTCTGTTTATGTTACTATAGTAGATATTGACTATATACTATGAATTTGCCACAAACTACGTGATCTATCAGTTAGAACTAACATTATACGCAGCTTCACACAAAATCTCGGCATTCCCATTCCAATAGGTCCTATCGCCTCTCGTCGAATCCCTCAAAGTCCGCACAGTAAATAACAGTAAATCAGTCTCATAGAGTCGAACCAGAACGTGCTCCATTTATATGTTCCTGACCAGCAATGATATCCGCAGCTTTATCTGCTCGCATTCACAAACAAAACACAAACTGGCTCTTCTCTTCAATGGTACATATAATATTGTAAAACGAAAGCGTTCGAGGTCCATTCAAAATCCAACAATCGAATATTGTCAAATATAAAATACGAAGATAGATCCGAAACGTGGATCGGTAACAGTTCAGAAGCTTAAAGGCCGGAACCGAACGGCGCGCAGCGATGCTGATAAATGAACGTCGGCACGACACGGATACGGGAATTATGCTCACTATAGAAAGAAGAGGGTTTAGTTGTCTTTTGTTCGGGTTAAGTATGAAAAATTGTCAGTAGATTTTGTACTCGAATGTATTTTATAAGCCGTCCTGTAGATTAATGTTGAGTCACTTTGATAAGAAAACAGTATCGTAAATAAGTAGCCCGGTTGCATTTTACCTGTTATTTCAAATGTTAAGGTCAACAAACGTAAAATTTATTGGACAATATCGATTTCTCGGTTTGACTTCGATATTTTAAATGTTAAATGAGTAAGAGTACTTCCTACCAGTGGTGGCAGGTGGGTTATGAAACTTGTGGTGCACTTTACTGGTCAAATATTGGTATTCAAAGATGCAACAAAACAAACCATAGCTTTGCTAATACTGCATTTATTTTTTATTAAATAAAATATTCCTCGACTTTTTTCGAAAGCGAAATGTTCAATGACTTTTTTGTTAAAGTCAGGCATTGATTGAATATATTTTTTCAATACCTAGCACAGAAAGAGCATTTAACCAGTCCTTAGACATCGTACTTCTAAGAAACGTTTTAATCCTTCACTCCAGTTTCCGTCCAAATTGATTCCCCGCCATAAATAATGCAAGGAAAACACAATAATTTATTGATGCGATCACATCCACACAACAATTTCTTTTTATTAAAAATTTCACTTTTAAAACTTGGTGTAAATACTTTATTTTTCATTTTGCAGCCAATGTTATATCTAATTTGTTTTGAAACGATTTATTATTGTTTTTAATATAGTCAATGTTAAAGTTGATACTCATTTTCACAGTTACGAGGGCTGCCTTTTATATTTCGGGATTAGAGAACAAAAACAAATAATAATCATGGAAAATCGCTTTATTGTTTCTCAAAATATTCCCCATGAAGATCTATACACTTTTGCATGCGTTTGAACCAATTGTCGAAGCAATTTTTCCACTCTGATTGAGGTATCTCCAAAACATGCATTCTAACGCAGCAACCGCTTCTTCAGGTGTCGAAAAACGTTAACCTCTCAGTTTGTTTTTTACGTACGGGAATAAAAAGAAGTTATTTGGTGGCAAGTCAGGACTATACGGCGGTTGACTCATCACATCGATGTTTTGAGTGGTCAAAAATGCAGTTTTTTGAGCCGATTGTCGTGGTGAAGAGTGATCCGTCTTCGGGGGTTGGTTTTCCTCATTTCTTGGAAGACAACTGGCAAAAAATGGTTGTGTACTACTCAGAATTGACTGTTCTGCGTTGTTCTAGTGGTACGGTTGCGACATGTCCAGTTTTTCCGACAAAACAGGCGATCATTTGCTTGGTAGTGCTTCGTGCGCGAACAACTTTTGTTGGATTCGGCTCATCTTGAAACACCCATACAGTCGACTGCTGTTTACTTTCGAGCTCATACGCATAAATCCATGATTCATCACCTGTCACTATGTCATAAACGTGTTTTGAAGCACCGCGATCGTATTTTTTGAGCTTTTCTTTCGACCAATCGACACGAGCCTTTTTTTGAACGATTGACAAATTGTGTGGGATCCAACGCGAACAATTTTTTTTGACATTCAAATGTTTATGCAATATTGAATGTATGCTGGTCCCACTAATGTGTAAGGTCGACTCAATCTCACGATAGGTCACATGATGATCTTGCAATATCAGTTCGCGCACAGCATTAATGGTTTCCGGAACAAAAACTGTTTTTGGACGACCTTCACGAAATTCGTCTTGGAGTGAACTACGACCTCGATTGAATTCACCAGACCATCATTAAACAGTGGTCCTTGATGGAGTTTCATCGCCAAAAATTAAATTAAGTTCATCCATGCACTCTTGCTGACTTTAATCCACGTCGAAAATTGTAAAAAATAATCGCACGAAAATGTTCACGATTTAATTCCATTTTGTGGCCGAGATGAATCCTTTAAGTTACTGTAAACAACACATAGCGCTCGTATGTCAAAACGTTCTGAGAACGTATAACCTCTAAAATGTCAAACTTTACGATAGAGCTGTCAGTTGTCAGATTGTAACACTAGGGTTGTCCAATCCCGAAATATAAAAGGCAGCCCTCGTATGTAAACACACACACACACACAGGCGTATAATCAACACACCAACAGATTGACAAGTTCAGACTTTGATACAATACACTGATTCGTACAGAGAAAGATTTATTAATCATTCCTCGAAGTTTCCTGGGACTTCCATCGTCTTGAAGTGGTTGATCTCACAACGTTTCAATAGCTGTGTATCTGCTATCGTCATCAGGTGAATGATAGGAAATTCAGAGTATCCGGCGTATTTATATTACACCTTTAACCGGTCATGCGTCGCAGGTCATGGTCATTGGGTCTTATCTGGTCCAATCAGCGTCATCGTCCCTGGAGGTTGGTTGTCGGTGATGCGTAGCGGCAGAGGCCGAAGAAGAGCTCTCCAAATATTTTTAATTTGGACGCTGGGCTCGCTAATTATATTTTCGTTCGAGATTATATAGGCTGTCTCTATGAATTTTCTTTTGTACCAGTGCTCCTCCTTGTGAATTGCTTTAGCCTGGTCCCAGTTGATATTATGCTGTGCGGTGTTCATGAGGAGTTTCGAGAAGCAGCCTAAGCTATGGTTGAGGTATGTCTATGACACCTTTATTATTTGGCAACATGGAAGGACAGAACTACAGGCATTCCTGGAGCACCTGAACCAATGCCAACCATCCATTAGATGCACCATGGAGATGGAAGAGAGTGGGTGCCTACCATTCCTTGATGTAAAGTGTCAAAGGACTAGGACCGGAATCCAAACAACAGTCTACAGGAAGGCTACGCATACAGGATTATACCTTCACTACAATTCGAACCACCCATCAGCAACGAAAACTGGCATCATCAAAACACTTATCCATAGAGCCAAAACTATCTGCAGCACACCAGAAGCCCTCAAAGAAGAACAAGTGAAACTTAGAGAAGACCTTTTGGCGAATGGATATCCGGAAAGGATCATTACCAAGGCGTTTGAAGGGCTGGACAAACCACCTAGGCAGGAAGAGGACCCACGGTAGCAACTCTACTTTTACCGTATACTAAAGGCTTGTCGGAGAAACTTAGAAGAATTGCACACAGCTATGGAATCAAAATGATCTTCAAAAGCAACGACACCTTGAGGAGCATGATAACAAGAACGAGGCCCGACGTACCAGCAATACCACATAACTGTATATACAGCATACCGTGTGAATGTGGCAATCTTTACATTGGAGAGACAAAGCGACCGCTGGAGACCAGGATTAAGGAACACCGCACAGCTACTCAAAGGGCAAAGGTAACCAAGTCTGGGCTAGCTAATCACGCATGGACCGAACAGCATAATATCAACTGGGACCAGGCTAAAGCAATTCACAAGGAGGAGCACTGGTACAAAAGAAAATTCATAGAGACAGCCTATATAATCTCGAACGAAAATATAATTAGCGAGCCCAGCGTCCAAATTAAAAATATTTGGAGAGCTTTTCTTCGGCCTCTGCCGCTACGCACCACCGACAACCAACCTCCAGGGACGACGACGCTGATTGGACGTAAAAACTAACAATACTTTGATAATTTTTTACCAATTCCCAAATGAATGACAGGTTTCCTGCTATACAATTTGTCTACAAAAAATGTTCTTTATTGTTTGACATAAGTTTCAACAGTTTATTACCACTGTAAAGTTTATCACATTGTTCAATTAGCTCTCTAATCAATAGTCGTAAGTTTATGTATCAACTAATGGGTTCGAAAGGCTAATGTTCACTTCTATAGTGATTAGCTAACTCGGTTCCGATTGGAGATTTCGAAGTTATTTTACGATTCCAGTTTGTAGAGGGCGACTGAAACTTCATTTGTTACACTGCTTAATAGTCGATTGTTATCGAAGTAACTGAAACTAGTGATTCCTTTGGGGTAGCGATTACAATAAAACAAAGTCACATGCGTGGTTACAGAAAACTGTACGAAAACTTTTTCATTATTTTTTTATCACTGTAAAATCGTATATGATATAAAAGGTTTCAATTTGTACCATTTAGTTTAAGCAAATTATACATATTCATTTACAATGAATATTGTTAATTTTTTAAAATTGGCGTAGTTTCAGTGGTAAACTTTGTTTGGATTTTCCCATAGTTAAATGTATTTCTCTAATTTGTGGTTAGGTATAGCTAAGTTGTCCAGTTATATTTACTCTTAATTTGTGTATTGAAGCGAAAGCTTCTTAGCAGGGGCACACACGTACATATACGAAACTAAATAAATATGGTAGTAAAATGCAGAGACTGATTTCGTTCCACCTGAGACGATACTTCGGACTTCTGGCCTTGAAATTACTCAACCCAGTTCCCTGTGTAAGAAAAGGGACCAGGTTATATACTAAGAGTCTACAGAAAATTAATAAATTATAGTAAATAAATGAATATAGTATCCAATTAATACTTATATATATAATACCAGCTGAAAATTTGTTTCTCGGTCTTAATAAACATTCAAACATTTTAGATAAGAATCTTGACATAGGTAAGAAGTCAGAACACCACAAAAAGGGACAATATATGGATATATGTATGGATATTAGAGACAAGATTGACGAACTTATAAGGGTATTAAATTGAAAAAAACTGTCCATCTGAAAGCATTAAGAAATAAGTTCAGGAAGTGACCAGAATGGCGCTAGTGTAGAAAGAGAGTATTATGTAAATTATTAAATGTAAAATAATGCAGTAAACTTCGTGGGTTCAAATTGAATTTAAAACTGATATTCACTTTTGACTTTCTAGAACTCTATTTACCCATAAAAATCCAATATTTACAACAGCTGATTCCGAAAACGATTTACATCGAAATATAAACACGACTCATCTAAGCTCAAGTAACTATGAAACATACAACCGTCCAGTTTATAATTCACATAGATTTTTCTTGTAGTTCTCGATGGACATTCCATTGTTGTTCGAGTGTTCGATGCTAACACTATTTTTGCTGAATATAAGGTTCCGGATCGTGATGTTTTTATTATCCCAGACTAATGACTAATGTAGGTATCTCCAGGCCGCGGTGAATATAAATTTTATAACAATAACATTATTGTTAAACCAAAGGTTTTTCTTTTTTTCATCCAAGGGTATGTATTTTTCCTAAATATCTATGAGATATTCTAAAACGTTTTGTCATACTGTTTAAAATCTTGCTACACCAGAGGTAGTATGCATTAGATTGAATTATATTAATACAGCTATTTGGAAGAATAGTCTGGAATGCTTTGATATTTAAAAAATGTCATTTTAAATAATTTTAAGCCAAACACTTGGTTTAATTTTCACTATTTATTTACTTTTATTTGGCATATGTTTTGCCAAGTCTGGCTTTTTCAGAAATTGTAAATACAGCATATGTAAAATAAAAGTAAATAGTGAAAATTAAAGCAAGTGTTTGGTGTTTTTAAGTAATCGTAAAACTGAATTTTTATCAAATGAGGACTGAAACAATCATCAATTTAAATAATTTTCGCATAATAATTTAATGTGTTATAATTAAAGTGACCTCGTTATATATTGCTAGAATATTAAATTGGTGAAATAGATTTGAATTATTATACTTCAACAAATTTCATATTTTAATTAAAAATTAACTTACAAGTCATATGTTCCTTTGCAGTTATAATTGAATTAAGAACTAAATTACACTTTAAAATTAATATCTGAATTTTAACAAAATAGAGACAATATTTTAGTTCTCCTGAAATTTACATCCATTACTCAAAATGACACAAAGAATGAGAAACAGAGACAGGCAGATAACGAGAGCTTTTGCTTGCATAATTCAGCTTCAAATGACCGCCGGTCTTTTTGTAGTATATATAGTAATTATTTCAACTATATATTCACTTACTGCCAAATAGCATGATTTCAAATCAGTATTTACACTCGTTACAATTTTAAACACAGGTAAATTTAGAAAAATGTTGTCAACCTAATACATCCCCGATGCTACTGTACAGCTTACTTACTTACTTACTTACTTACTTGCTGCATTGCTAAATACTGACGTGCATCAATACTGACAATTGGCAATTTGAGTAACACCTTGTTAATCGTCATTTCCTTGTTTAATCTCATGACTTTCGTTAGCATTTGATTGTGTTTCGTCCTTGTCTACTCTGTAATCAGGCTCAACCCCGGCATGAATTAAACTACTCCCAAGATTATTAAAAATCTCCTGTAATCCAATGTCTGTTATGTATGAGCCTCACTATATTTTTCCGTTCTGTTCCGCACATATGCAATCTTTAACTGTATCGAGATTAAAATAAGATAAGAGATAAACAAAATGGCATGGCTATCGGATATTTTGAGGTCACGAAACAACCTAACCAAGCGATACAATGTCGACTCGACTCTTTTAAATTAAAAGCTGAAAAATCTAAAGTAAGAACAGTCTCATGAGAACGTAGGTTTTCGCGACCAGAGTCAACTGATTCTGCTTTTTCCGGATTTAGACTGCGTCATTTTTTTGAATTAATTTATTTATATATCTGAACCAACATATAAACAAAATTTCGCCCACGCTTATAACGGGCTTTTTAAAGATGAGAAATACAAATGTTACTTACCTTGCGGCGACTACATTCGTTTAGTCTTTTTCTCACAAACACACTTTATTAAACTTCTCACACTGAAGCACAATTTTTGCTTCGGAAAACCTTGTTTATATATTGGTTCAGATATATAAATGAATTAATTCGAAAAAATTACCCTGTCCAAATCCGGAAAAGCAGAATCAGCTACGAACAGTTTCATTTAGTATTTTTATAGATGCGAAATGATTCTGTGTGCTAGTTTCCCCGAAAATCCTAGATGTCGGTCTTCACATGTCGCGTCTACAAATTTCCCGATATATATCAAATACATAAATAAGTGTTCAAGAGGACATTTTCTTATGGGAAGTGCAACTGATGAAGGTTCCCTGACCAGAAACAATATATACTGTATATATTTTCGTACGTTCAAAAGAATGACACCTGGAAGAGAGTAGTATTTTTATGTTTAAAAGTATTTCACTTCATTTCTTCAGAAACTTTTAGGATGAACCTCGTATCCATTCAGTATAAACCATAAACAATATCTACCTCGCAAAGAACGTAGCGGAAACGTCTTAATGAATAAATAGACAAGAGCTCGCTCGGTTGACGTTCGAGTATTTGTACATATGCTTATATAAAATTTGAATACATTCGAGAGAGAGAGACCTGTGAAGAAAATGTGTTTCTCATTGAAACCTTCGATGTTTATATCTCTGTGCTATTATCTCGGCTTAATAATGAAGTAACTTATCGTTTCCTTACGCGTACTAATTCATAAATTATTCTACAAATATAAACACTTCATTTAATGCTGAATACACAGGGAGGATGATTCCCAGATTACACCGATAATAAAATATCTGACGTTCTTAGCTATTAACATAAGTTTTAAATTATCGCGCGTCATATAATTTTTAATTTATTTGTTATTATTAGGAGCTCGTAACTGTTAGAAAGTGCTACGGAAAGAAGAGTCGCTTAAAGATGAGGACTCTAGGGGGTCACAAGTTATTAGAATAACAGCCACTCCTTGGTATGTCTTTTAGGATTTTATTGAAAAACAATTTGTTGATAAGTTTGTTTAGTAACAGAAATAAAAATGGAGGAAAGTGAATCTAAAGCTACATAAAGGTGGCCCTCACCTATACACTCCTCTATTAAATTCGATTTATGGAAATCTATTATGACAAGTAGAGAAATAAAGGAGGGATCTCGCCGTATAAAAACTAGTATACAATGACAACAATTAATTAGCTTTTTAAATCAATAATCAAAGTGTAATTAGTCCAAGAACCAGCGGGTGGCAGATTAAAGATATTTAAACAAACCTTATACTTTCTAAGCATAATATTTTATATTTGCTAATCGTGAAATTGAGGCTCTGTAAGCTTGGCAGCAGTTCTGAAAGATTTGTTGAGCTATAAAGGATGTCAGAAAGTTAATTATAATAGAATTCCTGTCGCACTCACTCACGGTTCAATTTGCCTCTCTCTGTGTCTCTCTCTACCTAGTACTTAATTCAAAATGTGATTTTAATATTCAAAAAGAAACAACTGTCATAGTGACAGCTGTATTTAAAAATTTATTGTATTTATATACACTTATGGAAAAACTTATCAAATATTTATATTTTTTGTTATCGAAGATGATTCTAAATTATCGTTGTAAATTTATTTATTTGGTAATGCTACTCATCTTGTAGGCGAATGTATTCATTTGTTTTAAGATAATTTGACATTTAATTAGTTTTATACTTTCTATAGCCCTTTCTGATATTCAAAAATTCCATACATAAATCGAGATTTAAGTTATTTGTACTTAATTCAAATAATTGGTTAGTGATCTTCATTGGTTGTTTTCTCTATTTAAAGGAAATATGCTACCAAGAAGATATTGCAGGGAAGCTGAAGTAGCACAAATTGTAACTATATGTGCGGAAGTATATAAAGAAAAAAGAAATCGCTCGGCGTCTTAGATGAGGTCAATCTACAGTTTTAAAAAGACTAGTGATCACCCAGTGGTCGAAATTCGACCCTATTTCATGAAATTGTAAAAAGTATATTTTTATAAGAAACAGAGTTGTGGAGAAATCGGAGAAGTAGATGTAATGACCAAAATTGTTCACTAATATTGGCAAATCTTTTGAAATAAAAAGAAAATAAAAATGTAATCAAATATCGGTATTCGAAATATTTTTGACAAATGAATGACCCCACCCCTAAATTTTTGGTTGGAACCGCTCCTGGCAAAATATTCGATATAATAATTGGAAGAATGTTCTTCTTGTCTGACATTTTTTTTACACAACACTTTCGGGAAGGTTGTGATAATATATTAATCCAATAATTAAATTCACATTAAAAACAGAATATTTAATATGAAAGTTACTGCAACGCGTAAAAATCAATACTGATCTACTACATTGACTATTTTACCACTAAAAAATAACAACGCTTGCATGCCACTTCCAGAAGTACATGCTCTAAGTATATAACAGCATCTAACGATCGGTCTCTCTCTATATAATTACTCAATGTTTCGAGTTTTGACGGTCTGGCAGCGGCGGCACTGTCAGTTGTTTGGCGTTGACATTATGAACGTAAATAATGAATTTTTATTATATTTTATTTAATGAATGAACCAATATTGTAAATTAATATTAGCATTCTGCACTGAAGGTCGTCTGTAGCTACTAAACAATACAAAAATGAAGAAAATCGGTTGAGAGACAGAGGAGAAAATGGTACCTAATCGATTTGTCTTTGCCTATTTATATATAGACTAGCTGTCGCCCAGTGGTCGAAATTCGACCAATATCTATGGAAGGTTAACTAACCTGAAAATTTTATCGTGGCATTCTATCCTAGGACTTTAGGGAGAACAGCAATTACACGAAACGGATCAAGATTCGAAACCTCTGTGTGATAGTTTCCTCGAAAATCCTAGATGTCGGTCTTACATTTCGCTTCTACAAATAAGTAAGTTTTTTTCAGATATAATTCATAGGACTTTATTTGTTTTCAAATTCGTATTTCTTAATTTAATATGACAGCAATTCAACCGCTAATGGACTACCCTATATATTTATTTTTTCTAACCTCCCTGTATAACTGTAATAGCACTCAATTCTCTAACATTTATTAAAATCCTCATTATAATAATTCCATCTTATTATATATTTCCACCACCCTGTATATGCAACTGCTCATGGACCACGCATAATATTTTTTATCATTTTTGAACCACCCGGTATATCATTCTGTATTTGACACTGCCTATAAACCCCCGTATTTACTTTTTTTTGTTTATAAAATTTTTAACTATCTTCTGTAACTAAAATTCTACTCCGACCTATATTTTAATCATTATATATATGGAACTCTTCGTGTGCTACTCTAAATCATTTCCTTTTCTAACATTTTTTATCATCATCCTGTATATCTATAATTCCTGTCACCCTATATTTCATCTTTCCTATATATACAACTGCTTATGGGTTACAAAATGTTGCATTTCCATTTCCGCCACCCTGTATATGCATCTCTGTATAATAGTTTTTGCACCACCCTGTATACCTGTAATTCTACTGCACCTTCTATTCCAAGAACCCTGTAAATTCAACCGCTAATGGGCTTCCCTATATAATTATGTTATTAGTTATAATTGCACTCTACTCTATATTTTAAACACCCTATATATGCAACTGCGTATGTGCCACCCAAGAAAAAAATTATTTCTAACATATCTGGAATCGCCCTGTATAATTACAACGATTACTTTACCACTAAACAATAACAACGCTTGCTCGCCTCTTCCAGAAGTACATGCTCTAAGTACATAACAGCATTGGTCCCTCTATATATAATCACTCAATGTTTTGTGTCTGGCGGCGGCAGATTCAGTTGTTTGCCGTTGACATTACGGACGTAAATAATGAATTTTTATTATATTTTATTTAATGAATGAACCAATATTATAAATTATATTCTGCACTGAAGGTCGTCAGTAGCTACTAAACAATACAAAAATGAAGAAAATCGGTTGAGAGAAAATGGTAACTAATCGTTTTGTCTTTGCCTATTTATATATAGATATCAAGAGACTGGAGATTTTCTACGAAGACGCGGCCAAGGACGGGAAAGGTAAACATCAGCAATTGATGACCGTCTTGTGATAACTAATACTCGAACATTGACATCCACATATCTCAAAAATGAGTTACTAAATGTATGGAAGGTTAATGTTAACTCGAGAACAGTTAGAAGAAGACTAAAGGAATCGGGTTTGAAGTCAAGACGACCCGCCACGTTCCACGTCTTCGACAAAATCACAAAACTCGACGATTGCAGTTTGCCAGAACACATATTCAATGGAATATTGAGGATTGGAAAAAGTTGTGAATAGACTAAAATACAATTATGAAAGCCAGGTGGGCGAAATCATATCTATAGAAGAGTACAGCAGCAGCAGCCTCACAGGGACTGTTAGTTTTGGAGATAGCGGTATATGATTTGGGGAAGAGTTCATTGAAAATATCCTCCACGATTAATTTTTGCCATATGTAGGCCCCATTGGATAGATTCATACTTATGCACGATAACACTTGACCACAAGTTGCATAATTACTAATGATCCAGATTCAATGATTAGATTGGCCACCATATAAGCCCAGATTTAAATCCCATTGAGCATTTTTGGGATGAGCTAAAACGAAGTATACGACGAAGAAAAATCCTGTTCCAAATGCACTCCAATAGCTTGGATTTGCGATACAATACGAATGGAATGCAATTCCCCAAGAATATATTCAAGCCCTAGCATGCTAGAAAGATGCAAGCAGTAATTACAGCTCGAGGTGGGAATACTCCTTATTAACTATGCCCTTGTATTCCACTCAAAAAGGTTTTAGTAACCTCTGTAGCATTCAAGTTGAAACTATTTATCCTTCATTTTCAGAATAATTAATAGTAAATTTTATTTTACGATTTTCTGTCAATTTAATATTCCTTATTTAAAATGTGCAAAATAAACTGTACCGTCGAAAAACCGTACAAAATTCAATTTGTGCACATTCTTGGATCTTAATCTTGTATTTTATAGATAAACAATACAAGAAGTTTATTTAATTGTGTTTAAAAGATTTTTTTCTATTTTTTCAGCAGCAATTTTCTGGTATTTTATCAATTTTTTGTCGTTTTATGAATGTTTGAGGGCAGAATCAAATCAAAAAGATTAAATAACATCAAAATTTTCGTCAATCCGCGTTCACAAATTTTTTATACCAAGATAATCTCAATTTTTCGCGATTTTTGCAATTTTTAAGGATTTTTTCCAACTTTTTTCGATTTAAAACAGCTTATGATTGGAGCACAATTAAAATTAGTGTTTGACGGATCAAAATAAATAATAATCATGCTTTTCTTAGAGCCTCAATTTTTTTCTCTTGTTAAAACATCGAATTTTCGCTATTTTTGGGGTTTTTTGCAATTTACTCGAAACTGATGTTACAATTAGCTACTGCCCAACGCCGACCATATTAATTTTTAAAATAATGTGCTCCAAAAAGTATTTACAGATCACAATAAGGCAATGCACTCAGCCATATATAGGGTAATTCACGTTATTTGAAATGGAATAGCATGGCCAAACGAGTCAACGATAGATATCTATTACGTGTACGTATATCTAAAAAATATTTTTACCAAATATAAGAAACACCAATGCTGAATTTAATTCCAAGGATAGTGGTGATATTCCGTGTCGAATAAGGTGAATGACCTTATATAAATAGTAAATGTGGAGAGTTGAGACAGTGCAATTACTTCTTAAAAGTATGCGAGATATTAGTAATAGCTTTAGCATTGTGATGGGATTATTGCCGTTCCACCTTTTTACTACACTGTGGTTAATAATTTCCTGTATTAATTTCAGTTATTACTCAAAAGTATTAATGTAAAATGTTTAGTTTATAATATGAAGCTAGTCAGCGCACAAATTTAATCGCAAGTAGCGTTCCCCCTTTTTTGTGGTATGGTTTCTGACGTCTGTCAAGTCTCTAACTTAATACATCTCAAAGAGAGTATTGGGATATTTATAAGAACGAAAAGCAAGTTTTTGTATATTAATTGGATGTTATATTTGTTTATTTCCTATAATGTTTTTCAAGATCATGGTTGTGTGTGGTATCGGTCGGAACATGTCGAAACAAATGCAATATCAAGTAATGCATTTTATTCCCATACTCATCTATTTTCATATGTGTAAGTATGGGCCTCCAGTAACAGCCTTCGCTTCAAAATAGAAATGTTTTATAGGATAGCCCCCAAGAAGTTGCATTTATATAATGGTTGAAATATAGGGCGGACTAGGATTATAGTTATAGAGGGTGGTTAAAAACATTTAGAATCTACTTTTTTTTCTGGGTTTAATTATGGATATACGGGGTGGTTCAAAAAATGTTAGAAAAATGTGTATAATGAGTAGTCCATAAGTACTTGCATATACAAAATGATTGAAATATATTATGAAGTGGAATGATTATAAAGAGTTTGACTAAATGTTAAAAGCTCGGTCACTTAGGTACTTCATTACTAGCTAACAATAACTAAGCCATCGTTGACGATTCCGATAATTCCTACATGACAACTTAATAAGTTTTCTTTACACAAGAAACGAGCAATACCTTTAATAATTTATTATGCAGTCAACAAACACTTATTTTTTTGAGAAGTAAATTGTTCGTTGTGGCTGAGAATCGAACAAAGCTGTTCGACTACTAAAATCTGCTTCCATTATAGTTTACGACCGAAGAACAATAGACTATTTGCGAACACAAACACAAATCCTACCGTGTGCACAGATGCCTAATGTAAACTAGAAATGTACGTTTCTGTCCGAAACTCCGGTCAACAGCACAATGCGAACCGAGCTTTCGAAATAAAAGCCAGTATAAACAAACGGGACGGTTTTCGTTGTAGAAACGGCGTCCAAGGCGTCGAGTCGCCAGCCCGTGTATATTCCGACGCTTAGAGGAAGTGTAAAATGCACACGTCACTCACTTTGACAGCTGCTGGCAACGGTGTGAATGTAAAGCTGCGGATGAAGGTCCGCCGTACTGCTCGGGACACGTTGTTAATTACTTCAGCGCTTCGCGAACTGTTTCTGCGTTTCTTTTTTGCCTGTATTTTTTTTAGTTTCTAGTTGTGCAGGAATGGATTTAATTTCGGGGTGTTTTCCTGTCAACGCCTGCTGATGGTCACAATGACAATCCGACGGATGGATGGAAAAAATTCTGCAACATAAGCTCGATTTAAATAAGCATCAGCTAACTTGATTTTGTAGAAAGATAATTTTGTAGTTGCAAATTTTCATCAAAAGATCTGGTGTTGTAGTTCTTGAATAAATTTATCACTATTAGGCAAAATATTTGGAATAAACTTGAAGGTTTCGTCGAGGTAATTATAGTCTATTCATGGGATAGCCGATAAACCACAATCGAACATTATAAATTGGTAAAATAGCTTTTCAAAAATCGAATAATTTACATTTATTCAAAATTTTAATAAACAGCTTTTTTTTCTAAAGTATATTTGCGAAAGCTTCGTAAGGGAATGAAATGCATAACTTTAAATTTCATTTGTTTCGACATGTTACGACACGACACGACCCGCCCACCGACACCACACACTGCTTTGCTCTTCAAACTTCAAATACCATACAATTCAGTCCTCTGTGTAACAAACAGGGACCAGGTAATATATTAAGAGTCTCATCTTTTATAGAAAATCAGTAATAAATAGGAAATAAACCAATATAACGTCCAAATAATATAGAATACCAGCATAAAATTTGCTTTTCCTTCTAATAAACACTCCAATTCTCTCTTTATTAAATTCGAGACTTGACATACGTCAGAAATTAAAAATAATACCACACAAAAAGGCAACTTAGCATTTAATTTTCATATTATCAACGAACATAGACTCACAGAAAGATATACATTAAGCAAAACATGTCATTTGCTTACATCGTCTTGTTATTGTAATATTCAAAGTACGTGTACCACTCAATATAGGCACCGATATATTACATACGCCGGAACTTTTATATCATCTAAAGAACACAAGTGAATTAAAGACATGTGGTCAAGAGTCTAAAGCGCACAGCTGCAAATCCAAAATTCTCATGTTCAAAAAAATAAAGCTTTTATTAAATATTATGTTATATATAAATTAATTATTTTAAAATAATTTTCTGAACTATTTTCAATTCATATAAAATGAATAAAACTCATTTTAATATTACATAAAATACGAACTTAAAAATTTTAAATTGTGGCTACTGTTTGATATATAAGTATATAACTAGCGGACCCGACAGACGTTGTCCTGTCCCATGTAAACTTTTAAAAATTAGCTGTAACAATATAATCTGAACGCCATCTATCAGACGTAACTGAAACTAAAGCACACTCTTGAATATTTGACACAGCGACTACAGCGCAGTCTGCCGGATCCTATGTAAGTTGTGCTAACATCAACAACAATTTTTAAATAAATAATTTAACTAAAAAAACAATATCTAGAATTAGCCGACCACTGCCTCAAAAATACGTACTTCTCCTTCGACGGCCACTTTTATAGACAAATACAGGGTGCTCCTATGGGATCGGCTCTATCACCAGTTGTTGCCAACTTGTTTATGGTATATCTGGAAGAAAAGGCCATAGCTAACGCAGCATTAAAACCAAAACTGTGGGTTCGCTACGTTGATGACATCTTCATTATATGGCCTCACGGGAAATTAGAACTCAATAATTTTCTTGGCTATATGAATTCCATTCATAACAAGATACAATTTACCCTAGAAACAGAACACAACCAACAACTTCCTTTCCTAGATGTCCTCCTAACAAGAAACAACCTAAGTTTCCAGCACACCGTCTTCAGAAAAGCAACACACACCAATAGATATTTACACGGCAATTCACACCATCATCCAGCACAGATCCAAGGAGTAGCAAACACCCTTATAGCACGATCGGTACGTCTCACAGACCAGCAAACTAGAAAAGAAGAACTAGCTTTCATGAAAACTATCCTCAGAAAAAATGGCTACAATAACCACACCATCAGAAAAGCAATAAACAAACAACAGGATGAGAAAAAGAAACAAAATGATGACCTAGACTACGTAGCCCATGTAAGTTTACCATACATTAGAGGTACAACAGACAGAATAGGAAGGTTTCTGAGTAAACACAAAATTCGAACTACATACAAACCCCAAACAACAATCGGAAAATTGCTAGGGAACCCAGAGGATAAAATGCCTTTAGAGAACCATGGAGTTTACAGCATTTCATGTGGAGACTGTTCCAAGTTATACGTCAGCCAAACAAACAGGCGAATATTCGCCCGTCGAGACGAACACAAACTATACATAAAGAACAAACAGACCACCTCTACTTTATTCAGACACGAACAAGAAACAGGGCATAAAATAGAGTTTAATACTTGTAAAGAAATCGCAAATGTCGAAAACTACAAAATCAGAACAATACGAGAAGCGATTGAAATTGAAACCCGAGATACCATAAACAAGAGAGACGAAGCTTTAAAATTATCACCATTTTGGAAAGCAGTAATCCCATATCAAAATAACAATACAACAAAACCAGCAATAAACCCAAATAATCGGATTACCCAAATCACCGACAAAAGCCATAAACACCGTAATTGCACTTTAATTGACCATCAGTTAACCCAACCTAATAAACAAGATAAAGTACCTGAGAGATTAAGTACTAATGAGGGCTCACAGGGCAGGTATAAATTGAGATCAAGAACAAGAAATTCTTCAGTTACTTAGTATCTTTTGAGAAAGCCAAATATGATTTTGGCGAAACGTCAAGTGATTTTTCAAACGAATACACACGAACGGATGTACACCGGAATAAATCATCAACCACATATTTCCATCCGAGAAACAGTATACACAAACATATATATATATATATATATATATATATATATATATATATATATATATATATAAAGATTTATCGTTTTGCATAAATGTTATGTGTTTGTAATGATGTTAGCTCAGAACAAAACGAACTTTTCTTTAACATCTTGTTTTCTAACACTTATTCAGATGAAAAAAAATATTTACAAACACTTACTCAATATCTACACTTATATTTCTTTGTAGATATATTTAAATTAGGATTAATACTTGAGTCGTAACAAAATAGTGACAATTATTTTTAATTCATCTGATATTCATATCCATTACTAAGAGTGACACAGAGAAGGGAATAATATTTCGTAAGAAGCTTTAGCTCCCATAGTTCAGTCTCAAATGATTGCCTCTCTTTGTTTGAATATATTCTTGACTCTTGCAGCCATTTTATTCAAGAAATGATGTAGTTATGTAATACCTACAGATAAAAATTATTTACAACTAACCTGTATTGTAATAAAGAGATTTTTCATTTATTATAAGGTCCACTTTTAATTAAAAAATAAAAGTTTAACTTCAAATAAATCGCATTCCATTGAACGTATTAAATTTCCCCCCATATAATTAAACCTTATAACTGACATTGACTATGATATGACCTCGAAAGTCATGGACAAGGACATGTTCGAACGTGGAATTTTTCTCTCTTCCCAAAGGAGTGATAAAAATTGAGGGCACCAATTTAAACAAATATTTTGACTTTAAAGTGACCTTGAACGTCATAGTCAAGGGCAAATCTGAGATCACTATCCGAGACCCGAGGAGAACTCCCAACTTCCGTTCTAACCATTTCCCCGAAAAATGTACTCCCGAAGAGCTTTAAAGCCCATCCAGTACTTTTGTTACAGCCATTTATTATTATCTACAGGTGATCCAATGGTCGAAATTCGAACATAATTCATTAATTTTTTAAGTTAACATTATATTGTCTATTTATGAGAAAGAAAATGGGGGCGAATAGAAAAGTAATTTTATAGAAATAGTTGATTCATAATTTTTTATTTTTATATATTATGGTTGCATAGACACTATAAAATTGTGTGTAAAAATAAAATATTTAATTTTACACAATTGTGTGCTATACATTAAAAATTTGATAGTATCTATGCAACATGTTCCATGTAATTACCGGCGTATTTTTCTTTATAACCTAAAAGTGAATAATAGAACGAAATAATAAACTTTAATCAGACATTTTACAATTACGATATCTACTCCTAAAAAGAAAATGCAAGAAACAAACTCAAAAGTTATTACTAATGTTTAGTACTATTGCATTACAATTAATTACAATACGTATGTAGATATTAATAAGCCTTAAACTACAGTATATCTTAAAATTGAGGATAATTTATATAATTTGAGTTAAACACACTTACCTGGTAACCCATGACGTTTCTGTTTTATATCGAACATATAAATAAATACAAAGCACCTACTGTTAATTAATAATAAATAAACGTATTTTTCTTGACAATTTTTTCAGTGATCTGAAAGTGAAATCACATAAACGATACATTGATAACTTTTCTGACTGAATAGAAAACTTTTGAGCTCCTAGCTAAAAAGTAATGAACTGTCAAAAGTCAAGTCTAATTCACTACAACGAGGATGGCCATGAATATCAAGGTTGCCAGTTCTAACTATTTATCTTAAACTTTATGATCTGTGCTTAATTTCACGTTTTTTGTAATCTTAGTCAAATTATCTGAAACTTATCCGGTAAAAATTTACAGAATCTAATAATATAAGAATTAGATCAGTTGTAACATAATTCTGATTTTAATTGATTAACCAGACTTACAACGCAATGAAAGTTGTAAATTTCACAACTAGTATTAGGTATGTAATATTTATTTTCGTGGGTTGTATTTCAATAGTATAACAATGTATAATAACCTTAGGGAGTCAACATTTGTTAAGTTTTACGGTTAATTTAGTTTGTGTTTCACATTCGAGTCAATTCCTCTTTAAGATTTTCTGTCCAAGCAATCTGGTGGCTCTGACTCTATTATGTTTGACATTGCCGGTATAGATGCAAATTTTTTATTTTATTTTATTTAATAATGAACGAACCCATATTAGAACTGAATTTTAGTTGTATGCCTAAAGCTCGTCAATAGCTACTAAACATAACAAATATAAAGAAAATATATCTAATTATCTTATAGTATAAATATATTATTATTCTGCATTAATTAATACATACTTATTATTATTATATTTGAATAGAAATATTAGATTAAATTATTATATATTAAATTTTATTTATTATATGCTATATTTTACTAGGATTAATCCAATCTGGAATGTTAGGCGTTAAGTAAACATATTATGCGAGGCATTCAACTACTATTTTGAAATATTATACAACGTGGTAAAAAAATAATTTTCAATATTAAGTAAGTAGTTTTTGTAGAATTTTATTACCAAATTTATTGATACCATGTTTCCTATAGATATATATATAGTATACACCCATAGATATTTATCACTTCAAAACATAGTTCACATGGAGAAAATCAGTTTAAACAAATGATACTGTTCAAGTTTCATAAATTTCAAAGAAATTTGACGTTAATTCAAACATCAGCGAAAAGTAAAGATACCCGTAGTTAATTTCAAGTATCACAAGCGGGCAAATATAACAGCAAATGCATTGTTACATAACTTACTGTTACATATCAAGCATTTTATTGGTTCACCCAATGTTTGCCTTAAAATTTTTATTCCCGTAATTTTGAATGCAACAATATTATATCTTACCGTAGGAGGTAAATGGGTTCTTCCGCAATAGCAGATGTTCTGTTTTGATCTATATAAGGCTACAAAGAGAGTGGTTGAGAAATCACTGATAAGTTTTATTTTTAAATTCGATAGTAAGCAGACACGGTAATATTTAAATGAATATAACCGGAAATACATTAAACTTGATCCTAGGTTTACACGATATATTCTAATGATCAATAAAATAAAGATGGGCATTAAGTTACTAGGTTCAAAGAAAAATTGGCAATTATTTAAAAGAAAACAACTATCGAAAGGGTCAACTATTTAACTAAAATTTTTCTCACCCCTATTGCAACTTGAACCTATTAATTACAGTCCACATTCATTTGAATAATACTTTATATCGTTTATTTTAGCCTTTATTTTTTTTAAATCAGGTCATTTTAGTTTAGAGAAATCGGAAACAGTTTTTTTATATGAAATGAAAATAATAAGTACTAATTCTCAATTTTTTTTTATTTCACTTAGTAATGGCTTGTGCATTGTTTCACATTTTTGTATATTATTTTAACTTTTATGTAATTTGTAAATACATTTTCCTGGATGTTTTTAGCCCTGAAGAAGCTTTAAATATAATAAAGCGAAACGTTGGCAAGCATTTAACAAACCGTTTATTTTGATTGTCCTATTCCGACTATATTTTTGGCTTACTGGCAATAAGGACACTAAGAATTTTCTGAAAAAAAGTATTTTTATCCTCACTAAGAAGAAAATTGTCATAAAAACAATATTGCTGCGACAGCAATTTCCATGCTAAATACTTCCTTGACGAAGGGGTACTTTGTACCAGCTGATTATTATTTTACTAAAAATGATTCCAATACTATACCGATTAAGGTATTTATTGCTAATGAGAATATTTTTCAAATTTCCTACATTTTTAAAATTTTATGGTTTACTACGAAAACAATATTTTGTGTGATATACAGTTATGTGGTATTTTCGATATTTGGTATAATTTGAGATTTTTATTTAAATTGAGCAAAAATGACAAATTCTATACCACCAACTCCTTTTAGACCAGTATTTTTCAATAAGGGTCGCAAAGCCTTTATAAATTGCTTGACAGCCTCAGTAAAACAGATACTTTTCTTAACAAGTTTAATAAACTTTTTAATAATTGTAATTGTATGTTAATACAAATCGAAATTAATTAAAAAATATCTATGAGCTTCAATGCTAATGTGGTTAATTCTGGGTATACTAATATTGTTTTCAACCAAATATCCAAATTGACATACTTGAATTCCAAGAGAAAATTTCATCGGTAGATAATTCCAGCAGGTATTCTATTATCTATTTAAAACTGCATTAGCAAGCGGACTTTTGATCAGTTTTCTCTGATAGTTCTTGTACCGAGGAATTATGATACAACACTTCATAAAAATTCTGCACAATTCAGACAATTTACGTACCATGAATATATGTTATGACATTTATCTCAGACTAAAGTTACATCCCCCTCTTAAGGTTGCAGTTAACCTGGCAACTTTTTCGCTGATTTCTATCCTCGGACTCAGAGGGACGGGGTTACGCATTTTGGGATCTCTGTGAAATAGTTTTACCTGGAACTCCTAGATGTCAATATTCAATTCCTTCAAAATACCTTATAATAATTAACAATATTTTTCGGATTTGATGATTGTTAACAAAATACCGCTTAAGAAAAATGGAGGGTGGGGGGTGGCGAAATAGTTTTACATAAGCTAGTCGTGTCAAGAAAATGGTTAGAAAACTGTTTTACATTTGAACTTCTGTTTAGGATGGCGGGACAGACACACATTTATATAGCTGGTAGTAAAGAAAATGAACTTTAATAAAAAGTTAGATTAGTGTGAAAAGTTATTAAGTTTTTGAAAAGGTTGAGTTTTGTATTGTTAAATCAAATTCATTATAATCCCTATTCTGCATTCACCCTCCCATACATAGACGTTCATTGAAGTGAGAGTTGCTTATTTAAACGAAACATTTGCATGTTAGAAATGTTCTAATAGTGGCAGACGCTTAAAAAGTGATTAATTTTGAATAGAAAAGTTAAGTGTAGTGGGAAGTCCAAGTGTGACTATCCCGGATACAGTAGAGCTTTTATTAGAGGGAAGATGGATTCGACCCAGACATGCTAATGACTTCTGTCCATTACCTGCATAATCATCAAACACCAGATTGGCTAATTCTAAAGGCGAAGGCTGCAAACCAACCAACTAACTAACCAAATGTTTACACTATACGTTATTTGCCTTTAACATTATAAAAGCAGGTATCCGTGTCTCGATTAGGTCAGTTATCCCAGTACTATCAAACTGTTTATTTATTATTTATTTTCTTGTTCCTGCCATGTGTATAGTAAACTAGATATATTTTTTTTAAAGAGAAAATAAGGCAAGGAGAGGACTTTCCGTGATCTACAATTTGCTTTTTAAAGAACTGAAATCTCAGAGTTTATTTTTTGTATAATTTTGCATATTTTGGTTTTACCACACAACTTTTTTTTTATTTACAATGATTTACCTGCAATTTTGACATTAGGTAGAGATTAGCTCAGCATCCAAAATTTATCCTATGTCGATAGGCGTTTTTACCATATCTTCCTCTCTCGTGAGTGGAAATTTTTATTTTCAAAATTAATCACAAGAGTTTAAGCAAAAAATGATTTTGGATTCTCGACTGAAAGTCTCAATAACTCAAAAAGTTAACATTATAGTTAGTTTGTTAGTCAAACACTAAAATTTAAACTTTCAGTGTTAAATAACAGAGAAACGATTCAATTTGTGAGGAAATGGTATAATATATTTTATTTTTATCATAAAATTAAATTATGCCAGTTACGGCGAAAATAAGTCAGTACCCTTCATTGCGACCTCCATTAAATATAATTGTAACATTTTCACAAGTTACTTTATTTATATAGTAGTAATAATGTCTGGAAGTTTCATCGGTTTAGAAAAAAATGAGCCGAAGGAGAATAGAAATTTTAGCACTATTGCAAAAATGACCTTTTCTTTAAAAACCTCGAAAGCTGCTGGTGATAGGTAAAATTTATAGAATACTAAATTGTAAATTTTTTATTTCTTAAATTAACGCAGAGATGGCCCTTTAAAGTTTTCATTTATTCGCGAGTAGTAGTTACTTAGTTCGCAGTGTTTCAAATTCAGACATTTTAAAACGAAGGGTTTGTATAATATTAATTAATGTATGTGATCTTGTAGCGTTTGAAATTTTCTACAAAACGTTTTTTCGTTGGACTTGCGGGCAAAAAAACAATAACATTTTAAATAGGTACAGATTTTCATTATAACTATTTTAATTTTTGTGCCACAGACTCAAATAAAAATAATTATAGTTAAAAAACTAAAAAAAATACGCTTCAACAGCAAACCGAACTAAAAAGCAGAAATTTTTTTTAATTATGAACCGTTTAAAATACATCAGTAGAAAGTAAAAAGTGTGGGATGCTTGAAATATTAAATTTTACAATTACTCTATTGGCAACTATTTATAAGAGGAGAGCAAATATAGTGAAATGCACCCCACACGTTACTGCTGTAATATAAACTGTTCACAATTAAGAAAATGTTTCGGCTTTTTAGTTCGGTTTGCTATTAAAGCGTATTTTTTAATTTTTTTAAACTATAATTATTTTCTAAGTTTTTAGTCTCATAACAATGTATTTATAATTAAAAAGTTTACTTCATGTTTGCGTAAACCTTTCCATTTCATTGCAGTTCTACTACTGCCAACTAGATGGCAGTAGTTAATAGACGAATTTGTATTTAGTCAAGAACAGTGACAAAAAGACAACAAACGGGAAAATACAACTTAAAGAATTATATTGTCATCGGCCCTTGACACGTGTGTCAATTTTCTTCTTAATTCGACTTCTTTAAATTGCTGAAAATTACGTTGAAAGTGTCCGTTACATAGATAGATACATACATACCTACACATGAACCTTATAAAATCGTATTAATAATAAAAATAAAGGAATATTAAAAACAATGCATTTTTCGGGGATTATTTGACGTTGAAACTTTAAATGTTACAGCTGTAAAAAAACATTATCATTGTTTTTTATAAATTTTGCTTTACATTGTTCATTCGAGTTTTACGCTGGAAACTTTTAGTCTTAAATAATAAGTCATAAGGAGTAATTTTACAGAAACACTTTATATAAAAATGTTTGCTTAAAGTGCATTTCTCTATTGATTCCTGTAATTAATTTAAATATAAAAATTTCCGCCTCCAGAATAAAAGTTCTTAGATTTTGATCATTGAGCTTACTCCCCACTTACTGTGAAAATTTCAATCAAATCAAGAGTATATGAAAAATTCGGTTTGGCTCTATTTTTAGCATCATATCCTGAACTAAAAATTTTTATTTTTGTGTCAGAGACTTTTATAAAAACATAAAGGTTCTTTAAGTAGTTTAGAAAAAAATATATATCTCATCCATTATTTAACGTTCAAAGTTTTAATTTTTTGCTTTATACTGTTTTTTCGACAAAATGGATAACTTTTTGAGTTATATGCAGAATACTGTTTAAAAACGGGATTTTACGATGAAAAATCAACACTTTTAGTCGAAAATAACTTTAAAGTATTAATTTTACAGAAACACTTTATATAACATTTTTTGCTTAAAACTCACTTCTCTATAGATTGCTGTAATTAATTTGAATATAAAAACTTCCACTCCCAGGTTAAAAGCTCCTAAATTTTGACCCTTGAGTTATTCCCTACTTTCAACCAAATCGATGGGTATAGAAAAAATTCGGTGTGACTCTATTTTTACCGTCAAAAAAATGAAATTGTCATATTTTATAAAACAATAACTAAAATATTAAGCAATTTGGAAAGGATTGCTGAGTCCGCTATCTAAGGTTTTCACTCCTAATTTTTTTTCTGTAACAGATATGTATTTGAAATGGTTAGAGCTACAAATTGTAATTTTTAATATCATTCCCTCACTAGAATTATTTCTAACTTGTAAAATCCACCATTATTCCGGTTATATTCGTAGTGTCTTACAGATCAGAAGTGTCTGCCATGCATTATTAACATTTCCCAGTTCAAACAACAACGATCTGATTTCGTGACATAAATCTGGTTATCCCACACCTGAAAGGGCGTTATTAACGTAATCTTACACCGACGACGCCAATATTTATACACTCCATAACTTGAAACAACACCTCGCCGTTCTAACAACGGAAAAATATCAATAAACGTCAATTAATTTTGACAAGGCAACGCAATATGCCCTTTATGCTCGCACAACTAAGCGTCGTATTTCTCAATTTAATTCAACCCCGAAAACCACCCTGGAACCGTCCTAGCTCCGGAATCCGGTGTGATCTACTAATCCCGCTCGAATGGAGCTCCGACTCGCGTTCCCTTACAGATTAATTCTCAGCTGGTCGTGATGTTTGGCGAACAGGTGAATTTTCATTCAGTTGTCTGACAGGTGGTGGGTAGAAGGCTGGTACATATGTGATGTTTATTTTATTATTTTCGAATCTCCATCTAAAGGAAGCAATGTAAAAGTATACATTTTTAATGTACTACAGACGAATAAGCAAAAAAAGAGATAAGCAGTCTTTTGAGACATCACCGTGGAACCGAAAGCTTCTTACGAAATATACTTCTCGTCTCTCGTGATCTCCCTGTTTTTGTTTCTCTTTTTTTGTATCATTCTTAGTAATGATATCTATAAATTTCAAGAGAATTGAAATAATTGTAACTGTTTTGATACAATTCAAATATTAATCCTAATGTGTAATTTAGTACTTAGTAAGTTAATTTTTAATCAAGATATAAAATTTTAGAATTATAATAATTCATACCTACTTGACTTATTTAATAATCTGTCTAAATATAACGTGGTCACTTTAATAATGATATATTAAATTATGGGAATATTATTGAAGAAGATATTTTTTAAATATTTTTTTAATATATTTTAAAATATTTATTTTAAAAAAATTAGAAAAATATATTTGTATTCGTCATAATGAGCCCTGTGATTTGATATTACATGACCCGTTAGAAACAATTACAATTTTTTATTTTCCATTTAATTTTATAATTTGCCCCCCAAAAATAAATATTAGGGGTTTCTCCTTATTTTTCCAGAGTTCAGATGAGGGGCTATACCTCCATTTTCTTTCAAAATTTTCCAGCTTATGGTTTCGGTGATAAGGGGGGGGGAATGGGTAAATTTTTTAATATTTTTGTTAATATCTTTTAATTAATTTATTTTAAAAATGTGAAAAAAATATTTGTTTTCGTCGTAATGAGCCCTTTCATTTGATAAATAACATGATGGGTTAGAAACAATTTTAATTGTATATTTTCCATTTAATGCTGTAATTTGCCCCCCAAAATTAAAAGTAGAGGTTTCTCCTTATTTTTCTAGTAAACTTTAGGTCAGAACCTATACCTCTATATTTTTTCAAAACTTTACGTATTATAGTTTCAGAGATAAGGTAGGGGGGGGATAGGTAAATTTTGGTACATTTTCGTTACTATCTTTTTAAATATTTTTTTAATATGAAAAAAATATATTTGTGTTCCTCAGAATGAGACCTTTTATTTGATATATTACATGATGAAATTTTATTTTTAAATTTTTATTTAATTCTATAATTTACCCCCCAAAATTAATATTAATGGTTTCTACTTATTTTTCCTGTAATGTTCGGGCAACGTACTATATTTCCTATTTTTTTCAAAATTTTAGGCTCAGTAGTTTCGGAGATCAGGGGGGGAAAGGTCGATTTTTTAGTTTTTCCCCCAGAAGTAGTCCTAAAATCAATTTTTTTTCTTTTACGATATGTACTCCTGATTGGCTCACCAAGCTATACATTGATACCAAATTTCAACCTCTTCCATCCAGTAGTTTAGGAGAAAATTGATGCGATGTGAAAGAGTGAGAAATCGGGAGTGATATTATAAGGGTATCCGTATATTGTCTATACGGAACCCTAAAAAGAGGTAATTCCCGAATGTTAGATTGATTGTATAAAAAATATTCGATCCTATTTCGAAATTAGAAATTATACACATTAGCAGGTTAGAATAGTATAAAAGGCCTGACGTAAAAGAGAAGTGTAGTAGAAGGCAACGTAGCGACCATCTGATCAAGTGTGAATCAGCGATCTAATTAAAAAGTAAATATTCTTGTGGTGGGACGTATTGTGACTTACTTGGATAAGGACGACTGTATTTGGTGTAAAAAATGTGCACACTAGTATTTTTTAACTAAACGATATTTTTATGTTTATGCTCATAAAGAGATATGTCGTTGCACAGTAATCTTGAAAAAATAGTTCATAATTGCTTTGATTTGTTGTTATTAACGTACGAATTAGTTCGTGTGATTTATCTCTTATTAATAACAAGAAAACAACGTTACAAACAGTTCGACTTCTGATTTGGGATCTCTGTGAGCTAGTTTTCTCTAAAACCATAATTGTTTACACTCGTTGGACAATAAAATATTTTAACATAGTCTGATTTTATAAAAAGGTACTTTTTGAGATTTTAAAATACTTCCAACACAAGAAATTATATTGGTTCTTCAGCAGAATTTCTCAAGAAGTACCTTTACAAATTACACCTTGGTCTTGTTTAAAAAAATTTTATTGAACCATTCCTGTATCACAAATACTTACAGTACAGTTAAGTATTTTTTCGACATATTGTCACAAAACACTTGGTAATCTGCACAATTTCTTTACCTGTCTTATTATCATAAAAGACTAGCGTTCGTCCAATTTTGTTATATGATAACCTTTTATCTACATCATCAACAAATCGAAAACGCCAACTAGGCATTTTCCAGTCGATCTTTTCGGCATTTCACCACCATTATCCCTCACGCTACATTTCTGCCCGAAGCCCTTTGGCTGACAACCGAGTCGTCAATTTTTGTTCCTCTGTATTCGTGGGCACTTTTCCGGTACACGCTCGATCGACATTCGACTGTTTTTGGCCCCGAGGCGTCGGAAAATTGAGATGATGCCAGTCAATTTCTCCGTGCTCGCATCTGATAAGAGAGGTATACGGCCATCCAGAAGAGTCCATAGTTCTCTTGGGAAGCATCTTTTTGTGGTTATTCTTTCATTTCGGTAGGCGATATTGGTCAATTTGGTAGCGGTTTTCACAGCTGAGATCGTAAAGAAAAAAGGGAATGAAATTTATGAAAGGGGGAGATTTCATCGCTGCAGGAATCTCCAGCTTTTGCTGAAACCCTTATTTCTGTAGGCATTTATGTTTAGATTTCATTGATGATTTACTATACCATATATCCAGGGAAAATGTTCCTAATATCACTGCATCTAAGTGAATTTGTACGTCTGATAATCTAGTAAATAATTGCATATTCAACTTCTTCAATCGAATATATACGGGTGACGAAAGTTTACAACATTTGAACGCAAGGTTCTGGACAGTACAACTAAAGTATTGCACCAACCTTATTTCAAAAAATAATATATAACTCACAGGCCTTAACAACTAAGTATCTCTTAGTAATGATTTTAGTTATTCTCTAACTACAAACATTGAATTGTGATAACTGTTACTTTGTGATAGTCCTTCACACCGTTCAAATAAATCGAAATCTGTACTACATAGCAATTGAATTCAAAGTTTCCAGAGTAATTGACAAGTGGAATAACTATATTTACATTCGTTAATCGAATAAAAGAAATTTGTTCCAATTGGGGAAAGTATCTTCACGCAAGGTTGGACTCCATTGTTTACCTGGATTATACTCCATTATTTCGAAAAAAAGTTTCAGACAAAGATTATAAAATGGGCCCTCAAGACAGCCCATATTACGTCAGAAAATAACATTTTCCAAACGGAAGCGTTTTTATTTTAATGAAAACACTCAATTTTCAATATGAACATAGAACGAAAAAATGAGAAACTAAAACTTTCTGTTGTTATAACTATTTTCTGTTTTTCTGTGTGGTCCATATATTAGTCAGAAATGAGCCATCCTTGCATTCGAGTGGTTAGTATGAACAAAGGAAATATCTCTAGAGGAGTCTAGTAGGTCGATTGAATTCCAACACAAATTAAGTAAAATGGCAAATGACAGTAGTAGAGTTTCAAGTAGGCCGATTTCTCGACCGGAAGTGATTGTTTCTACTTGGAGGCACTTAATTTTTACCGTGAATTTCGAAAGAAAAATCAAAAGCAAACGGTTTGTGTTCTTACCATTTTTTTCGGTTAGGCTCACATTTTCGCCAGAAATTAGCCATAAATGATTTCGAGTGATTTATTTTGAGACAAGGACATACCTCGAGTGGATTTCTTTATTTTGAAAAAAGTTTCTGACAAAAGTTCTAGCATTTCAAAATCAAATCGTCACATTACTTTCCTCGCCTGTCTTACATTTGCAGACTATGATGGCTTGTAATAAAATATAGCTGTAACTTCAATAGGAGTTGTCAGAGCTATGTATAGCTAATTTCCAGTCATAATATGAGTCTAATCGAAAATGTAAATTTTGTTATCATAAAAATAAAAAGGTTTTTTTTTATTTTTCTATTGAAATACATGTTAAAAACGTTGTGCCCTCATGTACAATAACCACTCTGGTCGGAGAACGGCATTACTGTTCAGACAGCGAGTCAAACCCTACAACTCTTGTCTGAAACTTTTTTCGATATGGTGGAAACCAAGCGAGATATTATTTAGCCTGAAGATAAATGCGCCACCAGTTATGAAGAATATGTAATAAGTGATTTACTATCATGAGAAGAGAACTTCAAACAGTTTCCACTTGTCATTATTAATTAATCGTAATGGTAGCCTTACGTGTGAAAAGCTATAAGACACCATTGTTTCATAATAAACTACGTGTTTATTATTTTTAAATTTAGTTTATAGCTAGTGCCGGTAACTTCGTAATGTTTTTTCTATCTGCAAAGTGTTTTTCTAGGTTTCCTAGTAACTGCGCCATGTCTTATCTATCTTTGCAATATTTTTTAATACTTTAAGTGATTCCTTTAGGTTACAAAATACCCTTAACTAGATATATAAGTTTCAGATTTCATAGACGAAAACACACCGAAGCTGCATTTTTATTTATCAACCTTACATCTGCTCCAAATATATCCATTAGTGTAATTATAACCGGCTGGAACTGTATAATAAACTAATTATTTCACAGTAGTGTCAACCTGTATTGACACGCTCAAAATATTCATATATGTTCTAAAAAGGACGTTTGTGTAGAAATCGCCTTATATCATTCGTATACTTTTGAAAATTCATTTTATTTTTTAATTCGTTATGCAGACTACGAAAATATTGACACATATGTAATAAGGGTTTTTATTATACAAGGATAAGTTAAATTTGTTTATCACAGTTGATAATCCAAAACATATTTATTATTATCTTATAAGCAAAAGTTAGTGTGGCAGTTTCCTACTGCAGTCACATATTAATTTATTCTAATTTACACCGCATTGAACTCAACAGTGTCACATACAAGAGTCAATCTAGCGACGATGAAACTTTGTAACTTCATTACGGCCGATAAATTGGATCTGCATACATTAGTTCTAGGTTAATTATGTTTGGAAGCAAACTATATTGCCTAGCTTCACATGACCATGTCTCTTCTGATGTCTTTCCAAAATGAATTCAGCTAATTTGATAGCTTTACGTGTTGTTTGCTTTGAAAATAAAGTAAACTTACTAATTAAGCGCTGAAAATAGAAGTGATGTTTCAAGTCATTACAGTATAAATGAGTATTATAGGTATTCATTCATATAATATTTGTCATGTCTCAAGTTTTAATTTTTCTCAAATATGATTCCAAATAATTTATTAGTCATTCTTTGTGAACGAATGAGTCTCTACCACGGTGTATGATTAGAAGGTGGACCGTGTTCCTATTCCCAGAATACCAAAAATGCGTTCCCTTATTGAGGATTTAAATCTTTTGCCACTAGATGGCGCTGCTTAGCATGGGTACCATTCATTTTATTAAAACTTTTGAACAAATAATTGGTACACGTGTTATAGTGGCGCCATCGGTGGTTGGTAAATGAAATCCTCATTAATTTCTGAGCTTTCGATACGTGGCGGTACACCTTCTAATCCCACACCGTAGTTCCTACAAGCCAAAATTGGTTTAGTCGATTAAAAGACTTTCGGTTAAGATTTTGGGGCAGCCGCATGTGTGTGTGTGTAAGGGTTAGGAAATTTAAAATATTAATATAAGTTATAAGATCTTTCATATCGACATAACCCCACACTTATAAAGTGATAAAGACGCTCAGGAAGTGATTGGTTTGTGTTAGTTTTTATGGAATAAGCCGAAGGTCTGGCTGCCCTGCCTTGTATAGATAGTTTGTACATAACCTAACGACTTATCATTATTTCATTAGAAAGTTAAAGATCTACGTTTTATTTTATTTCAAGAGGTTGTGCTTAATCTAAAATTAATCATCAACTATTCTTTAATATTTTACTCGGACTTCAAAAGTCATTTGACAATTGTGAAATAAATAAAAATGTTAGTAGCCACGCAGAGGAACCCTTAAAGTAGTAGAAGAAGAAGTCCATTACGAGTACAACGTATAGTAAATCTAAAGGTCTTGAAGTCTACTTTTCATACAGTTCGAGTGGCGTTTTATCGAAACATCATGGCAAATCAAATATAACCGAAAAAACCACTTGATATCCAGTTGATTATAGAACTAGCATCAATTGTGCGCAACGTGCCAAATAAACGGTCTAGAACTCTACTTTCAAAAGCATATGGTAAAAAAAATCGGGACATTTAAAATCCAATATGATGACCTACAACGTGACAAATGGCGACTTTTAAAAATTAACATATGGCGGATCTAATATGGGGAGGAAATTTTCGTATATTCGCCGTTTTCACCAAAACTGATATCCAGGGGTTTTCGGAATCGCTAATTACAAATACAAACTTAAGTTTGCAAATAAAGATGTAAATTCAGTCTGTCAACATAGATCCACCATTTTGAATTGAAAATATAAGATGGTATCGTAATGTTCCTTGAATTTTTCAATGGTGTTAATCTGACTATTTTAGAATAACATCCCCATTTCATCGAAGTCACAGGTAGTGTACCTTTACAGGAAAATTCACTAAACCCCAGAAATAATAAATATCAAAAAGATTTAGCTCTGCGGGAGCCCTTGCCAGGTTATCGAGCCCAAAGTTGTGTCATGGTTTTTTTGCATCAGAGATTTTAAATTGTTTAATAGTTCTTTTAGGACTACTCATGTTACTGACATAACAATTGGTACAGTTTTGTATTGGTCATGTCCCACTGTCTCTTTAATTGAAATTACCAATCCCTGTATTTGGTTGTTTTTTCTTGTGCTTACTATTTACATTATTTTTTGATGAATCATTAGGGTTTCCCCTGCTCGATTTTTTTTGCAACACATAAGTATTTGGAATATTTAGGAGAAAGAATTCCCGCATTACAAATTCAGAGGGAGTGTGCGTTTCATTCTATAATAGTTAGACTAATGCAGTAGAAAAATTCAAGTAACACTACGATACGAGCTTAGATTTTCTCTTACTCAGTGATCCCCAAAACCCCCGGTAGCAAATGTGGAGAAAAAGGACTAGGTTCGACAATTTCGTCCGCCATATCAGATCATCCATCTTTAATTTTGCAAATTCAATCATAGATTCGTGCGCAGTAACCCCAAAAAACCCGATTTAACAGATTTGTTGTAAATCGGTTGATTTTTTTTAATAGTCGCCACTGTTTTTGGAAAATGTTTACCATATGGCATTTAAGCCATGCGGACCTCAATCGGGATCTTGAGTTTTATAATATATTTAGTAAAAAAAGTGGAGATCATGAGATAGGATAACCATACTTGGTCTGCCATGACGTTTTGATTTTAAAAGTAGATTTCAAGATCTTTTACGGAATAAACAATTTTTGACTTGTTCGGATAGTAACTGAGAACGAGTGCATTCACAAAGGATGACTCCTATATAGTCTCATTTATGTTATATAAAAAATAACAATAAAAAATGGAAATCGTTTAATATATGAAACAGATAAATACTGGAAGCGTGTATTTAAGTTTAAAGAATTGCTTAATCCACATTGATGGATCAAAAATAAAAAATAAACTGCTTTAAAAAATAATGAAATTATTAATACCTACAACCACGAAGAAAAGAATCATTAGTGAGTCTAAAAATGCACGAAAGATAATTGCCAAGACAACAGAAAAACATTTTAGCAATTTAGAGGCAAGCCACAATCCTAAACTGGTAAACCGGTTTCCCTCAGTAAATATGGTTCTGTATCTCCAGCAACATACATTTGGTGATTAATATTAAATTAGTGAACGTGCAACAGATTGACCAGCAAATTTTCCAAACCTCAATCCGATTGACAATTTATAGTACAGTTAAATAGACGCCTTATATCAAACAGTTGTTCTATTTCTAAAACGACGAAGATTTGACATTTGTTTAAATTATGTTTTAACACTTGCATTAACCTACTTCTGCAATGCACCTAACGTCTGTTTTTAAATTTGTTTACACCCATATAACCGACGAAACACTCTCTCTATCGTCATCGCACTCCGTCATTCACTGCTTCAATTAAATCCTGATCGAATTCGGAACCGTGGGCCGTATCAAATTAGAAGAGAAACAATCAAAGAAAATTTTATTATTATATACAATGGCATTCTCATCCACTCCTCCGAAAGCACTCCTGCCTCACGTCCTCGTCCCCGGCCGTCTAGCGTACCGTGCAATGAGGAGGAAGAGCAAGACAAATGAAAAACGAACGCTGACCCCGGTCTGCTTTGACTGCCTGTCTGACGGATTTGTCGGAAACGAATCGTCCTGTTCCCTTCGACAAAACGATATTGCAGCAAGTCTCTGGTATCACCGGTAATAACGGAGGTGTAAGATGAAGACTGCTATCTTTGTTGTCTTTGTTGTTTGATTGGGAAGAAAACGGTGTTAGATTTGTAGGCGCGGTTGAAATGATTCAAGATTTTGAACCATTAAGAAACCGGAAATGGAATTAAACAATTGTTTTGTTATTAACCCATATCATTTGTTTTTGTTGAGGATACTTCCTAAAAGTAGTTATAAGTACTCTCTTCGAGGTGTCATTCTTTTGTATGCTTGACAATATATATAATATATATTGTTTCTGGCTAGGGAACCTTCATCAGTTGGGTTTCCCACAATTGAATGTCCTCTCTAACACTTCTTTATGTATTTGATACATTTCGTTAAATTTGAAGACGTGAGATGTAAGACATATAAATATATAAATAGGCAAAAACAAAACGATTAGGTACCATTTTCTCCTCTGGCTCTCAACCGATTTTCTTCATTTTTGTTTTGTTTAGTAGCTACTGACAACCTTCAGTGCAGAATGCCAATATTAATTTATAATATTGGTTCATTTATTAAATGAAATATAATAAAAATTCATTATTTACGTCCATAATGTCAACGCCAAAAAACTGAATGTGCCGCCGCCAGACTCAAAACATTGAGTAATTATATATAGAGGGACCAATGCTGTTATGTACCTAGAGCATGTACTTCTGGAAGTGGCATGCAAGCGTTGTTATTGTTTAGTGGTAAAGTAATTGTTGTATATTATAATTATACAGGGCGATTCCAGATATGTTACAAATCATTTTTTTCGTGAGTGGCACATAAGCAGTTGCATATATAGGGTGTTTAAATTGTAATGTAGAGTGCAATTATAACTAATAAAATAATTATATGGGGAAGCCCATTAGCGATGACATTTACAGGGTTCTTGGAATAGAAGGTGCAGTAGAATTACAGTTATACAGGGTGGTGCATAAAATATTATACAAAGATGCATATACAGGGTGGCGAAAATGGAAATGCAACATTTTGTAACCCATAAGCAGTTATATATATACAGGGAAGATGAAATATAGGGTCAGAGGAATTATAGATATACAGGATGATGATAAAAAATGTTAGAAAAAGGAAATGATTTATAGAGTAGCCCACGAAGAGTTCCATACATATGAGGATTGAAATATAGGTCGGAGTAAAATTATAGTTACAGAAGATAGTTAAAAATTTCATAACCAAAAGGAGTAAATACGGTGACTCAGTGACATATACAGAATGGTTTACCGGGTGGTTCAAGAATGTTAAAAACTATTATGCGTGGTCCATGAGCAGTTACATATACAGGGTGGTGGAAATATATAATGAGATGGAATTATTATAATGAGGATTTTAATAAATGTTAGAGAATTGAGTGCAATTATAGCTATACAGGGAGGTTAGAAAAAATAAATACGTAGGGTAGCCCATTAGCGGTTGAATTGTTGTCATATTAAATTAAGAATTACGAATTTGAATACAAATAAAGTCATATGAATTATATCTGAAAAAAACTTGAATTTCGTTACTTATTTGTAGAAGCGAGATGTAAGACCAACATCTAGGATATTCGAGGACACTATCACACAGAGGTTCCGAATCTGGATCCGTTCCGTGTAATTGCTGTGCTCCTTAAAGTCAACGAATAGAATATCACGATAAAATTTTCAGGTTACTTAACCTGCCAGAGATATTGACACAATTGGTCGAATTTCGACCACTGGGCGACAGCTAGTATCGTTAAATTCAATTCAATTTTGGGATGCGCAACTAACGAAGGTTCCCTAACCAGAAACAATATATATTATATATATTGTCTTACATACAAAAGAATGACACCTCGAAGGGTATATTCAATATCTCTGACAGGTGAAGTTAACTTGAACATTTCATCGTGACATTCTAACCTAGGAGTTACGAGTATCAGCAATTACATGGAACGCCTCCAGATTCGGGACCTCTATGTGCTAGTTTCCCCAAAAAATCCTAGATGTCGGTCTTTACATCTCGCGTCTTCAAGTAGTTACAAAGTCCGCACTGATTTTAATAAGTAACCCAAAATATATATATTGGAGAAACCTAGAGGCTTCTAGATCGATGAATAAATGAACATATATCCTAAATTTCGTAAAATAAAAAATTTGTAAACATACTTCGGACGTATCCCATAAACTACAAATCCATATAGTTCCACTATATTACAAAAAGAAGAATATGTGACAAGACGAAAATTAAAAAAGTCTCTCTTAATTCTTTAAAAGCAAGCAATTGCTTCGATTCCACTTCTTTCAAATTAAATTTTTGCTGGTTGTTAACCTATCGGAACTGGAAACGCCACATAAAGATTCTGAAGATAAACCTTTTAATTTTAAGTTCTTCCTACTTTATATGGTGGTTTTGAAATATGACAAACAATAATCCCAGAGTTCTCATACAATGATGTTGGTCATCATAAATTTAAAACAACAATATAATGCAGAAATATATCATATGTTTCTAGGTTCATAAGGCCAATTTAGAAGCCCCAGACTTAGCTACTGCATATTCAATCATAACAAAATATTGTTAATGATAAACCAATTGAATATTTGGCAAAATATTTGGCATATTTTATGTGTATGATGTTGATACTTATCGTTATCGTTGGCCATTCAAATATTGCAAAAATATTGCCTCCTAGTTCTAGAAAAAGAACGAACTGTAGTTCTTGTTTTAACATTTACTTGGTCCACAAAATTGAAAGAGAAAAAAGGGCGCAGCTAATGTGAAATGACCGCAGATACACCTAATATGAGAAGTGCAGCAGTTGCTAAAGTGAAAGATAATCTCGAACATTATGCTGTTATAACATTTTATTTTACGCTTCCAAAATAGGTACCCTTCAGAAAATTAATCATCTTAAATAAAAACAAATTGTGGAAATACATAAACTGTAAAAACCATTCAAATAAACAAGGCTGGTAAAAAAGGGTATTCTCGAAAATACGGTGATGGTAAAAATACGATTTCCAATCAATTCCGGAATTAAAAATTGTACACGTTAGCATACCAGAAGCAGTCACAGATACTATGGGGATATATAAAGGCAGTTGACGGATAGGAAAAGTGAAGTTAAGTAGAGAGCATAAGCGATCATATGTTCGGTATTAATCATCGTTGTTGATGTAAATATTTGGAACCTGAACATATTGTGAAATATTTTGGTGCGAATAAAGACATTTGTATTGAATGTAAAAATTTATTTAAAATACACGCAAATTGTAACAATATATATTTTTCTTTGTTTCGTAACTTTCTACAATGAATATTATATAATGGGTTAAGTTATTCAAATAAAATTAACAAATTAATTTTTCCTATACAAATTATCTTCATTATTCTTTTTAATAATATATTGTTATGTTATACCCTGGGTTCGCTTTACATATGACTTTTAATTAATGCAAACTTTTATGATGGTAATAAATTAGTAAATCATAAGATGAGTGAACTATATACTCTAATGTCATTATCTCGAAAGTTATATTTAATGTGAAAACTAATCTATACTTTACTAGGGCAGAAATTTTCTATCCCACAACACTTCTTTATATGTTTTGTACTTCCAGAGTGTTCAAGTAAATTCTTGAATGTTCCAGCTAAGAGGGTCAGAATTTTCTTGAACGGTCAGATATCATTTTTTAACTGTAATGTAAAAAATTCTAACAAAGATTTAGGATTATGAACAAAACGTAATAAATGAAAAAATTGTAAATAAATTGTAAGAAAACTATTTTTGGATTTAAAAAAAAACAAAATTTTTTTTATGCCCCCCGGTGGCCTAGTGGGAAAGTCCGTCAGCTCACACAATTGTACTAAATTGGAGCTTGATATAGCGGACCGGACCCGGGATCAAATCCCAGCCAAGTCAAGGTTTTTTTCATTAATAAAAAAACTGTGACAAAATTCCGGGGGGTGCAGTCGTCTCTGACGTAAATGGTAAAAATCAGGGAAATAGACATTTGCCCCTTACCAACCCGCACTGAAGCAGCGTGGTAAGGTATGCCTCATATCCCCTGTAAAATTCTAAGAATATTCTTCGTCTTCTCAATCCTTCGAGACAATTCTTCTTATAAAAAGACCTTAAGCTCTTTATCTGTTCCCTCAAGACCTTAAGTGTCTCCGATTAGCTCTTCAGCTTTCGCTTCATTAATACATTTCGTTACGAGTCTAGTTATACAAAAGGCCAATTCCTCAACCTCTAGCCTTGATTTTCCGATAAAAACTACCAAAATTATGTTCGTCTTCTCAATCCTTCGAGCCAGTTCTTCATTTCTTCAGTCCTACACTTCTTCTTCTTCTTCATTTCAGTTAGTAAAACCGACCATTTGCCCACCTACCTTCAATTCTCTTCAATACAGTCCTTCAGTCCTTCTCAAAGATCTTAAGCTCTTCTTCTTCTTCCTCTGTTCTCAAGACCTTAAGTTCTAAATTTCCACAGCTCTTCAAGTTCCTCTGCAATCTTTCAATTCTTCAGGGAGGCTACACCATGAAAAATTGGTTGAATATAGCTGCATATGATGATGATGATGAAAACTATTTTTGTTTTTTTTTATTTTTTTACAATTATAATATTGAATATATAATTTTAAACACAGTAACGATGGAGCCGAGCGCGAGTGACGTCATAATACTGGTGTTTTTAAATGTACGGCAATATGTTAAAGTTTGTTGAATTATTCGGAACCTTTGTGTGCTAGTTTGGCCGAAAATCATATGTGTCGTCTTTACATCCCGCATCTACAAATTTATCGATATGTATCAAATACATATTAGGGTGAACGTTAAAAATTATTTTTTTTGCGATGATGAAAAAAAACACTGGGAAAATTTTCTTTTTTTTAATTCAAAACAACACGTCCCTCTAGATGAACTTTATTCGAAATATAAAAATGAACAAAACTCAAACCAGTAAAAAAACATATTTGAATAAAATAAAAATAAATATTAATTAAAATTGATTTTTTTTCCAATTGATTTGATGTATTAAAGTTGATATTTTTGTTTTAGTATTACATTAGTACGAACGATATTTTAATATCAAGATTTGCTTTCTTTCGTATTTTTAATGTTTTTTCTTCTATAATGATCTAAGATTTGCATGATAAATTTTTGAGGATTATACCCAAAAACTGACTAAGATCGTCTAGAGGCACGTGTTTTTTTGAATTTAAAAAAAAAAATTCCCGTGTTTCTTAAACAAAAAGGGGGGGGGCGTCGTAATACATTTAATTTTTAATGACCACCATAATACATATATAAGTTTTCGAGAGGGCATTCTCTTGTGGGAAGCGCAGCTGATGAAGATTCCCTAACCAGAAACAGTATATTATATATATTGTCTTGCGTACAAAAGAATGACACCAAGAAGAGAGTATTGAGTATATTCAAGGTCGTGCCAAAGCCGAGTCAAGTTTAGTTGACCGATTTTAGCAGATCAATAAAAGTTGAGTACACCTTGAATCAACCGTTGTTCACACTGTTCAATATAAACTGATAAGCTATCTCAGTTTAGAACTTGCATGAAATGCAGATATGCGCAAATATGTGAAAACGGCTGCCGTTTTATTAAAATAAGTAATTTGACATATATTCGACATTTTTAACATGTCCGATTTTTTGGAATTTATGGCATTTTTGATATTTTTGATAATTTCGATATTCCTGATATTTTTAATATTTCGATGTTTTTTTTAAGTTTGTCATGTTTTTGAAGTTTTTGATTTTTTCGATGTCTTTGATATTCTATATTTTCTTGGTGTTTTTGTTTTTCCGATATTATTGATATTTTCGATATGTTTCATTTTTGATATTTTCTGATATTTTTAATATTACTTATATTTTTGGCATTTTTGACATTATTTGCATTTTTGGCATTTTTGACAGTTTGGACATTTTTGACATTTTAGACATTTATGACACTTTTTGACAATTGTGACATTTTGTAAATTTTTGATCTTTGAAAAAATGAATATTCGGTCGCCGCAAAGCCCATCGTTTACATGACAAGATGATTTATTCACGGTAATTCGCTGCTATTTCCTACATGTAAAAGCCGGATGTCTAAAGATGATCACCCTATACATAAGGATTTGAGCTCGGGTAGCGATGATCATTGTGACTCCTATAACACAAAAACTAAGTGAAACATTTTTTTTGCCCGCTTACGTTTGAGCTAAGAAAAGATTCTTAAAAGCATGCCGCAGTTATAAATACCTTGAAGCCCTACCAACTTATCGTATCTAAGAAACAATCCTTTTCTGATAACCGTAGAGCCCACACATATGAAACAACGACTCCGTGATAAACTACTATCTATACAGATAAGATACCCAGTCTTTGATCTCAGAAACAATCATAAACTTCCTTATTAATACACCGTATCATTCAAAACAAACTTTTTAATTTTTCTCCGTTGAATCACTCCTTGTACTAATCGTGAAATAAATAACTTTTCTAAAAATTATGGGTCGTCGAAAGCCATAAAACTGCGGCCCCTCATCTACATAGGCATTTATGTTATAACGAAGTAAAAATATTTGATTATTCTTAACGATGTATTTACTTTCATAATGAGTGGTTGGAGATATAAATATAGAGGTAATTACGCCCACTAATGAGGGCCCAGTTGAAAACTTGAATGGATGCAGTTGTAAATTTTTCAAAAATACATCGTGGGATTTGTACGTGGTCGTTTGAATTTAGGTAAAAATGGCAACCGAAATTCCATAATTGATGAGATGACTAAACTTTTACATCAAAACGATAAAATTTGCCTGTTAATAATGTGACAGTTAATTAAATTTCTGATGCTGCAGTAACCGAGTCAAAAGTAATTAAATTCTTGTTTAACCTTGACTGAACAACAACTTGATAATTATTGATTTCAGGTTAACGTGATTTGAAGTTAATTACTCGTATATTGTATTAATTATAATAAACTCAAATTGGTTTTGACATAATGTGGGGACTAATTTATAAAAATGAAGTTAATTGAAAGTTGTGTAGGTGTCGTGCTATAAAGAACATCTATTACCAACAGCTGCTTCGTAAACATTAACATATTGATTTGAAATTAAGAGAAATGTATTGTATATAAAATATACTCACTGACAAAGAAATGGTAAAACATAGATGCTATAGTAAGGAGTAAATGATTGAAATTTGGTAAAGTCTCATGAATGTTTTTTATGTAAACTTTTTTTAAGTAATTTCGAAAAGATTGTTGAGGAGGTCTTGAATTATTTTGTCTATTCATTGGGTTTTCTCTCCTCCAAATTTTTTCCTGTAACAGATAAGTATTTAAAAATTGTATATGTAGAACAAAGTGTAGTAAGGCAATTTCGTAAAATTGCCCGGATTACTGGCTGCCTGTACAGAGATTATTCCTCACAGTTTTTCTGAGAGAAAGAGATGTCTATAAAATGATCAACCAGTATTCCTGTATATAAGTAATGTATTGTATATTGTGTAATACTTATCTGTGTATGGAGACGTTTCAACTCCGAGTCTGGAGTCGTTGTCAATCGTTTAGTGTTGTTTTCGAGGTTTTTTCTAAAAAATTTTCGCTTTGATCTTGAATTTGTTGTTTGTCAAAAAAAAATTTTTGACACTGGCAATTTGTCGTTTGGCGATCACTTGACTCTGAGGTTACCGTTTTTTTTTTTGTTCTGTTAGCAGTAAATTCTTCCAGTCCAAATGAAGGTCGGCTGAAGGTGCTCCGATTTCAGTGTTGTTTATCATCATACAGCTGGCTTCTTTAAGTTTTCTCTTTTTTAAATTTTCTTCTTTCAACAAAATCTTTGTTTTATCCCAATCTATCCTATGGCTGCCGGTGCTCGTTAATACATGATTGGCCAAATTTGATTTGTCCACATGTTTTCTGGAAATGTTATATTGATGTTCTTTTTTCCTTACTTCTAAAGGTCTTGAAGTTTCACCGGTATAAGAATGGCCACAGTCACACAGAACACTGTACACACAATTTTTAGAACTCTGGGTTGCGTTAAACGGTTTGGTATGTGTGATGATAGAGCGCAAGGTATGGCCATGGGTTCTTCTTTATCTCCTATAATCAGTAATATATTCATGACATATTTTGAAGAAAGATTCATAGGCAAATATAAAAATAAACCAAAAGTGTGGTGGAGATACGTTGATGACATTTTTGTCGTTTGGGAGTATGGTGCTGAAGAACTGCACTCATTCCTAGATTACATCAATAGTCAAGAACCCACAATAGAATGTACAATGGAGATGGAAAATTTGCATAAACTTATTATATTTTGCTTATCTTGATGTACCTATAGATAGAACAAACAACACAATAAGTACAAGTACTTATCGAAAACCTAAACCTACAAATACTAATAGATATTTGAATTTTCACTCCAACCATCCTTTAAATGTAAAGAAAGGTGTTGTAAAGTGCTTATATGCAAAAAAACATATCTTCATCCACCCAAATCTTTAACAAAGAAGTCAATATTATCAAAGAACATCTACTTCCAAATGAATATTCCCAAGACTTTATAAATAAAACTATAAATCAGAAAGAAAATCGCAATAACAAACCAGCACAAATAACCATCACACTAATACCAACCAAACACAAACAGACAACCAAATTATGAACATAATTCCATATATCCCAGGAGTATCGGAAAAAATTAAGCGGTTAGGAAATAAATACAGCGTTAAAACTGTTTTTAAAACAAATAATACCTTGCGCTCTATCATCACACATACCAAACCGTTTAACGCAACCCAGAGTTCTAAAAATTGTGTGTACAGTGTTTTGTGTGACTGTGGCCATTCTTATACCGGTGAAACTTCAAGACCTTTAGAAGTAAAGAAAAAAGAACATCAATATAACATTTCCAGAAGACATGTGGACAAATCAAATTTGGCCAATCATGTATTAACGAGCACCGGCAGCCATAGGATAGACTGGGATAAAACAAAGATTTTGTTGAAAGAAGAAAATTTAAAAAAGAGAAAACTTAAAGAAGCCAGCTGTATGATGATAAACAACACTGAAATCGGAGCACCTTCAGCCGACCTTCATTTGGACTGGAAGAATTTACTGCTAACAAAACAAAAAAACGGTAACCTCAGAGTCAAGTGATCGCCAAACGACAAATTGTCAGTGTCAAAAAAATTTTTTGACAAACAACAAATTCAAGATCAAAGCGAAAATTTTTTTGGAAAAAACCTCGAAAACAACACTAAACGATTGACAACGACTCCAGACTCGGAGTTGAAATGTCTCCATTACACAGTATACAATACATTACTTATATACAGGAATACTGGTTGATCATTTTATAGACATCTCTTTCTCTCAGAAAAACTGTGAGGAAGAATCTCTGTACAGACAGCCAGTAATCCGGGCAATTTTACGAAATTGCCTTACTACACTTTTTTCTACATATACAATTTTTAAATACTTATCTGTTACACGAAAAAATTTGGAGGAGAGAAAACCCAATGAATAGACAAAATAAACTTTTTTGATCAATTAATATTTTGGTCTTTTTGCATTTTTTAATTTACCAAAAACAATGGGATCCAAAATTCATGTTTAGTAATATTAAATTGCCTATAGTATGTGTACGCGAAATGCATCGTCAGCTAAGTGAATTTGAAACAGGTAGAGTTATTGGTTCACGGGAGGCGGGTTTTTCATTTCGAAAAATCGCTAACCACAAGAACAGAAATCCAACTGCTGTTATGAGATGTTGGCAAGCGTAGTGTAATAATATCCAACATCGGAAAAGAGTTGGCACCCGACGTCAAAGAGGCACAAATGAAGTTCTACATCGACGTCTAAGACGTATGGCCTTTAAAAAACAACTCCAAATTTGGTTGATGAGTGGTTACGCGAAGAAGGCCATCTTGTAAGTATCCGAACGGTTTACCGCCACATAAGATCTTCTTGACTGCAGTACTATTGATCCCATCTCGTGCTACCTCTAACCACTGAGCATCGACGGCTACGACTGCAGTGGTGCAGAGAACGACAACATTGGAATGTGGAATAGCATCAGGTCGTCTTCTCTGTTGAATCTCGATTCTGCTTAGGTAGACATTATCGCCTATAAGGGTTAGACGACCTCGAAGAGAAAGAGGCGAACCTCAATTTGATGTTGTACACCGAGCAGTAGGCGTTATGGTATGGGATGTTAGTGCACATGGAAGTAGGTCACCATTAATCTTTGTTCGAGGTAACATGACAGCGCAACGTTATCTTCAGGACGTAGTGAGCCGTATGTACTTCATTACGTTAATCGGCTCAAGGATCATATATTTTAACAAGATAATGTTCGGCCTCATGTTGTTCGAGATAGTTTAAACTTTTTTGAAGAGACCCATGAGAATCTACTGCTACGGCCGCCCAGATCCCCGATCTTTTGCCCATATAACTTGTTTGGGATATCATCAGTAGAACGAACTGTCATTGAACGTTCTAAGAGATGAAATACAGGCAGCTTGAGATAGTGTCCTCAAGAAGAAATAGACCACCTTATTGAATCATTGCCAAGACGTGTTGGAAAGTGCATAGATAACCACGATGGACAAACACATTAGGTATTAACAAACTTAATATTAAAAAAATTAAACTCGGAATTTTTCATTCAAAATTTAATGATTTACTCCTTACTATAGCATCTATGTATTACCAAAACCATATTGAATTTAAACTTCTCCTTATAGGTGTTGCGATTTCTTGGTTAGGGAGTATACTTAATAGACATTCAAGGGATAAATACAAATACAATGGTTGATATATATTAAGCTGTACCTATCATTTACCTCTAATGGGTTGTATATTTCCCATAGCAAAATCTTAAAATTCATGAACGAAACCCGACTGCTACAAACCCCCGAATTTGTATCCCATTAGAGTACTCGACTTGATCAAACGTTTCCCACGAGTATACTGTACTTTATCTGTCAACATCTAGCGCAGTGTTGCCAACTCCAGTAAAACAGAGTCCCTTGACTTTACATCAAAAAGTCCAAAAAAGTATTTAAATCTGTGAAAAAAATTAACAAAAACTTTTTGTTAAGTCTTTATCAACATTGTAACAAGACAATTATGAAACAAACTCATTGTTCAGCAAAGAAAACATAACAAAATCAAGGAATTTTCCGATCACATTGCTCTTATGTTACCAACAGTTGGGAACAATAAGTCTTTAAATGGCAACACTGCTAGCGACCACGCAACGTATCCTAACTTCCGGCTTCTATCTGCTAATTGTTTTTTTGTGCATTTTTACAGTAAAAAAACAAATACATTTAAAATGGAAATGTAAGTCGGTTATTTTTAATTACGAGTATAATGTTACTAAGCTTCGGCTAAACTATATTTACTCTGATATTATTTGTTGCTGAGTGTAATTACTACAGGTTTCAGCTTATCTGGAGTATTTTATACAAAAGACAGAAATTGGAGGTTTATTATATTTGCGTTATTAATTATATTTACCAAATCTAATCTTCAATAACTATTTTTACCTTAAATCGAATTACCTTTCTCAAAGCGTGGAAATTGGTAGACACAATGTTCGTTTGAAATGAATGGAAATACAATAATTACGAATGGAACAGGCAAAATAAAGAGGATTTTACAAATAGTACGAAAATGCCATTTATAATGATAGAGCCGATGGCGAATTGTGTAAAAAAAATTAACGGATTTTCGGAAACCAAAAATAATGTAAACATGAAAATGGTTAATGAAAAGTGAATTTAAAAGGACGCGTTAAAGAAGACAATCCAAAGTATCATACGACAAAACTGTAAAGATCCAAAATATAAAAGTATATATAATGTCAATTACATTAAAATTTCGAAATGCAAAAATGTTAAAAATATAAAATTAATATAAAGCAAAATTGTCCAAATGTTCTAAAATATAGAAAATGACAAAAAATATAATAAATTTGCAAAGGCAAAAGAAAAATATTCCAAAATGTAAAAATAACAGAAATGACAAAAACACCTGGATTGTTAAAATCGTCAAAAATATTAAAAACATTAATGCTAAAAGTGATAATATTAAAGATGACATAACATGTCAAATACAATCATTTTATCAAAAATATCTAAAATGTAAGAACTGGCAGTGATATCAAAAACTTGAAACGTACAAAAAACTCCAAATATGCTTTGGCACTAATGTAAAAAGACAGTTTGCACCCTAACACCAAACACTCAACTTCTTTAAAATTAGTGAAAGTGAATAATTTTAGGAAACTGGACGAAAGCATTATGATTTATAAAAATAATAAACTGATGAATTCAGAAAATGGTCTTATCCTATACAATTCATTGTATAGTTTACTTTGTAAGAATCCATAAAATAAGTATTAAAACTGCATTATCTGTGAAATATGCTATTTAAAAAGAGAAAAACTGCTTCAAAAAAGTAAATAAATATTAAATTTTCTAAAGTAGATGCCAAGTTAACGTAAAAGTAATTTGTGGGAGTAGGTAGATTTGTGAGTTCTATTTTGCAACTTTGCTGTACACCTTGTCATCGACTTTTTTTACTTTTTTTTATTATCCTCTCGACTTTTCACCACAGATGAAGACGCCGATAAAGGTTATAGCAAAATTCATTTCAATTCATTTGCCATATAATACCATTTCTCCAGGAAGTCTACATAAATTCATAAACAAATTAATGAGTAGTGGCAAACTTTTAGAAACAAATGTAAGGCAACTACAATGGGAAATCCGGAAGAAACGTTAAATAGGATGAACGTATTACGTAATGCTTTAATTGTCGTAGATAGGTTATAGTTCATTAATAATTTACGCCTTTTACGAACCGTACACGCTCGACATTCATTGGAATATTAAAGAACGAGCTAAAATTAGTTAGACAGTTTTTTTGTACCTACTTGTTTCACGTTGTGACATGTGCTTTGAGTTTTTGTTTATGAGATGCAGTTGGTACTATAAATCATCGCGGGATACATTATGTGACAGACAATGGGTGAATTAAGTAAATCATGTAGGTATGAAGAATGCAACTACCAAGGTTAACTTATACTTGTAGTTGTCTTCATTCATCATATGCGTTCGCTAGTTAACGTCCAATTTGAAAGTCATTTATTTATGTGCGGAGGTATAAACTCATTAACCGAAACAATAATTATAGCAGCAGAGGTTGTAATTATTAAATATATTAAAAAGTAATTATAGTTTATCATTAAAACTTGACTTGATATCCCTTTCTTCGTATGGAGGTTATTAATGAATAATGGATCCTGTATCCGTTCGTTTAGATCAAGATGTTTTTATTGATTTCCAATTAAATTGATGGATTAAAACCAAAACCAGCACGATGAGAGCGAAAAAAATAAATGTCAAGATAAAATACAAGAAATTTTCAGCACTTGAAATACACTGCTAAAAACAATTATATAATTTGTTCCGAACTGTTACGCAGCTGAACTTCTCTTCAATGGAGGAAAATCCATCCATCCGTATGTAGAGAAGGAACAATGCGAACATAGCGTTCGATATAACGTTGTATCAACTTTGCGCCGAAAAGTAGTCTTAATTAACAAAGTTCTTGATTCATGTCGTACTACTGTTACGAACCATCGGTTACGCGGAACAACTATCAAACTACTGAATACTTGCGTATGAAAGGTAATGGAAAGTTTCGACTAATACAACATGTTGTGTCTGGCTTTTGGCAAATTGAATTTGCAGAAATTGTTTCATATTCGTAATTAGAAATTGAGTTGGTAAAATACGTTTCGAGATATATTATGAAACCATCAACAGTATCAACGAACTTTTTTTATTGGCGGTAGTCATGTCACTGGTCTGCAACGAAATTGTCATAAAATAAAAGTGTTATAAAATATATATTTTATCGGGGGCCCACTTTTACGCATATGAAAATAGATGAGCGAGGGAACGAATTGGATAATTTGAAATTTTATTTATTCCGACACCGACACCACACACTACCTTGATCTTGAAATACCGATACAATTCAGTTCACTATGTAAAAAACAGAAGCCAGGTAAAATACTCTATTAGTTTCTTCTTTTATAGAATATCAATAATATATATGAAATAAACTAATATAACATCCAATTAATATAGAAAGCCTGCACAAAATTTGCTTTTCTAATAAAAACTCCAATAGAACCTTATTAATGTCATATACCTTTTGTTAAATAGACCTTTACATAACTGAAAAAAAATTTTGCGCATGCGTCAACGTCTGTCAATTTTTCCGACAGTTTATACCACGTTTATACTTGTTTATAACGTGAATATGAGAATTTCAATGTAGTATATTAATTATTACTATTAGTAGTAAAGTTTTAATAGTCATAAACTTAAGGTGAACTATCAGTAGATTATAATTATTTTTAGCTTTTTAGTTATAGGTGGAAGTCGGTTATATTTTTTTATTTATTTTTTTTATTTTCAACTTTTTAGTTTTTTGAACTCAGGTAGTTTTCATTCTTTACTTTTTATTTTGTATGTATAACCTTAATAGACAGAACCAGATAACATCGAAAGCCTCAACATTACACAATGATACATTTTCATTTAAATTTACAGGTAAATTTTTACGAACAAAATGTACTAGTAAGCGTTGACTTAATAAGCTCAAAATATATTTATGCCTTATGGACCACCCCACGTAACCTTTTTTCAACTATTTTTGACAACTCTGTATAACTATAGATAATTCCACTCCATCCTATGTACGAACCATCCCGTACATACGACTCCCATGGACAAGCATAAATTTGTTAGCTGCCCTCTGTAAAGTATAGGACGGAGTAGAATCCATCCCATATTTACGGAGTTAAATTCGTGCTATATTTCAACCATAGTATACAAGTCCTTGTGTGCTACCCCATAAATTATTTCATTTTTCACATTCTATATTATCGCCCTGTGTAACATTAATTCCTCTCGACACTTTATGCAACTTCTTATGTGCTATAAAATAAATATTTTTTTAATCACACTGTATAAATATAATTTAACTTCAGCATTTATTTCAACCATCCTGTATATGATTTGTTTACGCTCATATCATATAACAGTTTTAATATAATTTTAATTTCACACTTTTTCCAACATTTATATACCACCAATCGTCCACTCCACCCTATATGCCATCCTCCTGTATATACAGCTAAAAGGCCTAATCTATATTTCAATCATCATATAAATGCAACTCCTTCTATCACTTTACTTTGTGATTTTGTTTGCTATAACTAAACATCCTGTGTATAAACCCACCAAATAGCAGTTGAGAGTTTGACATGTGTTGTCACTGAATTTTCTATCAGGCCGGGAGAATGTGACAACCAAAAGCACCGTCTTCCCAAAATGGACAAATTTTCATTTAAATAGTTATTTGCCGGGTATACAAACAAAACGAGCTTGGTACTCATTGACTTAAGGAGTCGAAAATACTATGCTTTAGTACCTATATGCTTGAGATGTACATAGAAAATTTTGGAATTTACGGCGATTTTCTGCAAAACTGCAAGTTGCACGTCTCAGAACAATATATGAGATCACCTAGGGATCTTCCTTAATAGATTAAACGTTAAAAAACTACACACATTCATAAGGAGTTTACAAAAAATCGACCAATATGTTAGGGATATTGGTCGATTTCCATGCACGCATGTGTTCATTAACAAATTTCATCACTTTACCAATAGAATTCTTTTCCCAAATTTGAAGTTTTACCAATCCGGATATATACTCTATTAAACAAGACTATATGCATACAAAACGGTTCACCACAGGAGAAGAAATCAGGTAACATACATACAAAAAAAAACGCGACGAATTGATAACTTCCTCCTTTTAGGAAGTCGGTTGATAAAGTCACAAATTGTAGTAAAAGGACAAGGACTCAGAAAATCAGAAAACCATAGTAATAATAAATACATTAAATTTGTAGTTTTTATATTACTAATGTTTATTTTATTAATTATCAACATATTAATTACTTTAAACTTAATATGAATATAATTTTTGTCCTAAACTGTCATACAGACCAGCTTCAATTTCTCCTTGTAGATGAAACTAACACTTTAGCCACCATTGCAACTTAATACAATTATGTGTTTTAGTTGAAAGGTATACAAATAAAGCCCCACAAATTAATATTTCATTTAATTTCATTAATAATAAGGGTAATGAAACTAGTTCAATATGCATATTTGTGAAAAGAGTCCGAAGCTTTCATATTCCCCCAAAGTTTGATATATTTACACCTTATGAGCTATAGCGAGAAAGTGACTTTTGGCTATTTTTTTGAAACGTTGTCATTTGATAGTTCTGCACTGATGGATCAACCGCCTCCATGTGCTCAAATTGTGAAAATCTTTTGTTTTCGAGATAGGGTCCCCAAACTTGCTTTTTTTACCCATTATGAGATATAGCTTTGGGGAGCTCTATTTTGAAAACAAAAGACTTTCAGAGGTTTGATCCACCAGTACAGAACTCTCAAATGGCAAAGTTTCAAAAAAATTTGTCGAAAACCATTTTCAAGAAGAATAGTGCGGGGTCATTTGCTGTTAATTGTTGTATGATATTTTTTTGGGTGCTTAAAACTAAAGATCTCACCAAGGTCTAAATTGTCTATAAGATAAGATATGAGAAGTTATTGTGGCATCTTTACTTATGGATTTTTTTCTGAAAAACACCCCAATTAGGGGAAAGTATGTTGATATTGTATTTTTTTACAGTTCAGGGTCTTATTGGAGTTTCATTTTTGCAGTAACCCCAGTCCATTTCAATCTCTCGTTTAAATACGCAATTGATATTAACTGAAAGATGAAACAAACTATATTCAACAGAAATATCAAATAGGTTTTAAGTCAGTAAGTAAATAAGTATATACAAATTGATCTTAACATGCCATTTATAAATAATGCAAACTTACAGTTTCAATAACAAATTAATACAAAATTACTGGTATTATTGTTCAGATCACTACAAATTTTATAATTGCTTACATATTTTTTGAAATTCATCTAAACAATCACTAAAAATATATTTTATAAGCAATGTATTCATTCAGTTGTTATCGACAATTTGGCGAGAAACCAGAAAAAAATCTACAAAAATCGTACATATTTTTTCCACTCAAACCAGCCTTTTCATGTTTCAACAACATGAAAGTATCAAATTAGTTTCAAAAAATGTGGCGATAAAACCGTGAAAAATAGTGTTCATTATTAAAAACTCCAACCGCCCGGAGTTAAGCGGATGCATCACCAAAAAGGTCCTTAATAACTTGTAGCCGCCTAATAACTTGCAGTCGACTCTATGGTCGCTATCACAATGTTTAACAAAATTACACGTTGTCGCTATAAATGACTGCAATTTCGAATGCGAAATTACAAGCGATCGTTTTAGTCGTCGAGTTTTTGTTTCGATGTCTGTCGTGATATCAGATTTGAGCATTGAACTGTTGAAAAAATATTGGTTCAAGGAAGATTGAATTAAAAATTATTAACAATTATTATAATTATGAAATTACTTCTCAAAATATTTGAGTTAACTTCTGTCAGCAAGATAATTAGAAAATAAGTTGGCTTTGGATAGGGCAACGGCGGCGATTGTGGTTATTTTAATAAATAAAATTACTGGGAGCAAGCAGGTTAATTATTTGTAGTAATGTCCGCAGACGTACTGTAAACAATTATGGATTAAATTGTGTCTTAAACTTATTTATATCATTTTGAATATATATTTTTGAGCAGTGAACGCATGGTCGTACCGAGGGGGAGGGGCAGGTGGGGCAGCTGCCATTGTGAACCTGAAAAAACTGGCGTGAGCCATTAAACCTTCCCATAAATTTGCTGACTTGCCCTCTGGACCAACAAATTTTCTGAATACTCCCTCTTTCTAGAACAATTTTTTTCCGAATCACTCCACTCTATGACATTTTTTTAAGTTTTTTCCTCCCCAAGCCAAAATCTGGCTAAGCCCCTGAGTGGAAGTAAAAAATGAGCCAACAATTTTAGTGCAACGAAGGTGCAGATTTTAATAGACCTGGTCAACAAATACAAGCACAGAATAGAATGTGGGAAAACAGATCGCACAAACAATGAATTAAAGCACCAGTTTAATAGTGATAGTGGTAAAGCAAATGTAAAAATATTAAGAAAACATTCCTTCACAGGTACAGGGGAAGGTCCATTGAAAAAATTCGAATTAGACTGTATGAGCAGGATCTAGAAATTGCTAGACATGAGTCACAACAAAGACAAAATGACTTAGCACCGGAGGCAGAATTGAAACTGCAAATTCTGGTTTTGCAAAAAAAGCCGCTGGAAAAACAAAAAAAATATGTATTTATAATTTATTGCTCAAATTATTCAAATGTTGGAAAAATAATAAAATTAATGAACTGCATTACCTTTTACATTTTATTTCCAGAGGAATGGTGTCAATAATATGTCGTATAACATCTTAGGTCGCACAAAATCTTTGTAAAAATTCAGTTTCGTCCCAAATATCGCAATGATTTAAGCACTCACAAAAATTATGCGGCAATCTGGAATGTAACATTGCATCAACCAGACTAAAAAAATCTTCAGCATGTGTTAGAACGTATTAAAATTGGCAATTTTTTAACTTAAAGTAAGCTATCAATAATGGGTATAAGCGCATAACAAATAATCCGTTTGGAGTTAAGTAGCATTATATCTGTCAAATTCCAAAACAGAGCTTGGTTCAAATTATTGATCGGCCAAAACGCAACGTTCATCTTAAACTACCGATTGACTGACGTTCAACATGTATACAACACACAATTTACTTTGGACCTGCAGTTCAAGACTGAACTGGCGTTCAAACTGTTTATACAACCGGGCCTAGGGTTCCTTACTAGCTTTGAGATTTGCCATAATCTAGCTAAATCATATTAAATATATTTTTATTAACTAAAGGAAAAGGTTTTTCAATTATAACTTTTAAATGTTTAAAAAAATTTTTATTCGAAAATACTCGTTATATATGTTTCACCGTTTTAGGGCTTTATCATGAAAGGCAGATGGTAACTAAAGTTAAATCCATCTGACAAAAAAAAACAAAATCAAACTATCGATATAATGATTACGACTTCTCATATTCGCCAAAATAGACAGAACATGACAAGACAATATAATTTATATTTAAAAAAGAACCGACTTCAACTGGCTTAAAATAGAAACCGTTTATAAATTATTTGTCTTATTTTCTGAATCACCCTGTATAACTATTATTCAACCGCCCTGTATAAGTATTAATTCTCTCCACCCTATTGACTGCTTATATTTACCCATATGTCAAGTATAAGCAAATACACTTATGTTCCACACTATACGTCATTTCTAACCACCCTGCATAACCTTATATTTCAATCATCCTGTATATGCAACTGGTTCTAACCTTTTTTGAACCCTCCGCACTATAACTCGAATATCTTTGTTGCATATGCTCATTTAACCATTTTTTAAGTTTTTTTTAGCCAGTCTGTATAACTATAGCTTTACTTCATTCTTATTTCAACCACCTTGTATATGCAACTACTTATGTGCCACCCAACAACATTGGCCTCAGGTTGGACGCCAATTATGTATAGACATAATTTAATTATTTATGTTTGTTTATATTTATTTAAAATTATTTGATCTCAGCGGTAGAGCAAAAGTGACGCTGAGATCAAATAATTTTAAATAAATATAAACAAACATAAATAATGTAAATTATATATATACATAATTTTTAGAACCACCCTGTATAACTGTAATTCTATTTCACTTTATATTTCAACCACATGGAACTGCTTATGTACCACCTCATATCACATTTATTTGTAAGATTTTTTGATCCCACCCGTCTAACTGTAATTTTACTTCGTCCAATGGTTCAACTGCGCACATTGCTTCCTGCTTGAATTTCGATGCAAGCACACACCTACCACCCCGTATACTATATAGAAAACATCGCTCACCTAAAAAATTTTCTTTTCGATACACTAATCGAATATTTTCACTCAACTGCACTGAAAACCGTTACAAACACCCTGAACGATGTACTTTCATGGCATATATTGATATTTAAGCTAGATATTGATTACTCTCTTCGAGGTGTCATTCCTAGATGTCGGTCTTACATCTCGCGTCTTCAAATCTAGATATTGATGATGAAAATTTGAGATTTACTTGGTGTTTACCGTGTTTTTGTAATTATTTTTACTATTTTCGGAAAAACAGTATGTTTTACGTTATAGATAATTATAAGGAATCAAGCTGGAACTCTCTTTGTAGAATTTGTTGAGCCGTTTTTTTAAAAAAAGTGTAGATTTATTGAAATTCACCGAAATGTAGTCCCTTAATAACAGTTTTTTTCTGATTTTCTGGAAAACCGTAAATCTCACGTTATAGAAAATTATATGATGTCTTTCTGTAATATTCCTTAATACATTGCCGTTTAAATCATCAAATTTGCCCAAGCCGTTTTTGAATAATCACTGAGCATACATAAAAAAACGTGACGACGAATTAAAATCATCCTCCTTTTTGTTATCGGTCGGTTATTGATTCTTATATCTATATAGAAATAAATACAAAGTTTTTTCAAAACAAAAATTGACATCAGCCAAACCATGAATAGCATTTTCGCTCCACAAAATTATTTAATAATTCTCGCGATCAAAGGATAACGAGAAAATTCCGAAGGAAAACAATCGCACAAGATTGTGGTGGTTTAGCGGAGAAAAACGACTCGAAGGAAAACCAACATCCAGATACGTTTGCCTTGGCGAGAAAAATCGCCTTTATTAATAGAAAGCCGGCTTTCCTTTTAGCCGATAAAAATGCCGCTGCAAAATGGGGATTTGTCTGAAGAAATTGAACTTTATTCTAAGCGTGGATAAGAACACTAATAGATGGATAAAAGCGATTTCCACTGTGGTTGCGCTCTTATCCTCTAGTAGATATTAGTTTTCCGTCTAAACGCTGCAGTATTAGGTTCCACTTGAGGATTAATGTTTAATGCAAGTATTTAGCTCAGATCCGGGCAATGAACTGTACAACTAGGAAACCGCATGCCAAAACATGTTGTTTTAGAAAAGGCGGCGCAGTGTTTAAAACGTAAACTCTGATAAAATTATTGTGACGGTCACTGTGCTATATTGGATTGTAATATCGATGTTTATACTGGCCTTTAGAAACTTGTAAGACTTTTGAATGCGAGAGAAATTTCGTTTTGAGTTGGCAATCTTCTTCAACTCAAAAAAATATTCTTGTACTACCAAAATATAACTCATGTGATTCATAGATTTGAAATTACATTTTTTTAAATGTACCTATCTTTATTGTAACAAAGAGAATACCTAAGAGTCTGAATGATTATCAACCACTGGTCCAACAAGCTGTGTTTCGTAAGGCTGTGTCCCACGTAAACGCGATATGCGCGTTGCGGGCGGTGCGATACGTCAAAGTAACAACTTGCAATTAAAGGCTAAAGCAAACCAACTGAACGATGTGACAACACAAAATCTCTACAATCGCACGGATTTATTTTTCAGTACAGACAAAATGAATTGTATGTGTTTGATAGTATGGCACCGCCCGCACCGCGCAAATCGCGTTTACGTGGGACACGCGTAAGAGCTTCTGGAGTTTTGATAACGGTAAAAGCGTTAACAGAAAAAGTGATGGAAGATAACTTTTAACGACTATAAAAAAGCCTTTGATTTTCTTAAAACATTGTACAGTTATCTATAATGTTACAACAGCAATTCCACTTATGAAGAAGAAAGATACAAACAACATGATTGTTCAGTCATTTATTATATCAAAAGAAAAAGCTTAAACCACTTAAAGTTTGCCGGCTGGATCGTATTATTAGTAAATATCAAAAACAACTCAAATAAATGTTTAGAGAACTAGAAGCACATCATGAAAAACACGAATTGGGAAAGAAAACAACATTTGGTATCCGCAAAATATAATAGATGCAATAAATAACATAGGTAAAAAATTATCAGAAAATGTATATATAAAACTCCTTCGTTGAGAACAATTCCAATAGGAAGTGGACTCGGAACTCGAAATCGGTCAGTTAAAATTAAATTATCCTGACAAACTATATCAGTACCATCAAAGAGTACGTGAATACACTAAGGACAGCAAGCGATTATAGACTTGCCAAAGCAAGAATTGTCCGAACTATGAAACTGGACAGATCCAAGCTCACCAAGAGACCGCCGGCCACCAGCATAGACATTAACAATCTGAGAGAACATTCCGATCAATATGAAGCACTTTTATAAGAACAAGATAGCACGCAACTAATTAATAACATAGTATCTTGTGCGATAGAAATATGTGGAACACAACGAAACCAACAACACAATCCAATAACAAATACCGCTGGCATTAGCCTTCAGACAGTGAGAAAGCGTTCGACGCCATATTGCTGAATGAAGTAGTAAGTGCCCTGAGTGAGCAACTTTGGAAGTAGTGGAAGAATATATATACCTGGGACATTTAATATATTTATTAGGTTTACTGCTACCAGAAATTAACAGAAGGATCAAAAAAGGATGGATGACATTCGGACAGTGTTCAAGTCTAGAATGTCAATCCATCGCTAGAATAAAATATTTGACAAATGTGTTCTACTAGTAGTGACATACCGTTATGAAAAGTGGAGTCTAAAGACCGACATTATTCGCAAACTTCAAGTAAAATCGCTGAAATGGCAATGGCCAGAACATATGGAAAGACCACAAGATAACAAGTAGTCAATAAAAGGATTCAGTGGTATCCCAGGATGTGTAAAATTATCAAGGAAAAATTTTAATATAAGATGGGACTAGAACACGACGAAATACTAGTAGAATACAGCTGATCAATACATATATATCAAATAGCTGAAAAGGTAATAACGATACAAAGAGCAGTAAAAGTAAAAGATAATACAAAGAGTGCCCCAGTTAAAACGGAATTTGGCCGAACATGCAACAAGGGCAAACGATAATTAACGGAATACAAAAATCATCAAAAATCATTTAATAAGGACCCTGGATGGGAGGAAGATCCACAGGGTGACGAAATACTAGATGGTATGAAGACAAACATTGAAATGAATAAGAGGAGAATACTGAGGGAATCCATGTTCAGCAATGAGCAAATTAAGGCTTAAGAGGCATCACTGACACAGACAATAAAATGGAGGGCTTATAAAATTATAGAGTAATACTAATTAGTTTTTTTATGTAGTATATATCAGTATTACTACATGTTTTGTGGTAAAACCTTTTTTAAAACCAAACTGATACTTAAACAAGATATAATATTCATTAATCTAGTCTAAAGTTTCCAGGCATATTCATTTGTTCATTTTTTCAAATAGGTTTAACCTCAGTAGGTTGATTTGGATTGGACATCGATCAATAAGAAAGTCTCAGTAAGTATAAAGAGGAGAACATTAAGAGAATTATTAGAGTTCCTTCAACCTTAGAGATAAATCTCTTTAAGGTTTTTTTCAGGTGGAAGAGAGATTAAAATACATAGATTTTACTGTGTGTTTTGTGGCCTAAAAGAGTCATTATTATTTCCAGTTGTCTGACGTCAATTTTTTATCAACTTTGCAAAAGTATAAATTAAAATAATAAGACTGGCATATGCTACATTCTTTACTTTTCGAAATTCGACATCGTATTATTCAGTATTGTTCTCAATTTAGTAACTAAACTAAAAACTACATATTTCTATACACTACGTCAGCAACCACATTCATAGTACACACTGTATAGAACCCAGCATCTGTTTATTACCATTAAGGAATCGAATTCAAGAAGTCAGAAGTCCCAAGTCTCGTAAAATTTCATTAAAGCTTCCTACTGAGCAAATTTAAGATCGACAATCGACAAGCAAAACGAATTCCTGGTCGATAAAGATTCTACTCGAATAAGTATACACACCGTATATTCTCACGGTTCTATCGATCTCTCTGCATAACCATTTACTGTGCACAGACTCCTAATAACATCCGAAGAAGACGATCGTTACTTCATTGGTTACTACTAATAAAGTATAATTAGCGGAGGACATTCCGCCTGACCTGTTGATGCTTCTGGAAAATCGCAACGTTGCCACAGGTACGTGGTAATAAAGTAATAAATAGGAAATGGCTAAATTTAAACGCGGAAGAATAAAAATGGATTATTAACTTAAAACAAAACCAACTTTTGTGAAAATTATAGACAGTAAAGGAAGTAAGCAACATCCTCAAAGTTTATTTAATATTAAAATGAGGTAATCTTAACTCCAAGAGCCTATAAGAAGGTAACTTCTATGGGTTTAAACCCCCAAACAACTATTTTTAATGTAATAGTCCAAGAAAACAGGGTTGAAAATTATATTTAGGTAAATTTTGTATAGGATCACCCCCACTGAAACATGAAATCGCCCCCATGGAAGCAAGTGTTTGGATCCGCCCCTATTCGCCAGTCAACTATTATATTCACTAACACTCTAGTCTGCTACAACTATAAAATTCTATCAGAAAGAAATCAGCAATTTCGTAAAGTAAAGTAAAGGTTTGAGGAAAGTAAATCCCTGTACAAATAGATGAAGTAGGTAAACTATGATTTTTCGAGATGTTTTGCCCTAGTCTACATGAATTTCTTCCAAACCTTTCATCTGCATCGACAGCAGATATCTCTCGTGAGCAGTTTATGAGGTATCACCTACGCCTCATCTGCTGCAGTTACAGATAAAAGGATAGGAAGAAATTCCACTAGACCACGGCAAAACAGTCCCAAAAACTATAGTTTGGCCGTGAAACTTTGATATACGGGATACTTGAAACTAGTTGGTATGGTCAGAGATTTGAAAATCTGGGTTTGGGAGTTATCAAGAAAGTTCTTTTTAACTAATTTAAATTCAACTGTCAACTACTGACTGTAACATTGTATTTGTAGGGGAAAAAATCCAAGGCTTTTGAAATTACAAGGGCAGTTTGATAAGTCCGTGACTTGAGTAAACAAAATTAGTCGTCAAATAAGCCGAAAGCAAGAAAGTCTCCTTGTAACTCGATATATTTTGCCCAGGGATTTTCTATTCCTTCCTAATAATAGGTTTCCTGAAGGCTCTCAAAATAAACCATTGTCTCGTTCATAACCTCTACATTCAACCCCAAATCTCTTACCGCTCAGCAATTTTTACAGGTTTGGAAATAGAAAATCGCATGGCCCTAAGTCTGGAGGATATGCTGGATGGGGTAGAGCAGCTCGTAGCCTAAAATATGGATTTTTGATACAGTAACAACCCAAGTGTGCACATGTGTATTGTCTTGTCATTGAAAGTCATAACCTGCCTAAAATTTTGACATTTTCACTTAAAATAGCTAATTTTGTCAAATTATGAGTAACAAGCGTGCCTTGAACAATTGACCGGTACTGAAATTATTAAAAATCCAATTAAAAGCAGTTCAATATATTAATTTACGATACAATAAAAAATAACAACGAAGCTCGAATGAACATTCTATTTATTGGTAGAAAACAGGATAGCATTAATTAACTGGACCTAACTTGGTTCTTATAAACCAATCCAATTTTATCACTATACATGTTAATTTTGATTTATTTCTTGAATATTCGCTGAGATGCATATTTATTTGTATTTGCCAAATAAAAACTTTTCGAGGGTTCCGCTATTATACGCATCTAGCAACAATATTAATAATTAATAACGTCCATGTTTGTTTCACCTCTAGTGAGAGTAGTCGAATTCAGCATTATTAATCCTCAATGCCCTGAGTATTTGGCTATGTTTCCCAAAATCAACTTAACCAGTCATATAATAACCACTACTGACAGCCATAGAGTAGAAAGGGACAAGATCTTGTTGAAAGAAAAAACTTTAAAAAGATAACACTTTTGGTACCTGGTGCTACAGTAAGATCTGGCCACAATGGAAGTTCTACTTGAAGAAAAATGTTTTCACTGGTGTGCCTAGAACCAACCAAATCAATGGCATATTCTCACAATTTGGTCTCAAGTGAATAATTTTATTTGATTTTTTCGGGAATTAGGGATTTTCTATAGAAATAGAAGTTCGACAGATACCAATAGAACTATTTCTACGATCGCTGAAAAACTCATCAAAAAGCCATGGAGCATATCTACTGAGAACCGCTGAATGGCAGAGAGTTCAGTGAACAGATGGATCCAGATTCTATGCATGCTTGCTGTTTTAGAAGGCCAAATAGGGGTGGGAATTTAGTTATTTACAGGGAGAAATTTCATCAACGGCACGAAAGTACTTGGTGATGTTAAATAATGGAAACCTATATATTCTTCATAATAGTGAAAATTGTTTGGTGATGCAAGAGAAATATATACTTTCAGAAGGCAAATACAGACTGTTAAACCAGCTTAACACCTTAGTGATGACTTCCGGCTGAAATTAGACTTCTCTGGCCCAAAAGAAACTAGGAATTCTTATTTTATCAACATATTATTGATACCAGAAAATGATTAAAAGCGGAGATGGAAATATTCAGTATTAAGTTAGACAAATTTCGTAGAAATTGTTGACTTCTAAAAATGTTAAAATTTTCTTAGTTAAATTTTCTCAATTGCTTGTTTGTCATCTTAGGAACACATTTGTGGAAAATCGTTTAATATTTAGGCAATAATAAAACATTTAAAAAAATATATAACTGCCTTCCACCTATAACTAAAAAGTTAAAAATAATTATAACAAAATACAAATCTAGCAAATAAATAACACATTCAATGTTGTCAGGTACCTACCCAGAAAGTAAAAAATGTAAACATCAAAAGGTGCTCATTCTGTACAAATTAATTACCTACCAAACTAGTATATTTTTGAAGTCGGTGCCAAGCAAATATAAAATCCTTCATTGCGTACTTATCTACTATTTCATCAAGCTTAATTGTTGCTTGGCACCGACTTCAAAAATATACTAGATTGGTAGGTAATTAATTTGTACAGAATGAGCACATTAGTTTTTTTGAACTCAGGTAGTTTTCATTCTTTAATTATGCCTTATGAACCATGCCATGTAACCTTTTTTCAACTTTTTTTGACAACTCTATATAACTATAGATAAATCTACTCCGCCTTATGTATCAACCAACCTTGTGGGCTACCCTATGAATTATTTCATTTTTAACATTTTATATTATCGCCCTGTGTAACATTAATTCCTCTCCACAATTTATGCAACTTCTTCTGGGCTATAAAAGAAATAATTTTTTAATCACACTGTATAAATATAATTCAACTCCAGCATATATTTCAACCATCCTGTATATGATTTGCTTATGTCCACATCATATAACAGTTTTTTAATCACACTATATAATTTTAATTTCACGTTTTTTCCAGCATTTTTATACCACCAATCGTCCAGTCCACCCTATATTCCAACCATCCTGTATATACGGCTGCCTATGGACCACTTTACTCCGTCCTATATTTCAATCATTATATAACTGCAACTCCTTCTATCACTTAACTTTGTGATTTTGTTTGCTATAATTAAACACCCTGTGTATAAACGCACCACTGAATTTTCTATTAGGCCAGGAGAATGTGACAACCAAAAGCACCGTTTTCCCAAAATGGAAAAATTTGCATTTAATATGGTATACAAACAACAAGAGCTTGGTACTCATTGATTTAAGGAGTCGAAAATACTATGTTTACTACCTAGATGCTTGAGATGTACATAGAAAATTTTCAAATTCGCAATTAAAACTTCCAGTGCCTAAAATTACCGCACTGTTACGTTGGAATTGGAATATTTCCATGCACGCATGTGTTCATTCACAAATTTCATCACTTTACCAGTAGAATTCTTTTCCAAAATGTGAAGTTTCACCAATCCGGATATATACTCTATTAAACAAGACCATATTCATTCAAAACGGTGCACCACAGGAGGAGGAATCAGGTAACATACATACAAAAAAAGCAAAAAAAATACGCAACGAATTGATAACCCCCTCCTTTTTGGAAGTCGGTTAAAAAGATGCAATATAATGTTTGATTGTTAAATTGAATTTTACAAACACAATGAATACGAATTCATTCACTAAATATTCAATTCTTGGAGCAGTACATCTACTGTGCAGGGTTTCAAAGAAAAACGACACATTATCCCCTTCTTTCATATTTCAATTACAATACTTTTCAGGAGAATTCGAAACCCTAACCTCCGCGTAAACGAAAACGACAATTCTCTATCGAAGGTTTTTTTAACCAACTGACAGAAACGATCCACTTTCAGTCGATCGTTTACGTCCGATTGGGTCAACATAAAAAAAAGAAAAGAGCTCGTTTTTCTGGCTGGATAGAAAAAAATTACATATACTCGTATATATATAGCATGTGTCACCCTTATGTATCACTCCTGCTTCTGACGTTACACTTAATGGCAATTGCTCCAAATATTTATTGCGAACTATATTTCACCCGATGTCAAAGTGTTCGATGGCGTTAATCATTTTTATGAGGCGTGGGCTTGAATGCCGTAGGGTCACCTCAAGTAATGTATGAAAGTGTATTATTGCGTGCAAATAGCGAAAGGATCGACTAATTGTGTTTTCTTGTGAACTGTTGAGGAACCGTATCGATACATCATCTTGAAGGTTATTGATACGAGCACTTATTAGGGATTACGTGGATATTAGATAATTACTGAACGGCGGTGTCGGTTTCAAAGCATCGAAATAATTAACTTTTGGAGACACTTCAGATGACACATCTAAACTTTATAATCTAGTCCGTAACTTCAAACACGTGGTAATTAAAGTTAAAGGAAATAAAAATATGTTTTAAAGCGAATTCAAATATGATTCGGAATAATTTTGTCTATTCATGGGTTTTCTCTCCTCCAAATTTTTTCCTGTAACAGATAAGTATTTAAAAAATTGTATATGTAGAACAAAGTGTAGTAAGGCAATTTCGTAAAATTGCCCGGATTACTGGTTGTCTGTACAGAGATTCTTCCTCACAGTTTTTCTGAGAGAAAGAGATGTCTATAAAATGATCAACCAGTATTCCTGTATATAAGTAATGTATTGTATATTGTGTAATACTTATCTGTGTATGGAGACGTTTCAACTCCGAGTCTGGAGTCGTTGTCAATCGTTTAGTGTTGTTTTCGAGGCTTTTTTCTAAAAAATTTTCGCTTTGATTTTGAATTTATTGTTTGTCAAAAAATTTGACACTGACAATGAGACCCATTGTAAGTTCAATAAATTCACCATTACAAAACATATCAAAATTTTTACTAAATATAATTAAACCTTACGAAAATAATCCAAACAATTTAAAAAACACTAACGATTTTTTAACAAAATAAAAAGCATTATTATCAACAGAAATGATATACTAGTAAGTTTCGACATAGTTAGTCTTTTTACAAATGTACCTGTTGATAAATCATTACAAATTATAAAAAATAAATTACAACAAGATATTACCTTACACAACAAAACAAAACTAAACATTGACACAATTATGGAACTAACCGAACTTTGCTTAAACACTACATATTTTCAATTTGAAGGAGATTTCTATAAACAAGAATTTGGTATGGCCATGGGTTCTTCTTTATCTCCTATAATCAGTAATATATTCATGACATATTTGAAGAAAGATTCATAGGCAAATATAAAAATAAACCAAAAGTGTGGTGGAGATACGTGATGACATTTTGTGGTTTGGGAGTATGGTGCTGAAGAACTGCACTCATTCCTAGATTACATCAATATCAAGAACCCACAATAAAATTTACAATGGAGATGGAAAATTTGCATAAACTTGCTTATCTTGATGTACTTATAGATAGAACAAACAACACAATAAGTACAAGTACTTATCGAAAACCTACAAATACTAATAGATATTTGAATTTTCACTCCAACCATCCTTTAAATGTAAAGAAAGGTGTTGTAAAGTGCTTATATGATAGAGCAAAAAACATATCTTCATCCACCCAAATCTTTAACAAAGAAGTCAATATTATCAAAGAACATCTACTTCAAAACGAATATCCCCAAGACTTTATAAATAAAACTATAAATCAGTTAGAAAGAAAATCGCAACAACAAACCAGCACAAATAACCATCACACTAATACCAACCAAACACAAACAGACAACCAAATTATGAACATAATTCCATATATCCCATCGGAAAAAATAAGCGGTTAGGAAATAAATACAGCGTTAAAACTGTTTTTAAAACAAATAATACCTTGCGCTCTATCCTCACACATACCAAACCGTTTAACGCAACCCAGAGTTCTAAAAATTGTGTGTACAGTGTTTTGTGTGACTGTGGCCATTCTTATACCGGGAAACTTCAAGACCTTTAGAAGTAAGGAAAAAAGAACATCAATATAACATTTCCAGAAGACATGTGGACAAATCAAATTTGGCCAATCATGTATTAACGAGCACCGGCAGCCATAGGATAGACTGGGATAAAACAAAGATCTTGTTGAAAGAAGAAAACTTAAAAAAGAGAAAACTTAAAGAAGCCAGCTGTATGATGATAAACAACACTGAAATCGGAGCACCTTCAGCCGACCTTCATTTGGACTGGAAGAATTTACTGCTAACAGAACAAAAAAACGGTAACCTCAGCGTCAAGTGATCGCCAAACGACAAATTGTCAGTGTCAAATTTTTTGACAAACAATAAATTCAAAATCAAAGCGAAAATTTTTTTTTTAGAAAAAAGCCTCGAAAACAACACTAAACGATTGACAACGACTCCAGACTCGGAGTTGAAACGTCTCCATACACAGATAAGTATTACACAATATACAATACATTACTTATATACAGGAATACTGGTTGATCATTTTATAGACATCTCTTTCTCTCAGAAAAACTGTGAGGAAGAATCTCTGTACAGACAACCAGTAATCCGGGCAATTTTACGAAATTGCCTTACTACACTTTGTTCTACATATACAATTTTTTAAATACTTATCTGTTACAGGAAAAAATTTGGAGGAGAGAAAACCCATGAATAGACAAAATAATTCAAGACCTCCTCAACAATCTTTTCGAAATTACTTATGATTCGGAATGATATGCATACAAATATACGAGGGCCGCCTTTTATATTTCGGGATTAGAGAACAAAAACAAATATTAATCATCAAAAATCGCTTTATTGTTTTTCAAAATATTCTATCTATACATTTTTGCATGCGTTTGAACCAATTGTCGAAGCACTTTTTCCATTCTGATTGAGGTATCCCCAAAACATGCATTCAGAACGCAGCAACCGCTACCTCAGGTGTCGAAAAACCTCTCAGTTTGTTTTTTACGTACGGGAATAAAAAGAAGTCTTTTGGTGACAAGTCAGGACTATATGGCGGATGACTCATCAAATCGATGTTTTGAGTGGTCAAAAATACAGTTATTTGACCCGATGTCTGAGAGCTCGCATTTTCGTGGTGAAGAGTGATCCGTCTTCGGCGGGTGGTTTTCCTCATTTCTTGGAAGACAACTGGCAAACAAATGGTTGTGTACCACTCAGAATTGACTGTTCTGCGTTGTTCTAGTGGTACGCTTGCGACATGTCCAGTTTTTCCGAAAAAACAGGCAATCATTTGCTTGGAAGTGCTTCGTGCGCGAACAACTTTTGTTGGATTCGGGTCATCTTGAAACACCCATACAGTCGACTGCTGTTTACTTTCGGGCTCATACGCGTAAATCCACGATTCATCACTTGTCACTATGTCATAAACGTGTTTTGAAGCACCGCGATCGTATTTTTGAACTTTTCTTTCGACCAATCGACACGAGCCTTTTTTTGAAAGATTGACAAATTGTGTGGGATCCAACGCGAACATTTTTTTTACATTCAAATGTTTATGCAATATTGAATGTATGCTGGTCCTACTAATGTGTAAGGTTAACTCAATCTCACGATAGGTTACATGACGAACTTGCAATATCAGTTCGCGCACAGCTGCAATGGTTTCCGGAACAACAACTGTTTTTGGACGACCTTCACGAAATTCGTCTGAACTACGACCTCGATGAATACACCATACCATCGGTAAACAGTGGTCCTTGATGGAGTTTCATCCCAAAAATTAAATTAAGTTGATCCATGCACTCTTGCCGACTTAATCCACGTCGAAAGTTGTAAAAAATTATCGCACGAAAATGTTCACGATTTAATTCCATTTTTTGGCCGAGATGAATCCTTCAAATTACTGTAAACAACACATAGCGCTCGTATGTCAAAACGTTCTGAGTATGCATAACCTCAAAAATGTTAAACTTTACGATAGAGCTGTCAGTTGTCAGATTGCAACACTAGGGTTGTCCAATCCCGAAATATAAAAGGCAGATCTCGGATGCACACTAGCGGTCGCTCAGTGGTCAAAATTTGACCAAAATCGTTATTAAAATTTTGAAGAGAATCGTTATTAAAATTTTCCAAGAATTTTTTTCAGTTTTATTGTCTTACGGTTCCAGTTAATGTACATCTACGACGCTAAGTCATATTCAATAAGGAAAATCAAAGAACGTTCTGTTCCTGAATAAAAAAAGAATATACAAATTTTCATGCCATTATGCTATTATTGAATAAATTAAAAATACAAATACACTTCCAGAGTTCAAAATGTCAATAAAAATCAAGAATTTATACAAATCCTTCATTTGAATAAGTAGACAATATATGAAATAATTTTGTCCTCTAGAGGTGGAAAGCTTAATGGCGCGAGATCAGCCATTATGGAATAGATGGAGCAATAACTGTTATTAACGAAAAATGTTGGCCGTTTGATTAAATTTTTTTATTAATAACATTAAAGGACATCAATTAGCAATTAAAAAACTCCAAAAAAATGATTCACAAACAGAAGGAAATAATACCGAACTCTTTTGCATTTACGTATTTATATATAGATTTTTAATAAAATACACATATTTAAATTGTCAATAAATTCATTTTAAGGAAAAGTCATTTATCCTGATTAAGAGGCGGGATCCTGGAGGAAGTTTAAATTAAATAATAAACTAATATTAAATAAACTATCTTTAAACTTTAATTTTTCCAAAATTCTTTACGGTTATTCCGATATTTCACATCTTACGATTTCATTTACTAAAGAAAATGCAAGATTTCAACTTATAAGTAAGTATGAAGAAACAGTATTAATACTGATACGATAATTAAATACTTACATATTAGTACACCTTAAACTGCAATGTATGTATAATCTCAATAATTTAAATTTAACACACAAAGTTAATTTATGTTAAATATTACTTTTTATGTTTGCAAATTTCTTGTTAGTCTATTGAAATTGAAATTTTTCAAATAATCCATTGATTATTTTCACATGAATTGAAAAGGTAATGCCTAGCAATGTTATGATATGTCAAACTGTAATCAAAATAATCAAATACGCTAAAACGAAGATGGCCGTAAACATTAGAATTATTGTCATGATGTCAGATCTAACTATTTATCTTAAATCTCACTAATTGTTTTCATATGGTCATCTTACTTAAATTATATGAAACTATTAGCCTTTAAAATAGAAACAATATAAATTAAAAGCTTAAAATATTATCAGAAACACATTGATCAGTTGCCACACAATACACAATTCTAATTTTAGTTGACAAACCATATTTAGAAAGAAATGAAAGTTTCAAACTTACGAGTACCAAATAAATGGTATTATCATATGATTTTAATTTCTTTTTTTAATCTAAGTAGCGTGATAATGTGGAATAACTATCGAAACCGATCAATTTTTTTTATTTTTTTTTTAATTCAGTTGTTTTTCCAGTCAATCCATCTTACGAATTTCTCTCCAAGCAATCTGGTGGCATTGTTCGAAATTGACAGTGTAATGTAAATTATATATTTTTTTTATTTTATTTAATTTAATGAATGAATGAATATTATAAAAAAACTTAAGCATTCTGCACTGAAGGTGGTCAATAGCTAGTAAACAAGTTTGGGTTGCCTATTTATATATAGATAAATAAACAGTTCCTGAAATAATAAACAGAAAGACAAAGAAAACGAAGTCTAGTTTTTCTGCTAGAACTGGAAAACTATAAGGATCAGGGAAATTATCAGAAAATTTTAATAAAACATCACAATTATTTTTGTTTTTACTTTAATGCTGGACATAGGCCTCCTTTAAATGCTGCCTCGTACCCAGTTTGTTAGAATACGGACGATTCCGCTTTAGAGTTGTGCCTCTCCCTAATGTATCCTCTATGTATTTCAATGTGTTTGGTACAATCCCTGAGGGTCAGTTCGAGTATAGACTTTTCTATAGCAAGTTGTGCCACTCTTATTTGGTATGTCACGTTTCATGTTAGTAGAAAATTGCGGCACCATAGTTAAGAACAGGCAGATCACACTGATTGAAAACCTTTAGTTTTAAATCGATTAGATTATCTCCTACGAATATCACATATTTGCAGCCCACGTCAAACCTAGTCGTCTATTTATACAGTCACCATCTATATCTACATTTTACATTTTCGCTAAGTACATGGGTAGTCATGAGCGAGGTTTTTGAGACATTAATTTCTAAAATGAGTTTATGAAAAGCAGTGTTTAGTCATTACAACATGAGCATAGACGCATAGACTAGTTGATACCATCCCTTATTATGAGTATGTTATCTGCAAATCTCAAGTGTGTAAGGTTTTCTCCGTTTATATTAAAACCAAGATTTCCAGGTCTACAAACTTAAATGTATACTCGAGCAGATTTGTGAATAGTGCCGGAGAAATGGTATCACTCTGTCGAACGTGTGTGTATATTTTATTTGTGTACCTGTAGCATTATCATATATTGATTTTATTATTATGGTGTATCGATGGTCTATTATACTATCAGACAGTAACTCTAAAATTTGGATTTGATTGATGTTATCAAAGGCTTTTTATAATCCACGAGTATTATAGTACCAGCGGTTTATTGTACCAGCCAGTACACTGAAACACTATCGACCATAATTAGAAAGAACCACAAATGACGCTGGGCATCGTTCAGTTATTCAATAATCAGATTCAAATTTGACGAACGTATTTAAGGAGTTCGCCCATGACTATAACTGTACCGATAGAGGGAAAAATCGACTGCTAACACAAACACGAGATCATCACGAAGCGGGTCGACCTTAACTCGCAAATACCACAAACAGAGCTCACACTCAAATTGTACAAGCTCCAAAAAAATAAGCACCTTGTAAGTATACAGATGAATACAACTTCGAAAATGCCTCCAACTTACGCGTTGAACTTCAGATCAGCAATGTGAGTACGTTTAAGTAAAACAGGCATACAAACACCTGAGCTATACAAAATAACAAGTATCAAGTGTCCTTGTTGTATGATACGTTACGGTTGTTATTGCTATAACTCATGCTTTATCCCTCGACAGGGTTCACTGTAAAAAAATGTCGCTGTTATAGTATAAAAAGCTGAAAGTTCGGTGGAGCGTGTATCCTACAACATGGTTTGAAATATAACAAATACAATTTAAAAAAAAAAGAAAAACCGACTTAAAAATAAAACTAAAAAGCATGAAATATTTTTTTGCTACAACAATTAAATACTTTTGATGTAGTCGGTGCCAAGTGAAACTATTTTGGGAATTACATTTAAATATTGTAATTCGCAACTTCGCTCTTCAAATTGGCATGGACTTCAGAAAAAGTATTTAATTGTTGTAGCAAAAAATTATTTCATGCTTTTTAGTTTTTTTAAATGGGTTTTTGTTTTTTTTAATGTATTTATTTTACAATTTTTAGTGATGCAATGGCTTAAATTGGATGTTTTCAACTTCTAATTAACTTTTTCGATATTGCCTAAAATAAGGTATTTTAGTTTCATTTATTAGCTTGACCAACCTCGTTTACTGTTGAATAGAATAACTTGTTTTCTAGATATGTATATGTATTAAGAAAATTTTGTATATGATTCTAACTTAGGTGGATACACTATATTGCAAACAATCTAAGTATCATCATTCTTTAGGTCTGTTAATTAACTTTGTCTGATAACAACTCGAGTTATTATTAAAAGTAACGGTAAAGGTCTATTATACAATTTTTAGTGATATGGCATAATTAGATACACGCATTTTATAATTGTTATACCCCTGTTTGATAAGAATTTTATATATTATGAAAAATAAAGGTATTTTACTTTTAAGCAAAATTCGTATTTGCTGACAAACCTCGTATACAATTGAAAAAGTGGTATGTAATGATTACAATATACATCTCCGACCATGCAATTATTTTTATCAAGAATGACTTTTTCTCTAAATAATATTCATAACAACGTTTTCCGTTCAACTTATGAAGACACACTATATATAAAAACCAACTGAGAACCTCCACCTTGAAGTTGATAAACTGACATTTATTTCGATTTATTTCCAATCAAATTTCCATTTTTTACAATTTTTAATAATAGAGCACAATTGGATGCAGTTTTCAATTCTAATAAATTTTGTTCGATTACAATTTCAGATATTATAAAAATAAACAAAATTGACAAATTTTTTGAAAGCTAGTATACAGTTGGAAAAATTATTATACGTTTTTTTTGTGCAATGACATAATAAGATGCCGTTTTTAATTGTAATTCTTTTTGATAACTATTTTAGATCTTAATAAAAATGAAGATACCTTAATTTCTAATCAAAATTCTTCTTTGATGACAAATCTCCTTTACAGTTAAAAACGTAACATGGAATGATTACTGTTTACGTTTTAGACCTTGCAAATCTGTTTATGAAGAGTAACCTTTTCCATTAAAATTATTAACAAAAAGAAATCGTTTATTTTATGAATACACACTGTATATACATATTAATTGACATTTATTTTGATTACTTCAATTATTTAGAATTTACCCCAAATTCCGAACAGTTAAATTTTAAAACCGCCGATTTCACCAAATTTTATTGCATAAGAAAGTCGTTAAAATTTTTTTGCCGCTTTTCTAAGAAACGGTACAAGCTATGTTATTGAAACAAATATGAGACCACTTCGGGATATCCTGGAACTAATCCAATTTCTTTTCAATTTATCCCATGTTCCGAACATCTTCTCCATATTTTTAATGCCGGCGACTCCACCAAAGCATAGTCTAGGTCTAGAAGAAAATCAGTAAAAAAGTTTTTACCCTTTTTCTAAGAAACTGTACAAGCTCCGTTAATGAAAAAAATATCAGCCTACTTCGCGATCCTCCGGAACAACATCCAGTATAAACGGTCGAAATTCCTTGAGCCGTTTGCGAGTAATCGCTGAACAAACAAAAAATTTAAAAAAAACACATAGATACAGACGAATTGAGAACCTCATTCTTTTTGAAGTCGGTTAAAAAAAATCGATTTCATTTATTGAAGATTATTACAACTGATCTGAGTTGGGAATTCAAAGACATAAAGAATAAAAACTCATAACCTGAAGTATTTAAGGAGTAAGTACCATATGGAATGTGAAAAAAGCAAATCTAGAATTTGTGTTGAACAGTGCATCCTGTGCAACAAAAACAAAAAAGGAAAATTGTTTGCATTTGAGTCTTTTGTTTTGCTTGATGCACCAAACTTTACTTTTGTAGTATGTGACACCAAACTAAAGTTATCTGAATAAGAATCGGCCTTGGCGCATGCTAGAAGTTTAGATGGCATAGCCCACTCTTATTGAATAATTAGTTTCATCAGAGACTGAAGCAATCAAGCAAATTTTAATTTTTCCAAATATGAGAGAATAAAATAATAATTTAGTTTCCTAAACTTGCCTTAAGGAAATCTACTAATTCGTCCCCTTCAGTAAATACTGCAAATCACATATTTTGAAGTTCATATGACATATTCAAGGTTTCATCAAATATGGCTTTGATTCTCCCAACACATACGAAAATCATTTAAAAATCCATTGAAAGTAAATCCCACTATACTCCAACAAATACCTTCAAAGCACTCGCATTCATATCTATATCGAATTCAGTATTCTCTTTCTCCCTTTTCTCACTTACGGAACATGCCAGTTTTGCAATCGCATTGCCGATATATTCTTCTCTTACAGTGAGCGATCCCGCAAAAGCCCCTTCCGGCGCACTGAGCCGATTATTTTGTTTGATTTGTTGTAAATGTCGGTGCAATTCGGATTTTTTCCTTTGGGAAAACGACGACGAAGTAAAAGTTCAACCAAGTACAAGGCAGCGTGTCTGCGGGGTTCATTTTAAATATTAGGCATTATGGGAAATGGCAATTTTCAATAGGGAGAGCAGTTGTTACTGGCGGAACGAAAGGAAAAAAAAATCCAAGCGGATTTGGTCGAGGGAGTTTCAACTGGAAGGTAATTGTTGAAAATTCTGAAGAGTTTTCATTTGTTTTGCCTTTGTTTGATCAAAAATTACACCGGAAATTGCTGGAGTATTGAAATTTCCTTTCAATTTCACACATAGAAATATATTAAATTTGGTTTTATTTAGTTATTTGGGATGCACTAAACTTCTATAGAATTTAAACTTAATTTTGTAAGAAACAATTAATATTAAACAAAAATCGAGCTTACAAATACTTACAATTTATTACAAAAACAATTTTTATATACAAAAAAAATTAAGCATGAGCCTATTTTCTACTTATGGTAAATCATAAAAAAACGTAAATCCGGGCTCAGAATTGAACTATCAAGTCAAAACTTTGACATATTTCAGGTTATGTACACCAAGAATGGCTATTTTGACCTTAGGGCAATTACCTTCTGGAGATTGCCTAAATAGAGTCAATTGCAGATAACAAATGCAAGGTTAGATTGACAAAAATTAAAAATGTAAGATCCAATATGGCCGACAATTATACACTGATGGGCAAATGTGTGGAACTAAGAAAATATCTCTGGAATTATTAGAGAAATCAAAATGAAATTTGGAAGGTGGATACTGCAGTAGATTGCCTATTTGTTTCCAAATTTTTTTACAATTTTGAACTTCGTGTTTTACCGGAAGTAATGTCGATTTTAAAATTTGCAATGAAACACCCTGTATAGTATTTTAGTTTCTGATGAAACGTTTTATTGCGAATACAAAAATATCGGGTTTGATATTGTTTACTTCAATATCTACCGAGATATTAACAGAAAAGTAACTAAGGAAAGGAAAAACTCGATGATAGCTAAACTCGGTTCAGATTTCATTTATGCCCGATATAAACAAACCGCTCGGTAAGGATTTGTATTTCTATTGGCCAATCGGTGGCATTATACCGTCACAGCCAAAAACACTGCTTGTTCCATAGTCGAATACACGTGCGTTTGTTTAAATCAGGCGCAAATTAAATCTGAATCAAGTTTAGTAGTCCATGAAATTCATTGCAGAAGTGACAGTAGTTGTTAAAATAAGTTATTAGTTTTTTTTTATTTGATCGTAAAAAGATTGTATTGTTTTAATTTGATCGTAAAATGGCCGAATTAAGTGAAAGAGAAAGAATAAAAATATTAATGATGATTGGGTATGGGGAGAGGAAAATGACGCATCAAGAAGTTTTGTGACCTTTTTAACATTGTTCATCCGAATACACAAATATCCCGTTCAGTAGTGACGAAAACTTTGCGAAGGTACGACACAAGTGGAACAGTTAGCAATTTACCAACAAGTGGACGCTTAAAAAGTGAAAGTAATGAAGGTGTAGCTCAAAATGTTGCTATATCTTTGGAAGAAAATCCTCACTTATCCACTACCGACCTGGCCAATATGCGTGAAATTAGCCGTCATCAGTAGGAAGGATTTTAAGGCGCGAAAAATATCATCCATACAAAATTCGCCTCGTTCAAGAACTCTCCGAAGACAATTTCGACAGACGTTTGCAAGTTTGTGAAACGATGATGGATATTTGTAACCGTGATAATAATTTTATAAGAAATGTGGTGTTTTCAGACGAGGCTACATTTTGTTTAAATGGTACGATTAATCGACATAACTGCCGCTACTGGTCGCAAAGTAATCCTAATTGGGTACAAGAGGCGCATACACAACATCCCCAAAAATTGAACGATTGAGCAGGCATTTATAACAACAGAATCGTGGGACCCTTCTTCCTACAAGAAACTTTAAACGGAGATAGGTATTTACAGCTCTTGGAGACACAAGTTATTCCAGCATTGGAGGTAAATAGACAATTACCAAATAATATCTCGTTTCAGCAGGATGGAGCACCACCCCATTACGCTCGCATTGTTCGAGATCATTTAGGGATTGGAAGAAGGGGTACTTATGAATGGCCTGCACGAATCCCGACCTTAATCCACTAGACTATTTTCTGTCGGTTTACTTAAAGTTTAAGGTTTATGTTGATAGAACAAATAATTTGCAAGAATTATCTGCATGAGTAACTCAAGACATCCAGAGAATTACACCAGAAGTAATAGCTAATGTTAGTAGAAAATTTAATATCCCACATGCTTATTGTCAAGAAGTAAACGGTGCTCAGTTTGAACATCTAATACATTAAGTTTAGTTAAGTTAAGTTTCAATGTTTTGAATATCACTTAGATTTAGTTAATAATTATGATTATGTATTTCTTTAATGGATATTAGATTTTTCCTATCCTTAATTACTTTTCTGTTAATATCTCGGTAGGTATTGAAGTAAACAATATCAAACCCGATATTTTTGTATTCGCAATAAAATGTTTCATCAGAAACTAAAATACTATACACGGTGTTTCATTGCAAATTTTAAAATCGACATTACTTCAGGTAAAACGGGAAGTTCAAAATTGTAAAAAAAAATTGGAAACAAATAGGCAATATACTGCAGTATCCACCTTCCAAATTTCATTTTGATATCTCTAATAATTCCAGAGATATTTGCTTGGTTCCACACATTTGCCCATCACTGTATATGTAATTTCAATGCTTTGACTCTGGTCACTCAAATAGTACACATCATCAGGGCATCTAGTCACAGAATCTTGAAATGACCATTACCCATGACAGTTATATCGTTACATTGAAGGGAAATATAAATGCTAGGTGATAGAATTGGTATAAGAAATCACAAAATTCTTAGCTAGCATTTATCTAGCCATTTATGGTGCACATAACCTCAAATATCTCCAAATTCTTATGAGATAGGCCAATTCTAAACCCAACTTCATACTATACCCGAAAAAACTTCGACAATGAATCCCGCTCTCGGACAAGAACCACAATCCTATTATTTGCAGATTTGTGAATTTTAAAGTTGTCATTTATCGTAAATTGTTTTAAGCATTAACAATTGTCACAAATTACATAATACCAAATACCAATTTCAACTAATAACATGGAATAAATCAAATAACAGTTTCGGTCTTATAGTACAAAGCTTTGTGATTACACATCTATAACTGTCTTTAGTTCCATGGATTGTCAAATCTCGAAAAGATATCACAGTAATCCGAGGGAAACAGGTTAGGCACAGCAAGACTCAAGTTTGGGGTTAGGATACTGAACATTTGGGTTTATAATAGATACATTTAATTGTGTCTTGGCAGAATAAGTCAAGTCAAATCTTGATGTAGTCCTAAAAATGTGAAAGATATATGTTAACTACCTTCGAGTAAATTCTGAATAATTCAAGTTTTATAATTGAAAACTTCATCTTCTGTATAATATTAAATCAGAGCATATACCATATTACTGGTAATAGTTGTAAAGAAAAAAAAATCTACTGTAAATACTCAAAATGAACTATTAGGGAGTTCTTGTAATTGGGTCATGTACACTAGTTGATATGCAATCTTCAGTGATAATGAAAACATTGAAAGACTGTAATTTGCTCATGAACTCTAATTAGAAAATCAAAATCAACATAAATTTAACAGAACCTTTGGAGTAAATTAATTAGGTGTACCAAATCGTCCCAAAGTTTCTGACATCTAGGGACACGACATCGAATACAAAGTATCGATAATGTAGTCATGAGTAGTATCAAAAATAAAAATATCATACTGGTAAGATTATCGAAACAAAAGTACTTTTTTAGAACACAGTGCCCACACAACTAGACATCATGACTCAATGTCAATTAGAAACGTCAGTTCAGCTTTAGTAGTAGTCTAGGCAGGAGCTTCGCTCCCGATAGCAAACCTATACCGATTCGTTTTTTTTTGCTGATTCTTTTGCAAAAAGGTGCCCATTAAGTCATTATATGATAGAGCAACTGTTCTGATGATAATAAATTCAACAAAGCAAAAATAATTATAAAAAATGTTCTCACTGGAAACAATTACCCTACAAAATTTATCAACAAAGAGTTAAACAGACTTGAACAGAAAACAAATCTTCCGAATTAACCCAGAACTTCTCTTATTAACACTACTACTACTCAGGACAACTACATTACAGTTACAACTATACCATATATACAGGGTCTGTCAGAAAGATCGAAAAGAGTGGGCAACAGATTTAATGTTAAAACAATATTCCAAACAAGAAATACACTGAAATCTCTAGTATCGAAAACAAAACCAACCAACAAAACCCAGAACTCAAAAAACTGCATATACAAGATTTCTTGCGAATGCAACAAATTTTATATTGGAGAAACATCGAGACCACTAAACGTACGAATAAATGAACACAAGAATTACATAAAGAAACGACAATTTGAAAAATCGAAAATTTGTGAACATGCTTGGGCTCTAGGCCATAAAATACAATTTGACAATTCAACTATACTTCACAAAGAACAACATAACACAAATCTAGGATTTTCAAGATGTCGCTCTTACATCTCGCGTCTTCAAATTTAACGAAATGCATAAAATGCATAAAGAAGTGTTCGAGAGGACATTCAATTGTGGGAAGCGCAACTGATGAAGGTTCCCGACCAGAAACAATATATATTATATTTATATATAATATATATTGTCTTGCGTACAAAGGAATGACACCTCGAAGAGAGTATTCAATATCTCTGACAGGTGAAGTAACCTGAAAAGTTTATCGTGACATTCTGTCCTAGGAGTTAAGGGAGAACAACAATTACACGGAACGGCTCCAGATTCGGAACCTCTGTGTACTGATTCTCTTGAAAATCCTAGATGTCGGTCTTACATCTCGCGTCTTCAAATAAATATAAAGCCATTGACAACGAAGTCTGAATAGACTTTGAAACGTTTGGTTTTTCTTCAACATACGTCGTTTTATTTCGATTGTGATGTTATTGCCCAAAAAAACATAAATGTATTATTGTAGTTTTGCAAGTTTTTCATTATCTTATTTAACCGAAAACGGGTTGTCCAAATATTTCCTGCTTTTCTTGTACGATAATGATGTACATCAGACTGTTTAGTCGAAACATTGATGTTCTTGTATCTCTAGCAGAACGTGAAACAAATAAAGGGAAGGCAATGGCAAGATGCGGAATCTCTGAAATGATGGTTGACACGACTCACGAACTCCAGCTTTAGCCAGTATTCTCACTTCTCTTTTGTGTAACCTGAATAACATAACAGCATTTGACGAATTTCCCCATGTCATAATTCCCTAACTAATATGTGAGTGAAATAGCGAGAAATATGTAGTTCTTAAGGTATTATAGTCTGTATTATTTGTGACGAAGTAGAAAGAGTGAATTCGATAATCTACTTCTTCAGTGGTTTATGTGAACATTCCAGGATAAGGTGCTACCTAAATAAATACCTAGTAACTTTACGCTACCTGTATCAGGATTAGAAGTGGTTGAAAACATTAGACGTTGTGTTTTTTCCATGTTATGCTTGAGTTTATTAGTAATGAACCATTTTTCAGATTTTGCTTCTAAATAAATAGCAAAAAACATATTTAACTCAACATACATATTAAATGCAAGCATTTCATGTATTATTTTGATGATACATGCATGCACTAAATCCTTGTAACCTATAACAGATCGTCTACAATGGCATGTAAATATTGTGATAAAACATTAAATCTCTCCGTTTGAAGAAGCACAAAGGCGAAGCGTACAATGTATAAATTTCATAAAGCCGATTCATATAATTTTGATGACTTTAACGGTAACAATAACTCGGCTTTGATCGAACAATGGACGGCACGGCGGATACCTTATCCATTATGGATGACCCTAGTCATTATTTCTGAGGCAGCAAAGGCATAGCGCATCGCTATGCCCGTACGCTGCGGTATGATGTGGTTCGAGAGGTGAAATACACAATTTCGCCTATTGCAATATTTCATTGGGGAATTGAGATAAAACATTGATGACGGTTTCAGTGTAATTGTTTGTATTACTGGATGTCTCATTAAATTTAATGACAAAAATAATTGCTATTCCCTTTTCCAGGCTCGGTATACGTACGGCGTCTTTTTCGAAACGTGATGTGTAATGGTTAGTTGATGAACTTGTATTCCATGACATTTTTTTTAACTGCGGGAAATTGATACGACATATACAATAAATGTTGATATCTGAATTATTGATAGGTATTCGTACAAAAATAGTTTGTGGTTTTATTTACAGCGATGCCTGAGTAATAGAATACTCCAGTCATTACTAAGATGGTGTATTAGAAAATGTTTAATAAAATAAAAGTTGAATGGGAAAAACTAAGGCTTTTGGAATAATCCGCAGAGGACACATTTACACACAGTCTTGAAACGACTTTTTTGTGTCAACAGTTTTACGTTTATACCGTGTAAGTTATAGTCTAAGAGGTTTTTGTTCGTCATCGTGAAAGTGGACAGAATGTATTGTATTAAATTCAATTCCTGAAGTACATCACGTTTCTAGATAGGCGCCAGTGGAAGTGATAACTCAGGATAGTTACAGGGGGTGAAAGTGGTAATTTTGGGTCATGCTCGTCATCGAGTAAACGTTCCAAAATTGGCTGAATACAAGATTGTGATTCATTTAAGCAAATTCCCGAGAGGCGTCTGCATAGAGCGTTACCATCAAGGTGGCGGACAGGGGTAAACTTGTCAAAAATGAGGGTGAACTTCGTCATTAAGTAAAAAGAACGCCATTTGCACATTTTTTTTTTGCTTATACAAAAGAAATCATAATTCAAAAGGACGTACAGCTAAATGACATAATTATATTTTTCATGACGTCATTAATGTGGTCTGTATGACGTCATACACAATTTTGTTAAATGTGATCCCACATTTTTCATTACTTATTTGGAAAGAACGGAAAATTTCAGGCCCGAATATGACTTTGACCATGACCTTGAACTTGAAGGTCATTCCAAGATCAAAGTTTGTTTGAAAAATCAACCTATTATAGCCAAATTAGGTGAACGAGGGGTTTTCGACGTCGCTGATTTTAAATCTGAAATCAGTTTTTGTTTGAAAAACTGGTCCGCCTCTTGGATTGCGAAAATTTGATTTCAGATTCGTAATCAGATTTTGAAAATTGGCAATTTGAAAAAAAAACAACCAACTTACTCCCAATTTAGTATACGGGGATTTTCGACGTCGGCGATTACGAATAAGAAATTAGTTTTTGAAAATTTTCAAAACAAGTAGTGGCCAAGTTCAACGTCACATTTGTTTTTAATTTAAAATACCCTCTTTGAATCAGTCATCTTTCGGATCAGGATTAAAAATATCGATTACCGTTAATTGATTGTGCATCAATTTTTTTTTTCAAAAAAATTGTCCACCATCTTGGATTGTGAATTTTGAAAAACTGACTTCAGATTCGAAATCAGCGGTGTTGAAAACCCCCGTACACTTAATTTAGATATAATTGGTTAATTTTCAAAAAGATTTGATCTTGGAATCACCCGGAAGATCAAGTTCAAGGTCATGGTCAAAGTCATATTTGGACATGAAATTTTCCACTCTTTCCGAATCCTTAATAAATAATTTGGTCAAGTGCGAGTTGGAGTCGCATACTTAGGGTTCCGTACCACGTTCAAGATTATAATATTCCAGTTTCAGACAAGCAGGGAATGAGTGCATTTTCTTATATTTACCCTTATATATTTTAAAATTTTCCACACATAGACTTTTTATTTTATTTGCTTTAGAATTCGCTTGATTTTTATCAGAATACATATGTATTTAGTAAAAGTAACATTAGAGTTTTATTTTACTAATAAACTTTCAGAGATGCCTTTTATAATCTACTGTCTGAGTTTTGAGGCTCTGTAGATTGGAAGAAAAAGGGAAAAATAGGTCAAAGTTTAAATTAAAAATTATTAAACCTATTATTCAAATTATTTAAAAATATAAATAAAACATATTTTTCAAAATTTAAATAGTGTAGTTTCTAAAGTGGGAATTAAGTCGATGTTTAATATTTTTCTTAATATCTTTTAAACAAATGATTTAAAAATATCATATATTTGTAATTCATATAATGAGCCTTTTATCTGATATATTACATGTTGCGTTTGAAAATTGAATCTTTATTTTCCATTTAATTGTATAATTTGTCCCTACAATTACTATGGGTGTTCTCTAATAATTTATTTTCCGTTCAATTCTATTATTTGGGGGCCAAATAATAGAATTAGGGATTTTTTTCATATTTTTCATATAAACAAAAAAATTGAGGTCTTATAGTTTGGGGAATAACGGGGAGAATGGGTAATTTTTTAATATATTTTAAAATATTCATTTTAAAAAAATTAAAAATATATATTTGTATTCGTTATAATGAATATTAGGGGTTTTTCCTTATTTTTCCAGTAAAGTTCAGGTGAGGTGCTATACCTCCATTGTTTTTTCAAAATTTTCCAGTTTATGGTTTCGGAGATAGAGGGGGATGGGTAATTTTTTTTATATTTTTGTTAATATCTTTTAATTTATTTATTTTAAAAATATGAAAAAAATATATTTGTTTTCGTCGTAATGAGCCCTTTCATTTGATATATAACACGATGGGTTAGAAACAATTTTACTTTTATATTTTCCATTTAATTCTGTAATTTGCCCCCCAAAATTAAAAGTAGAGGTTTCTCCTTATTTTTCCAGTAAACTTCAGGTCAGGACCTATACCTCTATTTTTTTTCAAAACTTTACGTTTTATAGTTTCGGTGAAAAAGGGGGGGGGGATAGGTAAATTTTGGTATATTTTCGTTACATCTTTTTAAATATATATTTTTTTAAATATGAAAAAATATATCTGTGTTCCTCGAAATAAGACCTTTCATTTGATATATTACATGATGCGTTTGAAAATTTTTTATTTTTAATTTTTTATTTAATTCAATAATTTGCCCCCCCAAAATTAATATTAATGGTTTCTCCTTATTTTTCCTGTAAAGTTCGCGCAACCTTCTATATTTCCTTTTTTTTCAAAATTTTAGGCTCAGTAGTTTTGGAGATCGGGGGGAACGGTCGAATTTTTTAGTCCCCCCCCCCAAAAGGTACCCCTAAAATTAAAAATTTTTCTTTTACGATATGTACTCCTGATCGGGTCACCAAACTATACATTGATACCAAATTTCAACCTCTTCCATCTAGTAGTTTAGGAGAAAATTGCTATGAGGTGATAGAGGCAGAAATCCGGAGTGAGATTATAAGGGTATCCGTATATTGAATATACAGTACCCTAAAAATGTGGCTTCGCATTTAAAAAAATTATGTATGACGTCATACAGACCACAATAATCACGTCATGAAAAATCTATTTATGTCTTTTAGCTGTACGTCCTTTTGGATTATGATTTCTTTTGTGTAAGCAAAAACATGGTGCAACTGGCGTTCTCTTAACTTAATGATTAAGTTCACCCCTACTTTTTGAAAAATTTGCCCCTGTCCGCCACCTTGATAATAACGCTCTAGGTAGACGCCTCTCGAGAATTTGCTTAAATATATCACAATCTTGAATGCAGCCAATTTTGGAACGTTTACCAGAAGATGAGCATGACCAAAAAAAATTACCATTTTCACATCCTGTAACTATCCTCGGTTATCACTTCCACTGGCGTCTGCCTAGAAACGTGATGTAGTTCAGGAATTGAACTCAATATGATACTTTCTGTTCATTTTCAGGATGATGAGCAAAATCCCGCTCTATCTCTCCTACTATTAGTTAAGATTCCGTAAATATTTAGTTGATAAAATTAATTATAACAACCAGGAAATTATTTATTATTGAATAAATATAATATTTTTGGAGTAATTGAATTTTTATAATAAGAAATTTCATTATTTATGTGCGCCATATTGGATTGGTCATATTGAAAACAGATAATTTTATAAAATCTGAAAATTCTTAAAACAAAATTAATTTAATGCTTTCATATTTTTTATTCGGAATTATAGATACTATTTTTAAAAATGACAGTCGCCATATTAAATCGGCCATTTTGGAACTCGCAATTTTAATAACAACTTCAATATCAGCGACCCCGAAAATCCCTAGGAAAATATTTCATGTAATTTATTTCATTTGTTGAATTTTGACTACCTTAAGAGACCTTCGGCCCCATAGTGCGGCCCTCTATGATTAAAATAGTCATGTGTAGCACTGTATTGAATGGCACTTTTGTGCTGATACATTTATGTGTGTCACTGATACTGAAACTGCGTTCATGAATGTAATAACACTGACATAACACACTCTTAGAGGATAGCATCGTCATCGTTTTATGATGCGGTGCCAAGTCTTCTCAGTTGGGCTGGTGTGTTATGATTCTATTCATACATACATTCATTCAGTTTTCAGAATCAAAATTTACTTATGGTCAGATATTTAATATTATATGTTGTTCATAAAACTAACTTAAACGATAACCGACAATCTCATCTTGATTTACGTTTGTTAGAACAATACCAACGTAATATAACAGTAACAATTACATATCATTCGACCAAAAATAAATCTGAATGGCGATTACAAATTTTAAAAATTTTTCATTGGCACATGAACACATAATCGTTAAGTATTTCCAAGCGCGAAGTACTTGCCTGCAGCACGAAGTGACACGGACACAACGCTGGCCGCTGGCAGAGAACCCCGTACATTTCAAACAATTTGGCTATTGTGTCCTGAGAAAAATGTGCTGCACAGTGTGTGATGATACGAATGGCACTGTCGGTGTTATTGTATCAACACAGGGAAATTCAGTGTTACCATGACTAGATCAAAAATATTTTATGAAGAAAACACAAAAACTACAAATCATTTTGATATCTTAAGAAATTCTTAAAAATACATACAAATGATCTAATCTCGAACGAAAAGAAATTAAATGAAATATCAGATAACGGGAAAAATTGGATGATACCCCCATAGGGTTTGAGTTCCCCAAGGACACGTCGTGCCGCAAGCGACTCGGATTCTAGTGCCAGCTTTAACTTTGAAGCAGCTGGTCCGATACCTCAAACGACGTCTTCCGATTCTGGGCACCGCTGGGTTTGGCCTGGTTTATCCTCGAAGCTCGAGTGCACACACCAGAGTGTTAGCCATAGTTACAACGAAACACCGCAGTAAAGCTTAATCAGCCGCAGAAGATGAATGGTATAGCGTTTACCTCGCCTCTCGGCCGAATCAACTCGAAGACCATTCCTCTAATGTGCAGACGATGGTACCGGTCTGCTAGCGGACCTGCATCTCACCATGTTAAACCAGGTTTGGAGGTGCAGGTGTGGACTAAGTTAAGATTTGTCTCGGATCCTAGACTGGTCATTCCTGCCAGGAACGGATCCCCCAGTCCAACACCTCAAACGGTCGTCGTCTACCTTCCCACACTGCAAGGGTGAACACTCCTACGACCGACCAACAAAGACCGCCATCCAACCCAGGGATACAATCTGGTTTTGCCATTTGCCGTGCGAGGCCAACCCAAAATGGAGGGCCACCGGCTCCTCTCCATACGCACTACCCGTTTTGGAGTCTTACGAAGACGCCAGTTCGTTAAAGATAGGTGACACGTTCGACTCATTACAAGTCTACCTCTTTTAATTTTCTGGACGAGACAACATCCGCTTTCAAGGTTTAGGTGCCTCCACTTGCAGGTCGTTTTGGCCCAGTTTTAGCAGTACCAGGCAAGAGGTCAGCAAAGGATTCTCATCTCGAATACTAGGTCGCGCCCCTTACAGGGCGATGACCCGATATCTCCAGTGACTGCTTATATTAAGGCTTAACAAGTCGACCTCGCCCTCTTTCGCTCAATCCCCCAATCATGTACTCGTTCCTATAGCATCTATGTTTTACCAAAGCAATATTAAATTTAAACATCCCCTTCTTTGCCAGTGAATATACCTTTCCCACAAAGACCACAATGCGACTACATTATATCTACGCCTTCAACTGATGGGAGAGAAAGTGAATCTGTAAAGTTGTACACTAATATTTTTGTTTTAATATTAATTTCATTCTGAACTTTTTATAATTTAATTATTATAAGTATTTTGGATAATAATTATAATATAATTAATAATATAATAATAATAATTTATATAAGAGTTAAACATATTCACACATTGTTCTTAATTTGTTGGCTCTTTCTCCAATTTAAATATTTTATGCAGTATACGTTATGCGCAAAAACTTGCCGGATTAATCATTAATCAAATACTGTAGTTAACAACACTATCAACTAATGACAAAGGCTTATTTCACCGTATATATACCAATGGTCAATAATCATGCATCCAATCAATCAAACGCTTTGTCATCGCGTTCAGCATTTCGTAGATAAAATGTTAAAATTCATTATCCGACAATCAAAAAAGTCAGGAACGCTGTCACCAGTTTGTTCATGAAGATTTATAAAGCCTGCTAATCAACAGACTTTTTCGCAAATTGCTCGCTAATTGTTTAAAATTAATGCAATGTATTTTAATCGTCATACATTTTATACACACAAAAAAATCACTGCGGGTGTTGTTCCGGATATGATTTGTGAACGACTGCATAAAGGCCATAGGCGCAGAAACAGAAATTTAATCCAAACAAACGTGAAAATTAATAATCACAAATGAAACACAGACGTAAAAAAACATTAGGAAAATTATTGATTTGGTACTAATAATAATAAAACTAGCTGTCGCCCAGTGGTCGAAATTCGACCAATTGTGTCAATATCTCTGGCAGGTTAAATAACCTGAAAATTTTATCTTGACATTCTATCCTAGGACTTTAGGGAGAACAGCAATTACAGGGAAAGGATCCAGATTAGGAACCTCTGTGTGATAGTTTCCTCGAAAATCCTAAATGTCGGTCTTACATCTCGCTTCTACAAATAAGTAAAGAAATTCAAGTTTTTTTCAAATATAATACATAGGACATTATTTGTGTTCAAATTCGTAATTCTTAATTTAATATGACAACAACGCAACCCCATATATTTATATATTTATTTTTTCTAACCTGTCTGTATAGCTATAATTGCACTCAATTCTCAAACATTTATTAAAATCCTCATTATAATAATTCCATCTCATTATATATTTCCAAGACCCTGTATATGCAACTGCTCATGGACCACGCATAATATTTTTTAACATTTTTGAACCACCCGGTAAACCATTCTGTATATGCCACTGCCTATGAGCCACCGTATTTACTCTTTTTGTTTATGCAATTTTTAACTATCTTCTGTAACTATAATTATACTGCGACCTATATTTCAATCATCATATATATGGAACCCTTTGTGGGCTACTATATAAATCATTTCCTTTTTCTAACATTTTTTATCATCATCCTGTATATCTATAATTCCTCTCACCCTATATTTCATCTTCCCTATATATACAACTGCTTATGGGTTACAAAATGTTGCATTTCCATTTCCGCCACCCTGTATATGCATCTCTGTATAATACTCTGTATAACCGTAATTCTATTGCACCTTCTATTCCAAGAGCCCTGTAAATTCAACCGCTAATGGGCTTCCCTATATAATTATTTTATTAGTTATAATTGCACTCTGTATTTTAAACACCCTATATATACAACTGCTTATGTGCCACCCACGAAAAAAATTATTTTGAACATATCTGAAATCGCCCTGTATAATTATAATATACAACGATTACTTTACCACTAAACAATAACAACTCTTGCATGCCACTTCCAGTAGTACATGCTCTAAGTATAAACAGCATTGGTCCCTCTATATATAATTACTCAATGTTTTGAGTCTGGCGGTGGCGGCACGCGGCACATTCAGTTGTTTGGCGTTGATGAATTTTTATTATATTTTATTTAATGAATGAACCATTATTATAAATTAATATTAGCATTCTGCACTGAAGGTCGTCAGTAGCTATTAAACAAAATAAAAATGAAGAAAATCGGTTGAGAGACAGAGGTGAAAATGGTACCTAATCATTTTGTCTTAGCCTATTTATATATAGATAATTAAAATAATTGAATGTCTTTTTTGTTGATGAAATTGTGACAAAACTAAACAATTACCGAGTTTTGAGAATGAATTTATTATGTCAGCTCTAGGGGTGCCAACGAAAACTAAGCCAAATTTTGATTGCATTGTTGCGAGATAGCCGAAAGAAGAAAAATTTGTCTCAGTTAATATTCTGAGAACGTTTAGCGAACTGTACGGCCTCACGGGACTTCCTGGTCAAATAATGTGGAGGTTTGGCCCTACAGACCAGCTGTCAAAGATAATCTGATGGCCTATATCATATTGATGTTGAGTTAAAAGAAGATTCCCTCTCAAACATAGTTTGTGTCTATTTAGGCAACTTTTATAGAGTGACCTGTTTCACCAATTATGCTGATCCATAAGAGCATGGAATGAAATAAACACCCTTAGATGACAAGGGTTCACCCTTGGGTTTATTCAAATGTTCTCTTCATAATATAGAATTTGGTGAAATTCATATGCAGGACGAAGAAGAAGAACCTTATTACGTCGTGATTTCATTTTCAAGAATATAGAAAGTCTTCTTCCTATAGTGGTTGCACATTTCTTTGACATGCTGAAAAGTTTCAATTCGCCTGTACCTCACACTACTCCTATTATCTACCTTTAGTTCTGTCGGCTTTGTTTGGTCCTATTTTTTTATTATACGACTCCCTAAAAGGAGGAGGTTGTCAATTCATCAGCACGTTTAATTATGTATGCTTCTAGATTATTCAAAAACTGCTTGGGCAATTTTGATGATTTAAACGGCATTGTATTAGGGAATATTACGGAAAGGTGTCATATACTTTTTTATAACCTGATATTTACGGTTTTCCAGAAAATCAGAAAAAACTGTAATTAAGGGACTAGATTTCAGTGAATTTCAACAAACCTATATTGTTTTCTCTAAAACGGCTCAACCAATTTGAATATTTTAAACTACATTCTACAAAGAGATGTTCAAGCTTACAATGATATATAACGTATAACATACCGTTTTTCTGAAAATCGTAAGAATATACGCAAAAAACGGTAAACGTTAATTTTCATTATTAAAAAAAAAATATTCCGTTAGTGTATCCGAAAAGAAAATATTTTACGGGAGCGATCTTTTTTATATGGTATACGGTGGTAGGTTAGACAGGTGGATTCAAAAATGTTTCCAAATAAATGTGATATTGGGTGGTAATAGGTGGAATAGAATTAAAGTTATTCAGGTTGTATTGGGTAGCAGATAAGTAGTTGCGTATACAAGGTGGTTGAAATAACAATGAAGTAAAACTATAGTTATAGAGTGTGGATAAGAATACTTAGAAAATGGTTAAATAAGCATATGCAGTAAGGATATTCAAGTTCATATATTAGAAGCAGTAACGTATACACGATGATTATAGTTATACAGGGTGGTTAAAAAAATCTTATATACAGTGAACATAAGTAGTTGCTAATACACATACATATTGGGCGAAGTAAAAGTAATGTACTAGGGTGATTTAAACAAAAGAAAAATAGAAACAGTCAATAGGGTGGAGAGGATTAATACTTATACAAGGTGGTTGCAACATCAATACATAGAAACATATACAGGCTGGTTGCAATATAGGGTGAATAAGAGGTACATTTATAGAAAGTATGTATCGAAATAGCTTGTAGAGACTCACTACTTATTCGACTTATAGAGGATTGAGATCGCGAGAACAACACATTATTTCCAATGTTGCAGGTTTTCGACTTAGCGAGGTTCGACTTACAGAGGTTCTACTGTATGAGGACGATTGTATTACTTCTACTTTCGTAGAATTCCAACGAATATTGTCTAATCGATCAATTTTATGATCTATTCTGATTTTAATACCATTCACAACGAAGTCAGAACAAGACTTTGTTGTTTGGACTTTTTTATTATACAGCCTTTTACTCAAGTATGGTATTATTTAACATTAAAAACATTAGAAACTAGAAAAAGTCACAAATAAGGTTTAGGAGCAATTAAAAGTATGTATTTATAAGTATTATCTTGATCACAATCCTCATTTCCAAATATGTGGAAAAATCTAGCCTAGCAACGCCGTCCCACTTTCTATTTTGGAATAATCCTGTACCAGAGTCGCATCCCCAAGATCCATCTATGGCCGAAATCCCGGCTTACAAATTGCCACGAAATACGGATAAATAAATTTGCATTGTATATGGACATTATAAATCATAATAAACCCGGTATGTGGACAAACGCGAAATGGAAATAATGTGCCCGCAATAATTTTCTGAAAATTCGAGTGCAAGTGCTAATTTGAAAGCCGAGTCATTTGTAATGCAATTTCTACACCCATAATTAATATGTGCTCATTAACATTCTGGATAACCGCCAAAATGACAAAGTTAAAAACGATATTCCCGGTATTTTGTCATGATTCCGGATTTATCGTTTCGACACGGATCGCTTAATATTTATTATGGCCATGGCCATTTCGGTTGTTGTTATGTGTCACCGGAAAAGTCGAAATACAAAGAAATTTAATGACTACCATCAGAGTTGTCGCTCTATTATTTAACTGAATTTGATAAATGAATGTGATCGCTATAATCATATTAATTGTTTAGTAGATTAATTATTAATTATGTAGTGTAATGTTGTTTTGAACTGCAGTTCATAGGAGGTCTTCACGCTGGAATTGGACACCAGGCGGCATAGAAATGACTTACGCTATTTAATGTAATTTGTATTGTTTTTATTTTGTGTCTTTTTTTCATGATACTACAGTAATTTTGAATGAAGCCTTTGGACAAGTCCACTACACACAATATAATAAAATTATCAAATAGGGTCAAATCGGGAGAACTCATTAGTCAATTGGCCTCAATTCACCTGTTTGAGGAAACCTTAAAGTAATATAATCCTTGGTCAAAACTGTGGTATAGAGCGCGATCTTGCTGAATATATACCTGAATTGATTCGGCCGATACTTGTTGGAAATTTATTATAATAATTAACTGAGACTACAATTGCAATTTCCACAATTTAGGTTTTTTTTTTAACTGTCCGACACATTTCGACTAATGTCTTTGTCAAGGAACAAGACTTTAGTTCATTGACCAAGACATTAGTCGAAACGCGTCGGACAGTTTTAAAAAAAAACGTAAATTGTGGAAATTGCAATTGTAGTATCAGTTAATGAATATATACCTGCCATATGAAACTGAAAAATTTAGTTTTTATGCGTTTATCGAATCCATAATAGATTTGTACCACTGTAATGCTGCAACTTTTTGGTTGCATAGACCTTGACTTTGATTTGAAATAACGCAAGAGGAAATCAAAGGGTCTAAATTGTAGGCTTCCGACAATCAAAATTTCTATGCATTGGGTTTCACTAAAAAGAGTCATAATCAAGTGGTGTTTACTTAGAATATGTGATTGATATCTCAGTCAGAGCGAAATTTATCCAAATGGCAGATTTTAATTTCAAGTGACAAAAACAGCAGAAAATCTGCAAAAATATAAGTGTTTTATTTATTTTTTTCGTTAAGCTTTTCAGAATCATCAGTATAGAATCGAATCCAGGAAAAACTGCAAAAAAAATAAAATAAAATCCATCTGTTTCGACTATTAGGTACATTTTAGTATCAAGAGTGTGTCAATAATTTTGAATCAGTCCCTGCGTTTCACGAATTCTCACCCCATCTTTATACTACAGATCAAATAAAACATATGGAATTGCCTATATTTTTCGTAAATATCCCTTTTATGTGAATTTAATACGAATCTAATGATCTGCTTTGTAAGCAGCGAGCAGTTTTCAAGAAGTTGGTCGGATTTTCGTTAATATCATTGAGTATTTAGAAATTAAAAAAGTGAATTATAGAAAAATATGAGTGAACCGCAAACTTAGTATAAATGGTTTTACACCAAAAATATTATATAAGATTTTTAGTGGTACAAATATACATTTTTAATAATAATATTTTTGAGTTAACTTGGAGATTAGTTTTTAGAGCTATGTTAGAAAAACTAAGCTCATATTTTTGATAGTTATAGGTAACTTTTACAATTGTTTATAAGATCTTATCAACCATTTTTCTAGAAGTGATCCCAAATCTATTAATTTACTTGAATTATAGAAAAAAAGGATTATATATTAAGCTTAAAAGTAATCGAAATGCTTTGTGAATATATTGGCGTACTTATTTAATTGTACCTGATTATATACATATAACGGCTCTCTGGAAAATGATTAACTATTTTGATCATACTTACGGAGTTAGAGGGTTTGATGTGTAGAGTTTTAGTCGTCAGAGTCTCATTGTTGGGAAAATTCGTAATTCGAGAAATTTTAAATATTGCAGAATTCAGAAGCTTTATGTCAGATTCTGAATAACAATATGAATGAATGTTAAAACAAATTTAAATACAGGATGATTCGGGGATGATTTGGAGACCTAAGTATAAGACGAATAAGGCTCATGACTATTTTTTGTTTATTCGTAATATATTTTTACAGCTAATTTTAAGTTCTATTATTCCTTTATTAAAGTTTTTAAAATTGATTCATTCGTGGCTGAACAAAACAATAAAAATTACATAGTTGTTTACTGGATTATAGTTGTGGCCCCTGTATATTTATGGAGGTCTTAAGAATAACTCTATCTTTGTAGGAAATTCTGTATATTTCAACAAATGCAAACGTTAATTCTAGGTTACACCCGGTTGTTAACAGCAATTCAGGAAGTTTATGAAAATGAGGAATAGGTAAAATATTAGTTTGAAGTTGGTAGACAATGTAACTCGTTCCTCGAAGTTTCCTTGGACTTCCATCGTCTTGAAGTGGTTGATCTCACAACGTTTCAATAGCTGTGTATCTGCTATCGTCATCAGGTGAATGATGAATCATCAGATACACAGCTATTGAAACGTTGTGAGATCAACCACTTCAAGACGATGGAAGTCCAAGGAAACTTCGAGGAAGGTAAAATATTATTAAGCGAATTTACTTGAAAATATACAGGGTAGCCCAGAACCTTTTATAGAGCCTATAATAAGAAACCTTGTTTCTCCGTAAGTACGATAACTCAATAGGGCATACACTAAAAGTAACCTCACAAAAAAAGGAAAGTTGTGTAAATATTTTATGGAAAGAAAACCATGAACAATTATGATGACTACAGCCGTGAACTACTAGTGCTTAAGAAACATTTTGATTGATCTTTAACTTTAACAGTTTTAAATTTTAATTTGGGGCTGTACTAGTTGTGATAAGAACTCACATAGAGTGATTAATGCTAATATGTAGTAGTTACCAAAAAAAAGGTGCGATTATAAGAGCCTGGACAGGGACCAAATACAAGAATCACAGTTCATTAAGAACTGCGAGCAAAGTAAATAATCTGCGAGCATTTTTATGATTATTATTTACTATTATTAAGTTAAATATTCCCAATTAGTGATTGATTAGAGCAATTATACTTGGGATAATTGCACAATGAAATATCGAGAAGCCTGAAGTCACTCTGACTTAATTTCATATGCAGTCAACACAGTGAAAGTTAAGCAAATCAAGTTTGGTCATTGTTTTTTAATCTGCAGAACTTACAAATATACAGAGTGAGCCAAAAGTATGGAAACCTTTGAATAACTCTTCAGAATTTTTTAAAATTATAAATACAAACGATTTATCATTTTTCCCTAGGTATCTAACGGTGACCATGAATTTGACCATGACCATGACCTTGACAGACATATCGAGATCAAATGCATTTTTTTAAGTGAGAACTTACATTTTTTCCGATTTTGAAAGAGCGGAAAATGTTACGTCCAAAATGACCTAGTTCATGAACTTGACCGGTACCAAGGTCAAATCCCTTTTTATTAAATAAAATAGCGGATCCAAGATGGCGGACAACCTTGTCGGTTGTCAAGGTAATTTTCATAAGTAAATAAAAAATGGGAGTTCTCATTTAAAAAAATGCATTTGACCTCGATATGACCGTCAAGGTCATGGTCGTCACCGTAAAATCAAGATCAAGTTCAAGGACATGTTCGGACGTCCAATACCGTGCTCCCTACTAATTCATAATGAAAAATAGGAGTTCTCGTTCAATACAAAAGCATTTGACGGTGGTAGCGGTCAAGGTCATTACCAAGGTTATCGTCAAGGTCATTCTTAGCGTAAAATTTTCCGCTCTTTCCGAAAACGGAATAAAAAAGGAGGGTTCTCATTGGAAAAACGGCATGATCGTGAAGGTCATGGTCAAGGTCAAGGTCATGGTCACGGTTAGATATCCAGGGAAAAATGCTAAAACTTTTGTATTTATTTATCATTTTCGTTTCCATACTTTTGGCTCACTCTGTATATTATTGTATTAATGTCACTGTTTATTGAAATGCCCATATAATAATTATTAAAATGTGTTCATATTTTTTCTCATAACGTAATTGGCCTTGTTTAATGGTGAAAATTAAAGCAAATTAAAAAGTATTTAACTCAAATTTATCTAACATTTCTTATGAGCATAATTTTTACGCATATTATAATATAATAACCGTCGTAATGGAGAAAGCAATGTGTGGGGTCATCGTTCTACAATTGACCATCCAGAAATAAAGCGAAACAAATGCAATCCCAGATCCAGAATCAACAAACTGTTAATTTAAACAATTAATTTTATAGCTGGCTATGTAAATGAGAAATTATTGCGGTACAGATAAAATTTTATCGGCTATCATCGAGTAAATGTAATAAAACGGCTTATTCACAGTTTGTTTAAGTTATGTACCCGTAAAGGTGGGTTGTTTTATATCGGAAAACTGGAGACGTTCGTATGCATTAAGTATTATAAACAAAAACAGACCAATCTTTGAGTAAATTTCATTAGCTGTTATTATAAAACGGAATTCCTGACAAAATTTCGTCAATCAAGTGCCTAATAAAAATACATATCTGAAAACAATTTTAGAGAAATAAAAATAAGAAAAATAATTGATCTTTTACGAATTTCAGCTTAAAAATTTTGACGAAATAGAGATCTATCGTCAGTCCTAGCCAGTCCAGTCCAGTACAAAGTCCAGAATCTGTGGATATTGGTACTCATCATACTCATCATGATCCGTGCAAATGGTGCGCCTCTATATCCAGAAAAGCTCAAATATGTAAGAGTTTAAAGTGGTTGTGACAAGCAAAAACTATTTAACGTAGATGATTGTTCTGGGAAAAATATCTCATTGCGCGTGATAAAAAACTGTTGGAGGTTTTAAGTGAGTGTAAGTCGAAATCGGAAAATCCGAGAAGTTTAAAAATAAAAATCGAATTTGCCCCTGAATCTTTCCGCTACTTCACTGAATTATTAAACTTGTGACAGCTAAATCTTTTTACTCAGTTTAATCTGAATATAATTGTAAAAAATTTCTTCAAGTGCAAAAGTCTTTAATTTGTTAGATGACTTTGAATATATCATCTATATATATATATATATATATATATATATATATATATATCAAAATAACCTTGGTATATGATTAGGAGCTAAGCTATATTATAACTTGATTAAAATTGTCTAATTATCGAATAATATTTTTATTTTTATCCAAATTATTACTTTCATCAGCTCTTGATCCTAGTCTAAAACAAAAAAAAAATATATGACTTAAAAACACGAAGCACTTGGTTAAATTTTCATTATTTATTTATTTTTATTTGACATATGTTTCGCCAAGTCTGGCTTCTTCAGAAATATTAATACAATGAATGCTAAAATTATATTTCTCACAAAGAAACTAAAGGTTAGGTAATAATATAAGGTATCGTCTTAATTGGGGGGAATTTCCCAGGAAGTGGGCAGGTTTAGGTCAGATAAATAATACATTTATGAAACATTCTTTGTTAGAAATATAATTTTAGCATTCATTGTATTTAATATTTCTAAAGCCAAACTTGGTGAAATATATGTCGAATAAAAATAAATAAATAGTGTTTGGTCTTAAGAATGAATTTTCATCAAGTGAAGACTGAAACAATCATCAAAATTCATATGCGTCTATATACAGAGTCGTACACAAAATACGCAACAGATTGCGCTACAGATTGGCCTGTTTTGTTTCTAAAAATGTACCATGTTGACGTCCATGTAGGTTGTGACATTAACATTGATTTTATATTTACTGAATTTTTTCAATAATGTTTATTCTGAAAGTAAGATGATCATGACCGAACAATTAAGAATGAGATAGAAATTGTACTGTAACACTTTCTTCATTCTTCGATTGAAGTTGTGTTATTCTGAGCTCCCATATCCATGACGTTACTTGTGAATGGACCTAAGACTAAGAATATTTCTAGTGTTCTTTGGAAAGTATTTGGTGTCCTTGAAACCAGTGGTGAACAAATTTGTGATGCTTCATATTTTGAATAGACATGAATAGTTGCTACAGTAAAAATAATCAAAAGAAATTGTGGCTTACAACTTTACGTGATTTCAATAATAAAGAACCTCAGAATAGTGATCGATGCTAGTTCACACTTTTTCACAATTGTGACAATTACTTCAATTAACGCAACTCTGGAAATCCCTAGGGTATGGAGTGTAGAGTAAAAGGAGGACAAACTTATATGGGAATAAAACTGAAAAAGTGTCCAGCGGACGGTTTCAAATAAGAAGTTCAAGAAATGACCAGACTGGCGCAAGTATGACCACAGGGTATGTTATGAATATGAAGTTAATTGTCAACGGATTTAAATACACAAATCCTACATTTAGAAGTGAAGCGGCTGAAAAAGTGAGAATGATGTAATTATTAGTAAAAATTTTCTTTTTCAAGGATTCTAACATTTTCACACACTGGTTTTCCACATATTTTTTCTTGTCTAGTTGGACAAAAAACTCCATTAACTACAACTAATTGACTATTTTTGGCACCTTTCTGCAGTAGTTGTATTTTACATATTTCCAAAGGTACGCCTGGTGAATGCCCCTGGAAAAATATCTTCACAATAATGAGTTTAATTTATGTAGGATATTTATCTTGACTCCTAAAAAAATGTGTCATTTTTATCTATGTATAAGGTATTTCATTGACTTAACACTTTATTAATGTTAAATATAAATCTGGTTTGCATTTCTTGGATGTGAATTCTTCACATTAACCTAATTTTATTCAGGTAGATTTGTTCGTAGACAACTGATTTACATTTTGTGAACACTTTTTCTTACACAGAGTGTGTCCTCCGTTTACTCAAACCTCCATCAAAGAGGTTAATACTGTAAAGCACGTGAATTAGCGAAATTCATGTAATATCAATAGAAAGAGAGAGAGAATAAGCGTGTCGTTCCTGATTGGTCAGTGTCAGCGGTGACGCCTACTATTGGTAGGTAGAGACTTAGCAAGCGCTCCCTGATATTTTCTTTCTCTTTCTATTGTTATTACACTGCCACTTACAGTAACGCCCATACTTAATTCACTCTACGTATTAAGCTCTTTGACCTCCATACCCTAGGATATCTTGAACACTTAGATCATGTACCTTCTAGATATAGCCTGTTATGCACAAATGTCGTGGTAAGACTAAGGAGAGAGAGGGCAATAGACAGGGCAAGAGTCTATTTCACTCAGTTGGGAGCTGCTTCCAATGAAATACGTTCAGCATGTTGTGCATTGGCTGCTTCCACCCACTAAGTGAAATAGCCTCTTACTGTCTCTATTGCCCTCTCTTTCTCGCGTTGCCAAGATTTTATGCTTGGCAGGCTATATCTAGATGGTAAATGATCTAATCTTGAACAATACGCACCATGAAAAACATACTTACAATTAATATAAAACTAATCAATTCTGTGGGCATAGAACTCTAAGAATATCCCAATGTTTGTGTTTTTGTACATATTGGACCTGTCAAGTGATGGGTGGCGTCACGTGACGGTTGGTCAAAAAAATATACTGATCAACTAATAGTTGTTTGAAATTTATACTGATAATCAAATTAAGAAGTATTTATCTGTTATAATACTGTTATAGTTGAAGTAGAGTGAATTTTTACAACCCTATATAACTCTATCACAACTAACCTCCAGTATTCAAAGGAGTATTTTACAGACAAACATATGTATCAAACCAACCACCATGTGGCGCTGTTAGTCGCTTAACAGTTCGCGTAGTGACAACTTAGGTTCAATTCACAAAAGCAAAGTACAGAATTTTACATCTGAAACGTCAAATACCTAATTTTGTACAGTGAAAAGAAAATTTGGTCATCATCATAAATTAGGTGCAATCATACTTACAAGTTCGTAAGTTGAGGTTACTTACCTGAAATAAAAAAAGACATAATTAATGCCACAATTTTAAAAATTCAATAATTAGTTTTAAACTCATTAAATTTCGACCCCATTTTTCCCAAAATCAAAGGTTTCAATTAGAGTTCACCTAAATTGACAAGTTTCACTCAGCAAAATTCCCACCCCTATAAAACGAAGCAGTTTTCCTAATAACGAACTTTACAAGCCGTAAGAGGCGAGTAAAAAAAAGGGAAAACGTCCCTATTAGCCAAATCAATTACTTTCAAACTCGCGATTCGGCATGTATAAGCTTTTCGAGGAAGAAAATATCTTTTTATTCTGGAAACCCCCCGCGGCTTTAGAATTCGTACTTCGGCAATGGCCTTCTGCGGATGAAAGGAACGCCAATAATTCAGAGCTTTCAAACGATTTAAGAAAATATTTTAGAAATTTTCGGGAATTCAGGGACGGACTAAGAGCACGAAGTTCGTCATAGCAGAAAACATATTTCACTGTTTACTGTTCTGTCAGGTATTTTTCTATTTTCGATAGCGGTTAATATAAAAATGTTTTCTGTAAGCTTGAATAATAGTTCCAGAACCAGTGGGAGGCACACGATTCGCAGCAAGCTTTATATTTTTTCGATTTTCAATAATCTCCAGAGTAATGCTATGCTTTTTGCAAATTAAGGTGAAAGGGCTTATGAATTTTGACAAGAATTCCATAACCTGTATTTGACCTTGAATATTGGCTATAAAACCGACCATTTTTAGAAAATGGCACTTTCTTAGGTAAACCTACGACAATATTCCATTTAATTTATTTTCGGCTGCTATTCCGTCACTGACATTTTAGAATTAGAGAAGATCGATCATTTTCAACTTCCTAATAAACTTTTTTCACAGTCTGACGGAACAGTGGAAAGAATTCAACCATCATTTTGAAGGAAGCTCTATAAAATTTCCTTTTCGGAGAAAATAATCTACAGAACTCCGGCCGATTGAGGATTGCGGAAAAATAATAAAATGTATCGGTGACCTACACATAACCTCGAATATTCAGTTTAAACAGGAAATTAATAAAAAATCAACGATATTCTCCTAGGTTGACATAGTAGGAGAGCTGGTATCCATTTTTTGGGTAGGTATTTGAGGCAAGCTGAAAACTTGTCATATACCTCTCCTACTATGCCCCAACACGGAACTGGAGATATGGCAGGTGAGTAGCGGGGCTAAATCAACCCCTAAATTTTTAAAAATTTTATATTTTTTTCAAAAAATATATTTGAGGCAATAGGCAAATTTTATGTGTTGTAATAATTAAAAAAATAAGCCAGACGGTTTGGTCGAGGTTTTAAAATTGCCAGGCGCGTGCAATAATATTTTTCAAAAAATATATAAAAAATGTATTTGGCACCGACTTCAAAAATATACTAGACTGGTAGGTAATTAATTTGTACAGAATGAGCACCTTTTAATGTTTACATTTTTTACTTTCTGTGTAGGTAACTAAATGTGTTATTTATTTGCTAGAGTTGCATTTTGTTATAATTATTTTCAGCTTTTTAGTTACAGGTGGAAGTCGGTTATATATTTTTTAAAAATGTTTTATATTCATCTGTTTAGTTTCTTGAACTCGGGTAGTTTTCATTCCTTATTTTATATTTTGTATGAATAATCTTCATAGACAGGTACCTGATCCTGTCATAGAAAACCCCAACATTACAAAATGATACATTTTCATTTAAATTGACAAGTAAAAGTGCTGTTTTCTGTAAATTATGGGACAGAATAGAATCCATCTCATATTTACGGAGTCAAATCCGTCCAACCATCGTATATAACTCCTTGTGGGTTACTCCATAAATTATTTCATTTTTAACATTTTATATTATCGCCCAGTGTAACTTTAATTCCTCTCCACACTTTATGCAACTTCTTATGGGCTATGAAATAAATATTTTTAATCACACTGTATAAATATAATTCAACTCAGCATATATTTCAACTTTCAACCATCCTGTATATGATTTGTTTACGTCCACATCACATAACAGTTTTTAATCACCCTATATAATTTCACCCTATATACCACCAAACGTCCACTCCACCCTATATTCCAACCATCCTGTATATACAGCTGCCTATGGACCACTATCATTTTACTCTGTCCTATATTTCAATCATCATATATATGCAACTCCTTCTATCACTTTTCTTTGTGATTTTGTTTGCTATAACTAAACACCCTGTCTATAAACGCACCAAATAGCAGTTTAGAATTTGACATGTGTTGTCACTGAATTTTCTATTAGGCCGGGAGAGTGTGACACCAAAAGCACCGTCTTCGTAAAATGGAAAAATTTTCATTTAAATAGGTATTTGCCTGGTATACAAACAAAGCGAGCTTGGTACTCATTGATTTAAGGAGCTGAAAATACTATGCTTTACTACCTATGTACTTGAGATGTACATATAAAATTTTCAAATTCGCAATTAAAACTTTCAGTGCCTACAATTCCCGCACTATTACGTTGGAATTAAGATTTTTATGAGGAAATATCCGTTATGTCATTTCGATGAAATTTTTGATAAGAATATTGGAATTTTCGGCGATTGCAAAACTGCAAGTTGCACGTCGCAGAAAAGAATATGAGATCACCTAGGGATCTTCCTTAATAGATTAAACGTTAAAAAACTATACACATCAATAAGGAGTTTTTGAAAAATCGACCAATATGTTTGGGATATTGGTCGATTTCCATGCACGCATTTGTTCATTCACAAATTTCATCACTTTACCAATAGAATTCTTTTCACAAATTTGAAGTTTCACCAGTTCGGATATATACTCTATTAAACAAGACAATATTCATTCAAAACGGTTCACCACAGGAGAAGAAATCAGGTAACAAACATACAAAACAAAAACGCGACGAATTGATAACCTCCTCCTTTTTGGAAGTCGGTTAAAAATGATTTAAAAGCCATTGTCAGTTTCATGTTCCTTGTGGTAATAGCAAAAAGTCTTTAACATTATAAGCGAATTATCTATTTTAATTATTATTCGTCGATAATAGAGGTAAAAAATATTCAGGAATCACGTTTAATTCGCAAATTCCTTAAATGTAGGTTTAATATAAAAAACGAGACACTGTTAAATTCTCTTTTGAAGAGGCTTTAAAACGAGATGGTAGGGTTCCTTTTTGAACAAAATGAATAGCTAGCGCTGGGGTAATGAGTGTGCAATTTAATTCAGGGTTAGTATGGTCAAATATATCCCCCTGGGAAATATTTCAAGTGGCTCGTTTTTATTGGGACACCCAGGTGCCCCGCTCAAGGTGAGTTTCATCTCAGTGAAACTTTAAGTTTAATAAGCATCATTAAATTTTAATCATACCATAATAGCTTACGGCTACAAACGATAAGAAAAACGGAAATCAGATTCCAGAGAATAAAAAAAGAACGGCTAAGCTCCCTTCCATAGTCTCAAATCTGATGCCAATATAATTTTTATGAGGAAAAGGTGATATAAACGTCACCGGCAGCGATACTTATGTGGATTTTATAAGAGTCTAAAATGAGATTTCCGATTTGTCCTCATTCTTCCGTTATTTTATGGTGCCACCATTAAAATTTCATTTATATAAAACATTTAATGGAGATTCTTGGCTATTCTTTCTTAAAATTATTCACTTCTGGCGTAGTAAAAACCTTTAGTGCAGCAAATGGGATCTTTCTCTTTCGTTTCATGTAGACATTTGTATGGTTCGTGCGTTTTATGATCGGCTCATTTATTCTGATATTAACATTTTTATTTATCCGTCATAGTTGGCTTTGTTCGATCACGTTCACTGAAATTTATTGAATACCTTTTGGATTGTTTTTCTCTAATGGTCACTGAATCTATTCACGAAAAAATGTCTTTATGTGCTATAAATCATTGGAAGTATAAAATATGGGTGTTATTCTATATGGCTAACAATCAGCATGCCGAAACTGGGTACACTGCGTGCCAAAATAACCGTTCATATAAAATCCTTTCTCGGAAATTATTCAAACATGTTTTTATCGCATATTTTATGAAATTCTATACATATTAATAACACTTTCATAAAGAAAATTGTCCAAGAAAAATCATAAGACTTATAAGCACATAGAAAGCCGACTATAATTTCAGTAGATTCAAACAAATAACGAACCAAAAATACAGGAAGCATAAGAAGACTAACTAGTTCAGGGACTTTTAAACTATGATCCAAACAGCCCTGGGGGTCTGCGCAGGGGCCGGTCCCCAGGCAAGAGCTTTCCAGGAAGCCGATTTTATGTTTCAGGTAATTTTGCACTTAATTTACCCAAATAAAGGGGAGCGTCTCTATGGTTTTAGACACTTAGTATTTCCTGGGGTTCTTAAACCATGGTCCAATAACCCCTAGGGGATGCGCAGGCAGGCAAGAGCTTTCGGGAAAGGCGTCCTCATGCTTCAGGTAATTTTGCACTACATTTTCCCAAATAGAGGGAAGCTCTATGGTTTTGGAAACATAGTACTGCCTGGTTTATTGCAATAAAAATAGTCGTACTGATCATTTAATGTGAAATTCACTATCACCTCCCCTCCCCCATGAATTATCCCTTTGGTCCACGTACCCATGACTGCGCATAGGTGAAATTAGAAAAGGTGGTTGCAAAGGATTGAGAGAAAAAACAACGAAAATCCAAAAGGCATGGAGTACCATGCACACCTATTACTGCACCCTGAAGTATCTTAGTTGTCATAAATGAAAGAATTCAATCGCCTTTTTGAGCTTCGAAATGATACAGACCTGTTTATAATCTATAGTCAATTCGACCTTTAAACTCATGTTTTAATGATTTTCTCGGTTAGCTAAAGTTGCCTAAATTTCTGACAATTTTACATATCTAAAGATAAATTAGAAGCAACTGTATGTATGATTGAGTCATTTTAAACACACAATGATTTTGCAGAAAATGAAACTAAAACGTAGCTTTTGGAAATATTTTCCCATTCCTCTTTCCGGCAACTGGAATAGAGATCCGTGCAATGCAGTGACTACCAATAAATTGCTTGCGTTTGGATTGCTACTATTTTGTGTTTGTACATCTCCAATATTCCAGATGATGAAACATGTGAAGCTTTCTCCAAAACAGAGCAGTTTCATTGAGTTCAACCATCTTCTCTAATAACTAGTCCAGTAATTCTTCGTTAAACGACTCAACCTTGCATACAATAAAAATGTGAAGAAGGGGTGGTAACACTTTAGAGCAAAGACAAAATGAAATCCTTGGAAATGAAGTTGTGAAAAGCTGGTATCAGAACCCAATCAACTTTGGATAGTGCTGCTGTTCTGCAGAACTGCAATCCATCAGGAGAATCAATGAATTTCTTGCGATTCGATATTGAACAGGAACTAGTACAAAAACTACTCATTAGCACCAAAACCACAGTTGATAAAGTGATATTACTCAATACAACAGCAAGGAGCAATTAGAAACTAATCTCACTATATGAAATTCAACAATGATAAAGGACAGATGAAACTGCAACATAATGACAGACCATTGCTAGTGGCTACCACAAACATGGTTACCATCTTACCAGTACCCTTTTCTTGGTAAGAAGAAACCCAGACTTTATGCCGCCCTCAAGACTGGAAATATTCTTGGTCTCAGACCTTCCTCTCTTATCTGCCTCAATTGTCTACCTTTCCAACGAGCAATGCAAGAAACAACGTGCTAGTTACAAAACTTCCAACTGCTTCACAAAAAAAGAGTATCAGATAAAGAAAAACTACGGAGCAGCTCCAAATAGAAAGATTAATTACTTAACTTTTTTATTTGTTTTATAATTTCGACCACTTTTTATAATAATAAATATATAACTCTAATTCACTCAATATTGCATTCACACAGAGATCCACACCACCCACGGCCTCGCGATGTATAAGTGCCTCGCGGTGCAAAGGGCCTCGCTTCTTAACTTCAAGCGTCTTTTTATTTTATATTCCTTATGCCGCCCTCAAGACTGGAAATATTCTGGGTCTCAGACCTTCCTCTCTTATCTGCCTCACTTGTCTACCTTTCCAACGAGCAATGCAAGAAACAACGTGCTAGTTACAAAACATCCAACTGCTTCACAAAAAAAAAGAGTATCAGATAAAGAAAAACTACGAAGCAGCCCCAAATAGAAAGATTAATTCCTTAACTTTTTTATTTGGTTTATTATTTCGACCAGTGCAAAGGGCCTCGCGGTGCAAAGGGTCTCGCGCCTTAACTTCAAGCGTTTTTTTATTTTATAGTCCCTTCTTCTTGCACCATCAGAGGTCCTCGCGAAATCTACCTTGCCCACATTAATTTAGGTCTTGCGCCGTCACTGCATCCACACTGTATATGTTTCTGTGTATTGGTCAACCCTATATAACTTATTTTTTTATTATTTTGTGAACCACCCTGTACAACTATAATTCAACTCCACACAATATTGCAACAGCCCTAATATCTTTAAAACCACCCTTTATAAGTATAAATCCTCTCCACTCTATTGTTTAAATTACTCTACTTTACTTCGCCCCATATGTCTAGCAATCCATTTAAGCAACTGCTCATGGTCTACCCTATATAACAAAATTCACATTTTTTAACAACATTTTATGACTATAAATATTACTCTACCATTTATTTCAACCACTCGTTATATACAATTGCTTCTAAATATTTTTTTGAACCCATGCCTATAATTATATAATATCCTGCCCTATAATTCAAATATCCTAACTGCTTAATGCTTATGCTTATATATAACAAATTTTCATTTCAATAAACTAACGGAATATTTTCTGCCATTCCACGCGTCTATAAGCCTCTTAACTTAACTCCGTCTGTAAAAGAAACTGACTCCTTCAAATGAATCAAAATGATAACCATTACACATTGTACGATATACTTTCATGGCATATCTTGGCATTTAAACTAGATATTTATGATGAGAATTTGACATCAATGATGTTTACAGTTTTTACCATGATGTTTACAGTGTTAGAGAAAAATAAACGGAATCAAGCTTGAACATATATTTGTAGAATACAATTTATAATATTCCAATTGCTTGGACAATTTTAGAGAAAACAGTGAAGATTCATTGAAATTCACTTGTCTCTTATTTACTTTTTTTCTGATTTTCAGGAAAACCATAAATCTCATGTTACAGATAATTATATGGGACCTTTCTGTAATGTTCCTTAATATAATGCAGTTTAAACAGTTTAAAGCATCAAAATTGCCCAAGCCGTTTTTGAATAATAGCTCGTCATGCATAAAAAAAAGTTGCAGACGAACTGATAAGCTCCTCCTTTTTGGAAGTCGGTTAAAAATTATATAAAGAAGCATTTTGGGTTTTACCAGTGGTACCTTGTAGAATTTTCTGTTTTATAATGAAGAGAAAATCTACACGTTACAAAACTACAGATTACTTTTACAAGTTACAAGCTCAATATGAAATAGGACCCAGGATACAACTGAAATGAAGCATTCTAGTAAATGAGAATGGTACTTGAGATCCGTAGCAACCATTCCTTACACTCATCATCAGTACAAAAACGAATACAGTTTATTAAAATAACAACTAAAAAGTTATTCATTCAAAAACAAACTATACAATTTATTGAAAGAATTATATATAACTAACTTTCTACAGCAAAATAATCAGCCTATAAATAAAAAATACAAAGCAATGAATCTATCAATGTCATTGACGGATACACTGCATGTTTATTAAATAGTTTTGGCGTGCAATACATTACGACAAATCAATGACAGCCTGTTTAATTAACGCTTTTTCCATTTGTCCGTGAATTGATAACGAGAACTAAATTATTTAATTGCTCTAGGTGTGAAAATGGTGTTATCGCAACATGTGTATCTATGAATTTATGAGTGATTACTGTGTTATAATTATTTAAGAATGTTTCCAGTCATCCGATGTAATTTGGAATTTCGTAATTGAATGAATGTTGATGATTCAATCTTTAGCGTCGAGTTGAATCAACGCATTGTAAAAATGTGTTTTCTTAGATTACTTTTATTTGACAACAACTATCTTATGCTCTTCAATTAAAGTGTATTGTACACGGTATTCAACATTGGCAGTTTTACAATACAGCATCATGCACAACACGCATTAATAAAAAGTTCCAAGAACCAAAAGAACATTAAATTTTCTCACAAATCCTTTAGAACTGTGAATAAGTAGTTTTACAAATCGCCAACTTATATTGGACAAACTTAAAGAAGGCTTAAAAGCTGAATAAAATCTCACAAATGCGAAATACGAGTGAATAAAGATTATTGTGCTTTAACCTAGTCATTGCCTTGAGAATATCAATAAAAAACTGATCTTTTAACCCTTAACATAATACATTGCAATTTACTTGAAATCGATAATAAAATTGCAAAACACCTTTATATCAATTGCAATTCCATTTACTTATGTTGGCTAACTTGACAGATTTTAATATTTTTCTAATACTTTACCATTCTTTTGACAAAATTTGTAATAACATTTCAGAATACATGGGCCTTCAATGTATTGGTACTTCCAGGCTTGTTGGGGCAAACATGTGACTTCACGTAACCTCACAGAAGTCCAGAGGTGTTAAATCACAAAAGCTATACATTTTGATTGAGGTACTAGAAACTCGAGTTATCATAGCACGATAATGTTCGCCATTCACTGTTAATTCATTACCTTCCTCGTCTTTATACAAATATGGTCCAATAATTCCTCGAGATCACAATGCACACCAAACAATGAGACGTTTTGGATGCATTGCTTTTTGATGAATCTGTCGTGAATGTTCTTAGCCCCAAATGCGAAATCATTGCCAATTAACCAATCTATCGAAGTGAAAATGGGCCTCAGCACTGAAATAAATGGTTTATTTAGTTCACGAAACCGGCATTCAGTTGTGTTTGTTTAAAGATCCAGTTGGTGATCTGTCTTCGCTTTGTTGTTGAGTCAATTGGACTCTACCAGCTCGTATCGTGGGTTTCACATCAATAACTGAACTAGAAATTTCAATTTTTTGATAATTCTTGACAATCAAACCTACTCCATTTTAATAATACCTAAGTTTAACAATTAGGAAGAGTTTTTCAAACGTGTAATGCTCCATTTTTTTTACTGTCACGTTATAATCACGTATCACTATGGCTGTCAAACATGACGGACAAACCAAAACGTGCACTCTTATATAAGAACCCTTAATCTAGTTATATTGGTAGTTTTCCAATTACCAGAGCCCAAAGTGACATTGTCCGCACAGAACCACATTTTTCAGTAGTTAATTGTTTACTTAGTAAACGTACATAAAACATCCAGAGCCCCAGTTATATCTTGTGCCTATTTTTAAGAGCCAGTGACGTACTTGGAATATTTAGTGGTGAGCACTGTGCCACCCTGTACGCAGTTGTTCGGTAATCGGAAAATAGCGTAACATAAGTTCAGGAGTTGGTTTTTTGGAAAAATGCTCAGACACCTCGGTTTTTTTTGGACTGTGGTTTTTGTGATGGTAACTCATTTATACAGGGTGGGCCAGAAATAAATTGAGGATAACAACTTCATTTTTTCAAAGGGAAACATTTGTTTTTTATTTTATTTTTGAATTCTGCATTGAATTCTAAGTATTTTTCATGTACAATGTCCTATACCAAAAATTAACAGTTATTAAAAAAACATCAACATATCAAATTAAATGTTCAAACTGTTGACCATTAACTTCCTGACAATACCTAAGACGGTTTTCAAATTCTCGTAACACTTCATTTAGCGTTTGTGGCAGAATTCGTTGTATTTTGGCCCTAATTCTATTGTTTAATTCCTCGATATTTTCAGGCTTATTGAAGTAGACTTTCGATGTCACGTAACCCCAAAGATAAAAATCTAATGGGCTTAGATCTGACCATTCGATATTAAGTCTCTTTCCGATCCATCTATTTGGGAAAATATTTTTAAGATAATCTCGCACTGTTCGCGAATAGTGTGGGGGCGCTCCATCCTGTTGAAACCATACCGAATCTGCCAGTATATTGGGGTTTTCACCATTCGGGTAAAGTTCTGTTAAAGAGGGTACTGTGTCATTTTGTAATAGGTCTAAATACTTTTCCGAGTTCAGTGTTCCCTCAATAAAAAAGGACCCACAATTGAAGTCCCCCTCAATTCCGGCCCATACGTTAACTTTCTCGGAAAACGGTGTATGACTTTCTATAATCCAATGTGGGTTTTCTGATGCCCAATATCGAAAATTTTTCCTGTTGACTGAACCATTTAAACAAAATGTTGCCTCGTCGGAAAAAACTATCTTACTGAAAAGCTTGTTGGTATTGCATCTGTCCATCATTATTTCGCAAAATTCTACTCTCTGGTCCAAATCATCTTCAGTAAGTTCCTGAACTAAATGAACTTTGTATCGGTGCCATTTATTTCTATGGTAGCATTTTAGAACAGAAGATTTACTTGTCTTCTAAACGTTGTTTGTGGCATATTCTTGATTACTTTGATGTTTTTTATATTAAACAATTCGCAAACTTCAGCTTGTGTTCGAGTTCTGTCGCCATATCCTACCATCGTCAAAATTTCTATTCGCTGCTTTTCAATTAAACGCGCCATTCTTTGAAACTTTGCAACTGCACTTGACAACTACTTATTTGAAGTAAAATTATAGTACAGTTTGTATGGAAATAAACAAGTTTTAAAAACTCCAGCATAAAGAAAGGGTTTCCATTTATGCGACTAAAATACTGCCAACAATTATAAAAACCAAAAGTAAATAAATACGTTCAAAGCAACAAACACCTTATTTTTACCATTTTTTTCTTAACTTTAGAAAGAAATGTAATTTTTTTAATAACTGTTAAATTTCGGTATAGGACATTGTACATGAAAAACACTTAGAATTCAAGGCAGAAGTTTGCATTTGAAAAAATGAAGTTGATGGTCGCAATTTATTTCTGGCCCACCCTGTATACATGAGTTTATCATCACAAAAACCACAGTCCAAAAAATCCGACGTGTCCGAGCGTTTTTCCAAAATAACACCTGAATTTTAAATGAATTTGTTCCAACCTACGGGTCCTCACTGTATATGGCTGCTTCAGTTAGCAAGCGCGACTGTTGAACATTCTCGACTAGAAACGTATTATCATGCGTTAAGTATTGTTAAATCTTATATCAGAACTCCATAATTAATCAATTAAATGGGATATTATTATATTGATAGGCCACATTATATTCACAAAAAATGTAAAAATTAAATTAAAACATTCTTGAAAATCTAGCAGTCACGAGACCGATATGTTGGCTGTATCGGCAGCGAAACAGAAATCGTCCTTTTTCAGTATTACTATACTATCTACAGATATAATTAATTTTGTTTGGAACCTTCAGGTTCCTAGTCCTATTCACACAGGTCCAGATTTTCGTATGTTTTCGTTCTGTTTCTTCTTGATTTGTTTATTGGCCCTTTAATTTATTTTCCAATTATGTAAAATATAATACAACTATAACGACTAGTGGTCGCCTAGTGACCGAAATTCGACCAAATTTCATCAAATTGTGAATATTATTGGTTAGTTTATCAAAAGTATATGTCTATCAGAAATAAAGTGGAGGAGAAACCGGAGCAGACCTCATGATATCCCCCCACCCAAATCGGTCATGTCACATTGACAAACATATTGAAATAAAAATAATTAATTAAACATAGTAAACAATGACTATTTCTGTTTTATATGGGAAATATATAGAAATATGAGCACCTGCTGTTAATTAATGATAAATAAGTAATACTCACATTTGTTAAAAACTTGAATGAATGGCCATTATTATGTAATATAAATTTCCCTGGGTTCTATTTCAATATTATGACAATGTAGAATAACTTTAGGAACGGGTAAAAATTTTTTACTTTTTAGATTAATTTAATTCGTCTTTCAAATTCGACTCAATCCATCATACGATTTTTCCTCCAAGCAATCTGGCAACACTGTTTATCTGTTTTGGCATTGACAGTATGCACGTAAATAATGTTTTTTTTATTATATTTTATTTAATGAATGAACCAATATTATAAATAACTTATAGGATTCTGCACTGAAGGTCGTCAGTTGCTAATGAACAAAACAAAAATAAAGAAAATCTGTTGAGAGACAGAGAAGAAAATGGTACCTAACCGTTTTGTCTTTGCCTGTTTATATACAGATCGAGCAAAAAAGGCACTAACTTATTAATTTGAATAGTTTGTTACCAACAACTAAAGTTTCTTTCTAAAATGATTTTTTGCGTGCAAATATCAAACATCAATCCTCAATATAGAGGTCACAAACCCTACCAACTAACCCAACTACACGGACACGGGATAACCATCTCAATTTTTTTCACAACCTTCATCAAGGTCTTCTTCAATCCATATACACGCCTACGCAAAGATCGGATCGAGCCGAAAGAGATTGTTACAGTACGATTAAAATCAAGAGAAAAACTGGTAGGCAGTTGCCGATCGCGATCATTTATCAACGCTAATATCGATCTAAATCACCACGCTCACCAGCGTTTATTAAGAAGCCATTTAAAAGTATAATTAACGAGAAATCAACATCGACCGATTATAAGTTATCTCGAAACAGGTGTATCGGACATCCAGAAAAAACAATGTTCGACGTGTTAATACGTGTCGATCGTAGAAATAATCGACTCACATCTTATTTGACATGTAGGTATCGTTTGTACAGGATGTACTAGTTACGTGTAGGATTTAATAAATCAAATTGGCGTATTTATTTGTTTATTTGTAATGTTTATCATTAAAGGCAAGATTGTATGCAAATTAGTAATGTGTGAGTATTTTGAAATTTGGTCATCTGTAACTTATTTAGAATTTAATTGCATTTTTGACACATTTCCCTAATTTAGAATGCAGGCTACTAGGTTTGTTTGTTTTATAGAGACCAAAAAAACATTATCAATAATTCCTACGGTTTGAAAAATCTATATATAAATAGGCAAAGACAAAACGATTAGGTACCGTTTTCTCATCTGCCTCTCAACCGATTTTTTTATATTTGTTTTGTTTAGTAGCTACTGACGACTGTCAGTGCATATTGCTAATATTAATTTATAATATTGGTTCATTCATTAAATTAAATATAATAAAAATTCATTATTTACGTCCATACTGTTAACGCCAAACAACTGACAGTGCCGCCGCCGCCAGACGGTCAACACTCAAAACAGTGAGTAATTATATAAGGAGGGAGCGATCGTTAGATGCTGTTATATTCTTAGAGCATGTATTTCTGGAAGTGGCATGCAAGCGTTGTTATTGTGTAGTGGTAAAATAGTCAATGTAGTAGATCAGTATTGATTTTTCGGACGCGTTGCAGTAACTTTCATATTAAATAGTCTGTTATTAATGTGAATTTAATTATTTGATTAATATATTATTATCGCAACCTTCCCGAAGGTGTTGTGTAAAAAATTGTCAGACAGCGGACAATAGAGAATGTATTAAGTTCTCCTCTCTTTTCTTTAATATTCCTGAATTTGATTGAATTCGCAACTGACGAAAACTTTTAGGTTGCAAAGAACAATCTTCCAATTATTATATCGAATATTTTGCCAGGAGTGGTTCCAGCCAAAAATTTGGGAGGTCATCCATTTATCAAAAATATTTCGAATACCGATATTTGATTACATTTTTATTTTCTTTTTATTTCAATAGATTTGTCAATATATATCTACTTCTCCGATTTCTCCACAACTCTGTTTCTTATAAAAATATACTTTTTACAATTTCATGAAATAGGGTCGAATTTCGACCACTGGGCGACCACTAGTTATCTATAATTGGGCGATCTCGACAGTTCGCAGTCGATTAGAAGATAGTACCAAACTAGATCAGCTTTAAGTGAATAATAATTTGTACAAAAGTTAGAGACTGACAGATAAATTTCTAACATCGAAACCCCCAAATAAGTAAATTTGATCAAAATCGGTGAAATACAATGAGGTACATCGGTTATGAAACAATGGTTATGCAACCAAAAATCTTTATGTACAATGTTGTTTAAATATATGCAATCAAACTTTATACATATTTCCTTAATATTCATTTTGTGTCATATTATTCACAACTTGACCTGACTGTAATTGAATATTATAATATTTAAAATTCTCAGGAATACAACTGATCGATATCTAGTTATCGGGAACCCCAGATCTATAGGAGTCAAAATTGCTAAATACCTACAAACCTCCTAATTTTATCTTTTTGGTATCATTTTGAAACTGCCATTCGCAGTGTTGTTCTGCTAATATTTCTCTGAACAAGCCTACCAAATTTTCGTAAGAATAGGATTTTCTGCAAAACTAGTGCAAAATTATTAGGAAGTTTTGCTACTGCGGTATATAATGAGTTAGATAATATTGTCGACAAAACAAGTTATGATTGTGGTCGTTTCGACCCCAATTTAATGACTACAACGTCGAAGTAAAACGGAGGCCATCTTACATCTGTAAGGAACTCGAAAAATTAAATTCTCTCACAGTTAAAAATTTTATTTATGAAATCAAAAAAATAGCCAATGTAGGACTAATATTGTTGAGTAATCTATAATAATAATACAAAGAGATTAAATTCGGTAGAGGCAAATCAGAAAAAAAAATGATTGTAGGGGGGAGCCAATCAGAAAAAATCGTCCTAGAGAAAGAGACAATTCAGTACATTTTTTGGCCTAACTGCCCTCCTTGTCCCTCCCCTTGATGCGTCCATGTAAATTGGTTAGTATATTTGTTTATAGGAACTACTAAACTTATTCTATTTTTAACCCTTGACGCAAAAAGAATGATGTTATAAGTTTAAGGTATGTGGATCTGTCTGTCTGTGGTATTTTAGTTACTTGACGAATGGACCGATTTTTGATGCGGTTTTTTGTGTTTGTAAGCTGACGAGATCGAGATAGTTCTTACATATAAACTATAAAAGTGTTGTCAAGTCATTTGAAGATCATCAGCTTATTTCCTACTTGACAAAAGGTTCTAACTAAGAATTCTTTAAGTGTCCCTAAACTATTTTACAGATTTCGATGATTTTTTTTGTGTGTATTTGAAAATTGGGTTCTAACAAAATTTTTTTGAACTATATAATGTCTCCACATTATACGGTAGTCATGGATGCAATCTGTTAAATATAGTGTAGAATATTTTAGTAGTTAAATATTGAAGCTTGGTATAATAATTGGAAGTAAAATTTTTCCAGGTGTTTTAAATGTAAATGAAGCGCTTTACAAATTATACAGGTGGGTCTAACTAATACATAACACTGTCATATTTACTCATATTTTAATACACTAAAATATTTGGCCGTTTTACGATTAAAGTGATATTTTGTACCTTGATTTTTGCGTTCTATTCTGCAATAAATGGAAAAACCTCTCTGGTGGGTTTTACCTTTTTTATCCTTTACTGAATGCTCACAATGTAGAGCATTACGTCCAATGTCGACCACTACAAAACACACTTTGTACAATGTACATATTAGTAGATCAAAACGCATTGTATCCAAGTATTTAAGTCTGTTTTACAACCTTTGATAGTTTTGACATCAATGAGAATGATTATTACAATTATCGACCAATATCTAGCAATACACCTTAGCATGCAAGTTTAAGAGAACGAGAACAAAATATTCGTTTTTTGTTGTTTCTGAAAAAAACAAATTTGGTGGTCATAATGAGTTTTGAAAAGTTACTCCTCATTTAATAACTCAACTTTCGTCTGTACAGTGAGTCAAAATATATTTTTTAGATTGCAAATATTTAAACTTCCTCTTTCTTTACAAGGTTTCTTTAATTTTGTTGTTTTATTTACTACTTTTAATTAAGTCCTCATCGAAAACTTACTACCAATTAATTCCATTGAAAATTAAGCGGCATAAATTCGTTTCGACTTAAAACAGTGGAACACAAAATTAAAACTCCGTTTTTCAGTATTGTCGCACCACTTAATTCTTCCATTTCGAAATAAAATAAATCTATTATTTCTTTCCCGGTTTTGTATTTCAATGGCGTTGTACTAATAAAATTTTCACGAGGCCGTGAACCGCGCTCTCGCCTCAACGTTTCCCTCTTTCTCGCTCTTTTTCTCGCTTTGAAAACGTAGAACTTTGCTGCATTTCAAAAAGTTTAAGCGTTTTCTTTGAAGCACAAATGAGTGTCTTAACTGCCGGGAAAATGTTTTCCTTTTGAATTAAATATGCCGTCGTACTCGAAAACAAAGTTGTTTCGATTACAGCAGCGGCTACGTTTATTTGAGGGTTGGGAATCTACTTTTTTGTCGCACAAAAAATTAAAAAACAAACCTACAAGGAAATGAGCATTACGCTTTGGTTTCAATTCTCTTTTGCATTGCCTATTGAAATATATTTTCTAAATCCTAATAAGCTAACAAGACAATTCACAGAAGTTGTTTAAAATGAATAAAACTGTCTTGAATTCTAAAACAATTATACATTAAAACTACCCAGTTGCTCACTGCAAGGCTAGCCAGCACTGCTATAAAGGTTACCTTGTATGTTCAGGGAAGAGAACAAAAACGGAAATTAATTTTCGTACATGGGTTTGGTGTTTTTTTGCAAAAGTTTCTACATGATGATCAATACACTTTTGCATTCGCCTGGAAACAACTTTTGAAATAATTTGTCCACTCCGATTGGGGTACATCCAAAATATGCAGTTTGACCGCATCCACCGCTTCTTCAGCCTAAAACAGATGTCATTGGGTGTCAAATCAGGGCTGATCGGCGGATGACCCATCAATTAGGCTTTTTCAGTTCTCAATAAGTGAACCGAGGTGTGAGAGCTCGGCTTGTCCTGTTTGTGTTCCCCATTTTCCCAAAAACTTCTGACAAACAAACAGTTGTGTACCATTCAGAATTTACCGTTAGACATTGCTCTAATGCTACAGTTGCTAGATGTCCGATTTTTCCAAAAAAAACAAGCTACCATTTGCTTCATAGTGCCTTGTGCGCGAACAACTTTTGTTGAATTCGGCTCATCTTAACAGGCCCTTGCAGTCGACTGTTGTTCATTTTAGGGTTCATACGCATAGATCCGTGATTTGACACCTGTTACGAAATGATAGACATGTTTTAAAGCACCGTATTTCTTGACCATTTCTTTCGACTAATAAAGCACGTGTTGAATAATGTGGGGACCAAAGCAAACTGTTTCTTAACAGTCAAATGTTTATGCAATATTTTATGTATGCTGGTCCTACTAAAGCCTAAAAAATGCCTCAATCGCACAATAAGTAACTTAACAATCTTGTAATATCAGTTCCCGAACATCATCAATGTTTTTTTAGAAAGCAACAACTTTACGAAATTCATAACTACACGAATAACGGCCACGATTGAATTCCATACCATCGATACATAGTATGATGGGGCTTCATCGTCAAAAATCAAAGTTCATCGATACACTCTGGTTGAGATAGTGCACGTCAAAAGTTGTTAAAAATACTCTCAGGGAAATATTCGCAACTAAATTCTATTTCTTGGCCAACACCATCTTTTCATGTTACTGAAACATGTAACAGAAATGGCGCATGGACATCAAAAGGTTCTGAGTAAGTATAGTGGCAAAAAGTCGAAGTTTATGCTAGGGCAATCGGTTGATAGATGGCATCACCTATCAACAGATTTTCAACAAAATCGGTATAGGGAGGTATTTGAGGTCGCTGATTTCGAATCTATTGATTTTTCAAATTTGAGTCCGCCATCTTGGATCCGCCATTTTGAATTTTGTAAATCTGACCTCAGATTCGTAATCAGCGATCTGAAAAACCGATTTTGGTGAAAATCTATTGATTTTTCAATAAAAAGGCATTTCTTGGTAGCGGTCAAGGTCATGCACGAGGTGATGGTCAAGGTCAAGGATAAAAAATGGGGTTTCTCATTTGAAAAAAATGCATTTGACCTCGATATAACCAGCAAGGTCATGGTCAAGATCAAGGTCATAGTCGCCGTGCAGTAGCCAGGGAAAAATGCTAAATCTTACGTAGTGATCATTTTTTAAAAACAAATTTTCCTGAAGAGTTATTCAAAGGATTCCATACTTATGGCTCACACTGTATAGATGATTTATTGAGGAGTCCTTAAGAGTTGAAAAAAAAGGTTACCTTTTAGGGATCTGAACTTATTGGAAATATATAAAAAAACCTAATATTTAATTTTCGATATCATGTGACTATCAAATTGTTCTTAAAAAAAATCAAGAAATGAAAAAAACATACAGAGTTGTTACATGAAATTTGGTTAACAGGACGTCCTCAAATATTCACTGAAACATTTCGTTTCATCAACTAATTTTGTTAAATCTGTAGTTTTGCGCTACAATATCGATAAAACTAATCCATCGATATGTTACAAACGTTATATGAGGTTTTTGGAAAAAATGTCATCGGTATAAAAAATAGTACAATAAGATCCTGTTTCGCTCTAAAGCATGTGACACTGAATATTTACAAATAAAATATCCAAAAAAAGTAATACTCAATATTAAACATAAAAATTAATACTTAAATTGCTTATAATAAATGTTCTAATTGGCTTCACTTACACTACCTATTTATACAAGTTGAATTACAATTTTCTATCATTTCTAGTGTGATACTATCTAGGCATACCAAATATACTTCACATCTGTTTAAGGCGATGGAAAAAACTTTTCATTTGAGCCAAATAATGCCGCTTTCTTCCATTTATAACGTTAGAAAATTACTTTATGGATTTCAACAGGCCGATTTCTATACCCTACAAACCCTTAATAAGTAAAGAATAATGAACTAGCACTTGATAAATAAAATTTAAAGTGTAATGCACTTTTTAAGGTTGTTATAAAGCAACTGCCCCCCTTTGTGGCGTCTTTTCAGCCCATTTCACACAGCGTGATTGAACAAATCGAGAAACAAAAGCACAATCATCAGGGCATACTATGCAACAATAGAGAATTGTGAAGCGTGTGAAGTTAGTCGATAGAGAGGGTTTTTTACGGGGGACTTGTTGAGAGTTTGAGATCAAGCAGCAATGATTTGAAGACTTCCGTTGCGGCGATGACTTCGGGGAAATGCAGACAAAAGAAATTTAATAAGTTGTCTGGAGTGAGTTTTTGTGTGGCTGTCAGAATTAATAACGGAATCCGATAATCGGTAGATGAATTATTGGGGAAGAACTATGTACCAGATAGCGGGACACATAGGAAGACGTAACAAGTGAATGATGAAAAATTTTAACTTTTAATTATTGCTTTTTAGCTTTTATAATTCCCAGATTCATATATTTATTTGATATTTCCGATTTTTAAAGCACCTGAATACGTTAGTGAAAGTTTCCGACTTTGATTATTCCTACAAGTTTTATTTTTCAATTTTTAGTGTCGATTATTTCTGTTCGATATAGATAGAACAAGCTGACTATGTTTATTATTAGGAATGAATAATAATAATCATAATTTTGTATTTGATTGAAATTCAAATATTCATTTTTGCTTTATTTTTTTTCTCGTATAAGCGTATAGTAACTTGTCACGAATATTGACGAAGCTACGTTACTGATTTATTGGCATTGATGTGGAATTTCAATCGGTTGGATTTGTAATTACTGAAACTGTTTTTCCTGTACATTGTTTAGTTTAGTTTTAGTTTATAGTTTTGGTTAACTTTGTAACTTCTTAACTGTTATTTCAGTAATCGAATATTTGTTTGTTTTTTTTTATTCTGTTTTACTACCTTTTGTTAGCTGTTTTTTATGGGTAGATATGTACTTCATAAATATTGTATATACTTTTAATAAATAAAGCTTTATTGATTGATTTATTTATTTATTTTATTAAATGAAATTTGTAAATTGGGAACAGGGTGTGTTTCGTCTTCATTGTTTATTTAATGAATATTTATTTAGTTTTTTGGGGGGTTATATAAATTAGATACTCAAGTGCATTAGACTGAATGTATTATTTATTTATCTGCTGGAATTAGGTTTTGATATCCTTAAATTCCTTTTATTTTCATTCCTTTCCTGTACTATATGTTGGAAAAAAAAACACATACTTCGTCGTTGAATGGGTCAAGGGCGACTTTCGCATCGTCTCTCATGGCGAACAGTTCGAACTATAATTTTTACGCTCCCTGACTTTGCGTGCACATTTTATGGACGGGACTACATACTCGATCTACACAGTATTTCCATACACCCTTTTTTACCTTTCTGGTAAGTCTGCCTAATTTATCTTAATAATTGTAAATTATACCGTTACATATTTATGCACTGGAAACATTCTATGCACTATAAAATTTTAACTTTTCCAAAATAGTATAACTTGGATCAACACCTCATATAAATTACAGTCCAGTTAATTACATATGCAAAAATGGCGCTAAATGCAACAGGGTGTATAATTCATTTTATAATACCACTGATATTGTAAATTGTTTTCTGAAGGATACTTGTGGCATATTTTTCAATGTCTAAGTGTTTGTTGGGAAACAACACCACACTTTAAAGGAAATTGCTGTATATTCCAAACGTTTCGGGGTCTAGATCAGACCCCGTTGTCAATGGCTAAGAAACTACGGATTAAAAAGGTACAATTCCAAGATGTAAATTTATTTCTTATGTTTTGAATTTTGGATTCGTAGTCAATTTTATTTAAAATAACCGTAGCATTGCCTTTATCTGCAGGTAAAATCTTAATAGTGCTGTCATTTTTTAAAACTTTAATTGAATGTAATTTTTGCTCTTATTCGATACTCTTGAGCTTCACTTTTGTTTAATTTGTTTGCAGTTTGTTCTATAGCACTGATGAAATCAAATGTTGGAATAGTTTTTGGGGAAATTGCAAAATTAAGGCCCTTTTGTAGAATTGAGGTTTCAGAAGCGTTTAACTGTTTGTCTGAAAAATTAATGACAGTTTTTGACAGATCAAAATGTTGGTTTTTCACATAATATTTCGGCATATTTTTATCGGAAAGAAGTTGATTAAATTTACATAAATGTGTTTGTTTTTGAGACCTGAATTCACTGCTGTAACTTATAAGAGTACTATTTTTAATTCTGTTAAATTCATTCTCTGGTATTCGATAAGCAAGAAAGTCCTTTGGGAATAATTCTCATCGCCCGACATCTGCACAAGAATGTCAAGTTATTCTTGGTTCGTGCAAGCTTCTTATACAAGTCCTCTAAGTCCCTAAACGCTTTGGTTACTGCAGTCCCATGGCTGATTTCTAGTTGTTTTCTGAAGGATACTTGTGGCATATTTTTCAATGTCTAAGTGTTTATTGGGAAATAACACCACACTTTAAAGGAAAAAAAATACATTTAAATTTACATCTTGGAATTGTACCTTTTTAATCCGTAGTTTCTTAGCCATTGACAACGGGGTCTGATCTAGACCCCGAAACGTTTGGAATATACAGCAATTTCCTTTAAAGTGTGGTGTTATTTCCCAATAAACACTTAGACATTGACATTGTAAAGTTTGGATTTTTTTGATATACATGTTTTGGTTCAAAGTGTGGTGATATTTCCTTAACAAACATAAATACAGATATAATCATATTCACAATAGTAGCAGTTTTGTTAGAAATTTGTATGATTTTTGTGATTTTTATACTAAATGTTTTACATTTTAAGACATTTTCGATAACATTTGAAAAATATTAAAAATTTCGGTACCTCTCAGTAGATATTTCGCATTTCCTATCATTTTTTGGGTACTTCTAAAATTATTTAAAATTTCTCAAAACGTTTACTAAGTTGGGCATTTAATTCTCTGGAAATTTTGGATTTTCTTAGATAATTAATTTTTTTTGACAGTTACAACTTCAGGTTGTGCACAAAGAAAATTAGCAAAATCGATAATCTTAACAGTTGTAGGACATCTTTAGCTGAATTAAACAGTTCCTATAACTGTTAATATTGAAGTTGTTGTATAAATCGAGAACTACTTTATACTTCATAACATTTAGATCATTTTTACAACATTCTTCTAAAATGTTGGATTTATTCATTACAATGCTAACAATTTTTTTTAGCATTGCTTTTTATTCTCTAATAAGAATGGGAAGAACGACAATTGTTCAAATAATCTAGCTAGTGTGTTTTAAAAGGTAAGTTGTTTTAGTACTAATGATGCAAAGTTACATTCATACAGGAGCATCTAAGATGCTAGAGAATTTTAGAGATAGAGAAAATATGTTTCAAACGGTTATAGGAGTTCCCCAAAGCTCTGTGTTGGGAACCACTTTGTGCCTCTACGACTTCTACAACTGAGATTGCCAATAAATATTTCCAAATAGAGGATTTGGCATTGTAAGAGTAAGGCGCAAATAAGGAATAACGGACGGACAAAGCAAATGAAGGAATTAACGTAATAGGGGACTGGATCAAGGATATCCCACCCAAATGGGCTCCACATAAAACAGTATTTCTAAAGGAAACAAAAATGAAAAAAAAATTAGAAATAAAACAAAAGAAACAAGATCTATACGAATACAATTAAGCCGCAAAAAAGTATCAAATACCATTAATTTGTCCCAATGTTGCTAATACGTGAGTAGCCAGATTGCTACAAAACACGAAAAAAGTCAAATACAAAAAAAAAGAAGTTTAATATACCCAAAAGATAAATAATAAATAAAGATAAATCCGAAAATAAAAACCACAAAAATCAGAAAGAACAATCAATCGAGATGGGGCAGATAGAGTAGAGGCAAACTTAGTAAAAGGAAATGTGACCAAAAAGACTAAAGGAAAAACGGATTGACATTCACTTTTGGATTTACTGAGGTAATCCAATGATTTATCTCCACTGACGCGGCTCTACATGTTTTTAGAGTTTTTTTTACACCAGTTGTCTCGTCTACCTTGAATTCTCCATAACCTTGAGAAATTGTTAACTGGTGTGCTGTGTCATTACTGGAAACAAAAAAATGGATTTTTTTTTCCCGTGTTAGGATAAGTTATTAACTTTGACAACCCACTGTAGCCAAAACATTATACATCTAGCACTGAAACTTTGGTCTTATATTATTATAGACAGAGATTAATTGTTAATAGTGAGATTTGTTTAGTGGCGCGTCCTCTAACTCCCAATTTGCAAAAGTAAAAAGGCAGTGTCATCCGACCATTAACCGAATACATTGAAAATATTCTATTGCATTCAGAAATAAGATCTTAAAACAGGGATTCACGACATGCCTTAATTAATTTCTGAATGCTTAACGGTCACCTCACACCACCATAAGTTATACAAACTCCACAAATCAGGTCTGTCTTCGACACGCAGACGTTCTGAGACGTCCTTCCCTGCGGCGTCAGGAATCCCTATCCACAGACACGTTCCCAACACAATTAGGAGAACAATTAATTAGAGAAATTCACACTTCTGGAAGACAGCTGTTATATAAGCTCATTACGGGCATCCTTAGTGCCAGAGTCAATTCCTTAATACCCGCAAAGTTGTGTGTTACTGATCATAATTTTAGTTCCGGAACTCAAGTCATTAACAGATATTCGAGTTGTGTAAAGCATTCGGCGGTACGAGGCAAAGGTATTAGTATAGTAGTAATATCGATGAAATAAGTTTCTATTCTTGTTACTATCAGTTGAGTAAACGCTATAGATTTATGGTCTGCAAACAATTACCTAGTTTTCCTGTTATCAGTTGAACTTCAAAATGAGTATAGTATATGTTATTTACAAATAGAAAGTGAAGTTCTTAAAAAGCATAGAAGGTATAAAAAGGGGCAGTCATTTCGGACTGAACGATGGAAGCGAAAGCTTCTTACGAAACATACTTCCCGTCTCTCGTTATTTCTGTATCTCTGTTTCTCCCTCTTTGTGTCATTCCTAGTAATGGACATAAATTTCAGAAAAATTAAAATAATTGCCACTGTTCTGTTAAGATTGGAGCATTAATTTTAATGTGTAATTCAGTTTTTAATTTAAATATAACTGCAAAGGAACATATGACGTTTTTAAGTTAATTTTCAAATAAAACATAAAATTTGTTGAATTATAATAATTAAAACCCACTTCACCTACGTAATATTTTGGCAATTATTGGAACATTATTTACGTACATATTTTTTAAATGTTAAAGCATCTCCAGACTATTCCTCAATATAGCTTCTGGAATTTTAATCTAATACATGTTAAGTATCTGTTTTAGAACAAACTTAAAGCACGAAAACTACCTAGGCGACCAAGTGTCGCTATATAATTTGAAAATTCACAAAGTTAGCAATATGTAATTGTATTTTTCCCTGGCCTAACAGAAAATAATTTAATTCCTGTAAAATATTTATTATAATTATTGTAATCCGTGTAAGTAATTCACAAGGTTGATCTGATTGGAGAATAACATCACACTTATTATGTATAGCCCGGTCATTTACGACAATACCTGACAAAATTATTAGTAGAACAAAACCGACATCAACGTGTTTTAATGATAAAACATAACTGACATAAAATTCAACATTTTCTATCGATAAGTTTTTGTTTTATAACGAAAAATCGGTAACAATTTAGTTTTTTTACTTTTTACACAAAATCCACCTAAGAAACAGTGTTTACTACTATGGTAAAAGTTGAAGAGAAATGAAAAACCTAACAAAATGAGCTAATATGCGCTCAACTTCGTTCATTGGTTTCTTATATAATGGAACCTTTAACCGAAATTCCAAAAAAATAAATATTCGCTTATATATTTTTTATTTTATAGCAAAGACATTCTTATTTACTGAATCTTCTCATACCCAATTCATGTTCAACAAATAAATGTTGTAGCCCCGGTAGTTTTTGCAAAATTTCGTCAATTCTGTGGAAGAATTACTTTTTCAAATGGCCATATTGCCTTCCCGGATTTTGAATAATCCACCGTTGGAAATTAGAAGCGTTGGTCTACAGACCCCTCATCTCACTTTTCTAAAATTTAAAGCATGAATACATAGAAGTATTGAAAAAAATATTTGGCCATTCCATACCAATCTTTCTGGAAGAGCCCATTCGAAAAATGGCTGTTCTGTGCTACTTGTGAGTTTCACAGGTAGAACATAACAGCAATTTGTATCAGCGTTTCATTTTTATATAATAATAAAATATGAAATGTACTAAAAGTGTAAACACATTTTCGTTTTTATTTAAATTTAAAAGAGGTACACCCTTTGCATATTACAGTTTCTAAATGGTATTTCATTTTGTTATATTTAATACATATAAATATGAGTCTGCTTAAAATTAAAATTTGCATTAAGATTATTTACTATAAGGATATAGTTTCTTCAGAGCAATTTTTCGAATGGACTAGTCCAGACAAATTGATACGGAATGACCAAATATTTTCAGTACCTATATGTATTTATATTTTAAATTTTGGAAAAGTGAGATAAGGGGTCTAGAGATCAACTCAAAATTACCTGGGCTACAGTATTTATTTGTAGAAGATGAATTGGGTATGAGAAATTCTATCACTTTTTTTAGCTATAAAATAAAAAATATATAAGTGATTATTTACTTTTTTGGAATTTCGTGTAAAGGTTCCATTAACTAATTAACAAAGTTGAGAGTATAGTAGCTCATATTGTAGGGTTTTCATTTCTCTTCAATATTGTCTATAGTAGCACACACGGTTTCATGGCTGTGTGCAGAAATTTGACAGCTGATTTCAAATATATTTATTTGAGGTTAAGTTTTAACTAGTGTTTTACTTCAAATAGTTCAAATAAGTCACAGACAATATATCCAATAAACGGTTACCACTTTCATATCTTCTCTCTCTGTAAAGATCTTTTATCCAGTGTCGTCTTCTTGATCTTTGTTTTTTCTGTTTAATATGGTCACACAAAACAATAAAAGCTGCACATATTCTCCTAATATCGGACATCACAAAACTGTTTATAAAAACGACATGTCAAAAGTCAGGTGAAAGTGAGGTTAGTTAACAAATTCAGAAATTTCGTACGTCAGAATTTGCAAACGCGTCCACATCAATAACTGAAAGCGGAGCAAATCCTTTGATGTTCGTCGAAAAACCGACTCTGTGCGGATCGCGTGCGTTGAATGTCAAATAAATTCTTACGTGCGTCAAAACGTCCACATTGACACAAATTCTCCCGCACACACAAAAATTTACATTGAATTTGCCATTCGGCGCAAATTTTTATAGATCTGGACCCTGTTTAAGAAAGCGGTCGGAGGGTTAAATAGCATTTTTGTATAGTTTATAGGCGAAATTTTAAAGATTTTGCTTAAGCAGTTATCGGTCATCTGTTCAAAAAAAAAAAGGAAAAAAAAACTTCGTTCATTCAAAATAAGCTAGACAAAAAACATTTCCGATCCGTTTGATAGTGTCTACTAATATATTATTGTTTTGATGACAATTTTATTAACAAACTAACTATTCATACACCAAAAATAAGTTTGCACAATTTTCTTGAAAATAAATAGTCTGTCTGAACTTAAAAAATCAAAGGCCAAAATCAAGGAAATAAAGGATATTTCCTATGAATATCACCTGAACTCCCTTACAAAATAGATATTTCGGGATGCAGCTCCTGGGCCTGGGAATAACCAGTTGTGAAGTAATTTTTACATTGAAAATATGAACTATATATACATGGCATATAATGTGGATTATCTATTTGTTAAATAGCATTTATCTACATAAATCCATATGAATATCAATTTGATTTAAACTTTCATTTAGACCAAAACCGAAAAGTGGCAAAAATTGCTAAGATTTCTACAATATTCTATGATGCAACCAACGATAATGAGAAAAATAATAGACATATTTCCGGGTACAATATAATTTGTTTAATGTGTAAATAAGTGAGAAATATTTTCACCAGAAATGCAAACACTATGATTTTCAAAGTGTAAATAACGGCAGTGGTATGAAAAATTTGGCAAACTTTATTTGTTAAAAAAACGTATTAACTAAAAACGGATTTGCTCATAAAATAATTTAGTCACACCTTAGTTCCTTTGAATATGAACATATATGTTGTTTAGAAATTCATAAATAATATTTAATACAGTCCGTTTTTATAAAATTTTAAACCTAATTTAAAGTTTAGTTTTAATTTGAAATTTTAACGGGAAAAGTATTTCAGCATGGCCGAAAAAAGAAACTTTTCTCCGAAATTTGCTATAATTGGCGAAAAATTGAGTACCAGAAATATTTGTTGGTAATAATACAGTAATACTGAATCGCCTATAAAACAGAAAGTTTAAAAGTAAATTACATATAAGCACACAAAAGGTGGGATTTTAAAAGATTTTAACAAAATTTGAGATATTTATAATAATCAGAATGCAGTTTCATAGAAAATAGATATAGAAATAGAAAATATTATATTTACAATTACATAGTTAAGTAGATTATGTTAAATAATATATTCACGCCATACAGTAATATTGAACTGGTTATAAAATGGAAATGTTTGCAACAAATATCAACAACTAAAAGTTCGAATTTAACAAAATGGGAGATTTTTATAATATCCAGAATGATTACGAAATAGAGAATAGAAGTTTATCGAAAATAATAATAATTATGAAGATATAGTTAATCATATTTAAGAGAAATAAGCTCAAAGTGTTAATTATTGCTGAAATTAAAAATTTCAAAATAATTTTAAAATAAAATTCCAAATTCCTCGAAGTTTCCTTGGACTTCCATCGTCTTGAAGTGGTTGATCTCACAACGTTTCAATAGCTGTGTATCTGCTATCGTCATCTGGTGAATGATAGGAAATTCAGAGTATCCCTCGTATTTATATTATACCCTTAACCGGTCATGCGTCGCCGGTCATGGTCATTATGTCTTATTTGGTCCAATCAGTGTCGTCGTACCTGGAGGTTGGTTACCGGTGATGCGTAGCGGCAGAGGCCGAAGAAGAGCTCTCCAAATATTTTTAATTTGGACGCTGAGCTGGCTAATTATATTTTCGTTCGAAATTATATATGCCGTCTCTATGAATTTTCTTTTGTACCAGTGCTCCTCCTTGTGAATTGCTCTAGCCTGGTCCCAGTTGATATTATGGTGTTCGGTCCATGCGTGATTAGCTAACCCAGACTTCGTTACCTCTGCCCTTTGAGTAGCTGTGAGGTATTCCTTAATCCTGGTGTCCAGCGGTCCAAAAGGTGCACACTGATAAACTTAACAAACTTACCAGGAAGCAGTTGCCGAAGGATACGACCAACAGGAAAACAGTAGTGAAGTTGTCATCCAGAGTTCTCACAGCAGTCAAGGAAACATTAGGGACTTTTTCAAGGATGAGAAAAAACCACAAATGTTACTTACCTTGCGGCGACTCCATTATTTAGTCTTTTTCTCACAAACACACTTTGAAACTTCCCAGAAGCCCTCAAAGAAGAACAAGTGAAACTTAGAGAAGACCTTTTGGCGAACGGATATCCGGAAACAATCATTACCAAGGCGTTTGAAGAGCTGGACAAACCACCTAGGTAGGAAGAGGACACCACGGTAGCAACTCTACTATTACCGTATACTAAAGGCTTGTCGGAGAAACTTAGAAGAATTGCACACAGCTATGAGATCAGAATGATCTTCAAAAGCAACGACACCTTGAGGAGCATGATAAGAAGTACGAGGCCCGACGCACCAGCAATACCAAATAACTGTATATACAGCATACCGTCTGAATGTTTACATTGGAGAGACAAAGCGACCGCTGGACACCAGGATTAAGGAACACCGCACAGCTACTCAAAGGGCAGAGGTAACGAAGTCTTGGCTAGCGAATCACGCGTGGACGGAACACCATAATATCAAATGGGACCAGGCTAGAGCAATTCACAAGAAAGAGCATTGGTACAAAAGAAAATTCATAGAGGCAGCATATATAGTCTAGAACGAAAATATAATTAGCGAGCCTAGCGTCCAAATTAAAAATATTTGGAGAGCTCTTCTTTGGCATATGCCGCTACGCATCACCGGCAACCTGCCTCCAGGTACGCTGATTGGACCAAATAAGACCCATTGACCATGACAGGCGACGCATGATCGGTTAAGGGTATAATATAAATAGGACCGATACTCTGAATTTCCTATCATTCACCTGATGGAGATAGCAGATACACAGCTATTGAAACGTTGTGAGATCAACCACTTCAAGACGATGGAAGTCCAAGGAAACTTCGAGGAACGAGTTACATTGTCTGCCAACTTCAGACTAACAAAATTTCAAATGTTGAAATAAAACCTATGGTTTGTGATGTAATATTGCAATAAAAGTTAAACACATTGAGAATTATTTCCGCCGTACTTCATCAAGCCGCTTTTTGTTATTGTTTTCTTCGGTTCTTTCAAATATGTTACAGAAAAGAGGTGAAGAGTGTAAACTCCAATAAGCAATGAAAACAGTCAAGAACCTGCTGAACAATCACTTCGAAAAGGTACTATAAAGACCAATAATGACATAGACAACACAATCGAAAGAATACTTCTAAAACACAAGGAATGTTAGAGACGGCAGTAATGAGAATACTAAGAAGAATCACGAAGAAAACACTAAAGGATCGAGTACGAAGTGATGAAAACGGAACAACATGCAAGGTGAAAAAACCCGAGTGCGTAAACAGAAAAAAATGTGGCCGACCCTGAAAAAGATGGAGAGTTAATATTACATAAAGAGAAAACGCAATAACAGAAAAGGCAGAACTGTCTAACAAAAATATACAAGAAGGGGTAGAAGAAGATCATATAAGAAAAGAAGTAATAATATCAGTTTACAAAAATACAATACCGGATTCCACATTTGTTGTGATGAAGCGGCAACTACTGTGCCAACATCTTAATTTGTGTAAGTTTGTCACGTCAGAATAGAAATGTATTTTATATTTATTATAAATAACTACTGAATCATTATTCCTACTAGGTTAAATATCGAAGAATTTTGTCATACACATTGTATGCCAGCAATCTCGTTAAACCCCGAGTTTACTTTCAATTAGTTCTTTGCTTACTTCAATTCACAGTAAAATAAAACAACAACAGCTTTTTTAGTTAGTTTAACCTTTGTTGGTAAATTGTCTGTTATTCTATCGTAACAACTGAGCCACGGCAAACAGTATTCCTAGTAAAACGTCTACGACTATTGAGAGTGGCAATAAACTGTAGGCCGTAATGAGTCTCGTACTCCAAAGAGTGTGAGTAGGCATTCAATTTATGATTATGGTTCTCTTTCTCTTGATTCATTGTGTACAATGTCTGCTTCAACATTACAACGTTCTAAAATCAAGAACGGCCTCTTTAGCAAATCTTGTTAATATTTTATGCAACGGGTCATAAAACGCAAGACGTCTTCACACATTTTTATTAGCTTTCTAAAGTGCGTACGATTCCTTTCCAGCAGGAATGACTTAAGAGCTCGTCATGTCAGATTCTGGGCGTCAGCTCATTCGTTTTCTTCGAGTTATCTCGATTTAGCGGGCCATAAATCCTGACACTTCTGGGCCTGAATGGAGGGCCGTAAGTAATGATGTTTTCCTAATTTCCCGGAAATTAACCGGTTGGGTTTTCGAAGGCGTTTCCGGGTTTGCCATTCGACGCTTTCAGAAAAAGCATAAAATCTAGTTAATTTATTTTAAGTATTCAATTTAAGAATAGAGTAGATATTGCCTTAAATTAAAATTAAATTAAATCACAACCCTGGCAATAAGTTGACAATATAAGGTTAAAGTTTGTAAGTGTTTGAAGGCAAAATGGAAGTTTTAGGGAAAACTTTTCCACAGAGACTCCTAATTGGGAGTCGTGCTGTGTGTAATGTTACCTTGTGATTTCTACCATAGAAATCCCAAAAATAAAAATACTAGTTTAACTAGAACCTATCAAAGCAACTATGATATTATCTTTTCGTGATTTTACAATCCATTGAATGATATACAATCTTTTCTTTCTAGTCGAAAACCTTTATCAGTTGCATTTCCCTCAAGTGTTGAACAACGCCAACATGAATATCTATATACAACCTTTTTTATCTGTGATTTCTTCCTAAGAATCAGAGCATAGGCTAGTTTTCCCTGAAACTCGTCGTTACGATATTTATTTTGAAAAGTAGTAAGAAAAAAATAAATATTACAAACTAAAATTGACGATATAAAAATTTTAATTGTTTATGACTTCGTGACAAATAAATAATATGTCAATATTTTTCAAGGATAGCTTCTGTTTTTCTTATTTATTTTTTTGATAGTTGCAATAACATAGTATATTTTTTATACTTTATTATTTTTTGGTCATTTATAAATCTGTTATGTTTTCTTACTATCTTTCTACCGGCCCTAAACACAGGTAACTATAGGTTTTTGACAGGCAAACCTTTTCTGCAAATCATTTACTCAGTAAAATATCTGGATTATACATTAATACATTAATAAATATAACAAAACTAAAAACAACAACAACTAAATCATCAAAATAAAATAAAATCAAATATATCTTTGTTGTTATGCAGTGAAATATAATGGAAATGCTGTGGAACCTTTGGTGTGTCACAAATGTAAAAACACAGTTTTGCACCCTAACACCAAACCTTTATTTTAAACACTCAACGCCGTTTCAACAACTCTAAGTTGTCATCATCAAGGAGTAAACCAAACTAAATCGAAATTTCATTTTTTTCTAATTTATATCCACCAAACTATTCCTAACTTTAATTTATATAACGAGCTTACATCTTTAGAATTATTTGGCATGACAAAATCAATTTCCTTCTTGACTGATATATTTAGAACTTCCCAAGTTCATTCTCTATTGGATTTTTTCCTTGAGAAGGAATATGATATGAACATACTCCAACGTGTGCAAAACACACTCCGATTAATGAAGTGCTATTGCATTTATTAAATTTTGAAGAAAATACTATTCATAATAATTTATTATAATTGTACATAATGTAATAAACACACCTTTTTATTTATTTTGATGTTTGTCAACAGAAATTTCTGATTGCGCCCCTCTTAAGGCAAAAGTTTCTAATCTGCAACCCTCTAAGCCAAAACTGTCTACACGCTTTATGATTAGTATTTTAAAAATTGATTTTACCTTTAAAGCTCATATTCAGTAATTTACAAAGTGTCAAAACTTTTCATTTATTTTTAAAAACTGAGCTATACAAAACTGTCTAAGCCAAAATCTGTGTACACGCTTGTTGATTGATGTTTTAAAAATTGATTTTACCTTTAAAGTTCATATTCAGTAATTCACAAAGTGTCAAAACTAGTCACTTATTTTTTTTAAATACTCAGCTATAGAAATCCCTCTAAGCCAAAATCTGTCTACAAGCTTGCTGATTGGTATCTTAAAAATTGATTTAACCTTTAAAGCTCATCTTCAGTAATTCACAACGTGTCAAAACTAGTCATTTATTTTTGAAAACCCAGCTATAGAAAACAACCATGATGATGATTATACAGAGTATTTGAAGCAGTAAGACCTGTATTCGAAGGCGGTCAAACAAATTACAAATTCCTTAAATGTCTTCTGAAATCTTAAGCAACTGCAACGATTTAAAAACCAAATAAGCACATAAATAATACTTAGTTGTCAAAATTCATTATTTTATTGAACTATAAACAAACTAAATTGAACCGATTCACTCATTGTCAGTATCAGTTACATGTTGTTTCAAACAAAATTCTCACCTTATAACGGTTCAGTTCGACAATATTTTATTTTATTTATATTGCGTACGTAATTTCCATAAAGAATTTTCGTTGTGCAATATTGTTTTTTTATAGATCTGTTATATTACTGAATAATATTACGACTTAAACTACTAAATTTATAGTCAATTAATAGAAATAAGTTTATATTGAATTTAATATCTATTAAATCAAAATAGTTGCGAGGTTGAATTCAGATGTGTTTCAACACAGAATAAATAAATAAATTAAATGGGCAACAGTCAATTTAGAATAATTTCAAGAATAAAAATCCGACTCTAAGTATTACGGTTTTTTAACTTTTATTTTCAGTAGCTCAAGTGAATTAGGTATTGCTTTCCTTTTTTTCAAAAAAAATTGACATTTTTTCCATATCTAATTTATTCATCATCGTCAGTCCTCTTGCTTTACTGAGCTATTTAATCTTCCCGTACCATAAGAATTTTTTTTTATTGCTTTGAATATATTAATTTATGTTGTCGTTATTACTTTGTGTTGGAGACTCTTTTCTAAATGTCATTGTACAGTTTGTTTCTTTATCCCCTCCTTTAATTCCAATAAATAATTGTTGTTTTTCTTTTTTCAACAAGATAACATCAAAACTTAGAAATTTGTTCAGTTCTGTGTACATTTATGCCCGTATCTTCACATACTGTTTTTGAAAATTGTCCATGATGACTAAAGATATTATTTGTTATTTCCATTATCATTTTTTTCTTCCAGTAGCAGTTCAATTTTAACTTGTACTTTCCTGTTTGCTTCAAAATACCACAAAAATAAACAAAATTGGACTAATTTGTTTTTGACTGTATGTGGCCTCAAAACTCCTTTGGCGTCTCTAAATTATTTTCTCACAAATTTAAGTCTGTGTTTCACAATTATTTGACCCTGTAGCTACTCTTACTTTTCTTATCTAGCTGAACCTCTGTTTTTCAAAACTGCTATATTATGATTTTGAAAACATTTTTATTCTATTTGCATGGTTACCGTTTTGTACTTAATGTTTTCTTAAATATTTAATTTCCTGTTAACCTTTTTCCTTAAAATTCCATAATGACTTTTTTTACTTAAAATTTTTTTCGTTTCTGATTCCATCAAGCCTGAGTAATTCCTCTTACTTTTGAGCCATGTAATAGGTACCCTCGACGTAACGTTTGTTTGCGAAAATTGTTGTGAAGAAGGTTGTAGTCATCATACAATGTAGTTAATTTGGTAGTTATAGTCCAATGTTGAAAACAATATTTTTTAACGCTGACAGCATGCTGTTGAACATGTAGGTATGTAATATCAATGCGATATTATTCCGCTTATTCAAAAATTCAAATTCATATAAAAAATCATAAAAAGTAAGACCTTGCATTATAGATATTATGTGATATATAAGAGAAGTTTGTATGGTTTATACAATTTCGATAGGAAGATAATTCACATAATAAGCAGAAACTAAACAATTTATGAATGAAACATAATCACTGCCTCCTACGTAGATATCGGAAAAAGCTTGACATATATATAAGAAGTCAACATTGCCGACATTTTTGTGAATCCGTAACAAAGATCCAAAGAACAAAACACGTATCGGAAAAAGAATAGTATGTTTCTTGTAAATGTGGTGGTAAGTACTTGTCTTTTAACGTATATTACATTTATTGTCTAAAAATTACAAGTAAACAGTTGGAGGCATCTGAGTTATATATTTAGAAGATAAAACACGTCTTTTGATGTATGTATTTTAAATGTAGGGCAAAATTAACGTTAACATTAAAAGGTTTAAAAATGATGTTATATCTATCTGGGTCCAACAAATACAAATTATTCCTATGACTATAATTATTAAATATTCAAATACAAATTAAAACCATTTTTCGTTAACGGTTTTCAAATAGTTAATAAATGAACAACGATGAAATCCCGCTGTTTGTTTAATGAATTTCATTTATTGTGAAAATTTTCACATAATCTTTTGTTTGCTTTTGTTAAATCTATATACTTGTCAGTTTTAATGAAAGGTTGTTAGTGTCAGTTTTGGTTCAACTGGATAGTTGGAGTTTGGATTAAATTTCAACATAATCAAATAAGAGTATTTTTTAAATTCTACTGCCTGTCAATAATAAATTAAATATATAGGAGAGGATACAAAAAGATACAGAAAGAATATTCTGTCTGTTCATTGTTGCTTCTCCTCTCACATCTATTCTATAACATAAATATTTGAAATTCATAATGAAGACAAAATATAACAGGGGTAATATGATCAAGCAGTGTTCCTGTATTTTGTCTGCACTGTTGTGGTGAGGTTTCATCTCCAAGTCTGTCAATTAGTTTATGTATTACGTGCTGTTTCTTGAATTTTCACTTGAACAATTCTTTTGTTTGTTTAAAACCTGGTGAATTTGTATAAAGAGAGGATACTTTAGTACCATTTAAAGGTAAGTTTAGAATTGAAGTAGAATATTTCATACAATTGCCATAAACTTAGCAGTCCTGTGAGGTAGTGTACTCGACACCTTTTTTAACGAGGTTTCCCCAGTAGGTCTATTCCACGAACTATTACAATCTAATTTTCAGGTACAATACTTTTTAAAATGCATAATGAATATTGGTATTGATATCGGATATTGACTTTAATTGTAGTTTTGATTTTTTTTATATTTTAATCTGATTCATACTCTTCAACTTCTTCAACAGTCATGCCTTCAATTTTTATTGCAGCCGCATTTGCCACTGCAACCTTTGTAGCAATTACAAAAAATAGAATTAAGTAGTTTTTCTTGATCGGATTCCAAAGTATTATCTACGAATTTCCAACCCCCGTCTTCTGGGTTAAGTTGATTTCGTAGCCATGTCTGAACTTCATAGAATACTTGATACAAGTGTTGAATAGTAGATGCCGATGTTGGGGGAGACATGATAATGTATTTGCTTCTTGTGTCGAGTATTTTTTTCCCATAAACAGCAAGGAGAAAGCGAATTCCTGCCGTGATTATTGCTTGCGGAGAAGAATCAGATTCCTTAAATACTTTTGCGCAGTCAATCAAGTCCTTTTTTCGAACAATTTTTCTGCTGAAGTTTTGCCCTTTCTATATATTGCTGATGTAGTATCGCAGCCGGTTATTGCTTGTCAAAATAAAATATCTTTTTGGCATTTTGGATAAGCAGAACTTTGTGTTCGTCTTTGAGGATTTCCAGGTTCAAGAAAGTAAATAATTTAGATTGAGTAGTATTTACGAATCAACATATTCACCAGTTACAATTGTTGTGTTTATTGCATTATATTTTTCACTGCAATACTTGCAATTGTCAATTTCAAGTTAGTGTGAATACAAAACCCGACAAGTTTCCGTTTCTCGCCGATGTATCTGGCAGGTTTCCCCTATAGACAGTGTGAATCCAAGAATGTTGAGGGGCCCTTTGTGCAAATTGGTTCACGGTATGAATTAACGCCGTGAATTCGCGGCAATACTGCCATGCAGGTGTATATATCATGTACAACGTGACTCTTACAATCGCGATATCTCAGAAATGGTGACTCTTAGGGGGGAAAATCATAATAACGATTTTTATTGAAAGTTTTAAAATCTACAACTTTGGTCTGAAGTACTTTTCTAATAAAACCGTTTAAAAAAATCCAAAAAACCTCAAATTTTGACCCCGAATAACTTTATAGCGCATATGGGATTAATTGGGACTTCCTTTCTCATAGTGAACCCAAGCTCTCCACAAAATTCCAGCTTTCTGGGACTTTTTGTCATTTGACCACTATTTTTATGTCTAGATTGACCGGAGTAGTAGTGATCCCCATATAGGCAAAAGAGACGAACACGCGATTTTCTAGTTAGCCTTCAGTTACAGTCATTTGCATTGAAATGTCAAAAATTCTTATATTTAAATTGTTCCTTTGGATTTTCCATTGTTCAACCCAAATATTTACCACAATAAAATATTTTTTTAATTTTCATTCAAAATTAATAATTAAGATCATCACAATCAAATAACATACATACGGGTGTTTTATATTACAAGCATGGCCATAATATTTTAAAATATCAAGACAAAATGATACTTTAAGTTTAGGATCCTATTAGGTAAAACAAGAAAATGTAACTAAAGACAACAAATGAATAATGTGTTACTATTTATCTCTACCGGATACATTTTCTACATTAAAGTATAATTTTTGAATGTGAAACTTCATTTCGAATGATTAGCTAATTTACATGTTTTTTTAGATACTCGATTCATTACGTTTTCCCACAGTTTCACTTCTCAAAAATCTGGAGAATATCACACCATCCAATTAGAAAAATTATCAAATACCTTAATACGTGCTTGTATAACGCTTGATAAAATATCTCACAATATTTGTCCATTTATATTCCATTAGTTAGACTTAAGAATCCTCCTTTCTTCTATCTACAGATAATTACTGCCTTCTGCGTCTGCTAACGAAGAACCGAATACGGTGATTTAAAATATAAAACGTCAGAGTTATGTACATAAACATTCCACGATGACCCATTATTAACGGTAAGGTTGATTCATAAATTGATATTAAACAAGCGGAGTGACTCAAATTCTAAATGACGATTAGACACGTTTTTAAGCTTTTTATCCACATAGTTATTAACCAATTATTTAGTATTTAAGGATTCCCTTAGAAACATTTTTGAATAGAACATTCAAGGGTCGAAATTGAACATTTTTAATGAAGTGATTTATTTGCCCTATAGTTAATATTTTAGAAGACTTTTCAACAAAAATATGAAAATTTCTAGTTGGCCTTTTGATTTATTCAGTAGAAAGTCGCCACTAAACTATAAATGAAAATATCAAACACATTAAAAAAATTATAACTGAACAAACTTACTTATGATAATCTTTTCGAGATTTTTCAATCAATTGAACGCATGACAATATATCACTTCTAATCGAGACTCTTTATCAGATGTGCTTCTCTCAACTGATTGAAATCTCGAATAATAATTTATGTATTTAAATTAAATTGCCACATCTAGGAGTTTCAGGAAAAACTAAATCACAGAGACTCCAAACAGTGAGCTATTTTTCCTGAAACTCCTAGAATTCAATCTTAAACTCTCGCATTGAGAAACATCTCATTCAAAAAACTAACATTGTCCTAAATGTCTCAAACCTACTGTATATAAAAGTTCATAGAGTGCAAGCGGTATGGTTGTCACTGATAAGTCACAAAAAAGATCCCTCAGATCATGACACCCAGAGCTTTTGGAAATGTCTACGACAGCAATAGATAGAATGTTAGGACAAAGAATTTAATAACTAGTAAACCTGGATATTCAAACGGCTCCAAACAATACTAATTCATTGATAATCACATTACTACAACAACCATATCATACTATAATAATAAAGACCGAAAAGAGTGGACAACAGATTTAATATTAAAACAACATTCAAAACAAGAAATAGATATAAATCAATTATATCAAAAACTAAACTAAATAACGTAACCCAAAACTCAAAATATTGCATTAATAAAATGTAATAAATTTTATATTAGAGAAACCTCTAAGCCTATAAAAGTTCGAATAAGTAAACACAAAAATTATACAGGGTGTTCCTAAATTGGAGGTACAACCGAAAAGGGAGATATTTTGAATAGTTTTGGGAAGAAAAAGTCCCGCAAACGTTTCGTTTTCAAGATACAGAGTGTTAAAGTTTCAATTTTTTTCAAGTTTTTTTCTCATAGTATCTGCACTTCACAAGATATTCAAATGAAATTTGGCATAGATATTACAATTAAGAGTTTACTTTACACCTTGTGACATGCCAATTTCGACTGCAAATCTACAGGGTGATATTTTTTCGAGAACACTGTCCACTGTTGTCCTTCAGAACTTTTTTTTGGTGAGCCACTGGTGCTTTCAAAAATTGTAAAGAAAAGCTTTGTTGTTATACCAAACTTTATGTTCTCTTGTAGTTTTGTCGTATCTACTACCGGTTTCGAGAAAAAAAAATTGAATTATTAAACTAGCAATGATTCCTAAAGATTCGATAAACTGGTATAATCATCAAAAAAATGTATTACTGCAAGAAACGTACAACTCAAAAATTAATCATAATAAAAAAACTAAATAACAACAAAGGAACTAAACTACAGCAATTGTTGAAAATGTCCTCCCCCAACCCTTATACAAGCTTGTGTTCTTCTTCTCATAGACGATCGAACTCTTTCAAACACTCCTGGAGTATTCCTAATTGTATCAAACGCGCCTATTATACGATTTCTCAGTTCGTCTACGGTATTCACTGGCGTTATGTACACTAGAGATTTCAGATAGCCCCATGGAACGCCACATGAAATTCCAAAGAAAATTCTTTCAATTTGAAAGAAGCTTTTTTATTTAACATGAAATTAGATTTTTCAGTGCCACACTGTTTATATCAAATTAGAAGTAAATTGTCTTAGTTACATCAGTTATATTGTCAAACATTTCATGTCAAATAGAATGCTAAATTTGTAATTTCGAACTTTTTAATTTCTTTTTTTAGATTGAGTAGTATTTACGAATCAACATATTCACCAGTTACAATTGTTGTGTTTATTGCATTATATTTTTCACTGCAATACTTGCAATTGTCAATTTCAAGTTAGTGTGAATACAAAACCCGACAAGTTTCCGTTTCTCGCCGATGTATCTGGCAGGTTTCCCCTATAGACAGTGTGAATCCAAGAATGTTGAGGGGCCCTTTGTGCAAATTGGTTCACGGTATGAATTAACGCCGTGAATTCGCGGCAATACTGCCATGCAGGTGTATATATCATGTACAACGTGACTCTTACAATCGCGATATCTCAGAAATGGTGACTCTTAGGGGGGAAAATCATAATAACGATTTTTATTGAAAGTTTTAAAATCTACAACTTTGGTCTGAAGTACTTTTCTAATAAAACCGTTTAAAAAAATCCAAAAAACCTCAAATTTTGACCCCGAATAACTTTATAGCGCATATGGGATTAATTGGGACTTCCTTTCTCATAGTGAACCCAAGCTCTCCACAAAATTCCAGCTTTCTGGGACTTTTTGTCATTTGACCACTATTTTTATGTCTAGATTGACCGGAGTAGTAGTGATCCCCATATAGGCAAAAGAGACGAACACGCGATTTTCTAGTTAGCCTTCAGTTACAGTCATTTGCATTGAAATGTCAAAAATTCTTATATTTAAATTGTTCCTTTGGATTTTCCATTGTTCAACCCAAATATTTACCACAATAAAATATTTTTTTAATTTTCATTCAAAATTAATAATTAAGATCATCACAATCAAATAACATACATACGGGTGTTTTATATTACAAGCATGGCCATAATATTTTAAAATATCAAGACAAAATGATACTTTAAGTTTAGGATCCTATTAGGTAAAACAAGAAAATGTAACTAAAGACAACAAATGAATAATGTGTTACTATTTATCTCTACCGGATACATTTTCTACATTAAAGTATAATTTTTGAATGTGAAACTTCATTTCGAATGATTAGCTAATTTACATGTTTTTTTAGATACTCGATTCATTACGTTTTCCCACAGTTTCACTTCTCAAAAATCTGGAGAATATCACACCATCCAATTAGAAAAATTATCAAATACCTTAATACGTGCTTGTATAACGCTTGATAAAATATCTCACAATATTTGTCCATTTATATTCCATTAGTTAGACTTAAGAATCCTCCTTTCTTCTATCTACAGATAATTACTGCCTTCTGCGTCTGCTAACGAAGAACCGAATACGGTGATTTAAAATATAAAACGTCAGAGTTATGTACATAAACATTCCACGATGACCCATTATTAACGGTAAGGTTGATTCATAAATTGATATTAAACAAGCGGAGTGACTCAAATTCTAAATGACGATTAGACACGTTTTTAAGCTTTTTATCCACATAGTTATTAACCAATTATTTAGTATTTAAGGATTCCCTTAGAAACATTTTTGAATAGAACATTCAAGGGTCGAAATTGAACATTTTTAATGAAGTGATTTATTTGCCCTATAGTTAATATTTTAGAAGACTTTTCAACAAAAATATGAAAATTTCTAGTTGGCCTTTTGATTTATTCAGTAGAAAGTCGCCACTAAACTATAAATGAAAATATCAAACACATTAAAAAAATTATAACTGAACAAACTTACTTATGATAATCTTTTCGAGATTTTTCAATCAATTGAACGCATGACAATATATCACTTCTAATCGAGACTCTTTATCAGATGTGCTTCTCTCAACTGATTGAAATCTCGAATAATAATTTATGTATTTAAATTAAATTGCCACATCTAGGAGTTTCAGGAAAAACTAAATCACAGAGACTCCAAACAGTGAGCTATTTTTCCTGAAACTCCTAGAATTCAATCTTAAACTCTCGCATTGAGAAACATCTCATTCAAAAAACTAACATTGTCCTAAATGTCTCAAACCTACTGTATATAAAAGTTCATAGAGTGCAAGCGGTATGGTTGTCACTGATAAGTCACAAAAAAGATCCCTCAGATCATGACACCCAGAGCTTTTGGAAATGTCTACGACAGCAATAGATAGAATGTTAGGACAAAGAATTTAATAACTAGTAAACCTGGATATTCAAACGGCTCCAAACAATACTAATTCATTGATAATCACATTACTACAACAACCATATCATACTATAATAATAAAGACCGAAAAGAGTGGACAACAGATTTAATATTAAAACAACATTCAAAACAAGAAATAGATATAAATCAATTATATCAAAAACTAAACTAAATAACGTAACCCAAAACTCAAAATATTGCATTAATAAAATGTAATAAATTTTATATTAGAGAAACCTCTAAGCCTATAAAAGTTCGAATAAGTAAACACAAAAATTATACAGGGTGTTCCTAAATTGGAGGTACAACCGAAAAGGGGAGATATTTTGAATAGTTTTGGGAAGAAAAAGTCCCGCAAACGTTTCGTTTTCAAGATACAGAGTGTTAAAGTTTCAATTTTTTTCAAGTTTTTTTCTCATAGTATCTGCACTTCACAAGATATTCAAATGAAATTTGGCATAGATATTACAATTAAGAGTTTACTTTACACCTTGTGACATGCCAATTTCGACTGCAAATCTACAGGGTGATATTTTTTCGAGAACACTGTCCACTGTTGTCCTTCAGAACTTTTTTTTGGTGAGCCACTGGTGCTTTCAAAAATTGTAAAGAAAAGCTTTGTTGTTATACCAAACTTTATGTTCTCTTGTAGTTTTGTCGTATCTACTACCGGTTTCGAGAAAAAAAATTGAATTATTAAACTAGCAATGATTCCTAAAGATTCGATAAACTGGTATAATCATCAAAAAAATGTATTACTGCAAGAAACGTACAACTCAAAATTAATCATAATAAAAAAACTAAATAACAACAAAGGAACTAAACTACAGCAATTGTTGAAAATGTCCTCCCCCAACCCTTATACAAGCTTGTGTTCTTCTTCTCATAGACGATCGAACTCTTTCAAACACTCCTGGAGTATTCCTAATTGTATCAAACGCGCCTATTATACGATTTCTCAGTTCGTCTACGGTATTCACTGGCGTTATGTACACTAGAGATTTCAGATAGCCCCATGGAACGCCACATGAAATTCCAAAGAAAATTCTTTCAATTTGAAAGAAGCTTTTTTATTTAACATGAAATTAGATTTTTCAGTGCCACACTGTTTATATCAAATTAGAAGTAAATTGTCTTAGTTACATCAGTTATATTGTCAAACATTTCATGTCAAATAGAATGCTAAATTTGTAATTTCGAACTTTTTAATTTCTTTTTTGAGTTGTGTTAATTTTTTATTGATATTCATATTCATGCATTGATATTCAATATGGGGTCTGATTTAAACCCTGAATCGTTTGGAGTATTTGAAATATATAGATTTTTCAGCAATTGTTGTGTTATTTCTAAGAAATTATAAAACTAAAAATTAAATCTTTCACAAATATTGTTCTAAAAACAACTGGATAACCAAGTTTGTAACTACGAAAAACCAACATAAAATATTAAAAATAAATAAAATCCTTAAAGCAAAAAAGTTAAAAAAAACAGATCAAAACAATTTGTAGACGCGAGATATAAAACCGACATCTAGGATTTTAGGGGAAACTAGCACACAAAGGTTCCGAATCTGGAGCCGTTCCATGTTCCATTGCTGTTCCTCCGTAACTCCTAGGACAGAATGTCACGATAAAATTTTCAGATTACTTCACCTGTCAGAGATATTGAATACCCTCTTCGGGGTGTTATTATTTTGTACGCAGCGCAATATATATGATATATATTGTTTCTGGTCGGGAACCTTCATCAGTTGCGCTTCCCATAATAGAATATCCTCTCGAACACTTATTTATGTATTTGATACATAACAGTAAATTTGTGGACGCGAGATGTAAGACCGACACCTAGGATTTTAGGGGAAACTAGCACACAGAGGTTCCGAATCTGGAGCCGTTCCGTGTAATTGCTGTTCCTCCGTAACTCCTAGGACAGAATGTCACGATAAAATTTTCGAGTTATTTCACCTGTCAGACATATTGAATACTCTCTTCGAGGTGTTATTCTTTTGTACGCAAGACAATATATATGATATATATTGTTTCTCGTTGGGAACCTTCATCAGTTGCGCTTCCCATAATAGAATGTCCTCTCGAACACTTATTTATGTATTTGATACATAATAGTAAATTGGTATTGTTCGAGAGGACATTCTATTGTAGGAAGCGCAACTGATGAAGGTTCCCGACCAGAAACAATATATATCATATATATTGTCTTGTGTACAAAAGAATAATACCTCGAAGAGAGTAGATCTTAACAACATGGAGGTGGAAATTAATTTCAGAATTCCTTCCGTTTTGGAGGATAACGATTTTTAGCGGATAAATAATTAGTACCTAGTTCTCACCTGGGAAGAGATATAAGGTGAAATACACACTATGATTTGTTCAGACAAAAAGAGCATGAAATTTCTGTCATTATTTATTTAACTAATGAAAATAAATAAAATGAATAAGTATCGGAATATAGTTTCAAAAAAAACAGTGATCTTAGTTCATAGAACTTAGATCACTGACTCTATATCTTAGCGGCTAAGATTCAAGCCTCGTAACTAATACGTTCGATTCCCATTCTCGGACACAGGGTGTGTGTGGTTGTCTAAGCGCTTTGGGATTATTGAAAACTTAAGAATACCAGAAACTCTCTAAACAAACATTAAATCCATGCCGATAAATACAATAATCTTCGTTCATATGTTTACATGCACGCTACTAATATCAAATAACACATTTTTAAATAATTGTCTCACTGCCAGTCTGTTTGTCCACAATAATCTTCTTGGCAGACATGTATTGGATATTGAAAGTATTGTATGTTTAGATGTGTTTTGCCAAAAAATAAAGATCAAGGAAATGTGGATGCCAGGAAAAGTTTTGTTTCAGAGTAGTTTGTTTATTCACGATGTTATTTAGAAATTTAGTTCTATTGGTATCATTGGTATGATGGTGCAGAGTAAATTAATTATTAGAAATTTTCGTTTGATTTTAAACAATTTCAGAAGCTGTCAGTTGTCCATGGCATACTAGTTTTAAGCCAAATTTGATAATAATACGCTACTTTAAGTAAAAAGTCTAAAATAACTCCACAATTTTCTTCTTAGCAATAAGAAAGATTCTTATGGAGCGAAAGAGCATAAAAAGAAGAATCTAGTAGTAAACATAGGTATACATGGTAGGTGTCATTTGAAAATATGAAGTTAATAGTGGTTGAAATTTTTGAAAAATGATTTTTTCCCGAAACGCCCTGTATAAATTAGCAAGCTAAATTTGAGATTAGTAAAAGTCCCAAACTATAGCTGATATAAATTTAAAAATCTGTTTTATTTTGTTCCGAAGTTATGACTAGGTATATATTTTAGGTTGTATTGTAATTTTTGTCCTATAATTTAAATTATCTCAGAAACTATTCGAAATAAACAAATAAAGTGATCACCTTAAATGTTTGTACTTATATACGAAATCATGCATTCATCTTTAAAAAAATATCATTCCATTTAAAGTAAATTTCTTATACAACCAGAATTGGTCGACAATTATAAACATTTAGCTAAAAAAACATTCTCGAAAACCCCAAACCCAAATTTTCAAATCTCTAACATGTTTAATTTCCCAAAAAACGGCTAAAGTACCACCTTGTTTGAAGAACACTGTACCTCTACTATTAATTTAAAATCCATATTTTCAAAGATATTAAAAAACTGCAAACCTGGACGAAATATAGGGTATATAGGACGTCACTAAAGCGTCAACTTTGGGTATTGGGAGAACAATATAAGTGAAAACAAAAAATACTACTTGAATGATTAGTTATAACCTAAAAGGTTTTAAAGAAAACTTTTGAAACCCTAGATTTCTTCGTTAGATATCTACGAAGCCACTAAGGTCAAGAAAAAATGTGAAAATATGGTGTTAAACAATTAGTTTACAAAGAAACCTAAAACCAAAAAAATATTTTAATTGACCTCGTTTATAAGAAACCTAAAAGCTAGGGTCCTTCACTAGTTTTACTACCTATCAATAAAGCTTAATGAGATGAAAGTTTGAAATCAAATAACTATAATTTTAATTGAAATTTGTTATATGTCCAGAATTCAGTTTTCTAAACAAAGAACGCTTTCTACATACATCCTATATCATCCCACCCGAAAGAGGTTAAACACATTATGAAAGCTTTGCGTCAAGCTCGTTCCACAAATAATGTGGCCGACACAGGCTTCAGATCTGATTATCGGAGAACCATTAAAACAGCGACACCTTCGAATCTCTAACCGAATTTGATAAGCTTACTATTACGCTGGCTTTTAATTAAGTTGACTCTGATATCGTAGACGAGCTGTTTTTCGTGTTATCTAATGGAATGTGATGAGAGACAGAGTTAACGCATGTCTTGTACTTGGGCCTTTTCGAGATTACATAACGATTGATGACGACGAATATTCCATTAAAGGATTAGGAAAAGAATCACAAATGTTTCTAGTCAATAGGTGAGGTAATATCTGATTTTATATAATCAATAAAATTTCTTTGGTTGAGTTATTTTGGAGTGACTTAGTTGACGTTTGTATATGTTTGGGTTTCCATAAGTTTTCCAGTGGAATCAATACCGTTTAGATAATTATTTTGTTGCAGTTATAAATGCTGTTATTTTGACAGCTGCTTACTGCTAATTTCTTCATAGAGAAAATCGAATATAATGAAAATTTTGCAAACATATAGACTATATATTTAAACACTCTACATAGTTAGCTTTAATAGTGAAAATGTTAATTTCTGAAAGGGATGTGTTTTGTATTTAGTGTCGTCAGAACAAAAAGAGGTGATCCAAAGTAAAACGACAGTAAAGATATATGAAGGTTGTCGGAAAATAGTGCTGCTATAATGTAAAATTACAATTACGTAGAAAATTTTTGTCGAGGTTCGTGTTACCCTCGCTATTACACATACTCATGTGAAACCTTTAAAACTGTAAATACTGAATTATTCGAAGGGTCGGCTGGGTGAAGCACATATTTATATATGACACAAAAGGGTATTAAAAAACAATAAGAAAGAATCACTGTGAAGAAATAATTTTGACTTAAGTGGATTAAATCAAGTTTTTTAAAAAGTTTTAAGCTTAAATGTGTTTTTTCAATTGTTTTCTGAATGATATTTGTGGCATATTATTCAATATTTTAATTTTACATCTTAGAATTGTGCCTTTTTTATCGTAGTTTCTTAACCATTGATAACGGGGTCTGACCTAGACCCCAAAACGTTTGGAATATACAGCAAATTTTGTAACTGTGATGTTATTTCCCAAGAAGTATTTAAACAGTGTTTTGTCAATGTTAACAAAACTCCTGATACGTTCCTGATTAAAAAAAGATATTATATAAATGGTATAATTTCTAGTTTTATGCCTACGTAACTATTTTGGTACATCTTGCCTCTAGGTGGGCGAAGGTGAAACGGACATCCAGATTAGGGACCGATTCCACTTGGTACTGTGGAACGGTGGGTACAGTTTTGGGTTGTGGTTTACTCCCAAATTATTATTTTATGCCTATTCTTGAACAAGAATTCCATTAGTGGTTGACTCTGCAGATCTCAATGTAATAATGAAAGGATTTTGGGGCTGATTGATGATTTCTTGTTCATCGAAACCAAATTTTAGGTTGAGGGACTACCAGATTCATGTTCTCCAATTTCCTCTATAAACAAGACACAAATTTGTATGTGAACTAAATCTTTTAAAGTAAACACGATATGTGCTTCTTGATATTTTAATACATTGCTAACGCAAGAGTATATTTATCTACCGTTCAAAGCTCAAAATCGAAATTATCACAAATTTTTTGCTTAAAAATCATAAGACTTTTGGATTCTCTCGAAAATTGTCTTCTTCAAACTTTATATATCGTTTATAGTACTCAGTCTTTTATAGTCCAATATCACTAATTCCACTTGCAGCTGCTCACAACAAAACCAATGAATAACACTTACCATTCTACTATATATTTAGAAATTTTTAAAAATACATATGGAAGTACAAATATTTTTAAATTAAAGACTCAAGAAATCTTTCATCCAATATTTCCCTACTATAACAATTACTGAAATTAGAAGACCGTGTTTACAATTACATGGTGTATTTTTGTTTAAAATAAATGACAAATTCGACCAAACTAATGCAAAACACCTCCAACTCCATTAAAATTAAGTATCAGAAACGAATTTCTTCATTACTTCGCAAAATACTCCATTATACTCGTAAACCGTTCCTTCGTCTTTATCACAATTAACCACCATATTTTCCATACATACACCGGTATCGCAAAAAATCTACAAACTGATCACATATCCGTATATGTGCATACTAAAGTAACTTTACGACTGAGAGATAATCGAGTGTCATTCCATGGAGTATCACATGCCGGCTTTAATTCGTCTGTTTATGTTCGAAAACTAGTTAAAAGTTAGTTTTAATTCGTTCCACCATTACGAACTTGGCGTAAAATTGGAAACTCAAACGATATCGATATTGCAGCGCGAACACCAATAGGTTGTTTACTCAGTAATGTGAATCTTTTCAATAGAAGATTATACGATGCACTTCAGAACCTGATGTTATTTTTATTTGCCGCAATAAGATACCAAAGAAATCGTATTAACTAAAATCAGCCACACATGAATTTAAAATGATAGTGGATTCGAAACTTAACGTGGTGGGTGTGAAACAACCGTCTGACGTTAAAATTGCAATATAGATGTCATCAGTCATCCCAATACTAAAGTTCCGTTTTTTGTGATGTACCTATTGTACCTAATATATAAAATTGTTTATTTAAGCGATTTTCAAAAACTAAAACAGAGGAAAAATAAAAGACTAAACCTAAACATATACAGGGTAGTTTTTTTGATAATCAGTATGGGGATCTCGAAAACTAGCGGAGATAGAGCAATGGTTAAATTGGGAAAGATTTGCAGTTTTACTGGTGCAATTTAATGACACTTTCGGGTTTTTGTAAAAAGTCATGGCTTACTAGATATTTTGAAAAAACGAAATTCTGTCGATTTAGTTAAATCCCTCTAGCTCCTTTGTTTTTGATTTTATTAAAAAAGTGTAAATATCAAAATTGAAGGGAATTGTATCCCGAATATGTTTGTCATATCCTTGTTTGCGTGACAGCTCTCGTTTTCGACATATGACACAAACTTATCTTGTTTTGAATGGAAACCATAGTTGGTTATGACCTCAAAAAATCGGACATTTTTAGAGCTTCTCAACTATATAATACTCGATATAGTTATTCAAAAAAATAACGGAGTTATGGATGCTTTTCTCTCTTATTTTCACTTTTAACATAGGTAGCCATGAAATAGATTGATTTATTAATAACTATTCCAAAAAACATTGAACGATTATTTTATTAGGTATATCAGATATAACGAAAAAACTAAATAAGTAGGTTCTTACTAAAAACTTAAGAAATTAAAGTACATAATAATGGTTACAATTTATGATCGAAAAGTCCACCATTGTTATTTAGACAAAAATTGCGTCTTTTTAAGATTGACATTACGGCTTTCCTCACAGACCGCCTATCAATTTCTTCAATTGCTCGTAATACCGCCTCCCTTAGGTCACCAGCTATCTCATACTTTCTTTTGTATACTTTGTTTTTTAGCGCACCCCATAAAATCTATAAATGCCAAATCGAGAGACCGGGGTGGCCATTCGCGTGGGCCATTTCTTCCTATCCAAGAGTTTGGATAGATATTATCTAAGTATTGTCTTACTAATAGCGAGTTATGAGCAGGTGCTCCATCATCTTGGAACCACTCAATTTCTAAACGAGTTCTCAAATTCAAATTATGCAATATGTCTAGAAAAGTGTATTATAAGAAATGCAAGTAGCGCTCCCCAGTAAGTGATTCGTCATAGATAAAAGGCCCCAGAATAGTAGACCCTATGATACCACACCAAACATTAAAATCAAATTTTATCTGGGGTAGTCTTTGTTCTAAATGGAAAGGGTTTTCTTTAGCCCAGATATGCTCATTGTGTCTATTGAACATACCGCAGTTAGTAAATCTAGTTTCATCTGACCATAACACCTTTAATGGAAACTGTGGATTGTCAAGGCACATGTCTCTAAACCATGTACAAAACAAAATACGTCGATGTTCGTCACCAGCATGCAAAGTTTGAGAAACTGAAAGTTTGTACGGGTGGAACTCTTGTGCGCTTTCAGTACCTTAACTACAGTTCGTTGAGATGTGCCAGCTTCTGCCGCAATCTCACGAGTTGATGTAGATGGATTTTGATTTACTATTGCCAAAACATTTATTGGTGCTGCTTCATTAATTTGATTACGTTCCTTTGGTGGTTTAGTAAAAGATTCATATCTGCGTAAACTATCGTAAAGCCTCTTAAATGTACATAGAGCAGGTTGACGACGATTAAAATATCTATGAAAGTATTCCTCAGCTGCACGAACTGAATTTTTATGGCATATGATATAACATTCCACCATATTCAGTTTTTCTTCGTTAGAATATTCCATTTTATAACGAAAACTTGTCAATATCGACTGTCAGTTCAGCACTACTAATGGAATTACTCTCAAATGAGGAAACGTCAAAGTGAAAACAACCTTTTTCATGGCTACCTACGTTAAAAGTAAAAATAAGAGACAAAAGCATCCATAACTCCGTTATTTTTAAGAATAACTATATCGAGTATTATATCGTTGAAAAGCTCTAAAAATGCATAGCCAACTATGGTTTCCATTCAAAAAAAGTTTAAGTTTGTGTCATATCTTGAAAACGAGAGCTGTCGCGCAAACGAGGACATGCAATCATATTGAAATGAAATCATAATGAAAAACCGGAAGTCACATGCTGCCCTCCTCTTGTATATAGTTAATTATGTTTTAAAAACTGGTAGCCGGTCAATAAGAACCACAACAGGTTCAAGAACATTTTCGCCTGAGCAACGAGCATCTTGAGAAGAAGACATTAAATTTTTGAGAATAAAACTGATGTAACTAAGAGAGTTTGCTACTAATTTGACATATAGAGGGTAGCACTACAGTAGTTAAACAAAGCGGTTTCTGGAGCGGAAGTGGGCATAAAGGTAACCAGTCATCGAGTTCTCGCCGGGAGCTGCTGCCGAGCTGTTGGTAGTTGTTGTTTGGATAAGAAGAAGACATTGGGAAGAAGAAGAAGACATTGGGGGTGGTCGTAGGGGCGCGCGAAAGACATTTGGGTGTGTCGCAGAGGTACGTGCCATCTGTTGTTAATAAATGAAAGCAATTGTATTGTGGGTTGCAGAGTGCACGCCATCTGTTGATGGTTGTGGTGGTTACAAAGAAAAAAAGCTAAATACTTGGCCGGGTATCGAACGCGGCTTGCCTGATTACAAAGTCAGGTGTCCACCGAGCTGCGCTAATGCGGTTAATCGAGAAATGTTTATTTGAAAAGGTATAGTACATGCCCGTTGGGTGGGCGCGGGTTTTTGGGCGTTGTTCGGTTAGATATTTGGGGGCTGGATGGGGGGATATGATATTTTGTTGTCTGTAAAAAAATTTAAAATCTTGGTATTTTGTTGTCTGTAAAAAAATTTAAAATCTTTTGCTTAAGCCTGCATGCGCGAGAACGTCCACTCCTTCGAGTCTATAGTTATCGTAAGCGACCGCCTACCTGCGCAAGAACGCTAATACGGTTAATCGAGAAATGTTTATTTGAAAAGGTATAGTACATGCCCGTTGGGTGGGCGCGGGTTTTTGGGCGTTGTTCGGTTAGATATTTGGGGGCTGGATGGGGGGATATGATATTTTGTTGTCTGTAAAAAACTTTAAAATCTTGGTATTTTGTTGTCTGTAAAAAAATTTAAAATCTTTTGCTTAAGCCTGCATGCGCGAGAACGTCCACTCCTTCGAGTCTATAGTTATCGTAAGCGACCGCCTACCTGCGCAAGAACGGCAACTCCTTCGAGACTCTGATTTTGTCGGATGATTCAAGGCATTGAACGCCTGCAGGCGCAAGAACGTCCACTCCTTCGAGTCTATAGTTATCGTAAGCGACCGCCTACCTGCGCAAGAACGGCAACTCCTTCGAGACTCTGATTTTGTCGGATGATTCAAGGCATTGAACGCCTGCAGGCGCAAGAACGTCCACTCCTTCGAGTCTATAGTTTTCCTAAGCGAGCGCCTACCTGCGCAAGAACGGCAACTCCTTCGAGTCTCTGATTTTGTCGGATGATTCAAGGCCGAGCGTAATAATTTTGAGACTTGGAAAAATTTTTAATGATGAATCAAGAATTTGATGTTATGGTTTCTAGTAGTCTGCTAATAATTTTTAGTATAAAGTAACGAAAGAGGTGCAAGATGAGCATAGTGTCTCACCAACTACTGTTGAATGCAGATCGATAAAAATGACTTTACTTAAATCAAGTTTTATAATATTCACATTAATTTTGAAAAATGTCTTGTATGTTAATATACCTTATGGAACCAAGGACATGGCTGTATGCCCTTCAGGGAACTGTTTGAACCGCTCCAACTACACATTGATGGCTCGAGATAGATTAAACGATGGACGGCTGCCTGTATATTTTGCTCGCCTGTCAAACACAACAAAAAATTTCAAACTGAAGCTGATATTTTCTGATGACACTGAAGGTGACACTGACTGGATTTCAGCAGCTTCATGCCAAGATGAAAAAACTTTACTATCCAACAGCTCAATGACTATACGTGATGCTAACCTACAAGAGGAGCTCCACAAAGTGCTAATTCTTATTTGTGTAACACTCTCTACAATTACAATATTAATACTTAAATTAATTGTGAAATGTATTAGGAAAATAATGAATAATTAAAACACATAGTTATATACAATGTTTTATTTATGTAAAACACTATTCAGAAGCCAATAATAAACAACATCAACATTTTCTTTTGCATATCGTACTGGATCATTGCAGCGGCAGTGAAAAATGCATGGAGAGTCAGAAGGTTTCAGTTCAACAGCGCCATTGAAGTTTTCCAGATTGATTAGGTGATAGTGTGATTCCTCATCTTCGTTAAGCAGTTTTCTCAAATTGTTGATTTTCAGCTCTTCAAATAACTTGTTAAATAAAAAGTCATATTTCTGATGGCCTCGTACATATATGTGCGTGCATTTGGTTAGGAAAATTCTCAAAATGTCGTTCATAGTATTCAAATCATAGTGGCCATCAGAGTAGTGGAGTCCATGTAGCCGTTGTTCCAAATATCGTACTTGCCTTTTGTCTGCTGCTGATAGATAGTTAAACGGTTTAGGTGGTTTAAACAAAAACACTCCTGTGCGTTTACGTGTCTTGATAACCAATTCCTTGGGAACAAATCTTCCCTCGATTTCGAAACCTTGAATGTCGACAATTGCAATTTCCATGGTGAACCGTTGAAAAGCTATAACGAAACTGATTTTCTAAACAGCTGAGTGATCTAATATAAGCTTCGGACAATTTCGCTGAGTGGGAGAAATTCCATTAGGCAATCGTGGATAATTATGCAGAAGGCTCGGGTCTTATCGGGAAATCCCGTCTGGCTTTCAATATCCAAGCGAATATCTACAGTCGAGGATTTCATGGTGTCCTCACGTCGTGAGCAATCGATGACGAATAGGGTGTGCGTCTTGAATGCAACATAATCCAGTAGAGGGTGTTTGCCGCCGCCAAAGCTGGGATAAAAGTCCGTATACCTTTTGTACGCCTCACCGTACTCACTCTTTGAAAAATCTAAATCAAATCTCTCCATAGGCCAAAATTCGCTGTTTAGATTTAGACGAATATTGGAAATGTGAATATTGTCAAATTCCGTGGGATCTTCTTTGATGTTGCTGTGGCGATCCGTTTGAAAGGCTAAGATAACGTAACGAGGGCTTTCCAGTGCGGCACACGTCTTCACAGCCCAAATTTCACGAGTAGCACCTGTTTTGAGAGCAGGCAACTCATTTAGCTCCCATTTACGAAACGGTAAAATTATACTGGAATCCGCTTTGACGGCTTGCAGTAAATCCAATTTAACGTCATCGTTTGGAAAAATGTGACGGACTTTGAGTTCGATGTTGTTTATTGTCACTTTACCCTTGGTAGCAGCATCCGTGATTATAAGGCAATCATCATCGCTACGACTTCGCACCAGACGAATTGTTTGTTTACCACACATCACTTGCTTGTAGTCGTTGAAGATGGAAAACAAATGTCCCAATGGAATGTACATGTGAAAAGTTTTATCGGCGGCATTCATATACGCTTTATGTGGAAAATTCCACCCGGCTATGAATAGGTCCTTTGAACTGTTGGGGTCGTAGCACAAGTATCCACGAATTGTACTCACGCGACCAGGGTCTCTCATGGTTTCAATTTCCTTGCCGCACAACTCGTACGTAACGCTGTCGAAGAAGAAAGCTCCAGCATTTGGTGATAGAGAAACATCTCCATTGCCTGCTGTCTTCACCACTTGTCCCTGGATTGAGATGCAGGAATCAGCCATGGAAAACCAACAATCTGTTTGATTGACGGTGATTTCAACGATATCATTGTTGCCGAATGACTTGACGTATGGATAGTAGGTTCGCAACTCCTCGCGTCTTACACTATCATCAAAATTTGGTTTGCGGAAGATATCGAACATTTGAGGAGTTGACATGGTAGCCGAGCGTTTGTAGAAACAATCTGTTTGAGAGCGTGAGTGATCTCTTGAGAGGTTTCATAGAAACTGATGGTGGACGAGGAGCGGTTAACCTCTTATATGGTTCTTCATCAAATACAAGTCGACCCATTATTATTGTAGTTGTTTCAGCTCAAGTCGAATGATGATTTCTTCACCACGAAAATTCACAAGTTCAGAGTCTTGATTCAAAATTTGCAATGTGAGGTTATGTATTTCGGTTCTGTTAATCGGCAAATAGATTAAATGCTGAGGTGTTTCGTCGATGGCAAAACCAGGATCAACTGCAACGGCAAACTCGTAAATGGTGTGTGAAGGAGTGTTATTGTAGAAGGCTCCCGATGTGATGTTGCTATCGAGATGAATCGTTCTAACTTTTATAATGTTCACTGGTAAATCGGAACTGTGAACTTGATTGCGTGGTAGCAGCTGTTTAGAGAAGCCCAGAATATCACCGATGCTGTCTTGCGGTTGAAAATCCACAGCGTACTTGCTGCTGAAAAGCTCACACTTGAGAGTATTGTTGTTGGGTTTCAATGAGAAAATATTCTCAACGTCCTTTGCCAAATGAATGCCAAGTGCCTTTCTAATATAAGCTTCGATGTCACCAATTTCGTATGAACCTTCGGGCAAGTCGATGAATGTTTGCGTGTTTTGATCGTCAAACAGGTAGATCTTGTCACCTCTCTCAATGTTTGGGATGCTGTTGTACGAGTGAAAACTCAATAAAGCTAGTCCGTAGTTGTAGTTGGGATCCAACTGAATAGGTGGTTGAAAATCAATCGACTGTATTGGGCTGCGACCTTTCAATGTGATGACCACAGACATGACTGATAATTATCCGCTTGTTAGCTGCTAATATAGGTTAAAGTAAAACAACAATAATGCAAAATATTTATTTTTTATTATAGAGAAATTTCAAGCATAAATGGCCACAATTTGATTGATTGTACGTCTGATAAGAGTCATTGTTGTAGAGGATTTTCACTCCATTGCCAAAGTAGTTGGCTAATTCTCGGGGTGGTTTCAAACATCCAAAGCTATCAAAGTACTGAACGGTGTTTCCATTTCGCACATAAGCTACCCAATGCGTACCGTGATGACTGCTGGTATCCAAATTAACGATGGCAGACTCCTTTGTTTGTGAATGTTTAGGTAAGGTGTTTCGCATAAATACTCCCCTAAAGTAGGGGATCTTCAAATGTTTGGCATATTGCTCAAGCTCGTGATTGTAAAGTGCTCGATTGGGTAGCTTTATTGGGAGTTTTTTTGCTTCTTTAAGTAAAGCCCGAAGCCGTTGCGGGACTTTTTAAGAAAAATACCGCTTCCTTTCTTTGCAAGCTCTTCCATGGCTTGATTATGGCGCTGGTCCTCCTCCAACTTCTTGCGGGCGTTCTTTGCATCTATCACGGCTTTGGCTACTCCACTGGCTCCCCCGGCAAGAGCTCCTAGTGCTGACAACCCCGCAAATAGGGGTATTAGTGGGAGAAAACCACCAATTTTCGACTCAAAAGGAATGACTCGAGGTACATGGATTTTCTTGCGACCACCTGCCTTCTTAATGACTGCTCGGGCTGCTCTCAACGCCAATAACGATGTCTTACGGACATCAGTTCCAGATCCGGCAATAGCTCTCTTGATTGGTAGAACCACATTCTGTCGAAAAGATTTTTTTCCACATCGTTTTTTGATTCCAAGCCCCATCTTGCGTTTAGCCTTCATGCCTGTAGTTATAAGCCAAGAAGCTGCTTTTTCTCCAAGTGAAGCGTCCTTTGACTTGAATCTCTCCCAGGCTCGATTTTCCAACTCGTAATCAGCCTTATGACGATCCGCCAAAGACTTGTATTTACTGTAGGCGATATCGTGCGCTCGACAAGCAGCGTCTGTCTTATTGATTCCCTGCTGACCCTTGGAGAGACGGTCTAGAAGTTTTGTACCGGGTCCACAAAACTGATAACCAGGTAGATGTAGTTCAAATGGTAATTTATTGATTGCACTATTCAGTAGACTACCTCCTTTGGGAGTTAGCATGACACTGATTGAAACTGAGATAGACTGCTGTATTTAATTAGTATACACAATAAGGATGATGTCAGTATATCGTAAGATGTATATGAAGCAACAAGATGTCCAACTGCCTATCGAAAATTTGGACTTTGTCGAAGAATCACCATCATCAGCAAGTCGACACGGACAATTGTTACCAAATTCCCTACGAGCAGCATTCTGTGGACCTAGTGGTTGCGGAAAGACCAACGCATCGTTATCACTGCTATTCAATGAAAACGGCCTAAGATTCGAGAACGTCTACATCTATTCCAAGTCACTCTACCAACCAAAGTACCAGCTCTTACAAGACGTTCTCAAGCTGGTTAAAGGTGTATCGTATTTTCCCTTTAAAGACAACGAAGAAGTAATTGATCTGAGTGAGGCACGCGAATGTTCAGTATTCATTTTCGATGATGTGAATGGTGATAAACAAAACAAGATTCAGAATTATTTTTCGATGGGAAGGCACAGGAATATCGATTCAATATATTTATGCCAAACGTATAGCAAAATACCTAAACAACTGATTCGAGACAATTGCAACGTAATTGTCATATTCAGACAAGATGAGGTAAATTTGAAGCACGTCTTTGATGAGCACGTGTCTCCCGACATGGACTATGAGAAATTTAAGACAATGTATTCGGAATGCTGGCAAAATCGTTTTGGCTTTATTACAATAGCTAAGGACTTCAACTTGAATGATGGCCGCTACCGTAAAGGATTCGATAAATATATAAAGGTTCAATAAAGATGATTGCTGTTAGTTGATAAAAATGTCTTCATTGAGTAGCAACATTGCTGCCACTGCTCGAAAGAAAAAGATCAAGCAATTGGCACGTTCTATTCTCAAGAAATATCTTAGTCTGAAGCTGGGAAAGTCGGAACATGATGAAACATTGAATAAACTTTTTAGACCGGTAATGACACCGCTACAAGATATTGCCTCAACTACGGCAAAAGTTCTCACTAAGATACCAACACAGACCATTAAGCGTGAGGTAATTAAACAAGAAGTGCAGGAGCTGCCATCAGTCAAAAAACATGAGTTGGAAGAGACACAATACCTCGATAAAGAACCAATCGCTGAAACTAGTATGCACACCAATGATGATGATGATGAGGTGGAGAACGAAACCTTTTACGAGGATCCCGGTAATCTCTCTAAAGAAGCAATAGAGGACTACATGGATCAGTATCCTCCAGTTGCACACAAATATCTTGAAGACTATATCACTAAAAGCGATGTTATTGACAACATATATGGACCTATATATGACGCTGCAAGTTCCAAATGGTTTCTTGGGCAAAAGGAAATCAATTTCAGTCGTAGTACAGGTCACATTATCGTTGATGGGTTACAGTTTCGAGGTACTCCAGGGTTATATCAACTAATATTTTACAAGTCACCTGATTATGCTCCCGATGATTTAGAAGCGTACCGAAGAGTGTTGGTAATGACATCAGCACACAAGAATGCAGCAGGTCGTTTGAAAGCTTCAAGTCTATATAAATATACTGAAATTATAAAGCCAATGTTTCCTCCCTTGACAAAAAAGCAACGTTTTGCTGGAACTGGTATGGAATTAACTTACAATAACAAGCCAATGGAATACGTCTACTGGGATGATCCCAACGAATTGGTTGAACGGCTGAAACTACTGATTGCATCCAAGGAAGCAGGCAACACCTCTCACGACAACGAAATAATTGCCATTTTAAATGAACTTAAGGAAGCTAATATTATACGAGATAAATAAATTTCGAACTTGAAAGTGTATATTATTCCTTATCCTATGGCAAACATGTCAGTTTCACGATGACTTTAAACAAGTTTGGGCATAGTGCCCATCAGCAACTAATGTCATCAACATCACATAACCTAGCTTTTATGAAAGTACCTTTTTCTTTTACCGCGGAGGGAAATATCGATGCTGAGAAGCTGAAAATTACCAATGTCGAAGTACCGACGAAGGCTATGGATGCCGCCAACAAGCAGTACGTTGATAAGAAAATAGCAAACGGACTTCAGCAAATACATAGTGATTTTCAAATAGCTTTCAGCAACTACACTGGTGAAGTTCAGCAAACCTTATCTGTGTTTAAGCAAAACGAAAAGGTTAGCGAGGAACGTGGAGCTCAAAACTTTGCTGAAATGAATACTCGCATATTGAAAACCGAACAAGCTATGGAAACCCAACTACAAAATATATCGCTTCTCATTTCTAAATTCAATACATTAGAAGCTCAGTTGGAATCTGCTCGGAAAGAATATAAGGAAACCATCACAAAATTTGAAGCCTCGTTTAATGACAACCGTATATCACAGGAAAAACGTATAAACGATCTGGAACTTTCTATGAAACAAGCTCCTAAAGGTGTTGATGCAGCAGAAGTATTAAATAGTGTTCGAAAGGTTAAGGCTAAAGATCTTTCTGATCTAACTGAACTTAGAGACAAGATGACAAAAGTAGTGCCTGAGCTATACCGAGACATGCAAAAACTACATGATGATATTGCAAATCAAATCTTGGACCAAAATCAAAAACTTGAAGCAATCGCAGACAGTATTGCTGCAATTAAAAAGCATCATAAGGATCAATAAAAACATGCCTTTGTCTATTTTTAAGCAGTATACAAGATGGCTCCTATAGCGAAACATTCCAAAGAAAAAGTTCAAGTTGTTAAGGAACTGCATAGACCTGTGAGACGAAAGTTTCCTCGCCGACGTGTAATAATTAAAGGTTTCGATGACTCCTGGCAGTCGGACCTCGCACAAATGGATCTCTATGCAAAATCCAATCGTAATTTCAAGTTCTTCCTCGTGGTGATTGATTGCTTTTCAAAGTACGTGTGGACGAGACCGCTCAAAACGAAATCCGGTGAAGAGGTAACTCGTGCCTTTGAGAGTATTCTCAAGGAAGGACGGCACCCGAAAAATCTACAAACCGACCAGGGTAAGGAATACTACAATAGTTGCTTTCAGAAACTAATGAAGTCATACGGAATCAATCATTATAGTACATTTAGTGGACTGAAAGCCGTAATAGCTGAACGAGTAATTAGAACGCTGAAAGAACGGCTCTACAAGTACTTTAGTTTGAACGGCACCTACAAATGGATAGATATTCTACAGGAAATCGTTAAGGACTACAACCATCAAAAACATTCCAAGACAAAGATGAGACCTGTGGACATTAATAGGAAAAACGCTCGAGATATTAAAGTATACAATAACCTGAAAATTGCTGGGCCAAGAAAACTGAAAGTTGGAGATGTTGTGCGAATAAGTAAAACCAAGCACGTTTTTGATAACGGTTACCTTCTCAGCTGGAGTACGGAATTGTTTAAAATTACGCAGGTTAAAATAACTAATCCAGTTACGTATAGTTTGGAAGATATGTCTGGTACACCGATTCAAGGGAGCTTTTACGAAGAAGAATTGCAAAAGGCTGCCTATCCTGATGTGTATCTCGTTGAGAAAATTTTGCAACGAAAAGGCAACAAGGTTAAAGTTCGGTGGCTTGGGTTTGATTCGAGCCACGACAGTTGGATTGGCACTGAAAACAAACTATAACACCAAGGTCAATCATAAATTGATAATAAATTATCATAAATATAGACATGTGCTTGCATTGCAAAATGAAGACTCAGGGTGAAAACATCACTGTAAAGTATTCGAAAAGTTTAAGTCAACATATCACCAAACTTAAACGATTACAGAAAGATATCAAATTTTATTGTGAAAAACAACAAGTGATGCAATATTTAAAAGCCTTACATATATGATGATGGTGATGGGGAACAGAGGAGCTCTTAGCAACAAGAGATCTACTTTTCCATCTTGGCGTAGGAACACATAATTGAAATCAACCGCAATCAGGTAGTGGAAGGGGTACAACTATAAAATTGTGAAAATTCCCTACATATATTCCCAGTCCCAGTTTACCTCTCGAGTGATTTGTGAAAATGAGTAGTATCAGCAGTTTTGAAACCATGGATAGTGGTTATAGTAGTGATTCCACTATCAATTACAGTGCGGACTTGGATAGAGTGTTACAAATGTATGATGAAGCTGCGAAAAAGGAAGACTATTACTTGCTGCATTCGAGATTTCCATTACTGAATTCAGAGTATGATGTTCAATGTGCACTCAGTCCTGCAAAATCCTATTCTCCAGTGGTTATCTTGCAAAAAACACCTGTAGCCGCTGGAACACCAACGAAAATTGTAATGACTATGTACGAGTGGGAGGATGTCATCATTGAGCTCAAGCTCCTGAAAACAAACTTTTTTGAAAATGCCACACCTCCAGAGTTTGCTGCCCCGGTGACCTGCGGAGATTGTCTCCATCTATCCCAGATCCAGTATGAAGACGTCAAACAAGTGTTGGTGATGAAAAACATTTGCGCGCTCTATTTGGATTATAGTGATGTGATTGAACTCTTAGCTATTAACCCTATTATCTCAAGTAAAATAATTTATTTGGAGCGCTTAAATTACTGTACTTTTTATTATAAAATAATAGATGAAATATGTTTATGGTCAAATTTACTAAATCGTTTGCCGATTGAAAAATTGTTAAAACCATTTTGTTTAGATGACGGGTCTCCATTATGTATTGCATTAAAAGAACATATTTATTATTATAAAAACATTATTTTGCGAGATATTGACATTAGAAAAATTGAATAAATGCTTATAAATTAAAAACATTGTTGTTTATTTCATCAGTTCTACACCATGGAGTGTCGAGAATACTTCCAAATATACGAAAATCGATTACGTACCTTTGAAAACTGGCCTTCCGACTTCCCTGCTGAAAAGTTAGCAAGAGCAGGGTTTATCTACCGACAAGATGCAATAGAATCCGATGGCAGCTTAAATGATGCTGTTGAATGTCCATTTTGTGATACACGTGGTTTCAACTGGGAAGATGGTGAGACCCTGTTGCCGATCATCTGGACTGGAATCCATATTGTCGCTTTTTTGATTTTGATGACACTTACCACATCACCAGACCTATCAGACATAAAAGCAAAGTGACATTTGAGAGCAGACTTGAGACGTTCAAAGACTGGCCTATTGCCTTGAAGCAGACACCCGCCGAGCTTGTCAACGCCGGCTTCTTTTACACGGGCTACGGTGACAGGATCACTTGTCATTGCTGTAGCTTAGAGCTCAAGAATCTCTTACCTTGTGATGATATTACAGAGCTTCACAGAAAGGGATCAGCTAAATGTTTATTGCTTAGAGACTGCCCACCAAATCCCCACACTGACTCTAATCATAATACTTGTAAAATTTGCTTAACTAATGAAATGACAATTGTTTTTATGCCATGCAGACACTTTGCTAGTTGCTTTGATTGTTCTCTGAAAATAGATCATTGCTGCATATGTAGACGGAAAATTGCAGGTTATTTAAAAATATATGTATGCTAAAAATAAAAGACAAAGTTACCAATATGCTGTTTTATTTAAAATAAATAAACATAGACTAATAACATAACTACATCAAATATTACTTATACATATATCTTGAAAGTAAAAATTAATTTAGAGGCTGTAGTGGCCCCAGGGTAAAGTATCATATGAGTCTTTTAACAGATAGCGCTTGTCATCAAAAGGACTGAGGGCAATTTTTGTCTGCTCTACACTAAATATGTTATGAGCATATGATCTAATACAGCGTTGGGAAGCAATAGTTTGCTGGTTTTCTTGCAAACAATAGAGGTAATCATCAAACGTAATACTATTTTTAACTACATTGTATTTTACGCCTTTTGACTTTTTGATGCATTTTCCTCCTAGGATTAGGTAGGTGTACATTTATGTACGTTATTCATCAATTTGAACAAATTCTTCTCAAAATCATTAGTCGCCTGAGCTCTTAGGGAAGTATTTAGATCGATATAGGACTTGAGCCACGGAGACTGTTTGAATTTCAACACCCGGTGAATGTGTTTGAGAATGATGCCATTCTCAAGAGCTTGTTTCAGATTTCTATAGTGAATAATATATTTTTCCTTGTCATGCAAGGTAGTCATGAGTTTGGGAAGTTTAGAGCCGGGAGGGGTGCGGCGCTCCGGACAGAAGGGAAGGTCTTTATGATGATCATGCAAATGCTTGGGATACTCCAGATCAACTTCCAAAAAATAACCAATGTCTGAATCATCGGGAATTTGAGTGACATCGATGTTGGTATCAGCAGACCATTGGAATCCCCCGTAGGGTAAGGGTTGACTTTGACTATATCCATATAAATTATTAGCGTCTACGTGGTAAATGAATTTGGAGGGTTTATTAGGATTATAATTGGGCATATACTTGTTATTCGCCTCGGAAAACCTATTAGAACATTGGGAAATACCTCCACGTATTCCACGTTCAATGAACATCAGCATGTCAACATTTTGAAGAATTTCCAATTGGCAACTTGTGTACTTGAGCATACACTGCCAAGAATATCCAGGTAGAGTGTAACAATGGGCTGGATCTAAGTCATATGTTTGATGGGCCCTATCACGGAAATTTTCAAACACGTCAGTTAGAAGAAGAATGTCCACTTTCATGTACAACTCCATGTAGTTGCGAATGGTTTGGCATTCAAAGGAATCCCATACTCTTTTAGCATGTTCGTAATCAGCTTGAGAAACGTTCTGGTCATTCAATTTATTATAAAAATTCTCTATAGGCGGTAATTGGGTTTCACTTAATTTTTCCAATGAATCAACATAATCATAAGGAAAGATTCCCTTTCGTTTTAGCATCTTTAGTTTCGCTAACGACACATGATTGAAGATTGAAGTTAAATTAACAAATTGATCGGTTTTTAAAGTGGATGCCAGCTCATCCAAAGAAGATCCCAGAAATCTAAATGAGTCGATAAATCTAAATTTTATTTTTGTGTCCTTATCATGTTTAGTAAAGGCAATATACTTCTCTTTATTGATTGGTACAAGAGTTATTTGATCATGCTTGGCGAGATCTCTAATTATAAAGTGGGAGTCGTATCCACTTAGGTTGTGGAACACTACTGGAACTATGAAAGACTCTCGGTACCTGAGGTTACAATAATTATGTGAATAGCCTCTAAATGCACCGGAAAGGTGAGAGTGGTCTCTAACGATTTTATCTTGAGGTAAAAAGGGCTTCTCACAGATATGACATGTGCCAGATGCATCTTTGAGACTAACCTCCACATTGAGAGGTACAACATCGGTTAGTTTGGACTGCACGAACTTTGTCAAGTTTGCCATTTCATTGGTGAACCACTCCATACAGTTAGAGCCCGTGAAGCTCCTATAGTACGAAAAAGAGTCATCATAGGAACATTTGAAATAATAACCAGCACATATGGCTGAATGCTGCTGATATTTATGAGTTTTGGTAGAAGTAGTATCGGAAATTGGTAAAAGTATCGACTCAAAATCTGCATAAACAATAAAAGGAAGCCTTTCCTTGAATGAAAAATTATTAAACTCAACTACCGCCTTCTTAGGAAAAGATATTTTGCAATTATTTACATTTTTACAATATTCAATGTGGCTCTCAAGGCTGCTGGAGTCACTAAAATAATTTAGACAACGATCGCAATTAATTTTTTACTTTTATGCTTGCTAAGTTGATTTGAAACAAGACGTGATAAATTTTTAATTAGGCAGAAATGATATTTTATTTCCACGTCGTTTGCTGTTATTTCTACATTTTCGAAATCATTGACTTTAGGAACATATTTATTTTGAATCATTAAGAGATTGACATGTTTGTCTAACTTACATTTAGTGATTCGAGCTGGAACTGTTTGATAATACTCATTATCTTTTGTTTTTATCAATTCTAAGACATATACATTAATAGAAATATTATTAAGTTTCTCAAACTTAGTAATTTGCTGTAAAGTCATAGGAAATGTCAAACCAGTTAGATTTAATACAGTAGATGGCTCAGGGTAAGCTGATATTCTATCAACATTAATGGCTGTAGGGTACAAATGAGCAATAACGCTGTATAAAAAACAAAGATCATCATCATAGTTCTTAATATTGATTACAGCATGTTTTTTAGAATTTGATTCTGGTAATCTTATGAAAGATGAGGCTCCATTTCCAATTTCAAATTTATTTATGTTTATTTCTAAGTTTAGAACTTTATACAAACTCCATCCTGATGCCTTTTCCTGAAATTCCTCTAATTTACGTAAAATTTCATTCCGAATGTGTTCATAGAACCACCCATTCAAATCTGTACCCCTATCTATTATCGCGTTTTTCGTATTAAAATATTTATATTCCATAATTTCCTCCATTCCAGATTTCTTTATGAATTCACCACAAAAGGTTGTATTTACTTTAAGAGTAGGCATTGTTTTCAAAGTATTATTTATGCGCGCCTTAAAAAGGAAAAATGCATCATCTAAAAATTTAAAAATATTGATATGAATGAGATTAATGATTACTCCTGTTCGAACACGTGAGCGAAACGCTGACTCTACATCATACCATTTAACGCGATCACTTCTTTTTGACTTCTCACCAATTCCCCCACCCCTTTTGATGTTAGCATAATTTTTCAAATCATTTCTAAATCTTTTTATATGACTAATTTCAGACTGAAGCTTATTCAAAGTTCCTATATGTAAATCTGATTCACGAATAGCTCTGTTACATAAAATTAATTGTTTTTTACTTAATTTCAGCCAGTTAGATATTTGCTCTGGAGAGCAACGTTTTTTTGAGAAAATTATATTTGATGCTAATCTAAACTTGTTAATAATATCGGTACTAATATTCGCTATAGCCTCTGAATTCATTTTTACTCGTATAACAATATAATAAACTATTACAAACTTGAGAAATATCAATGGAATATTAACAGTAAAAGTATAACTGAAGCATGGAAAATTTAAAATAAAAACTTACAACTAAATTCTTTTATATTCACTCCGCAGAAATTTGAAAAAGCACTCGGGGTTGTAGTTTGCCTCCAAGTTGCTGCAGCCCGATGAATTCGATGTGGAACTTTCCACCGCCAAATTTGTCTAGGTGTGGTTTATATACCTGAGTGACCCGTTTCGGCAGGAAGGTTACGTGGTCCTCTAATTCAAGTAAGATGGTTTCACCGTATCTTGGGTTGACCAGTTTGGCTGCCAGAATTCGATACTTCTGGTTAAGCTGCAAGTCTTGAATTTTTATTGCCGGCTTGTTGTCAATCTCTGCGGAGGAAACTGCATTAAGTTCTTTCAAAAAATCCATTTTCTATAACAAAAATTAAATACTATGAACTTGGTTGCGTCTAAACTCTAATAATTTTTGAAAGACAGGCGCAACATATTGGAAGCAAATTACCAAAAATTTAGGAATAGAACATTGAAATTTTTAAGAAAAGCAGACAGAAACTACCTGATTCGAATAACAAAACTACAAATTTATAATGAATCCAAACACTCCTAATATTTTTTGAAAGACACACACAAAATATTAGATGCAAATTAACAAAAGTTGGAACTAGAACATTGAATTGAAAAGCGGGCAGAAAATATTCAATTCGAAAAACATACTCTATTAATTTCAAATATTTTGAAGGGCAGTCACAAAATACTAAAAGCAAATTAACATAAATGAAATTAAGTAAATACTCACATAATGTTTTTTTTGAACAACACACACTATCACTAGATACACTTTGCAAGTTGAATTAACAGTTAATTTCACAAAGCACAAACACAATCACTGTAGTTGATATGTGATCTCTTTGAGAGTTGAATTAACAATGAAATAAAAATTCGCAATTATTTTATTTATCAGCATCGAACTACGTCATTTGCGTATAACGAAATTTCCGTTAGTTCTAGAAAAACAACTAATTAATGCTTATCATATGGGAACTTCCTGCAAAAGGTTGTTGCTGCAAACAACATGATAACCTAATCAAACCACAGCTTCCTGTAAATTTATTTAGCTCGGTTTCAATTAGCGTAAACAAGATATGACAGTTTCCTTTCACTACGGTCATCATTTCCGGTTTGTGGTTTTGATATCTAAAATACCAGATATAATGTGAATTTATTATCAGGAATTTTTAAATAATCACGGATTCATGATTTATATTATTTTTCGATTTTATTAACATTACATTTAAATAAATACAGATTTATGATTTGAGAATTTATTATCAGGAATTTTTAAATACATTTATGATTTTATTGGCATGAATTTTTAAATAAATACAGGTTTTTATTCATCTCTCAAGACGTAAAAAATTCCTGGTTCCACCAGGAGTAAACTAAAAGTATCTGGGAGTCCTCCTATTGCTGGGCGCTGAGTTCTACCTCCTCCACGTGTGAACTGAGCCTCTATGAAATCAGTACGACCGCCCATACCTGCACGTTTCATTTGAGGTGGCCCTATATCTATTTCTACCCCATTTGGTAATCGATGGCTAAACAAGCAAGTGTTTCCAAACGGACATTTGGGTTTGCTTTTTCGGAAATACCTACATCGCATTTTCTTCATTTTTTCGTTTTTCTCAGCTATATAACGATCTTTTTCCGCTTTCTGGTAATAAACCTCAGATTGATAGACATAAGGAGACACAATACGGCATTCTGGACAGCCTCTGCGAATATTCAATTCAAAGTCTTTATTTTGATGCCATCTTTTTACGCATGGGAAGCAGAAACAATGGTTACAATTTGGCAATAGCCCAAAATTATTAGTTATCTCTTCCAAACATATTCCACACCTTTTATTCATAGTGAATTGAATAAGACTGCACCTATAGCCACAAAAATCTAATATTTGTAGTGTTTGCTGTCGTCACACACTCACGACAATAAGTTAAAAGAATTTATTTCTTTTATTCAGTCTTGAGTTGAAGCTGTAACAATCCAGTCATGAATTTGGAAAGTTTACTTGATGACCAAGTAAGATTTAATATGAGTGCAGTGTCAACGAGAACTATACAACCGAAAGATTTAACTGGAAAGCTAAATCCCAAAAATGGATGTTACGTGGTACCAGACGTTTTAACAACTGTGATTACCTACAACGGACGCACTTGCATATATGCGGCAGTACCAGAAATTTTAACAATTAATATTACCGATACCGAGACCACTCTCAAAATTGGTGAAACAATTATACATTTAACGGTGGAGAGTTACACGGTGCTTAAAAAATACTTGGAATTTGCATATGGTTTCCATAACGATCCTTCACATGGAAAGGATGAACCTGACACTGTATGGGATGATTGCCAGCTTTGTTCTGATGGTATTTCTTTGGATTTGACTATGTGGTTGGATGATGGCGGCCTTACTATATATTGTACAAAAACAAAACAAAATATAGCTTTAATTATTAAGGATGCTCTGAAAATTCATAATATACTATATGCTAATAAAGATATTTAAACAGTTGTCTAGTTTTAATATATCCATTATTTTCACCTTAATTAAATTTCAGACGCTTGAAACAAATTTTTCCAAGTCTCAAAATTATTACGCTCGGCCTTGAATCATCCGACAAAATCAGAGACTCGAAGGAGTTGCCGTTCTTGCGCAGGTAGGCGCTCGCTTAGGAAAACTATAGACTCGAAGGAGTGGACGTTCTTGCGCCTGCAGGCGTTCAATGCCTTGAATCATCCGACAAAATCAGAGTCTCGAAAGAGTTGCCGTTCTTGCGCAGGTAGGCGGTCGCTTACGATAACTATAGACTCGAAGGAGTGGACGTTCTCGCGCATGCAGGCTTAAGCAAAAGATTTTAAATTTTTTTACAGACAACAAAATACCAAGATTTTAAATTTTTTTACAGACAACAAAATATCATATCCCCCCATCCAGCCCCCAAATATCTAACCGAACAACGCCCAAAAACCCGCGCCCACCCAACGGGCATGTACTATACCTTTTCAAATAAACATTTCTCGATTAACCGCATTAGCGCAGCTCGGTGGACACCTGACTTTGTAATCAGGCAAGCCGCGTTCGATACCCGGCCAAGTATTTAGCTTTTTTTCTTTGTAACCACCACAACCATCAACAGATGGCGTGCACTCTGCAACCCACGCAACCCACAATACAATTGCTTTCATTTATTAACAACAGATGGCACGCACCTCTGCGACACACCCAAATGTCTTTCGCGCACCCCTACGACCACCCCCAATGTCTTCTTCTTCTTCCCAATGTCTTCTTCTTATCCAAACAACAACTACCAACAGCTCGGCAGCAGCTCCCGGCGAGAACTCGATGACTGGTTACCTTTATGCCCACTTCCGCTCCAGAAACCGCTTTGTTTAACTACTCACTACAAAATTCTAAAATTCATGTAAACAAAGCTTCTTTCGATTTGGAAGAATTTGAAATAATTATCTTCAGAATTTTATGTGGTGCTCCTAGGTATGACTTTGTTATTAGCCAAAAATGAGATGAAAGAAATTCGTATTTCCCGTTCCCAAATGATAAGGGAAAACCTAGGAAAACCTTATGAAATATGCCAATACAGGGTAATTCAAAAGGACATTACCATTATTAATTTCATCCTTGATTATTGGTAGCCAGGAACGGCTGAATTCTAGACAACTAAATAATTGTTAGTTTTCTTCTTCAGTTGTGTTAAGTGATTACCATTAAAAACGGAGTCTGAATTAGACCCTGAAACTTAACTGAAACTATTTAAAATTTACAGACTTTCCAGCAGTTTGTAGTATTATTCTCAAAAAATCTGTATATAAAAAATATTAGGTATGTATCTTTGCTATATATCCAAAAACTGGATTTTATAGCAAGTTTTCGATATATCGATAATAATTAAAATAATTCATTCATTATTTTGTGTATTTTTAAATATCGAATAACAAATCGAATATGTATACACATCAATTTATGAATTGTAAGTCTTAACAATTTTACGGAGGAACATTTTTTATTCACATGAAATGTTACAGTAGGAGATTAGAAATTTATTAGAAATATTCTAGCTGTTCATGAAAAACAATCGGCGTTCTTAAGACTATTTACAATGCACTAAAAATCCTTTAAATTATTTATGCTAATTACATAGATACATAGACAATATTGTATGCATACAATATTTTATTTCAGAAAATAGTACTCCACTAATTTTTTTCATTCCACGTCAAGAACGTTGGTATTTAAAGCAAGTTTAAAAAATATTTGTTTTATTTCCAACCGATAAAAATTAATAATACACATTCTCTCCAATATTGCCTAAACGTTATTCTGCCTACAAAATCGAATTTTCCTAGTATTAAATATTTTTCGGTAGAGTGGCATGGACCTAGTTTAAAAGCCGATCCGATCGACTTGTATACGCATGCCGCATTCTTTAAACAACAGAGCTAAAATTTGAAATGTATAGCTATACATAAAACAGTAATTTAGTAGAGTTATTTATACACTGATTGGCCCTGATCGATTTTGAGAGTTTTTTCACATACCAGTACACAGTTTTTTTTAATTGAAAACAGACGTAACCCGCACAATTAAAATGTGACTGAATTTAATTTCCCTCAAAGCCATTAAAAAATCGTTTCGCAAAACTCGATCTTGAGCTGTCAGCAGCAGGTCTCATCAACAAGTCGATACAATAAACAAGTGGGAACAGACTTCCCGAGCACACGTTAACCAAAGCTGTCATGAATATGTGGTGGGAAATTATTTGGAAATTTCCTTATTCAGAAATTAAATTGGAGTGGCTATTCAGATTAGAATTTCGTACGTGAAATTTAAATGAGATTTTATTACTGAAGGAGATTTTGTAATGATGTTATTATGGTTGTTTGTTTTATTTTTAAACGTCTCGCATTTTGTTTGTGTGCTGTATGTACACGAAAATTTAATTAACATTGTTTACATCTCTGGGTTGTAAAAACTTTAAACTCGATTTAGTTTAGATCACGTCACCTATTGCCTGAAATTTCCTTGGACTTCCATTGCGTGGAAGTCTTTTGATCTCACTAGTTTCAAAAACGTTAGGTCTATCATCTTCTAATTTCAACAATATGGTAATATTACCCATACAGTTGGAATTTTAAGAACAGTTTAGAAGTTTTTGCTCTCAATTTAGCCGCGGGTGATGATTTAGAATGACCCGCACGCTGGCAGAATTGAATTTCTTCTTTTGGTGATCTGATAGAGAGTATACTTATATTTAATGGTACGACCGATGTAGCTTTATGAAAATAGGACATAATACCTAATGAAGATCGAGGAGTTTACAAATTTCCATGATGCGATGGCCCACAAAGTTACGTCGGCCGTACCAATAGACGCGTCAACAATCGAGTATATGAAGCGCTCTATCAGTTCGCAAAAAAGACCCCATTGCAGGTCTCTCACAATATTATATCCAAACAGGGAACTCTATCAACTTCGAGGACAGTAGGACTATCATATTCCTCAATTTGCTTAGGGCATCCCCTATTTGCAAAGCTATGGAAATAGACAAAAGATTCCTTTGAATTAATCCTCAGTTCCGTTATCTAGTAAGACTTGAGGAGTAGGAAGATTGAGACCCAGGGTTCGATGTAAACTCTGTTAAATTGAGACACCAAGTTCGATCTAAAACCTCATTTTTGTTATTCTTATTGTGTTTTAATTTTGTCTCTTGATAATGGCTCCAAAGCAGGAGTAAAAACGTCGAGTATTTCATAAATTTAGACGCAGTTCTCACCCTAGTTCAGTTCATAATTATTTCCGCGAAAGCCTCTCAGAACATATAAACATATAAAAAAATCATTCTTAAGATTTGACATGTCAGAAGTTGAATTACAGTGATAATTTTAATATTAACAGTAAATTTGCAAATTTGCAGTCCTAATGTGTTTCATATGATACCTTCTTTTATGTTCGTAACGGTCATTAATGTGTCCACTAGTGAAGTTATTTTATGGCAACAAGAAGAGTACTTTTATCTTTTTTTTTGGCAATAACACCACAATCGAAATAAAGCGACGTATATTGCAGGAATACCAAACGTCTATTCAACGAAGTCAGAATAGACTTTGAAATCGTTTGGTATTCCTTCTTAAATGAACGCGCTTGTATTCTGTAGAAATCAACCGTTCCTGGTTACCAACAATCCTTTTAAACAACCCTGTATCGGGATAGTTCGTATGGTTTTTCCTAGATTGTCCCTTATGATTTTCATGGGATCTCTAAACATCAAAATTTCTTTGATCTCATTCAAAGTCTTACCTAGAAGCGCCACATGAAATTCTGAAGATAACTCCTTCAAATTTGTCGAATTTGAAAGAAGCTTTTCACATGATCTTCAGATTTTTGTAGTGCTACCCTGTATGTATCACATTAGCAATACATCTATATATATATATATATATATATATATATATATATATATAAATAGGCAAAGACAAAACGATTCGGTACCATTTTCTCCTTAGTCTCACAACCGGTTTTCTTAATTTTTGTTTTGTTTAGTAGCTATTGACGACCTTCAGTGCAGAATGCTAATATTAATTTATAATATTCATTATTTACGTCCATACTGTCAACGCCAAACAACTGACAGTGCCGTCTATTTGATCTGTGGTGCCGCCGCCGCCAGACGGTCAAAACTCAAAACATTGAGTAATTATATATGAATGGAGCGATCGTTAGATATATTCTTAGAGCATGTACTTCTGGAAGTGGCATGCAAACGTTGTTATTGTTTAGTGGTAAAATAGTTAATGTAGTAGATCAGTATTGATTTTTCGGACGCGTTGCAGTAACTTTCATATTAAATATTCTGTTTTTAATGTGAATTTAATAATTTGATTAATATATTATTATGACAATCTTCCCGAAGGTGTTGTGTAAAAAATGTTAGACAGCGGACAATAGAGAATGTATTAATCTTCCTGAACTTGATTGAAACCGCAAATGACGAAAACTTTTAGGTTGCAAAGAACAATCTTCCAATTACTATATCGATTATTTTGCCAAGAGCGGTTCCAGCCAAAAATTTGAGGGGTCATTCATTTGCTTAGATCATTTACCATCTAGATATAGCCTGTCAAGCATAAAATCATGGCAACGCTAGAAAGAGAGGGCAATAGAGACCGTAAGAGGCTATTTCACTTAGTGGGTGGATGGTCGGTGGACGCAGCCAATGAACAACATGCTTTATTGGAAGCAGCTCCCAACCGAGTGAAATAGCCTCTTGCCCTCTCTATTGCCCTCTCTCTCTCCTTAGTCTTACCACGACATTTGTGCACTGCAGGCTATCTCTAGAAAGTAAATGCTCTAAGTTCATTTATCAAAAATATTTCGAATACCCATACCTATTTGATTACATTTTTATTTTCTTTTTATTTCAATAGATTTGTCAATATGAGCGAACAATTTTGGTCATTACATCTACTTCTCCGATTTCTCTGTTTCTTATAAAAATATACGTTTTACAATATGATGAAATAGGGTCGAATTTCGACCACTGGGCGACCACTAGTACTCTTAGTTACATCAGTCAAACATTTAATGTCAAATTGTGGGTTACTAAATTTATCATTTCGAACATTTAATTTTTAATTTTCTTGTTCAATTGGTTAATTTTTATTACCATTGAATAGACCCTGAATGTTTGAACTATTTGAACTATACAGACTTCCCAGCAATTGTAGTGTTATTCCTAAAAAATCAGAAAGATACACACCAGAGGAGCCACAGCAATCTTTCAGAAAGCAATGTAATTATTACCGAAAACGTAATACAGTCTTGTTCATCACAAAGACTACCACGAACCACAATAATTATTAACGCATATGGATAAATTGAAAACATTTCTTACTTTAATCAGACTATCGGCAGTTAATTATTAAAAATGTTACATAATGAAAGTATGAACGATTTCCATCTCCTCCGTAGGCCCAATAAAAAAACAAATTGTGTTTTATTAAGTAGCCATGTTGGATTTCACCGAAAGTCTTAAATTCAATGGTTATTGCTGGTTCAAAAACACATTTTTAGTAAATGCCTCAATTCTTCTGTGTCCTATAATCGCAATTATCATAAATACGGATAAACCCGAAATCGCAAGATACAGTTAGACACATATTGGTCGTTTTCAGTATCGATTATCCATCCATACATCATATTTAATTCAAGCGCTATCATAATTAAGCTCAAATTGTTGACGGCCTATAATTCATTTATCGAATTTGTCAAGAGCTTGGTGATATGAGGGTATCGAGTTTCTTGCGGGATTGGGTTTACAGGAATTTGATAAGAACTTTAGGTCTAATTATGATTAATGTTTTTTTAATATGCCGCAACTTTTTGGTAATTAATTTGGAGAACATTCATAGCAATGAGTTTATCAATTTTATATACACCGAATGTTCGATGAAGACGATATGGCTCACTAATCGTATTATAGCAGCATCTCGACTACCATCACATTGTTTAGACCGTAGGTATGTTTGTCATCATTATGCCTGACTCGAGAGCCAAGAGACTACAATCAAATTGTTTGTGGACCAGGAGGAAGGAACAATAGAATAATTATGCATATGTGTAATCGTAGAGATCTTGATCTTGATCTTGATTTAATCTGGTTAACCGAGGGTTACGCCGTTGATTTTACGAGATCTCTGTCATAAATTATGAGGTCATCTGGTAACATGTAGAATTTTAGGCTTTATAGAAATGTGTAGAGTTTAATAAATTTTACTAATCTAGCAAAAAATTGTTACAAATGTGAATATATCATTTGTTTTGAACTCAAGAATTGTGAATTCCCTAAGATTTGTCTTGTAACTTCTTTCCCCTCTCATCAATGTTAATTTTACTTTGTAGCCGCGAAATGTAAAGACCGACATCTAGGATTTTCGGGGAAACTAGCACACAGAGGTTCCGAATCTGGATTAGAATGTCACGATAAAATTTTCAAGTTAACACCACCTGTCAGAGATATTGCATACTCTCTTCGAGGTGTCATTCTTTTGTAAGCAAGACAATATATATGATATATATTGTTTCTGGTCGGGAACCTTCATCAGTTGCGCTTCCCACAATAGAATGTCCTCTCTCATGAACATATTTATTTTCTTATTAAGGACATTTTAGAATTACATATTTCAAAAATATTAAAATTCACAGTCTTTACTTCCATTGTAAGTGTTTTTTATTTTATTATTCAATGGCCTTGTATGCTTGAAGTGTGGGAGCTGTTCTCTGGCTACTCTTCCTCTAGCACAGTGTTTTTCAATCTTTTTGACTTCGCGACCCCTTTACAGGTGTCATAGAAAGCCAAATAAATAATTTGATTATTTTAATTAAAAGACAACATACGTCAGGACCTAACGAAATAAATACAACGGTTAGTTAATGTTTTTTTACCCGACTGCGAAGAATGGTAATTTTTTTCCTATTTTGGTAGGTACCTAGGTACAATTATCAAATATTATTCACGCGCGCCAAACTGCGTCGGCGACGTTGCCACACCGCATTGTCGTTGCGGCGCGACCGGCGACAGTAAGCGCCCCGCCCCGCGCGCGCCACCCGCAATATTCTTTTGTTTCAACTCTCATCTCACTCAGTTAAGCGCAGTCACCGATGAGTACGCACATCATTCTTTTGTTTTTTCGCTACTCCGCGCGTTTGCAAAATGGATAAATTTCTCAAAAGATCACAGCCTTCAACATCTGGTACGAGTGTCAATAGTGGTAGTGGTGAATTAAACCCGAAAAAAAATAGACGTTACGATGACAGTTATTTGAAATACGGGTTCACAGTCATAAATAATAAACCTCAATGTGTAATTTGCGGCGATGTTTTATCACGTGAGAGTATGAAGCCGTCAAAGCTTATGCGGCATCTCACAACCAAGCACCAAAAAGAAGCTGATAAGCCGTTGGATTTCTTTGAACGAAAGTTGAAAGCTCTTAGTCAGCAGCAAAATACTATAATTCAGGTAAGGAATAAAATAATGTTCTCAACGCACTTAAGTGGTAAGCTTAAGGCGAGTCTATTCTATTGTAATTGTTGCTATTTTTACTGTTGATGTTTTATGATGTTTATTTCTATGTTGTTTGCATACAACTTTTGATTATAGGTACTTAATTTCGGTGTGCAAAAGTTCCGCGTTCTAAATTTTTATTGATTATTTACCTTTTTTTCACTATTTGTTTATTTTCAGGCATCCAATGTCAACGAGTCAACATTATTAGCTAGCTACAAAGTCGCATATCGAGTTGCTAAAGCAGGGAAACCACATACAATTGCCGAAAATCTTATTTTGCCAGCAGCACTTGATATGGTTGAAATTATGGTCAGTAAGCAGGATGCAAACAAATTAAAAAACATACCACTTTCTGACAATACTATTTCACGCAGAATAAACGACATGGCCAAAGATATTCAAGAACAAGTAGTTGAAAAATTAAAGATCTGTGATCATTTTGCTCTGCAGTTTGACGAATCTACAGATTTTTCCGACTGTGCACAGTTTGTAGTATTTGTGCGCTTTGAAGCAGAGAACAGTATCATGGAAGAAATCTTATTTTGCAAATCACTTCCTGCAAACACTACTGGCCAGTGTTTGTATGATATGTTTTTAGAAAGCACTTGCGACTACCATATTGATTGGAAAAAATGTATCGCTATTTGTAGCGATGGCGCTAAAGCTATGACTGGAAAAAATAGTGGACTCATTGCAAAATTAAAATCGATAATGCCAAATATGTCCTGGAAACACTGTTTTCTTCATCGAAAGGCTCTAGCTGCTAAGGTAGTACCTTCTGATTTAAATGACGTGCTCAAGGAGGTAATAAAAATTGTGAATTCTATCAAAGGTAAAACTTTGCAAACCCGGCTATTTAGAATCGTTTGTGAAGATATGGGCTCGCTTCATCAAAATCTCCTTTATCACACAGAGGTCAGGTGGTTATCCAAAGGGAAGGTATTGACAAGAGTTCTAGAACTGAGAGCTGAATTGTTAATGTTCTTACAAGATGCAAAATCTGAATATGCTTCTCGATTTTCTGACCCTAATTGGCTCTTGAAATTAGCATTTTTAGCAGATCTTTTTAGCCACCTTAACAACTTGAACAAGAACCTTCAAGGAAGGGAAGAAAATATTTTAACAGTTAAAGATAAAGTAAAAGCATTTCACGCAAAACTTCGTTTCTGGTCTACGTCTCTGCAAAACAAAATGTTTGAGTCTTTTCCATGTGTTCAGAAGATTATTGAAGATAATGCAACAGACCAAAGTTTTGCAGTATCAGCTCATATTCCTTGTATGATACTGAGCTTGCATAATTTACAAGAGAAACTTTTGACATACTTTCCAGACTTGCACTCTGAAACGGATAATGGGCATAGATGGATTTTAAACCCTTTTTTGGACAAATCAATAGATCTGGCTGACGTCACCACAAAAATTAAAGAAAGTCTTCTAGATTTAGCTGCTGATGGCATGCTTAAAATAGAATTTTATTCGCAAAGTGTCGACGTATTTTGGATAAAAAGAAAACATGAATATCCAGAGCTGGCAAGGGAAGCTCTTAAATTATTAGTGCCATTTGCCACTTCATACTTGTGTGAACTGACATTTTCTTCAATGGTAGACATTAAAACTAAAAAGAGAAATAGATTGCAATTAGAAAATGATTTGATTATTAACGTTTCAAAAATAGCACCACGATTTGATAGACTGTTGAAAAATAAACAAGCACATCCGTCTCACTAAATTGTGTTTTTCTTACTTCGACTTTTTTTTCAGCCGGCGACCCCCCGAGTATGGCTTCGCGACCCCCCTAGGGGTCCCAAAAATTAACATTAGAATTTTATTTTACTAATAAACTTTCAGAGAAGCCTTTTATAATCTACTGTCTGAGTCTTTTGAGTCTCTGTAGATTGGAAGATAAAGGGCAAAATAGGTCAAGTTTTAAATTATAAATTATTAAATCTGATATTCAAATAATTTAAAAATATAAATAAAATATGTTTTTCAAAATTTAAATAGTGTATTTTCTAAAGTGGGAATTAAGTCGATGTTTAATATTTTTCTTAATATCTTTTAAACAAATGATTTAAATATATTTGTAATTCACATAATGAGCCTTTTATCTGATATATTACATGATGCGTTTGAAAATTGAATCTTTATTTTCCATTTAGTTGTATAATTTGTCCCCAAAATTACTATGGGGGTTTTCTAATAATTGATTTTCCGTTTAATCCTATTATTTGGGGGCCAAATAATAGAATTAGGGATTTTTTCATATTTTTCCTATAAACAAAAAAATTGAGGTCTTATAGTTTGGGGAATAACGGGGGGAATGGATAATTTTTAAAAATATTTTTTTAATATATAAAATATTCATATAATTTTTTATTTTCCATTTAATTCTAGAATTTGCCCCCCAAAATGAATATTAGGGGTTTCTCCTTATTTTCCAGTAAAGTTCAGGTGAGGGGCTATGCTTCCATTTTTTTCAAAATTTTTCAGCTTATGGTTTTGGAGATAAGGGGGGGGAATGGGTAAAAATTTTTATATTTTTCTTAATATATTTTAATTAATTTATTTTAAAAAATCATTTGATATTTAACATGATGTGTTAGAAACAATTTTAATTTTATATTTTCTGTTTAATTCTATAATTTGCCTCCCAAAATGAATATTAGGGGTTTTTCCTTATTTTTGCACTAAAGTTCAGGTGAGGGGCTATACCTTCATTTTTTTTTCAAAATTTTCCAGCCTATGGTTTCGGAGAAAAAGGGGGGGAATGGGTAATATTTTTTATATTTTTGTTAATATCTTTTAATTAATTTATTTTAAAAATATGAAAAAAATATATTTGTTTTCGTCGTAATGAGCCCTTTCATTTGATATATAACATGATGGGTTAGAAACAATTTTAATTTTATATTTTCCACTTAATTCTGTAATTTGCCCACCAAAATTAAAAGTAGAGGTTTCTCCTTATTTTTCCAGTAAACTTCAGGTCAGGACCTATACCTCTAATTTTTTTCAAAACTTTACGTTTTATAGTTTCGGTGATAAGGGGGGGAGGGGAAGGGGTACATTTTGGTATTTCCGTTAATATATTTTTAAATAATTTTTTTAATATGAAAAAAATATATATTTGTATTCCTCAGAATGAGACCTTTCATTTGATATATTACATGATGAGTTTGATTTTTTTTTATTTTTAAATATTTATTTAATTCCATAATTTGCCCCCCAAAATTAATATTAATGGTTTTTCCTTATGTTTCCTGTAAAGTTCGGGCAACGTTCTATATTTCCTATTTTTTTTTTTCAAAATTTTAGGCTCAGTAGTTTCGGAGATCAGGGTGGGGGAACAGTCGATTTTTTTTAGTTTTCCCCCCCCCAGAAGTACCCCTAAAATCAAATTTTTTTCTTTTACGATATGTACTTCTGATCGGGTTACCAAACTATACATTGATACCAAATTTCAACCTTTTCCGTCCAGTAGTTTAGGAGAAAATTGCTGTGATGTGACAGAGGCAGAAATCCAAAGTGATATTATAAGGGTATCCCTATATTGTATATACGGAACCCTAATAAATGGATTAAAAAATCTGGGAAAGTTAGTATCATGACACTTATCTCCATTGAAAGAAGTAAATAATGAGGAAATTGGGACAAACTCTGTAGACAATTGCAAAAGCAAAAGCAAGCGAACTAATATTTCTTCAAAACAACTCGAATAGATCTACTTTCTCTATCTACTCAATTTTTGGACACCAACATGCCGAACACTGGAATGTCTTGTCTTACAAATGGTATGGCTAATATAGGTCAGTTTATAACAGAGTTCATCTACTGGGTTATAGCATACTTACAACTAAGTAAAATTATAAAACTTAAACTTTTCTTTCAAAGAGAAACGTATTTATAATTGCTTTCACGCAAATAACCGGAAATTCTCACAACATATGATGTTTCTGTCACAAAAAAGAAAAAGCTCTTTTCGAATCTAAACACAATGATATGCCTTTACGTCTTTTTAACCGTTAGAACATCATCCACAACCAATTTTCACAAGATTGCATTCACAGTCGTCGTTTTTGCAGCACCCGTTAATAATTATCCGCTATTTCTCGTGTTATTAAGCCAGTAACGTTGATGCTTTGCCAATTATTCAAGAAGAGTATTCCTTCGGCCGACGTATACAATTACAATTTAATTGGACGCTAATTATCAAAAGATCTCCAGCGAATTGAAGATAAATGAAGTCAACCGATTTCGAAGACAGCTGAATGCCTGAAATAACTTTAGGAAACTTGCCAAATTTGTTTTATAGGATTTTACCAGATGCATAAGCCGAAATTATCATATTCACTTGTAATATTTTGGTTGGAAAAAAAAGGCAACATGATAGTCCTATTTAAAACATATTTTAGGTTTCTGAAATGTGGAAACTGGTCCTAAAAATAACAGCAGAATTATATGTTTTATAAATATATCGATATCGATCGATATTTGGCTGTAAACTCATAATCAATAAATTAACATAAAGAAACATTTTTAAAAACAAGCTTTTATTTTAATGCTCTAAAATTCAGAAAATAAACCTTAAATTAAATGAAGCCCATCAATTTATGACATTACACAATTTATATGATATAAAAGCTAGATTTACTATTGTAGATGTATTTACCTATTTCATAAAAGACATACTCTTTTCTTCTTAGATTTACTTATGTCGAGATAACATAATTATTGTATTCTTTTAATATATTATCGGGAAATGAGTTTTGACCCAGGAGTTTCAGGAAAATCTAGCTCACAGAGACGCCAAATCGGGAGTCTTACAGTGTGTAACGACGTTTCCCTGTGATTCCTAGGATAGAAATCACACGAAAAATTCTTAGGTTTACTAAAATTTGTCAAAGAAATCACTTCTCGAGATTGTTCAATCCATTGAACGCAAGACAATATATTGTTTCTAGTCGAGAACCTTCATCAGTTACGCTCCCCTCAACTGATTGAATTCTCGAATTTCCCGATAAAATAGTAAATTTAGTTATATGTACTATATAGATAAATAAAGTTAGTATCATATTGTTGTTTATCGTGCGACAAGCTTTTATGTCATATAAAATGTGTAATGTAATAAATTGTCGGATTTCATTCAATTTAAGGTTTATTTTCTTCTTTTTAGAACATTAAAATAAAAGCTTGTTTTTATTTTTTTATATATATTAATTTATTTTTTACTTTTTAGTGAACGCTTTGTTATTAGATCTAGATGTTTCTGCTTAAAGTTTATTTGTGCTTAACGAAACACAGTTCCAGGTTTGATATTGTAGTTTTCTTTCTCCTAGAAAGGTTGGAAACCAATCGTTTTGTCGCCTGTCTCACCAAACTACACAAGTCCTAGTATAACGCCACTCAATGCATTACTACTACTTTAAATTTCATTTGCAAGATTTGACCCGAACCATTCGACCCCAAAAATTATAATCCCGGATTCCAAAATCCGCGAGATAACAAAATGTCAAACCAATTGGACCTAGTAAGTTTTTATAGTAGTACACCATATCCACAAAGGGCTGAACGCCGACGTCAGTTTATCCGTATTCTTCTCAACATGCCCTTTAATTTGGTATCCATATTATAGGAGTGCGTAAAAAATCACTAATCCACCATCTGGGGATTTAGAGTGAAGTCATTTTATATTTCGTATTCTTTACAGCAATTTCACTTGATATCCATATTATGAGAGTGCATATACACAACTAGTCCGCCATCTTGTGCCGCGTGGCATATTGAATTTTTAGAATGACGTCACTTAGCTAACCATGTATTCTCATCCAAACTAAATGTGTATGGAAAATTTCATCTCAATTGTTTGAGGGTAACTGCTTTAAAATTCGTTGCAAAATTTGAACCGAACATACAAACAATGCAAGTTAAATAAAAGCTTGTAAAAATGATTTATTTTATATACCTAGTGACGTATAAATGAGAACATCCAGTACTAGTAATATTAATTCAATAATTTTGTACTAGCTTATATTTTAGTTGAGACAATTTAAAAAACATACTAAGTGTGGAGTGACCAGGATTTCAACAAGGCGATAAGGTCTGGTTGTACAACTTACAAAAGGCGAAGGCAAGGGAGTACCCAGCTTTTGGTTTATGGCGGGGCAAAATTTAAAAAAAAAACGTCCTACAGGGGGGCAAATCGGAAAAAATATATCCAAATCAGAAATTTTGTGCTCCAGGGGAGACAAGTCAGCAATTTTATGAGATGCTTTAATAGGTCATGGCAGGTTTTTCATGTCCACGCGGGGGACAGCTGCCCCCCCTCGGCACGCTCATGGGAGAAAGGCACTTCGCCAAAGTTGTCACCTTCGAAAGATTGTCCAACGGGGGACCATGTACATACAAACTAGATGTCATTGACAACAAATGGTAATTGGCATTTCGGGAAAAATATATTTCTACGTTAGTGACACTTAGAGTATATAGGTAGCAGGTAGCCCGCAATGCACAAATATCGCGCCAAGACTAGAAAGAGAGGGTAATAGAGAGAGAGCAAAAGGCTCTATTAGGAGGTGCAGCCAATAAACTACATACTGCATTTAACTCATTGGATGCAACTCCCAATCGAGTTAAATAGCCTCTTGCCCTCTCTATTGTCTTCTCTTACTAGCATTAACACGATATTTGTGTATTGGCGGCTACCTCCAGAAATGTGCTTTAAATGTCACTAACGTAGAAGTACATTTACACCTTTAGAGCATGTACCTTCTGGAGATAGCCTGCAATGCACAAAATCGTGGAAAGGCTAGAAAGAGAGGGCAATAAAGACAATAACAGGCTTATTCACTTGGTGGGTGGGAGCAGCCAATGAATAACATGCTGATCGTATTTCAGTGGAAGCAGCTCCCACCGAGTGGCAGATTATTGTCCCCTCTATCGCTCTCTTTGTCCCTTTGGTATTACCAAATTTGTGCTCTGCGGGCTATCTCAAGAAAGTACAAGGTCTAAGTTTTTACCTCCAGTAGTGAAATGAAGCAATCTTGAAAACTCTAGTACGTCAAATACTATACAAAGAAGTATTCCAAGACTAAGTTAGTTCAGGTATTTAGTTAGTTCAAATTTATGATCAACAGTAAACGTTAGATTATAATTTTTAAGTTGTGTTTTGTGGAGTATTTTCACATAAAAACTTGTTTTCATCATTGAATAAAGTTATCCTTAATTGGAAGACCAGTATATAATTAGAAACTACCAGCAACACATTATATTGAATATGTTCTAAGTATTTATACTCGGTCTCTTATACTCAAAATATTAAAATTTTTGGAACATACATGGATACACGTTCTATGTTTTCTGGTAACTGTTGCAAATAACACTAAGCAACAGTAAACATTAAATTATAAATAAAAGTAAAACTCGTCTGTATAAATTATCTGAGCAACAAGTTAGCCAATTTGAGCTTAATATGGCTCATTTGGTATCAGTTTTACAAGTTGATTCGATGCAAAAGTTTTACATATTATGACTTAAAAAAGCACAAACGCACCGACAAAAAATTTTGTTTTAGGTAGATAATTCCTAGTTCATGCTAACAAACTTTCGCCTTTCCATTTCCCACATGCAAAAAAAGACGAAATTTAGTTTATAAAATAGTATTTATACTTACAGTCTTTCAGTTTCCAAAGGAATATTCCTCGGCACCATCGTCAGCCCTCGTCTGGAACAATCCACAGCAGCTCCAACACACGTGCACGCTCTAGGGCACCTCACTCCAGTGAAGGACAAATGCGCGACGTCTTCTCCATTGACCATCCAACAGAACAAGGACAACACCACAAAACACCCCACCAAGACGAACGGCATCGAAGACGTCGCCCTCATGGTGTTTGTAAATTGTTTATTTACCCCCAAAAATTCGACCTATACGGCACCCTCTTCCCTTCTTTTTCGAATTAATTCAAAATTTCGGCCGATTATGAAGAAGACGGAGTCGGGAAAATTCGCACCGATGGAAATCTGTAAAAAAAAATGAGGGTAATTAAACCGGGGTTGTTTGACTGAATGGCAGGGTGTTGAGAGTAAGATTAAACCTTGTAATTAGTTTTCTAGTGGAAAGATTTTTATAACAGAGTGAAAGACAATTGAAATTCAATACCTATATTGATTTTGAGGCCTAACTAAAACGCAATATGAGATTTTGAGCAGTTTTATGATACGTCTTTAACAGCACCATTTTTTACTATTATGTATTTAATAATTTATATTTCGTCTTTGAACCACATATTAAACCTGGACAGCACAAGTCTAATTTAAATTTATTATTGCTGTTTAGATTTTTATTCTACATCCCATTGTTGGTGCGCTGCAGTTTTGGTGAAAATTAAGTCGATTTGAGCAGTTTCTCTTGCCTATCTAATCTCCAGGTTAATCTAAATGTTAATCCAACAAATATGTTATAGTTTATCAGTTGTCAATATACTGGAGTATTAATAATTTTTATATGTAAACCTTGGTTGTATCCTCGTTTTAGATTTGGTTGGTTAAAAGCCGTTTCTGGCAATGTTATTTATCTATTAGATTTTGTAGATTTAGAGGTAAGTTTACTCTGGCAAAATATTATAAAGTTATCTGAATGTTGTTCCCGTATACTCGTCAAGAAGTTTCCAAAATTGAGCACGATTTCCACAGGATAGTGTAGAGATCATTGTGAACGATCAGAAAGTGGAAACAAGTTACTACCAAATATACCAAAACTACGCAGATAGACTATGACAGAACTATTTCTAACCCAGGAACAGATCTACGGGAGGAATCTTAACTCCATAAGTAGGCTTAAACCTGGAATCAGCTTTTTAATTTTAACACATCATGACGTACTGTGTGACGATAATCTTTGAAAAGACCGCTCAATTTGGGTAAATTTAGCATGAAATCGCCCCCCCCCTCCAAGCTTTTTACGGGACTCTAAAGTGTTGAAAACTCTATGACTGAAAACAGCCTACAAGAGAGCCAGATTTAATTCTTGAATGGAAATATTTCTCGGAACAACAACAGAACTAGCCGATAAGATGAAACAAGAGAAGACACTACTATATTGTACTAAAATTGTACAACGGAATCTTAACAACCTTAATAATTGATGGAAAAGCATCACAATATATTCAAATATGGAGATAAAAAACTAAAACAACTAAACAATTGTAGAGCCCAAACGCTATTAAGCTCAAACATAAAGTTGTTCACAAAAATATTATCTTCTCTTATACGAGTATGTGTACGAAGAGGAATAAAGAATGGAAAAATGGAAAAGATAAGGCTTTAATTGGCATAAGATGGGAATATATCACTGACATGGCCAAATTTTACTCAAATATCGATTAATGGCTGACTAACAGCAAACATCATAACACCAACCAGAATTAGACAAGCAGATTCCATAAATCATAAACTCTTTAATATGGTAATGAACAAAATCATTATGATGATGAAGCAGCAACAATAGCGGAAACTGGGACTGACCTAAAGGCTACTATACAGATTCCACCAAAAGTCTAAGTCCTCAAGCATGAAGGTATCTCCCGCTAAAATCTAAGTTAAATAATTAAAGCTAGTGCGATCAAAAATAAGAAGAGTCAGCTGGAATAGAAGACAACTTCAACATCTAAGAATACAAAGAAGCAGAAACCGGAACAACTTTGATGGAATAAATGATTAAACAAGGTAAGTAAGATTAACGAAAGGCTTGCAGTTTCATACAATAAAACATTTTTAAAGCATCACATTATGTCTTACCAATATGATAAGAAAGGTTATTGTTGAGTCATACAAACGGCCCAAATCTTTCCTAACATTCCTGCGTTCTAGAACATAGTAACCCATAAACAAAGATGCTCCGTTCATTCCCGTGAACGTTTATTTTTATACATTGGAAGCTAGGTTGTTATATTCACACCATTGACCAATCCGATTAAATTATGAAGACGCGAGATGTAAGACCGACATCTAGGATTTTCGAGAGAATTAGCACACAGAGGTTCCAAATCTGGAGCCGTTCCGTGTAATTGCTGTTCTCCCTTAACTCCTTGGACAGAATGTCAAGATAAATTTTTCAGGTTACTTCACCTGTCAGAGATATTGAATACTCTCTTCGAGGTGTCATTCCTTTGTACGCAAGACAATATATATTATATATTGTTTCTGGTCAGGGAACCTTCATCAGTTGCAGGGCAGTATTTTATTGTACAAGGTGATTTTTTTATATTGTTACTGCACTATTAATAGATTTTAGCTTGATAATGGAATTTCCTCCCAACGAATGTCCCACAACTATCCTCTTAGTTGTATAGGACCGATCGATCCAAGACTACCTCCATTAACCATATTTGCAGCCAACAAAACTAACAGAAGGTAGAAATTGGATAATATTGGACAAGAATATCGTTCATCTCCTGAACGTTTTTTTAGTAGAGGGAGAATAACAGAAAAGAAAAACCAACAACTCGACGACTTAAAAACAAGAAAAGAAAACCTTCTTATCGAATTTATTTAGATAACATTTCTAATTTAGAGAAAATTACGGCCTAATAGCATTTAGCTTGTTATCATACAAAATAAGTTGTGAATGTGTTTGTATAATATATTTTTCTTAAATAATTTATGACGAATTAAAAGCCTGAGGTCGATGAATTTATCTAACTCTAATCCTCATTAACTACAATGCTTAAAGAACTTAAATTAGCTTGCTGGATTACTGGAAAATTAGATTGGAGCTCTTTACGGCCAAGAATCCACAATCAACCCAGTCAATTTTGGTGTTCAGTATTTCAAATCAGAAGAAGCATGCTTCAAAGTAAATGAAGGCAACATAGTGCTACTATCTAAGCCAAACTTGATGCAAATAAAAGGAATACCGTTGCCAAAAAATAGATTGCGACATCAATCATATGGAACCTAAGATATCCCTAATGGGGTTTTCATAGCCACAGCTCCGAAAGTCAATCTAAAGAGAAAATTTGAATATGGTTCACAGTATTTCATTAATACAAACTGGTCAGACTGTGGAGAGTTAGAAGAATGGAATACAAAAAATGCCTTGTAACTTTTAAGTTTATCTGTTGTATGTAAGTTTTAAAAATGTATTGTGCTTTTTATCTCTGGTATCGAAGACTTTTCTATATCAAGAAAAGCACCCACGAATTTATTGCATATGGAGTTAGTTATTTCTGACTGTAATCAGGTTGTTCATTATCAATAAAAAAATAATTACTTAATTAAGCTCATTGGATGTGTTATTATTGAACGTTATGTGATAAATTTCTAAACAAAATTAAGTTCTACGTCATTTTTTTCATAAAGTATTATCATTTCATTATTAATAAATGGACGACACAAACAGCACCCTTTTATAATGATATTAAATAAGTTAATGTAATATTAAAGACGATCGATATTGCTTAGAGAGTAAACTTAAGGTTCTCTACAAAAAGCCTTTATTAATTTTTCATCGCTTTCGATTTTACAATAGAACGTTAACGTTATGGGGTATAATAGAAGTCAGTCTTCCCGGTTGTCTGTCTTTGTGTAATAGATAAATATTCGATTTACTCTCCATTGAAAGACTTCTGTCACAATAGGGGCCATACGCTTTGTGGTAAATTTTGCGGAAACAAGATACTGCGTGTCGACATTTTTATCGTTACTTGAGAATATCTTTAATTATATGTGACAGCTATAATTTGATGGAATGCGCATAATAGAAAATGGTGAGAATATATAATTTAGTTTTTATTCCTAAATGGTGTGATAAAAGATATTAATTTTTAAATGTAGGCTTAAGTTTATTGTTTAAAACATAAACTATTGTGCGGGGTTTAGGATTTTGTTAGGAATGTGTTATTTCTTATTTTTAAACTTATTTATATTTATTAATTTATTTTATATCTAGATAAATATGTGGATAACTTTTATACAAGTAAAATTTCCATTAACAGGTACTGGGAACACAATTCTTACATAACTACAATGCTGATAGTTGCCCCCCTAAAATGTTGATGGCAAATTAATTTTCAAATCCGACACAACATTCTATTCTTCTTGCCCCCCCTCCCCAATAAAAATGCTATGTTATATTTGCCCCCCAAGCATAAGCTGAAAATACACTAAATTCAAAAAATTAAATGTAACAACAAACCCATTAAGGATTAGATCTAATGTGCATCCTACAATTATCAAATATATGTGAAAATACCTTGGTAATAAACTCCCTTGAAAAAATGGAGCATAAACCCAATCATCTAATCCGAATCAGGTAAACTTCATTAACTCTTAAACCGAAACTACTTTTATAGTATGCAAGGAGAATAACCAGTAAGAGATTAAATGTTCTATTTAAAAAAAACTGACTTTTTTAGGGTTCCGTATAAACAATATACGGATACCCTTATAATATCACTCCGAATTTCTGCCTCTGTCACATCACAGCAATTTTCTCCTAAACTACCTGACGGAAGAGGTTGAAATTTGGTATCAATGTATAGTTTGGTGACCCGATCAGGAGTACATATCGTAAAAGAAGAAAATTTGATTTTAGGGGTACTTCTGGGAAGAAAAACTTAAACAATCGACCGCCCCCCCCCATAATCTCCGAATCTAATCTACTGAGCCTAAAATTTTGAAATAATTGGAAATATAGAATGTTCCCGAACTCAACAGGAAAAATAAGGAAAAAACCATTAATATTAATTTCCGGGGCACATTATAGAATTAAATAAAAATTTAATAATAAAAATTTTAAAACGCATCATAATAATACATCAAATGAAAGGTCCCATTCTAAGGAACACAAATATATTTTTTTCATATTTAAAAAAAAAATCAATTACAAAGATATTAACGAAAATATACCAAAATTTACCCGTCCCCCCCCCTTATCTCCGAAACTATAAAACGTAAAGTTTTAAAAAAAATTGGAGGTATGGGATCTGGCCTGAAGTTTACTGGAAAAAATAAGGAGAAACCTCTACTTTTAATTTTGGGGGACAAATTACAGAATTAAATGTAAAGTATAAAAATAAAATTGTTTCTAACGCATCATGTTATATATAAAATGAAAGGGCTCATTATAACGAAAATAAATGTTTTTTTTTCAAATTTTTAAAATAAATTATTTAAAAGATATTAACAAAAATATAAAAAAATACCCATTCCCCGCCCCTTATCTCCAAAACCATAATCTTAAAAATTTTGAAAAAAAAAATGGAAGGGCTCATTATGAGGAATACAAACATATTTTTTTCATATTTATAACATTAATTATTTACAAATATATATAAAAAAATCTCATTTCCCGCTTTATTTCCGAAATTATAATACCTAAAATTTTGAAAATAATTAGGGGTACTGGGGCTCACTTGAAATTTATTTAAAAAATTACTAGAAAACCTCAATATTAATTTTGGGGAAAAATTATAGTATTAAATGGAAAATAAAAATTAAATTGTCAAACGCATCATGTAATATATCAAATAAAACGCTGATTATGTGAATTACAATTATATCATATTTTTAAATCATTTGTTTAATAGATATTAACAAAAATATTAAACGTCGACTTAATTCCCACTTTAGAACCTACACTATCTAGAAGTTTGAAAAATATATTTTGTTTGTATTTTTAAATAATTTGTCTAAAATATTTAATAATTTATTATTTAAAACTTGACCTATTTCCCCTTTTTCTTTCAATCTACAGAGCCTAAAATTCAGACAGTAGATTATAAAATGCTTACCTGAAAGTGTATTAAAATAAAACTTTAATATTAATTAGAAAATTAAATACATATTTTTATGAAAATCAAGCGAATCATGAAGCAGATAAAATATAATGTCTATGTGTGGAAAATAAAAATGCATATTTTTTATAAATGTAAAACGCTTCCTTTAAAAGATGTTAGTGTAAATATAAGAAAATGCACTCATTCGCTTCTTATCTGAAATTGGAATATTAGAATCTTAAAGGTGGGACGGAACCCTTAGTATGCGAGTCCAACTCGCACTTGACTAAATTATTATTAAAAATAGATCGATTTTAAAAGAATACATAACACATATATTAAGAGCAATACATTGTTAAAACTTTTCATTTCTACGCCCCGAAATCTAAATCTCTCAAAACATCACTCACTATAACAAAAACAAGCTCTCCAAAATAAACTAATGACGACAAAATCGTCTTTCTGAAGCCACAATTAACATTGAGAAAGTACCCAAACTTCTAGTCACCTCAAGGGAGCAACGATATATCTGTCGAGAACATAGACTGACTGCGACTAGAATATGCAAAGAAGAGTAATAGCCGAATCGACAACAGCTTGCCTGATTGGGCAATCCCTAGAGACAAACATGAATTACGAAACTCTTGTGGCCTCTGTTCATACTACAGGTTTGTTGAGGAATTTAAAATCAGTGTCACACTACTACAGCGACTCACTACCGAAAACGAAAACTTTCATTGGAATCAATTAGATGACTGAAACCGACATTATGCTCCAGGCTCCAGTCCAATTCTAGAGGCGGTTCGTACCCGGCTCGGGAACTATTAGGTAGCAATAAACAGGACTGTAGACCATTTCCACAAATATCTTTACGGTCCACACTTTTTAATGAGAATCATCATGTCGCCCTCAAATGTTGGACAGATCTGGGTGTGAAGGAAACTTTTTTTTAATTTCATCCTAAAAGTTTGTAACAATTGAACCTTACTATAAACCATATTTCAGAAAATTTAACAATATACTGTAACAAAGTTTAATTTTGATACCATCTCTTCAAAAAGGGGTCCAAACTTCGGCATGATGAAAAGAATGCTACTCAGAGAAATGAACTTATTTGAAAACAGCAGGAAGTACTCAAATGCCATAAAACACAGACCAGCACAAACCAGTACTGTTGGAAAGTTCTCACTTAAAAGCAGCTAGCATGTGCTCTAGTTGATGAATAATAGAAACCAAGATACTTCTCAAGTTTAGGAAAGGAATTGAAATGAAAATAGTAATTTGAAGTATTAATTTTGTGACATACGTGAGTAAATAAATTCTTTAATTTGAACTAAACCAAGAAAACGTAATAATATATGCTATATATGCTAAACAAATCCTTGAAAATCCTATAACTTTAAATTTTATTTTCGCAAACAAAATGGGCAATCAGGATATAGAGGATGAAATAATTTTAAGAAAGACAAATTTTAAATCTGAATCAACGCCCTGTGGAAAACTGAGCGTTTTATTTAATAGTAAGTAATCTCAAAATGAAAATGGCAAATGATTTCAGTATGTTACATTAAGAAAACAGTTAACAGATCTAAGTAAGCATTTTATAAGAATACGCAGATTCAAATTTTCAACAGTTATCGAATTGTTTTTAGAACGACGTATCAAATCGTTTCCTTTCTAAAACTATTTGGAATATATCGACATTTAAATCGCATAACTCATAGTGTTGCTTCAATAAATTCTAACAAAGAAAATAAATCTTATTTCTAGTCTTATTTACATTTCCTGTGATTTATTTTATATTCCGTAAGCCTATTTTGAATGGAATTTCTAAACTTATATAAGCTTCCGTATTCTTATATCATTCAAAACGTATGTGGTATATCATACAATTAGATGGTATGTTTTAATAGAAACATAAAACAGTTTAATTCTGTTTTTCTACAGTGCCTAGCTGAATTCATAAGTATGTTAAATCAATACTGTCTTCAAGATTTCATTCTTTGTATACCTATTATGTTAAATTACTTATTATTATTTACTGATAATTTTATTTTATTTGATGATTTTCGAGAGAATTAGCACACAAAAATCCTAGATGTCGGTCTTACATCTCGCGTCTTCAAATTTAACGAAATGTATCAAATACACAAAGAAGTGTACGAGAGAATATTCAATTGTGGGAAGCGCAACTGATGAAGGTTCCCTGACCAGAAACAATATATATTATATATAATATATATTGTCTTGCGTACAAAGGAATGACACCTCGAACAGAGTATTCAATATCTCTGACAGGTGAAGTAACCTGAAAATTTTATAGTGACATTCTCTCCTAGGAGTTAAGGGAGAACAGCTATTACACGGAACGGCTCCAGATTCGGAACCTCTGTGTGCTAATTCTCTCGAAAATCCTAGATGTCGGTCTTACATCTCGCGTCTTCAAATTTAACGAAATATATCAAATACATAAAGAAGTGTTCGAGAGGACATTCAATTGTGGGAAGCGCAACTGATGAAGGTTCCCTGACCAGAAACAATATATATTATATATAATATATATTGTCTTGCGTACAAAGGAATGACACCTCGAAGAGAGTATTCAATATCTCTGACAGGTGAAGTAACCTGAAAATTTTATCGTGACATTTTGTCCTAGGAATTAAGGGAGAACAGCAATTACACGGAACGGCTCCAGATTCGGAACCTCTGTGTGCTAATTCTCTCGAAAATCCTAGATGTCATTCTTACATCTCGCGTCCTCAAATTCCTCTTTTATGTTGAATTTGGCATAAGAAAGTAAAAAAGAGAAAACGACCTTTTTAATATTTTTAAATAAATTTTAAAAATAAAGAAATACAAAATATCAGTTCTCGACTATCACCAGTATAGATATATATACTCACATATACAAGGTACACACTTCAATAAGTATTTATCTTAATAAAGAAATTTTAAATTGTCAAGTGTTATTCCTACAAAACTTCGAAAAATACGATTACGGTTCCTTTCAATTTTGGGCACAGAAATACCCATATTTATGTAATTATCAATTAACATTTTACATTATTCAGTTTTCATTTTATCTCTCGCTGCCTTTATCATTTATAAGCTATTAATATTAATGAATCTTATACGATGAAGCAAACATTGATTAGGCCATTAAAATTCGGAAACAAAGATATATTGTTTTCGTAGGTCAAGACGTTTTATTATTCATGAAAAGATTTACATTTTTAGGTAAAATATAGTCGCTTAGTAGTTTCTATCTAAATTTGGTAAAACCGTTTTTTGTTATCATCAAGAATTTGTATTCCTGTATTTTCGCATAAAATAATCCAAAGGGCTAAGAAATATTATTCAATAGTTTTCACTTGGCGTTATGTCTAAAAAGAAAGAATAAAATATACTTTTCCAAAAATTATAAAAGATTTTGTCTATGTTGTAATACTGTTCACATTGTCTGATGTGAGTTAACAAGCAACCTTATTTTTAACCGACTTCCAAAAAGAAGGAGGTTATCAATTAGTCGCGTATTTTTTTTACTTTTTTTTGTATGTATGTATATATGTATTTCTTCCCCTGTGGTGAACAGTTTTGAATGAATATGGTCTTGTTTAATAGAGTATATATCCGGATTGGTGAAACTTCAAATTTTGGAAAAGAATTCTATTGGCAAAGTGATGAAATTTGTGAATGAACACATGCGTGCATAGAAATCGACCAATATCCCTAATATTTTAGTCGATTTTTCGATAACTCCTTATGGATGTGTATAGTTTTTTAACGTTTAATCTATTAAGGAAGATCTCTATCTCATCTCATATACTTTTCTGCGACGTGCAACTTGCAGTTTTGCAGAAAATCGCCGAAAATTCCAAAATTCTTATCAAAAATTTCATCGAAATGACATAACGGATATTCCCTCATAAATATTTTAATTCCAACGTAATAGTGCGGGAATTTTAGGCACTGGAAGTTTTAATTGCGAATTGAAAATTTTCTATTCACATCTCAATCATATAGGTAGTAAATCATACTATTTTCGGCTCCTTAAATCAATGAGTACCAAGCTCGTTTTGTTTGTATACCAGGCAAATACCTATTTAAATGCAAATTTTTCCATTTTGGGAAGACGGTGCTTTTGGTTGTCACATTCTCCCGGCCTAATAAAAAATTCAGTGACACCACATGTCAAACTTTAAACTGCTATTTGGTGCGTTTATACACTGGGTGTTTAGTTACAGCAAACAGAATCACAAAGTAAAGTGATAGAAGGAGTTGCATTTATATGATGATTGAAACATAGGACGGAGTAGAATGATAGTGGTCCATAGGCACCCGTATATACAGGATGGTCGGAATATAGGGTGGATATGATGTAGACATAAGCAAATCATATACAGGATGGTTGAAATATATGCTGGAGTTGAATTATATTTATACAGTGTGATTAAAAAAATATTTTTTTATAGCCCATAAGAAGTTGCATAAAGTGTGGAGAGGAATTAATGTTACACAGGGCGATAATATAAAATGTTAAAAATGAAATAATTTATGGGGTAGCCCACAAGGAGTTATATACTATAGTTGAAATATAGGACCGATTTGACTCCGTAAATATGGGATGGATTCCACTCCCTCCTATAGGTTACAGAAGGCAGCTAACAAATTTATGCTTGTCCGTGGCCAGTCGTATGTACATGATGGTTGGTACATAGGACGGAGTGGATTTATCTATAGTTATACAGAGTTGTCAAAAAAAGTTAAAAAAGGTTACATGGCGTAGTCCATAAGGCATAAATATATTTTGGGCTTATTAAGTCAACGCGTACTAGTACATTCTGTTTGTAAACATTTACCTGTCATTTTAAATGAAAATGTATCATTGTGTAATGTTGAGGCTTTCGATGTTACCTGGTTCTGTCTATTAAGGTTATACATACAAATAAAAAATAAAGAATGAAAAAAACTACCTGAGTTCAAAAAAACTAAAAAGTTGAAAATAAAACATTTTTTAAAAAATATATAACCGACTTCTACCTATAACTAAAAAGCTAAAAATAATTATAACAAAATACAACTCTAACAAATAGATAACACATTCAATGTTGTTAGGTACCTACCCAGGAAGTAAAAAATGTACATTAAAAGCTGCTCATTCTGTACAAATTAATTATCTACCAATCTAGTATAGTTTTGAAGTCGGTGCCAACCAACAATCAAGTTTGATGTAGTAGTCGAAAAGTACGCAATGAAGGATTTTAGATTTGCTTAAAAAAACTTAAAAAATCATATCAATTGTGTTGTTAATTCCGGTGAGCAATGATTATTCGGAAAGTATTCAGCTTGCTGAATAATTTGTATTCTTAAAAAAGGAATTGTAAGTTCTTTGATTTAATATTATCTGAGCTTTTAATAAGAATTGTTTGTGCAAAGCCGTCATTCTTTGTTTTCTTTCTATTAAAAATATTGTCAAAAAATTTACTTCTAAATTTTTATTTCTCCAGACAACAACCCCATAGTCCCGACATTTTAAATGTTCTTCAGTTATTTAGATATTGCGATCTGGACAGCCCTAGGTGGGGAGAGATAAGCTTGTAATAAATTTACTTTAAACCCATTGAAGTTATTTTCCTCCAATGTCTTGAAACAAATAACGTGTGTGTCCTTTTCTTTTTAAACTCAGCGACTCTGAAGTTCTCTTCTCTTTTAGATCCTTTACTACTTTTTTGTTAAAAACAAAAACGATCGATAAAAAATGTTGAATTGTATGTCAATTAGTCAAGTTTTATCATTAGAACCCGTTGATGTCGGTTTTGTTCTACTATTAATTTTGTCACGTAATTTCCTAAATGACCTGAGCTACAATCAGAAGCTAAAACAGGGCTCTTCAGAACCTAGTCATTATCAGGATGTACCCTACTCGTTCCAGTTATTGTTTAAATGTATTTTAGTAATTCCAGTTCTTCTTAAGTATCACGTGGCAAAGTACCAGGTTCAAACATATCTTTACAGATCATAAACCTTAAGCTATAATTTTGTCAGTTATTCTACCAAGAACTGATTTATTTTAACTATCACGGCCGACTTCCAAAAAAACGAATTGCAAATTTCATAAAATCATCATCGACTTCCCGTTCTCAAAATACAACTCACGACAACGGTTCACCTGCCAAAAGATTAATTAGAAACAATTTAATTTTGACATCTCACGGTACATTACGACCGTTTTCAGTATAATGTTACCCGATCACCGTGCATCACAGCTGAACAAACAACAATAATTTTGAAACGACCAGTTTTAACACACACAAATGCCAGAAAAATCTCAATAATGATATTATAAAGGCTTTTGAACTGCCAGCAATGAAAGTAGGCAGCAATTTATATCCACATGGTCGTTTGAATGGGGCAATTTAAGAGGAGAAATTTCACCGGATACCTTCAGACGTATGAATGCGATGCCTTTGATTAATTAAAATTATGAATTGGACTCATTTTCAACGTTGTTAAAGCGACTAACCTTATATTATATAAAGATAAAATAGTGAGATAAATTAGTTGGTATGTACATTTAAATTTTTTCCTAACGAACGCAATGAATAATTGATCTGGATGGATGTTATTAATGCCATGTTAATATCCTCATCTCGTTTTTTTTTGTAGACGATACTAAACAAAATTTGATACACTGTTAATACAACTGATGATAAACCTTCAGCAATATTACCGATAAATACAAGTAGTCTCGACATGAATTAAGTAACCCCTAAGATCGCGACCATGGGTAGATCTAAGTGGGGGAGCGATAGGGGCGAACGCCCCCTCCGAAAGCCTCAAACTTCATTAATTTAATATCCAAACGAGGTAATCTTAACTCCAAGAGCCTAGAAGAAGGTCTATGGTCAGTAAAACTCAGAACGACCACTTTTAATCAAATCTGGGTTTAAAATTGGATTTAGGTAGATTTAGTATGAAGTATGAAATATCCCCCCAGGAAGCATCTGTCTGGATCCGCTCTGAATTCGCGACATATAAATTCTGATGATAACAATTTCAAGTTCTTACAACTTAAAAGCAGCTTGACTGTTATATAGGCTGAGCGATTTATCTTGAGACAACGTAATATCTCGAGTGGATTTTATTATTTTGAAAAACGTTTCAAACAAAAGTCATAGATTTTGAAGTGGGCTTATATTATGACTTCCGGCCTGGGCAAATACTTTTCCGACCGGTAGTGGTATCGGACCGGTCCATTCGTCGAAAATTGATAAAAAATGTTTGTTGTTCTATGAGAGCCCCAAATTCTTAATATGCTGTCATTACTAGAAAAATAGAGATAGAGACAACATTAATTCAACAATGGTATATAGTTCAATTATTTCGTTCACAGAGATTCCAGATCAGAATATTAATATATACTTTAACAATTTCGAAAAAATTGTTGAGGTGGTTTTTGATTATTGTGCCTGTTAATAAAGGTTTTCTCTCCACAGTTTTTCCCTGTAGCAGATAGTATTTTAAATTATAAATGAGAAACAACCTGCAATCAATTGCACAAATTACTGGTTGTCTGTACTGAAATCCTTCTTCGCAGATTATCTGAAAGAAAGAGATGTCAACCAGCATTCCTTTATATAAATAGTGTTTTGTTTATTATGAGATTATTTATTTAAGTACAGGAATGCTCGTTGTTCATATGTTGATCATATTGTAGAGATCTCTTTCTGTCAAAACATCGGTATAATTTTTTGAAAATGCCTCACTGCGCTTTGCTCCTCATTTACAATCTAAACATAGATAACTATCTGATAATTAACAAAATACAATTTATATATAGAAATACTGGTTACTCATATTGTAGATATCTCTTTCTGTCAAAGTATCTGTGAAGAAGAACGTCTGTGCAGACTGCCAGAAATCTAAAGTTACCTAAAATGGTTTAGACTTTAGGCGAAAGGGTTGCCGTTCTTTTAATCTACGGATAAACTGAAGCTAGTAGACAATGAGTCCGCGGAAGTTTCTTTGGACATTCGTTCGTTGATTGATCTCACAACGTTTCTATAGCTTTGGATCTGCTATCGTCATCAGGTGAATAAGTCATCTTAATAAAAAGAAATCAAACAACATAAGATCAGGTGGTCGTGTAGGCCATTCTGTAGCTCCTCACCTTCCTATTATGCCACGTTAAAATCCGCGCCACTTACTCACCTTATGGTGATGTAGAAATGAGTTCTCTTGCCAAAAATATGTGTTGTAGCAGACTTAGAGTCGCTCAAACGTTAAAACTATTCACCTTACAAAAAAAAGGTTGCTAGATAAATTATAGGAAATTTTCTCCAGTATAATTTAATACAAAACTATATTCATATTAAAATGATGAGGTAAGGAGATATCAAAAAACTGTTTTTAGGGCCAATTATTCCAATATGGCAGTGTGAGCAGCAAAGTAAAAATGCCAATAGAGCGCGTCGTAATCTATAGAACCATCAACTTTCAAAACTCACGGAAAATTTTATTTTCCAGGCAACCCCTATTTTGAGCCCCAAATGACTGCTGTAATCGATGTGTGTGGGTTCAGTCCTTACACAAAATCGCTTATTGTATTGTCCAGTGCTTTTTTATCCGCATTGCATGACCAAGCTTGCAAAACTGCTTCTCTACTTTACTAATTGTCCCTTTTGTTTATTATCTCCGTGGCCAATGCTCTGTAGGATAGTTTTTATGATAATTTAACCATTACTTTTATGTTTTTTTGGGCAATAACACCACAGTCAAAATAAAACGACGTATATTGAAGGAAAACCAAACGTTTCGAAGTCTATTTTGACTTCGTTGTCAATGGCTTTATATTTATTGATGTAAATTGCAAAATGAAAATTTGATTTATAATATTCATAAATCAAATTTTCATTTATGAATTCGATTTGATTTATGAATATTATAAATCAAATTTTCATTTTGCAATTCTTCAGCATTTTCAGAATACTGTGCATACCTTTTTAATCTTATTCTAAGAAAATTTTGTGGGGCCAACTACCCTCCCCCCCTTGCCGTCGTAAATACGCCCATAATCATTAGTTTTATAAAATAATCGAATATTTTTAAAAAAATGTAAAAAAAATAATAATAAAATGTAATAGTTAATACTTTATTTACTTTCAATGCTAACTAAACTTAATGTTCTGGCCCGTTTTTAGAATCACTTAACTGGGCTAAACGTAAACACGCAAGGTTTTCTTTGGTAGCATCCTTTGGCGTGATGTTGTCTTGGTACGTAATATACTACTAAGTGTGCTGTAGCCAATTTCAGCAATCTGAACCACCAATCTTTGTTGGTAGTTCCTCTTGGCCTATGTACAAACGACAATCTGAAGCATTTCTAGTTAGAACTTTTTCAGTGCTTTCCAATATATGAACAAGGCAACTTCGACAAGATCATTGCAGTCCTAGATAAAAAATATGACAGCCAATCACTGAGTCAAGTATACCAAGAGGTAAGTGAGAGGAACAAAATGGCCCAGCAGTGCCAGTGTCAGAGGCGATGGTTATTGTCAGCCATTGATGGTGCACTTGATGACTAGACTACTGCTATCTCAGCAAAATCCCCAGATGTATACTGTCTTAGGGGTTGGTAGAGGGTTAGTCAGCATTTACACCCTTAGGCTGACTGACTATTCCTGATAGTCATATGGTTGCGACGACTCACTCTGACTCGTTATGTCTGTTAGATTCACTTTGCAGTCACGTTGGAAATGACCTATCTGTTTAGTACGATGGTTTCTAATCTCTACCTTATGTCAATTATTTTGTTTATTCCGAAAAGTACTTATTGAAGGATCGGCCCAGATTCTTCCTGACTGACGAAAACTACTTTGTTCAAATCTAATGTAACTGAATCTCAAATTTATCATTTATTGCCTTTATATCTGATCACCATTCTGACACCACTGTTGCGAATTTTCTGGGAGTTCAGTAGGTAGCGACGTGATAAAGAGCTGATGAACGAATATTTTGTGTAATGATTTGTTGTGAATTTCGGTGAAAATAAAGACTATTATTTCGTGGAGTATCTAAATTTAGTGATTTGTAGTCACAGAAAATTCGTAAGATTCGTAAGATTGGTGTTCGATTTGCAAACAATAATATTTTAGAATAGTGAATGAAAGGGTGGCAGGATGAAAATTCATAATCTAAATTCGGTGATATGCTTATATCTACAATATCTGAAATAATGAATTTATTCCTTTGACTGTACAACATTGTGTAATTCGCCACAGTTAAGTAATTTCTCACCATTATCTTATTGATTGACTGTCCCAATGTTTGCATTGTTATTGTTCAGCATATAGCATAAATATTCCTGCAACATCCATCGAAGACCCTACCGATAGCCGAATTTGTGTATGTGTGCCCTCGGAAAAAGCCCTTGCCTCTGCAAATGTTTACCTTCACCGTAGCACAGAGACGATCTTTCGGCGTAATAACTTCTGCATGGTTACGTCTTCATCTTGTCTGGCATGTCGACAAATAAACTCCTTGATCCATTCTGTCTCTCGAGAGCCGTAAAAGAAGCTCAACCCCCGAAGAATATTCAAATCGATTTGACTCTTGGTTTGTATGTGTTTACGTCGAATTCAGGTTTACGCCTTCGGTAACGGTGAAGCTTAACCGAAGCGAAAGTGAAATATTTCGTTGGATTACATTCTTTTGAGATGTTTATTACTACAGTTGTTTTTTTTATTGGAATGATTGTTTGGGCTTGTTGATGGCGTTCTGTGGTACTAAATGTTCCTTTTTATTCAAGTTAACATTTACCGAATGATCACGTATTATATCCATTAGAAGGTTTTTTCGAGATCGAGTTTCTAAGGGGTTCTGTAAAATGCTTACAAAATGATTTAACTGATGCACCGAAACTATATTAACTTTAACACATAAATAACAAAGTTTTTATTTTACACTACTTGGTGGGCGATATAATGGTTAAGCGTTAAGAAATATGTCATTTTAATTTATAAAAAACACATTTATTACTAAAAACGTTCTGTGTTCCAGTGAATTGTTGTGGTTTAGTTCAACTATTACGTAAGCACCATAGGGGGCATGGGGTCTAGGTGGTGATTACGGCAGCAGTAGTTATTTACTTTTCTACACATATGGCAACCCACACATTGTTTTTGCTTGAAAACGAAACGCATTTTCGGGGATTTCCACCAATAATGAACATGTTTCCATGCACCGGGCGCTATTCACTTGTCTAAATTTCTTCCGTCAATCCATTGTTTCGTGTCGGAACGATTGACGATTTGACGTGTTGTAAGCAAAGCTAGCACGTAAAATGTCATCGAAAACTTAGAATCACAGTTTCGGGTGTCGTCGATTGAAGACTGCTAATTGGAATTATTAACTATACCAAAAATGAAAAAGATGTTTGTTTTGTTAGTAATATTACTTAAGATTATGATATTTGTACCTTACTCTTGTTGAATACCGTGTCAATAAAGTTTGTTTAATTGAATATTATGTGCTTTAAAGTTCTCTATCCTAAAGCTATTTTCTTATTTCTAGAATTATAATTGCTGCTTATGAATCAATAAAAAATACAATACATAAAAAAATGCATATACCAATGTTTACGTAAGCATGGGAGGGGGGAGTTGTTAAGAGCTTTGCTTATTTATGCTGAAAAGGGTTAGGGGGGGGTAAATAATTGTAATAAATCTGCTTACGTAATACTTAAGCGGCCCCCAGGAACTCTTAGTTAAGGTCAGGAACAAGAAATTATTTAGATGACCACGGTTACAAATTTCCATTGTTTGGAAAAATCATTTCGCCTACAAAAGAATTTAGATCCAATTGAATGCCAATTCTATATATAATGCTGAAATTTATACTCAAGAACGTACAACATTTTAAGATAAATCTTTTTTTCTGCTACAAGAATGTTTGCTATTTACAACTATAATTTCTTAAATTTGAACAGTCATCTTATTTACAGAAAGCAAATAACGAAAACAAGATTTGACTTGGCTAGTTATCCTATATTTGGCTATTCAATTTATTGTCTATGTTGTACTCATGTAACTGTTTTCACATTGTAAGGTCAACATATTTTACTCTTCTAAAAATCTGATTGACCACTAGCAAGGAGTAACTAAGGTGCTATAGTTTTAAGTAGATATCAGTGTTGTAGCGGACAAAAAACAACAAGAGATGGTGTTTCAAATTTATTTTAGAATGAATGTTTTTATAAATAAATTTCAGGATTATCTACAGAACTGGGCACCCATTTAGATTCCAAATGGAATATCATTACTTTTCTTAAGAAATCATTCTTATTCAACATTCAAAAGTATAAAAAAATTAAAATTATATCCATTTTCCTGAGTTTATGTTTTTATAATTTCGAAATGAGCTAAGTGTTAATTGTCTATTTTGACATTAACATTTTCATAACTTTTTCACTTTTATTGCCATTTATTTAGAGATTACTCAAATCTTTTAAAAACATGGAGATCTTTAACATTATTAACATTTTCAGGGATTTATTAATTTTTTTTACATTTATGACATTGTTTGGTGTTTCTTGGGTTAGGGATTTTCTTGACATTTTCGACTTGTAGTTGTTAATTGTCAATTTTTACATTCTTTAATATCTTAGATAATGTACCTTCTAGATATAGCCTGTCATGCACAAATATCGTGGTAAGACTAAAGTGAGAAAGGGCAATAGTGAGGGCAAGAGGCTATTTCACTCGGTTGGGAACTACTTCCAATGAAATACGTTCAGCATGTTGTTCATTGGCTGCGTCCACCCACTAAGTGAAATAGCCTGTTACTGTCTCTGTTGCCCTCTTTTTCTAGCGTTGCCACGATTTTGTGCTTGACAGATTATATCTAGGAGGTACATGAAGTTTAATATTCGTGACATTTTTAAAAATGTTTGACTACCAGTTTGATGACTTTATAAAAATATTGTTGCATTTACTCGCCCATAAGTCATTGGACTTGATAGTCATCGACTTCAGTAGTTTTGCAGACCTAGGTCCTACCGACTTTTTTGAAGAAAAACATGATTATCAAATATTAACGTTTTGAACCAATTTGAGCCAGCCAGTTTTGGATAAGGATAGTTGCGGGATCGTTTGCCCAAAATCAGTGCAGCGGCTCAAAAAACTGGCAAATAAACGCATGCAAGTAAGGACAACAAAAATACCTTTTTGAAAATCCCATATTTCGAGAACTCCAAATGCAAATGAACTGAAATTTTCAAGTAGAACTCTACTGGCAGCACAGTTTTTTTTGATTTGAGGCTAAGGTGCATCCCGTATTTTGATATGCTTCAAATTTTTTAACAAAAATTATTATAACAGCTGTTAAGGATTTCTTAGTATTTTAGTTTGTAAATGATTGTACAGTTATTTTGGGCAAAGTTTTGGAAAACGGTGTAACTACACTATTTTTAACCGATTCCAAAAAAGGAGGAGTTATCAATTCGTCGTCACGTTTTTTTTATGTATGCTCAGTATTCAAGAACAGCTTGGGCAAATTTGATGATTTAAACGGCACTGTATTAAGGAATATTATAGAGAGGTCTCATATAATTTTCTATAACGTGAGATTTACAGTTTTCCGGAAAATCAGAAAAAGCAATAATTAAGAGACTAATTTCAGTGAATTTCAATAAATCTACACTGTTTTCTCCAAAACGGCTCAACCAATTTGAATATTTTAAATTGTATTCTACAAAGAGATATTTCATTATTTCAGTTTGATTCCTTATAATTATCTATGACGTAAAACATGCCGTTTTTTCGAAAATCGTAAAAATATTTGCAAAAACACGGTAAACATCAATGTAAATGTCACATGGTCATCATAAATATCCAGCTTAAATGACAAGATAAGGCATGAAAGTATATCGTACAGGGTGTTTGTAGCGGTTTTGATTGCAGTCAAGTAAAATGGCACAAAATATTCCGTTAATGTATCGAAGAGAAAATAATTTGGGAAAGCGATGTTTTCTATATGGTATACTGTGGTAGGTGTGTGCGTGCATCGAAATTTAAGCAGCAAGCAATGTACGCAGTTGAAATATTAGGCGAAGCAAAATTACTGTTAGACAGGTGGGTTCAAAAAATCTTATAAATTAATGTGATATTCGTTGGTACATAAGCAGTTCCATATATAGGATGGTTGAAATATAAGTTGGAAGAGAATTAAAGTTATACAGAGTGGTTAAAAAATATTGTATTGGGTGACAAATAAGTAGTTGCGTATACAAGGTGGTTGAAATAAGAGTCAAGTAAAACTATAGTTGTACAGAGTGGATAAAAAAATTAAAAAATGGTTAAATGAGCATATGCAGTAAGGATATTCGAGTTATAGGGCGGACAGTTCAAAAAATGTTAGAAGCAGTTGCATATACAGGATGATTGAAATATAAGGTGGAGTGGAATTATAGTTACAGGGTAGTTAAAAACTGTTATATAGTATGGAATATAAGTAAAATAGAAACTAAAATTATACATATACAGGCAATAGAAAAATATAAACAGTCAATAGGGTGGAGAGGATTAATACTTATTCAAGGCTGGTGCAATATCGCGTAGAGTTGAATTATAGTATTACAGAGTGATTCAGAAAATGATAGACAAATAATTTATATTGGGTGACCAATACACAGAAACATATACAGGGTGGTTTTTGATAAAATAGAAAAAAATACAAATTATAGAAGGAGAGATAAGAATACGCTAAAATAATCAATAGAAATGTACCTTAAATCACATTAAAAAAAAGAATATATGTCAGAAAACGGTTATTATTTTAAGTCAGTTGAAGTCGGTTCTTTTTTTATATATAAATTATTTGGTATTTTTGTTCTATTGTGCGCATTCATTTTATGCCCGAAATATTTTAGCCACCCAAATGGACGATACTCTCACCCATGGAAAACAACTACTCACGTTCTCCATAGTTGTTTCGTTTAAGTGAAAAATACGACCGGTCGTCAAAAGGACACATTTAATATACAAAAGGGCAGTCACCCAAAAACAGTCCACACACTACAGAACGAGCAGCAGAGCAAGTAAGTCCTGTGGCGTGACCGTTTCATTTTTTTTTTCTATTCCTTATTATCAACTTGACAATTTTTTATGATTCAATTCACATACAACAACAGACACCTGAACAGCTAACATAAATATTCCACACATATTTCTAAGAGTATTTATTACCAAAAAATACAATACGATTGTTCAAGTAAATATCTCGTGTTTTCTTTTGCTGTTTGATTTTTTTTGGCTATCATATTAAACCTTCAACTTCAATATTCAAAATATAATAACCATCATCTCAAGTTTATGTTGCATCATAAAAACAAATATTTGTTGAATACAAACATTTGAATTATATATTAACTCATGTTTATATTTATCGATGTACTTCACCCTCGAACATATATATAAGGAATACGTACATTTATGTGTACATATTTCGTTTGAGAAATGCACCCCGTATCCAACATTCATCGCGCTTCTGTACGGCGGCAGCAGCAGCTCTTTGTGTTTTATTCAGAGAGGCAGCAGAGATGAAAGCACATAGCCTTAGGGACGAAATAACAGTCTTAGAACTGAGGACCCATCTTCCATTATCCATTATCTAAATATCTTCAAAAAGCGCCTCCGGCTCCTCGGGAAGGATTTAAGGCCTTGGCGGCATGGAATAAGTGTACTTTTAAATTGTCGCTTCCCTAATCTGTGATTGTGTAACGGGGAAAAGTTGATATATGAGCAGATAGTGCCGTACCGTGAGATAGAACGCAGGTGATAAGGTACGCGTTAAAATTCTCCTAGACATTGGCGCTGTCTTGTTTTATTTTAATTTTATTTCGGAATCGTGATTTAACTGAAATCCGCAGGGAAATTCGTTAAATTTCGGAACTGCGATTTAATTGAAAGATATTGTACTTCGTTGGGAAAATTCGTTTAACAGAATTTTAGGATATTCTACGTAAGTTTTATGCAAATTATTTTTCGTAGACACAGAACAAAATTGTGTTTTTGAAATTAACAGCAATTCGCTTATGCTACCACTTCTATAATTGTTTATAGGGGACATGATTTTAACAGCAAATTCATAGAAAAACCTTATTTAAGGACTGATTTATATTTAAAAAAGAACCGACTTCAACTGACTCAAAATGAACACAGTTTTAAATACTGTGTGAAATCAATCTATTTTCTGACATATCTTGATTTTTAAATTTGGAAAAATGCGATATTTACTTTGATATTTACGCCTTTAGTTTTACGAATGTAAAAACACAGTTTTGCCCCTAACACCAAACATTTATTTTAAACACTCAACGCTGTTTCAACAACTGTAAGTTGTCATCATCAAGGAGTAAACTAAACTAAATGGAAATTACAATTTTCTCTAATCACTATCTATCACTAGACTATTACTTCAGTAATTAGTACTAAGGGTAGATCCCAAGTACCAGAATTCTAAATAACAGATTTCACAGATACGGCAGATTTTATATAACGAAATTATAAAAATTAGGATAATCGTTAATTACCTTTACAGTACATTATAAAATTATAAAGTATATTATATATATATATATATATATATATATATATATATATATATATATATATATAAGTAGATAGGTAATTAACGATTATCCTAATTTTCATAATTTCCTTATATAAAATCTGCCTCGGCCTTTACATCTCGCGTCTTTAAATTTAACGATATATATCAAATACATAAAGCGCAACTGATGAAGGTTCCCTAACCAGAAACAATATATATTATATATATTGTCTTGCGTACAAAAGAATGACACCTCGAAGAGAGTATTCAATATCTCTGACATTATAACCTAGGAGTTACGGGTAACAAAATCCTAGATGTCGGTCTTTGCATCTCGCGTCTTTAAATTATAAAGTAATAACATTTTTAATACCTATTTTATGGATTTTTAGAAAGTAAACTATACAATGAGCTGTATGGGATAGGGTCCTTATCTGAATTCGTTAGTTTATTATATTTATGAATCATTATGCTTCCGTAAAAGTCCAATTCCCTAAATTATTTACTTGTTCAACTGATTTTAGAGAAGTTAAATCTACAGAGTGGTTGTGTTCTAAAACATGATGTGCAACACTAGATTTATCCGCTCTTCCGTATTTCAAATAGGTAATATGCTCTTTGAAACGGGTACTGATAGATCTGCGGGTCTGTCCATGATACTTTAAATCACAATCGTTACATTTGATTTCATAGATACCAAATTTCTCGAAATCAGCAAGTTTATCTTTAGGATTGCCCAACAATTTCTGTAGTGTTGTGTTTGTACTATACACCGCCTTCATACCAAGTTGTTTAAAAATTTCTTAAAGCCCCTAGTATAACGATTGTACGGAACAGAGACAAACAAACAAACAAGGAAATTAATCCCCGCCATTTTATGTTGTTGACAGTGAAAAGACGTATCAGTTAAATACCTATATGTGCAATTATCCTTCCTATATACATCAAACTCTAACTTATTATTATCATATCTTAAAACTAATACATCCAAAAATCATAGAGTACCGTTATGTTCCTGTTCATATATAAAATTATAATTGTTAAGATTCATAACAAAATCATCACTGAACTCACTTTGGTGTTAGGGTGCAAAACTGTGTTTTTAAATTTGTGACACACCAAAGGTTCCCCAGCATATCCTTTAGTTTTACAGTTTACTGTAAAATAGTAGGCTTCACGTTAAAGAAAAAAATGTATGGAATCATTTATAATTTATTTAAAAAAAAAATTCAGCTCTAAACGGGATCTAATAGGTACAATTCTGTTGATTATTTTAGCCCCTTTAACTATAATTGCATAATTACAAACGCTTCAACAATATTCGGGCACTTGAACACTTTAAGCGAATTCGAATAAAAATTGCTCATAGAAATTGCGTCAATAAATATGAATCTGACAAACATAAATTCTAATAAATTTTGGGCGTATGCTAACAATAAAAGGAAACACGAGAAAGTATCTAGTAGTATGACTTACGGAAACAACCTTCTAAATAGTCCGGACATACTGAACACCTTTGCAGAATTCTTTAGTAACTCTTACGTTATCTCTTCGGATTTAAATTTTGAGAGAGAGCCAGAGATCCCCAACCATATAAATTTAAACTTACATAGTTTACAAGAAGATGAAGTATTAGCAGGAATAAAGTCACTTAAGGCAAAACCTGCGACTGGTCCAGATCATTTCCCGCTTTTGTTAATAAACACTGTGCACCTCTAACAACACTAATTAATATCTGTATCAGGTCCAACACCATACCATCGTTATGGAAGTGCTCTAAGGTGTGTCCAGTTTTCTAAAAAGTATTAGAACGGACATAACAAACTACAGACCCATCTTAATCAATTGAAATTTTTGTAAAAACGAGAAATTATACTACAGCAGAATATATATAACCATATGAGTCATCTTATTTTGAATGAACAGCATGGGTTTGTGAAAAGACATTCAACAGTTACAAATTTGTCTATTGTTACACAATTTATAGCTGAAAATATTGATATTCAAATTCAGATGGATATTATATACATGGACATAACGAAGACATTTGATAAACTTGACTCACTTGACCACAGCATTCTTCTGCGCAAACTTTCAACTTTTGGGTTGTCAAATCAACTAATAGCGGTATTTAAATCATATTTGTCAAATCGTATGCAGCAGGACACAGCTTTATCGATCTTGCAACTAGAAGAAAATGTGCATCGGTTATCATGCTCTATAAGGTTATTAATAATGACATAAGCTGTGAAAATTTGCTGCATATCTTAGACTTTAGGATTCCACGTCAAGCGTTTTGTAACGCTGACGTGTTTTATATAGCTACACCTCGAACAAATATCCTGAAAAATTCTCCTCTCTATAATGTGTAATCATTATAATATTGTAAGTAATGATATGGATATATTTTATAGTGGGGTTGGTAAAATTAAGACTTATTGTCTTAAAATCTAATTATGTATCCTATAATATTTCTGTATGTTTTTTAATCCTGTTCTGTACAAGGGAAACTGGAAAACAGTGTAAATAAATAAAATAAAAAAATAATAATTATCTCCGCCCTATAATTCAGATATCCTAAATGCTTATGCTTAAATAAACAATTTTTGTTCCACCCTGAATAAATATAATTCTTTTCCATCCTTATTTCAGCCATTGTATACGCAAGTGCTTATGTTCCACACTATAATATTTTTCAACTACACTATATAATATTTTTTAACTACACTATATAACTCTACTCCACGTTATATTTTAACCACCTTGTTTATGTAACTATTTCTAACATTTTTCTTAACTATTCTGCAACATTGTAACTATACTCCCATCCTATAATTCAAATAACCTAACTGCTTATGCTTACTTACCAATTTTTTTAACATCCACTCTGTAACTTATATGTTTCTTTGGGGAATAACACCACAATAGAAATAAAACTACGTATATTGCAGGAATACCAAACGTTTCAAAGTCTATTCTGACTTCGTTGTCAATGGCTTTATATTTATTGATGTGATTGCAAAATGAAAATTTGATTTGACATTTAAAATTGACAAACAACGTTTAGAAGACAATCCACTCTGTATAAGTATAATTCTACTGCACCTTTATTTCAACCACCTTGTATACACAATACTACATTCTCTCAACCACCGTGTATAACTATAGTTCTATTACACTTTATGTTTCAACCATCCTTTATATGCAACTGCTTATGTACCACCCAATATCATAATAATAATAATAATTTGCTTTTAAGATTTTATGAACCCACATGAACAACTGTAATTATACGCCGCCCTATATTTGTACGGCGCACATTGTTTGCTGCTCAATAATTCATAATAAGCGTTCTTAAGTCCGCACTGGAACATTTTTCACCTAAAAAAGTGAATTTTTTTTTCTAAAATTCAGCATGGACCTCCGTAATTTACAGATTAAACAAACAAGATATGCCCACCAACACCCAACCAATCTCCACACAGCCACTTTATCACGTGACATCCCCTTCTAATCGACCGGTAACTATAAATTCATTTTCTAGAGATTTTTGGCTGGAGCCGCCACTAATGTCAGTCGTAAAATTTAAAGAGAGATTCATATATCCTGAAAAATGATCAGAAGCTCACGAAAAACACAAAAGCAAATGTTTGTTAATGTATTTTTAAAAATGTAAACAGTATTTATTCTTAACTTCTTACCTACCCTTCCACAGAAAGACCTTAACAGTTGCTTAATGCAGCACAAATTAAAATACTTCAAAACCATATGAATCGCAAAGGACAACAACCTCACAACCTACAAGTTACTTCGAATTTATTCGCAATAGAGGACTGCCGAGAACACAATGAAGACAAGAGAACAAGGTAACAGTAAAGAAATTCAAAATAGAATAGTCTGAAAAAATATAATAGTCTGCAAAAATCACGAATAATGAAGAAGACGAATCATAAATAGCAATGGGTTGGGTACTTCAACCCGTGAATAATAAAGTCTACGTGTCCAGTTTATCACATCATTGTATTTTCGAAACGTCAACAGACAAAAATCTTGACAATAATAAGTGTCAGAGATTCTATACTACAAATACAGACAAATATTATGCAAGTGAAATAAATAATTTGCTGCCTAGTAGCTGAAACAGATGGCATGTGCATGTAAAGAGTCTTTCTCACTCACTTCATCTCTTGATCTTTTTTCCTCTCGCATTTCCAACCAATCGTATTCTGAATTGTATTGCAGTTTCTTTCTTTTTGTTTGTATTTGGTTGTTACCTTTGTTTCCAGATTTTGTTCCCAGGTTGTGGCAGCTTTTTGAGTCAGTGACATAACATATCTATACTATCCTCATAATTTATTCACATCGTTTTTTTTTCACACCATATATATTATTTTTTGATGGAATGGTTAATCCGCCATAGTACCGTTTCGACCATACTGTATTTACTGCTATCCGCCATCTTGGAGCATCCTCCATATTGGAAAGAAATCACATTGAATAGTTTAAATAACCAAGGCACTATGAAAGATTTTTTCTTGATTGGACAATGAGAATAAGACACAGGATACCGCAAATAAAAAATCTCTTGAATAATGCTTAGGAACGAAAATCCTCTTAAATGATCAAACATCAAATCCAAATAAGCAGTAGGTAGCTAAACAGGCATCCTATTGTCAATTCATTCATTGATACAATAATTAACTATCGAATTAAAATCCATAATTCATAAGTCCACAATTTTATTTGAATTGTTTTTTGTTTATCAACGTAACATAAGACCACTATTAGTATCCACCAATATTCTCTCCAACTGGTGTTCCGGCGCATTCACCATTGTTCCATTGAGATGTCACAATCTCCTAAGAACGTAATGGGAAATGCCCCATCGCCTTTGAAAATGTCTTAGTTCGCCAAAAAAGATCTCGGCTCTCCATTAATTTTCAGGTAATCAGGATTATTATATCCCTTAATAACCTTACAGCCTCTACGATTGCTGAAGCTTTTGAAATAGAAAAACTACCCATCTGCCATAAACAATAAGATGATATAACTTGTCTATTTAAATCATGAAAATAAATAAACATTCCAATAACAGTCAGATTGGAGCTGGCGGACAATCACATCACCGGCAGGCCAACTACTGCGCGACCTCATCATCACGTGACTTCCCCTCTTAACCGAACAGCAATTAATAAAGTTATAAATAAAGGAAGCAATTTGGATTCACAATCGGTTCAGATATCTAGTGACACTTGGGGGGGGGGTGTATTGAGACTTGGGAAGTAGGCGCATTGAGCCCTCGAGTTCCATCTAGACAAAATTAACACAATTCTCACTCGGTTCCTAGCTCTGTTAATAATTATAACCACAGAATCATAATTGGCATTGGTAATTTTAAGATATATGAAATAATGTCAGTGCAACAATCAGAGCAACGATACAAATAAAAGCTGATACCAAAATTTAAGTTTCGTTTCCATACCATTACTTCCATTAATTTATTATACTAACGATTAATATACCTGAAACCACGCCCTATACAGCCCCAAGGATAAACTGAACCTTGTTATACAAAAAGTGATCAAAATGAGGTTCAGATTTATCATTACAACTGTTGGTAATTAAAAATTGATTAGATCTTGAATAAAGCAATTTGAACCAATGTGTAGCAGTTGGCGAGTTAAACCAGTAATTCCAACATGAGCTTTGCCATTAAATTTAATGATTGAGTCCTCAATAAATCCGCAATTAACAATGATGCGCGGACTATCGTGATGATTATTTACCAGAAACCTGATTACGTCAAATTGATTAACTAAGATCTTTGGATTGTGGTATGTAGTGGTGGGTAATCTCCGTCATCGCAAGAAATAAAACTCAAAACTGATATGTAAATAATTAAATTATCTTATGTAGACTTAAGAATATAAAATCTAATTTAATTAACTCGTAAGGGTTCATCTTATAAAATACAAAACTACATTATTTTTGGTAGTTCTATTAATTAATTAAATACCCTTTTTCGAATTAGTTTTTAACCGACTTTCAAAAAGGAGGAGGTTACCAACTCGACGGCATGTTTTTTTATGTATGCTCAGTGATTATTCAAAAACGACTTGGGCAATTTTGAGGCTTGAAACGGTATTGTATTAAGAAATATTACAGAAAGGTACCATATACTGTTCTATAACGTGAGATTTATTGTTTTCCAGAAAATCAGAAAAAGCAGTAATTAAGAGACTACCTTTCAGTGAATGTCAATGTATCTACACTGTTTTCTCTAAAACGGCTCAACCAAATTGAATATTTTAAATTGTATTCTACAAAGAGATGTTCCAATTGATTTCGTATAATTTTCTATAACGTAAACCACACCGTATTTCTGCAAATCGGAAGAATATTTGTAAAAAAAGGGAACATCAATATAAATGTCAAATGTTCATCATAAATATCTATCTAAATGGCAAGATATGCCATGAAAGTATATCGTACAGGGTGTTTGTAACGGTTTTCATTTTATAGGGCTTGCAGTCGAATGAAATGGCACAAAATATTCCATTAGTGTATCGAACAGAAAAATAGTTAGGTGAGCGATCTTTTCTGTACGGTATACGGTGGTAGGTGGGTGTATGTGGTGTGGGTGTGCGTACATGGAAATCCAAGCATCAAGCAATGTGAGCAGTTGAAATATAGGGAAAGTAAAATTACAGTAAGGCAGGTCAAAAAATCTTACCATTTTTATTTTATTAGGTGGCACATAAATAGTTGCGTATGCAACGTGGTTGAAATAAGACTGAAGTAAAACTATAATTATCAAAGTGGACCAAAAAACTTTTAAAATGGATAAATAAGCATATGCAGTAAGGATATTCGAGTTTTAGGGTGGAGGGTTCAAAAAATGTTAGAAGCAGGTGCATATACAGGATGATTGAATATAAAGCGGAGTGGAATTATAGTTATACAGGGTTGTTAAAAAAATGTTATATAATGTGGAACATAAGTAGTTACTTACACTTGACATATGGCGCGAAGTAAAATTGTAGATATACAGGGTGATTTAAGCAATAGAAAAATAGAAACAGTCAATAGGGTGCAGAGGATTAATATTTATATAGTATATAGTTGTACAGGGTGATTCAGAAAATGATAGACAAATAATTTATATTGGGTGACCAATACACAGAAACGTATAGAGGGTGGTTGTAATATAGGTCGAATTAAAGCTACACTTAATAGTAAGTGGTCCAAATAATAAAACAAATGTGGATAATATAGAATAAAAAATGAAAATGGCGGAAAATGGAGAGATAAGAATAGGCAAAATAAAATAATCAATAAATTATTCATTTTAATTGTCAAAAATCGATGCAAAATATTGCACACTAATTTTCTTCATTTATCTGGATAGATTTTATTTGGTATGTTCCATACTTTACGTGTACACTCAGTGGCGGATGCAAGAGGATGCTAACGGGCTAAAGCCCCCCAAACATCTGAAAGGTATGCTTTTGTTTACGTTCTTATTAACATACAATTTGAAGAAGAAAAAGCTGAATTGATTTATCCCAATGAAATTCTACACACAGACATTTACTAAATCATAAGATTCCAACAAATTACTGCGAAATGTAGATAACTTTGAATGTCTAACAATATGCTGTTTATATTTCAGAATTTCAAATGTTTACTCGAAGCTATTATTTGGAGATTCCTCTTATCATAATTGACCGTGTCTGTAGGCACTTTTTTCTTTTTTTGTAACCTGCCTACATTATCACTTGGTAGTTGTTATAGAATTCTGTTCATTGATACATAAAACATGACTGTCATTAGAAAATGCAGAATCCAAAGCAAATTGTCTATGTTATATTTTCTTTCCGAATTTCAAAGCTTAGTTGCAATTATCTTGTTTATTTTAAGATAATATTCAGTTGTTTTTCTGCTTTTACCAATTTAATCAATAGGCGAATGACAGAAGTTGACACTCGACAGACTGGCGCGCCTTGCTTACCTTTGTTGTGTCTCATCGATGCTTTGGCGCGTCTAAAGCACTGACAAAGCTTAAGTGCTTTATTGTTATTGGAATCATGTTCACTCATCTGTACTGTAAATGGCAAGTTATGAAAGGTTAGAACATATTACAATGGAAGTTCTTCATGTTTGCTTTTCTTTCCCGTTCACTAGGAACTCTTTATACTATTTAAAATCTAATAACAATTGGAGGTCAAGATTAAGTGATGGGGTTGCCTACAGAAGCTATCCCACCCGATGTGCATTTTTTTGCTTAACTTATGATAACGCCTTTCATAAAAGTGATTATAAAAGTATAACTAATTCAATAATTAGGTTTCTTAAGATATAAAGGTTAATTGAGAAATTACATAATTTGTTACCATAAAAATAACTTTGGAGCTATTGCCGAGTCAAAGAAACAATGGTCTCTATACCTTAAATGTCGAGAAAAACAACTTCCATCAATTTAAAAAAACACGCATATATGTATATGTATGGTGTAATATTACATCTGTGCAAATTCCCTTTCCTTTTGTTGTGTACTGGCTGTCCCTGCAAATGTTGTTCTTCCATTTCCGGTGGTAGTAGTATAATTTTGATTTAATCGCCTCTATGTAATATGTTGTCCAGATATTTATGCTAGCTTTGCAATGTTTTTTTCTAGCTATTCCACGCAGGTTCGAAATGCTTTTCTAGCTTCGCAATGTTTTTCACTGATTGTTCTCGACAGTTTACAAATTTTTTTGCAGTCCAGGTAGCTTTTTTTCTAGTTGTGCCCGGCAGCTTCGAGCTGTTCCCGGTAGCTTCCTAATGTTAACTTTCGGAAATTTCCGGTAGCTAGCCCATTTTTTCTAATTATTCCTGGTAGCTTCACAAAGTTTTTCTAGTTATTCGGTGTAGATTTGCCATATTTATTCCATCTGAACCCGGTTAGTTCCCAATGTTTCATAATCTCTTTTATTGCAGTACTTTTGAATAGACAATAGTTTTGTTTGTTTTTTTCATTCGTTTGGTGCATATACCTGTGAGCTATCCATTTTGGTGGATGTGTCAGGAAAAATTTATATTTTTGTCTGCATTAAAGATTCATTTCAGAAAACATAATGATTTCAATTTTATACTACAACTTCTTTAAAAGTTCAAGTTGTTAAAAAAAGCTTTTGTTTTGAATTTGATTGTTTGTTATTTTTGATTTCTTCAGTTTTCTATTTCGCTGTTTTTTCACAGACAGATTTTAAAGTGTATGGACCCAAAAGTAAGGCAATATCATTTTTTGAGGACAGATTGTATACAATTTTTTTAATTTTGTGGAGAGCCTGTTTTTAAATGTTCTCCTTAAATGAAAAATGTAAATATTAGGATTTATTTTTTATATATTAGGGACTACTTATATAACACCGAAAAAAATGGGGAGTGATTAAAGAAAATACACAAAATAATGAACACAGGAAAAGTGTTAAACTGGAACTTTAAAAGCGTATTGAAATTTTTAAATCTAATTCAATATGACATTATTTAATTTATTGAGGGTACGATTTAACAAGTTCGATTTTTAATTTTCTTTTCAAAAATGCAATTCGATTGTTGGTTTTGCGAATTTGAATTTCAGTAAAAGGAAATTAGATCAGATAGTAATGGTTACCAATTGGATTGATTCAGTTTACAACACGTTCAAACCAAGCATATTATTCCTATATTAAGGCTCTTACAGATTTTTAAAATGTCATAAGTGTATTAGAAATTCTTGTAAAAACGATATCAGGACGTCTGACATCCAATGTTTGATTTTTCGACACATATATACATAAAGCTTTGAATGGATTTGAATGGAAGTATTTATTAAAAATTTATTAAAACATATTGACACTTTGATTCAGGTGATTAGTATTAAACTTTTCAATAAAAATATCATATTTTTGCACTTAATTTTGAGCAAGCGTGGGACAGTTATACTATTCACAAATTGTTAACCAGGGACGTTGCGAATATTCGCATCCGCATCCGTATATGCGGAACATCCGCATCGATTTAGACATCCGCATCTGCATCCGCATCCGTATCCATCATAATGCGGAGCAATTCTCAGGAATGAGTTACTTACTTTCCGCAATAAGAAACGAATTAATTTAAATGAGAGTCCTCTTAAATGGTGGAGTGTTAATAAAAGCGAGTTCAAACTGTTATCTAAAATAGCACGTAAATTCTTATCAGCTCCACCAGCCAGTGTTCCAAGTGAACAGTTATTTAGTAGCGCAGGATTAATATACAAACCCTTACGAAACAGACTGGAGTCCGAAAAGGCGGCCATTCTACTTTTCATTAAATATAATGCTCCAATATTCAAATTTAATTAACGAAAATAATTCATTCGTAATGAATTATCATTCACCACTTTATTATTTAATAAAGAAAGGATAAATATTACTGTTTTTTTACCCTACCAAACCAACACTTAAGTTTTTTGTACAAATCCGCATCCGCGGATGTGAGTGCCCTAAAATCCGCATCCGCGGATGTGAAAAATAATGCATCCTCAACATCCCTGTTGTTAACCACTTCAATCAAAATTTAAAAATAATACTTAAACTTTATCTTATGTATCGTAATAATCAATAGTGTTTTCAAAATAATCAACCAGGTTTCTATATAAATAAAAACAACCCACAATCAACGTCAGAACAAGTCACATTTCAGTTTTATCACACATACCAGAAAAAAAACAAAATGCTTCCCTCAATTTCAGGGTAATCACAACAATTCTAGTGACATAATTTTTAAAAGTTCTTTTAAATTTTTATACAAGACTGTAAGTTATTTTTGAACTTCTAATAAACGAAAACTTTTGTATTTTATATTGAAAGTTAAACCGTCAATCATTGTATTTAGTTACCTACTTTTGACAAATTATAAAACCCAGTCAATATATAACTCATACTTGTTGAACTAAAAAAAGTAATAAAAATTTTGTGGTCTGGTAAAAGTAAACAATATATGATAACAAGGGTTAAATTAAGTTTTCATTTCGTGCTTTAAACATGTAAGTACTTTAATTTTCAAACTTAAGGTTTTGTGGAATATGGAATTTAATTGTCCATCATCTGAATCTATTTAGCCAAAATTGTAGTGTCGTATATGGTAATTTTAAAATTGTCACAGACCCAACATAGTCTGCATCAACTGAAAAAGCGCTTAGTACGTTTTCCAAGTACACAGCAAAAACGAAACCACTGGCATAGTACAAGAGCAGACAAATTAACTAAACATGAACTTAGGAATACATTGAATATTACACCCTTTCACACATGAGAAATAATTCAAGATAATTATATAATTGATTTTGCACTAAATCTGTTAATAAAACTGGCACTAATATCAGTAAACGGTCTAATTTTTTACTAAAAGTTCTTCTAAATCTAAGACTTTGTTATGAATTTAGATTCCTATTAAACAAAATCTTTCATATTTTATGTTGAAGTTAAACTGTCATTGAATGTATTTAGCTACTTGGTAAGTATTTTTATTTCAAGTAACGAATTTAAACCACTAATGCAAGTTACCCACTTTTTCGTTTGAACCGGAACCGAACAAATTTGTAATTTTATTGATGTAATTTTGGCGGAAGTATTAAAATCTGTAAGAATAGTGTTAAATATTTGCACTAAACGTAAATTAGAAAGGTATTTCGTATGTACTGTACTAACAACATTAATTTATAATCTAATATATAAAAAATCTCGTGTCACGGTGTTTGTGGTCGAACTACTCCGAACTGGCTCGACCAATATTTATGTAATTTTGTATGTATATTTGATAGGAATGAGAATAGGTTGTAAAGTATATTTCAAACCACTAGGTGATTAGGGTATCCCTATCCAGAAAAAATATTGCATTTATTTGAAAAATGTAAGAAATGTTAAAAGATGTCAAAGACGTCAAAAATGACAAAAGTGTCAAAAATGTCAAAAATCTATCTTTTGAAGTCATTCATGGATGATGATGTTAAAATGGTTTTCACAAAAAATCTTAAAATCCAGAGGACGTGAAAATTACCAAATGAAGAAAAAATATTCAAATAGGTACGATATTTATCTAACTCCTGCGAAGCAGGGACGACTCAGCTAGTAAATGATAAATTAAAGTCAATTTGAAATTGAATCATTGAAAATTTTCAAGAGTATAGATACTTGCCTCTAGTTAATTGTCACAGTAAAACTATTTGTTTTTTCTCAATGTTACAAATAAAATAAGTGAGCGTTGAAATGTGTCAATTTTCTAATTAGCAAATTGTCTAACTTCATATTATCTGGAGAGAATTTTTTTATTCCCAAATCGCAGTCGTTCAAATATCCGTTATATCGAACTACGTAGTTTTTTCATTTAAAAAAAAATGAGTCCAATTTAAGTAGTATTTCTTATGCATAAAGATTGAATATGACAATTTGCTGCTGGATATTATATCAAGATTGAATTGTGTAAGCAGATCTCATAATAATTAAATACATGGAGAAAAATTATAGTAATAATCATTTAAGAAAATATGTAAAAATAACTAAATTTCGGTTATAATATCGAATCGCTTTAGCGATATTCTAAAAATCATGATCATTAAAGTACATTGTTGAAATATTTAGTATTTAGCAATGTATATAGGAGTACATTTCGATTTTTGTTATGTATTTTTTTAATTTAAAATCTAAATAAAAAAATTATAAACTAAATCTGCCGCCCCTTAAAATTTGCCGTCCTAGGCCTACTAAGGCATGCTGGTAAATCCGCCACTGAAATGAATACGGAATATTTCTAATTTCTCAGTTTTCGAAATATGGGGAAGGTTTCTGTAAACGTTTTACGGTAAACAATACGGGGCTGACACAAATACTTTGTAAGTAACCTTTGACAAAATACAAAATTATTTGGCATATTTCTGATACAAATTATAATAAAATATTATTTAATTTCTACTAAAAAGCTGTGGTTTAATTTAATTATACAAAATATATGATAACTTAGTATGGCTTGTTAAGATTTGTAAAATGCTGTTAAATTGTTTTTATGCTTTTACCACGTTAAACTCCAGTAAAATAAAATAACTTGACATTTTTAGCCAATTGAAATTATTAAACCAAACAAATATATTTTAGTTGCTTTTAATCAATTTGGTTAGCAAAAAAAATACTATTTTAGTTAGCAAATTTGTCTAGACGTGAAGTTTTTGAAAGTTCTTTTTATCTACGGCCAATAAAAACGTGATAATGACTTATAAAACTTTTTAAAAATCAGGACACTTCAAGATTGTTTGCTTGGCTTTTAATCACATGTTTTAATAGAGCTTTAATCGAACTATTATTATTATTCCGTTGAATATTATAACACTCGAATCATTCGCAAAATAATACCCACATAATTCAAAATTAAAAAAACGAATTCTTCACCTGTATCTTATGTATCGTTATATTCCATCGTGCCTTCGAAACACTCAACCATGTTTGTGCTTAAAACAACTCACAATCAACGTCAAAACAATTCACAGTTCAACTTTTCTCACACACCAAAAATACAAAACCAACTGTTTCCCTTAATTTCAGGACGATCACAAAAATTCCAGTAAGAAACTTTTCACAACGCGCGATTAAAAATCTCGTAAGCTTCGTACGCAGAATAAAACGGCCAGCATACACACCACTCTCAAGTGTGCTTTCTGAACTGAATCGCAAGCGACGAGCTTTGCCCGACAAGAGTAAGCTCTGGCGTTTCGAACTTGTTTCACGCAACTTGAAGGGTGGGAGGACATAGCCAACTTGTCTGCTTGGTCGTTGCGCTGGGCTACCTCAAAAACACGGGAATCTTCCTGTACGGCGACGGAATATCGAAATAGCCATGGTGATGGGAAAAAATGAGGACATCATCGTTTGTTGTTTGTTTTATGCTAAGGCGTTTTAAACACTATGAACAGTTTTAAATGATCGCTTGTGTGAAACGACCTTGTCGACGTTGTTTGATGTGTCGCAGATTTTTTACGGTCTTGTTTGGCCTGTTGCTCTCCGTGTTTGACTGATTAACTGGCCAATTATTGACACCTGGCAAACAAATGACTTCAAGTGGTCGAATGGAACGGAAGTGACGGACAAACGGATTTGTTAGATCATTAATTATTTGGTTTGAAAGGCATGCCAACTGCGTAGAAATTTCTGTGTATGGTTGATTGTATGCGATAGTGTTTAAAATTAAATAATAAAATTGACGGAAATTGAAACATGTAGTTTAAATTCGGCTTCTGAATTATTTTCAAACGTCAGAGATAAATTCACCATAGCTAGACAAATTTAATAGCATACTAACCGATACCCGCAATTTCACCAAATTTTTTTAACTGTGTTGAACCACACTACATAACTACAAATTCACCAATCCCGAATATATTTCACCCAAATTGGAAGTGCTTATGGGTCACCCTATATAAGAATTTTATTCACAATTTTATTGAACCTCCTATAAAAGTAACTATATTTCAACCCTATATACTATATCTCTACTTCACCCTATATTTCAGCTATGCAACTGCTTATGATCTAGGCGGTGTAACAATTACTTCTGAAAATTTTTGAGCCAGCTTGTAAAGCAGAATTGCCCTCCACCCTATATTTTACCCACCTTTTATATGCGAGGTTTTGTACCAATGTGTTAAACAGTGTAACTGATTATGGTCTATCATATGTAACATTTTTTTTACATTTTTTTATATACCCTGTTTCAACCAGCTTGTATATACTACTACCACCCAATATAACATTTTTATACCACTCCCTATAATTATAAATCCACCAATCCTCAACATATTTCACCCAAACTTCAACTAATTATTGGCCAATTATATAATTTTATTTAACTTTTTTTAACCATTTTGTATAACTATACCCCTCCTTCCATCTTTATTTAAACCATCCTATATTTGCTGCTGCCAATTAGTCAACCATTATAACGCATTTGTCTATCAGTTTGTGAATCATCATGTATAACCATAATTTTACTCCACAAAATATCTCAACCACCCTGTATAAGCATCTGCTTATGGGCCACCTAATATAAAATTTTAAAAATACTCAACTTTGACTGTACTCCATCCTATATTTCAACTATCTTATCTATGCTACTGCTTATGGGCTGAGCTATATATCCATTTTATATTTTCTAAACCACTGTGGAAAGTATATTTCCACCTTATATTTCAACAACACTTATATGCAACGTTTTCCAATATTGTTTTAATCACATTGTATACCATAAATTTACCTCTCCCATGTTTCAGATATTTCTTCTCTACAACGGCTCAAGTTTTTTTATCCACTCTGTTTAACTATAATTCTACCCCACCATCTATTTCAAACTCCTTGTATATGCAGTTGCTTATGGGTCACCCAATATAACATTTTTTATATCACCCTGTGTAACCATATATCCACCAATCCTTACAATATTTCACCCATACAGCAACTGCTTATGAGCCACCCTATATAACAATTTTATTCAATATTTTTTTGAATCACCTTATATAACTACTCCAACCTATATTACAACCATCCTGTATTGGTTACCCAACATAACTCATTTGTCTGTAATTTTTTGAACCACCCTGTTTATTTATTAAAACATTTAACTATAACTTTGCTCCACCCAATAATTTCAACTATCCTATCTGTGCAACTCCTTATAGGCCCGCTATTTCATTTTTCCTGATATTTTTTATCCACTTTTTCAGGTATAATATCTTTACCACTTTATATGCAGTTAATTTAATCACACTGTAGGTGTAACTACAATTTTCCTTCGCCCCATATTCCATATATGGAACTGCTTATGTTCTACTCTATATAACAACACTTTTAGACCATTTTTAGATCCACTCTGTATAACTATTACTCTACCTCACCCTATAATTCAACCTTGTATATGCAACTATTTATTCGCCATCCAATATAACATTTTGTACCACTCTGTTTACTTATAATTCTATACCAATTTAGATTTCAACCATTCTGCATAAATAACTAGTTCTAACATTTTTTTCAACCCATTTCATGACTATAATAGTAGCTCAAGAAAATTCAAATATCCTAATTGCTTACATAATACACATTTTTATCCATCCTGTATAAATATCATTCTATTCTACCCTTATTTCAACCACATTATATATGCATCTACTTATGAACCTAACAATATAACAATTTTGTTATCCACTCTGTACAAATATAATTCAACTCCACCCGTTTTTCAACCATTTGGTATATGCAACTATTTATGGTCCACTCAATATACCTTTTTTGAACCACCCTTTATAACTTTCCCTTTACTTCAACCCCATTGTATATATGCAGCTGCTTACGGACCTCCTAATATAACTTTTTTCAAGCTTTCCTAAATCCGTATAATTCTACTCCGCTCTAAGTTTCACCTAAACTATAAATGGAACACCCTGTAAAATTACACTTGACATTTCATTTGTTTTTTTTTTAATTGAAACGTTACATTGGCATATTCCGAATTTTGAATAAAAGCTAAGTTGATGCAAGTATCTACATAATATTTGGTGCATGCGTTGGAACCAATTGACAAATTGTGTGTTACAGAATATGGTAGTAGTTTTTTCGCTATATCTACCGTTTCTGTTAATGTGGGTCATGTAGGGAGAATGTATACCAGATTTTAAGTCGAACTATAAGCTTTGCAACAAAAGCAGATTCAGCAAAATCTGTTGAGTAGTTATAATATGATGCCCGAACAAACAAACAAACAAATAGACAACTACAATTTGATACTTAATAAAGAATATAGAAAAGATTTTCCTTTGCTATATAAAACACGAAAAACTATAGTGGAAAACTTATGTTATATTATGCTTAAACAAACAGGTCTGAAGTAAAGATTCTTCTTTTTTAAATGTTTAGTTAGTTGCGTTATGTAACTTTTTAATTTCTTTTTTGTTCTTTGAATTCTCCTATTTTATATCGATTTTTAACATTACATTAATAATTTGTGATTACAATTATAGAAAGGGTAAACTGTTGTATTTATACTCCACTTGATCATACAATGTATGGCACACTCTCTCTAAGACACGCATAGCGTACCTTTAGGGGAAAATTCATTAAACTCCAGATATACTCCATATCAAAAGGGTTTAGCTCTGTGGGAGCCCTTGCCAGGTTATCAGGCCCGTTGTTGGCGTCGTGGTTGCAGTTTCCCATGAATTTTCGGACCGCCCGGGCTGTTCTTAACAGGACGGCTTTTTGCATCAGTTGGTAAAAATGTTCATCCAGACCGAGGTATTTCAAATTGTTTAATAGAAGTTTTGGAACTACTCCTGTTGTTGACATAACAATTGGTACCGTTCGAGTGTTTTTCATGTCCCATTATCTCTTTATTTGAAATTCTAAAACTCTATATTTGGCTATTTTTTTCAGCCTGCTTAATGTTTATATTATTGTTGCTATGTCAATTAAGGTTGTGTTTCTAGAGACTTTATCTACCAAAACTATATCTGGTCTATTGTGAGCAACAGTCCGATCGGTCAATATCGTCCGGTCCCAGTACGGTTTGTGGTTGTTATTTTCTAAAAAAAGAAAAATCCGCCGATACTTATATCGAACATGTTACATAGACTCTATTACATTTGTAATATATATATATATATATATATAGAACATACTTATAAAAATAATCTTGCAATAATATACATATATAAAAAATAATTAAAACAATTATTTATACAAATTTCGCCTACTTTTCTAATTTCCCTCGACATTATTGTTTATAGAGGTATATTCTTTGACAAAAGAACCTCAATAATGTTCAAACTTTTAAATTCACTGAGTCGGAATTCGACCCTAAATTTCGACCACGGTGCAACCTCTAGTATTATTAAATCGAATTATGATTATGGGAAAAATACAATTAATATTGAGAAAGAAGTATTGAAGCAAAATAAGTTACTTTATGTTAAATGAAAATAAAGTAAGGAGTAAGAGCCAGTCTCCGATGATAACTGCGTAGGCCATCAAAAAAACGAACAGAACTGTATCTATCAAAGAATTCCTCCAGTTGGCTTACCAGCTATAAAAGAATAATTACAATAATAATTTCAACAAAAGTTACAGAAAACACTTGGATAAGATATTTCAGCATATTCGTCAAAATTTATACTTAAGAAAACCAGAAGTAACGGTCGACAAAGTAACAGTACATAATTTATTTACTCTGCTAGCTACTCAATATTTTGAACAAACACTAAGTTGTACAATTACAATGAGACTTCATTGTTCCGACACCAAATGGTTGTCTTAACTTCTGAAGAGATGACTTCCGAAAAATTTGTTACTCAGCTGGCCCCCTATGATAATCAAAAATATTACACCAATTAAAAATTGGAGCAACAGTGTATTCTTTTTTCCGAAGCATCGAAGAAACATTCTGATTTATTGCCACATGAAATCGTGCTCGTAACAAGGGAGTAATATCACTCTAATGTGCTCCCCACTGTTTCCATAAGTTATAACACGTACTTAAACGACGAAATGACTAATACCAGTAAGTCTGAAACACTTGATTATTTTCTACTTCATGTGTGAATGCTTTGACAAAATATCCTTGAATTAAAGTTCATCGGCAACAATAATAATCGACCTCCTATCCAAAATAATACTTCCGCCTTACTAATGACAACCGGTAAACCTTCACATCTGTATCACCTTGCAAAAACGAATTAGAAGGACATATTAACAAGCTTAATTTTGACGTTAGTGAAAGCTCATTTGTGTATTAAATGACCATCTAGGTAGTTCTATCAAAGTACATGTTTAAATATGAGCCTCAATTTACTGATAAACCTTCTAAATTAAAAGTTTTGTATAACTGGTACTAACGTATCAAAGTAAAATCTCATTTTCATTTTACAAAACTGAACTTGTCTGAACATATTTAACGTTAGCATCAGTCCAGTTTACCTTTAGCTTTAGCCAAAATATCCAAGCTATTAAAATCTACCCTAGTCTGCCATCTCTCACAAACAAAGTCTAACTAATATGTACCAGGGTTTATTACCTTAGATTATTACAGATATCTTTTTGGGTTTTTTAAGGTTGCAAACATGTGTTATGTTTTATGACAGCTGACTAATTTTAATTTTAGGTTAGGTTAAAGTGTAAAAACTGTTAAACTTTCATTTTTAATATTTGAAAATGGATAATAATGAACTAACAGAAATTATAAAAGCCGCCAACCTTTATCTGAGTAAACTAAAACTCCTTGATGAAGAACTTCAACAAGCAATAGCACAAATAAGTACAACATATCAAGATACAATTAAAAATATTTCTGAAACCTTCAGTACTTTAAAGGATGGTGTAATTCAAATCTTAAATGAACGAGAAAAAAATCTTATTAGTCAAGCTAGCAAAGTAGTATTTTATGTAATAGTACAATACATGTAATAAATAAAAACTTTTAGATCAAATCTCAAGGATTAGAACCATTAGAAGAGTCCCATAAACTAATCTCTCACAAAATTGACTCAACTTATTTGTTAATAAATACTGGAAATTCCGTGAAAAATGGAAAAATAGAAGACCCATCTAAATTTTCCAACAATGCTAGTCATCTGGGCAGCTTACCTGAAATTCCAGAATTAAAAGATGTGCCTTTTATTACCTTTTGTTTTGAACCTTCTACAGAAATTGAAATCAAGGATCTGCTCAGTGATTTTGGATATGTTTGTCGCATTGCTCCAGTGCAGGTACAGGCTTTACAGTTTTTAATATTTAAAAATTAGTATAGTATAAATGAACAAATACATTATAAATTACAGAATTAGACTCTTTTTTTTAGTTTTAAGTCATATCCATATAGTTAAACATGTATAACCCATTCTTTGGCTAAAATATTCATGATTATGGTCATTTTATTCAATGTTATGCAATGAGAAAACATCAAAATGAAATAAATCATTCACCTGATGACAATGGCAGATCCAAAGCTATTGAAACATTGTGGGATCAATCATTTCAAGATGATGGAAGTCCAGGGAAAACTTCAAGGTGTGTCATTCTTATCACAAATAATCTAACAGACATGCAACAAATGCTAAATGGACTGAAGAGGTAGGACAATCAACATGAGGAAGACAAAAATATTGTGTAGAACCAGAGACGGCAACCAACAAAACATATTTAGATGGTCAACCATTTAAACCAGTAGAAGAATATTATTTATCTGGAACGAATACTAAAAACAAAGAAAGAATTTCACCTGGCAGACCTGTGAATAAGGATCAGAATCGCTTGGAATACTTTTAGTGAATTATTTTACATACCAAGAAACACAAAAAATACTATTTGTTATCAAGATGAAAAGCAAAATTCCTAAAAGAATGTGTTATTCCTGTTCTAATTTATGCCACAGAAACCTGGACACAGCAATATGCATACATAAACTGCAAGTGACCCAAAGAAATATTGAAAGAGCTGTATTGGGTATTACATTGAAATAGGTGAAATAGTTATGGAAGCAAAGTGGAGGTAGGCAGGACACATAACTTGAATGGGTGAATCTTAACAACAGCAGGGGCAGGTCGAGACACATGCTGCTGAGCTATTTTATTATTCAGGGGGGCGATCCTGTAGTAAATTATCCTAAATAAAGTTTTAAACCTAGATTTCTTGAGCTATGACATTAAAAATAGTTGTTCTGGGATTTAAACCCATAGAAGTTACAATCTTCTAGGCTCTTGGAGTTGTGATTACCTCGTTTTAATATTAACTTTGAGGCTCTCGGTTGGGGCAGGATCCGCCCATGAGAAACAGAGTGGAAGCCATGGGAAGAAAAAAGAAGTAGAGGTCGTCCGTGACTCGGTAATATGATGACAAAAGAAGGTTGGCAGAGAAAAGATGGGTAACAACAGCCCAAGACCATACAAGATGAAAAGAGTTGGGAGAGATGTATGTTTAGTATTGGACAAGACACACTGATTAAAGAAAGAAGAAGACTTACACATATGTTAATGTGCCAAATTATCTGATCAAAACCATTCTTATGATGAGAATCTTAACTGACAATTTGTGTTGTCTTTTTTGACAGCGTAAATAAGCATGCTCAAAAAAATAAACTTAATAAACTCATGACTTAAGATAACCCAAACTGGATGTTACATTATTTTTCCTTATTTTTAGATAAGTGAACTTGTTGAAAAGCCTGGGGCAATCCAAGTTGAATGGCAAAATATTGACAGTGAAGATAGAATGACAGATATTCAAGAGTTCAGACTACAAAGAGCCTTTGGTGATGTGCTTAAAGAAAAACATTTACTAGTTAACTTTCAAGATTGTTACAGAGGTAGTCCACGATCTTTTTAGTTCTTTTAAATACAATATACTGAATACTGTTTTTAAGGTTTGGACACACAGTACCTAGTCAAAGATCTGCAACAGCGTCAACCTTATTCATTTAGAGTTTGTTGTAAATTTGAGGGTTCTTCTGAGTGGTCACCTTGGTCATTGCCACAAGTTTTTTCAACATCACTAAAAGCTTTTAGTTGGAGTTTGAATGAAGACTTTTTACTTACAAATGAGGGTAAAATAGCAAAACCACTTAAAGATAACACCAGACTGTTGGTGTCTGATGGAGCTCAGTTTTCTGTAGGGTATTCTATTGAGTTTACAGTAAGTTTCTTTATTATTCATTACTTCATATTATCTATATAAAAAATATATAAAAGAATATAAATATTTGGAAATAGTAGAAGGTCTCTACTATTTTCAAAATTAGCTTTTACCATTACATAATGATTAGCGTTAGAAATGGTCACAAATGTACTGGTTTTAAGGATTATAGTCTCCTTTAAATTAATTAAAAATCCTCCAAACCCTCGGTAGATGGCGCTTGTGTTAAATTTAAATCCTCAATGAAAAGTTATGAAAAATGGTGTAAACCTATTTACAGTCATAATTCAGGGTATATGAAATTAAACATGTACTTGTAAGTTTCCTGTATTCTTTATTTTATTTTAAATGTGGGATTAGAGTTTTTGCTCTAATTATGCAAGTAATATATAATGAACACAAATCAACGACTGTTATAGCACTCTATTATGTCTGTTATTAGATCAACCAGAATATTATTTAATTAATCCTTTGAGTTACATGACAAGTACCTAGTACCTAATATTGTTAATTTAGCTTCTATTAACTATTGTTGTTACTTCCATTAAACAGCTCGAGGTAAGTTCTAGTCTTGTTTGGTAACTCAATTAATCTGTTAATCATTTTGTATAAATGAGTTGAAAGTGTGCCGTTATTGGACCTAATAGGTATATAATACGTATTTGAAAAGATTTGACTGAATCTTCTCTATTCTATTCATGTGGCGACCAGATTATTGAGCCATATTCTAGAATAGGCCTTACTAAAGGTAAATAAAATCAAACAAATGTAATGGCATTACAAAAAGCTTTACCCTTTTAGTTGTTTGTTTGTAATTTAATAGATCCGGAAATATTCGCAATTTTGAAAAGATTTTTAGTACTTTCACATTATGTTTTACTAAAGAAAAGCGAGAATTAAAGTTTGAAGCTTTATCTATGATAGATCAGTATAAAAAAGTCTTGTCTACCATACGTCAAAAAGTTTTACGGTTTACGAGAAAAAAAAATTCAAACTTGATAACCAGAGTACGCACTTCCGTCTGGATTTACCCATTTATTTGCAATACGGCAACAAATTTATCAACTGGCACTACAATAAACAAAATACTCTACCATTTTTTACAAATGAAGGGATATATAAAACAAAAATTATTTAAACTTTCAACAGAGTTAATGAAAAAATAATTGCAACATCGGATTAAATTTGATTTCGTTCATTAAGCTCTGAGCGTAATAAAGGAATTATTGCGGAAGGTTATGGTTCCATATTGCAACAAAGTAAGGTGATATTTATTTGTTTTGAATGTAATATTTTGACGTGCTAGCTAAGAGAGTTAGTTTTATTTAAATTGTGGCATTATTCCCAATAAGGGCAAAAACATTAAAGACGCAACAACTATCATTTTGTTTATGTTGATTCCTGGTGAGTTTTTATTGCATTGTGAATTCATGTTACTTGTAAAATTTCTCAATTCTGTGTTGGTAATGTCGGGTATGATATGTTTTAGGTCATAGACTTTGTTTTCAATTTCAATGTGGTGGGCCATCTAACATTTTTTTGAACTAGCGGTCATTTTCAACACGGTAACATTTATGTCAGATCTGTTTTGACAGAAAATTAGTTTGAAGTCTCCCGTGAACGAAAATGGTTGGATATAGGTTTGAACAACGTTGGGAAATACTCAAAAATTATTTCCAAAGTGAGTGTGTTGTTGCCGAATGTGTGCGAAAATGCCGTACTTCTATGGGCCGAAAAGAAGCGCCGTCCGCTCCGTATGTGAGACAATTTGTGAAAAAAGTGCGTGAAACTGGTTTGCTCATTGACAAACCAACACGTCAACGTGCTCCTACTGTGCGTACACGGGGGAATATTAATGCTGTAGCACAAAGTGTGGCCGATACTCCGAGCACATCAACTCGCCATCGATCGCAAGAATTGCACATTTCGCGCACTTCTTTGAGGAGAATTTTGCATAAAGACCTCGGAATGACACCGTATAAAGTTCAATTGGAACAGGAGTTGAAGCCAACAGACCATCCAATGCGTTATCGCTTCGCACAATGGGCCAATGAGCACTTGAACGAAGACCCGGAATTTTACCGAAAAATCATCTTTTCGGACGAAGCTCATTTCCACCTCGGTGGATATGTTAACAAGCAAAATTGCCCAATTTGGGGAACAGAAAATCCACATGTGGTCGTTGAGAAGCCAATGCACTCCCAAAGAGTGACTGTTTGGTGTGGATTTTGGTCTGGCGGCATCATCGGCCCATTTTTCTTTGAAAATGAGGAAGGAGCAGCTGTTACTGTGAATGGCGAACGCTACCGCGCCATGTTGAACGATTTTTTTTCACGGAAATTGATGAATTGGACGTGGACGGCATCTGGTTTCAACAGGATGGTTCCACGTGTCACACATCGCGCCCATCAATTGAGTTATGCCACACTCGATTTGAAAATCGTTTAATTAGCCGTTTTGGAGATGTGAATTGGCCATCAAGAAGCTGCGATTTGACCCCGCTGGACTATTATTTGTGGGGCGCTGTTAAAGACAAGTGTTATGCCGATAATCCACAAACAATTGACGCGCTCAAAAACAATATTCGTGCTTGCATCGCCGAAATACAGCCGCATATAATTGAAAATGTATTGAAAAATTGGACCGGCCGAATTAGCTACTGTGAGGCCAGCCGTGGAAGCCATTTGAATGAAATTGTTTTCCATAAATAACCGGAAGGATTGTACTTTCGAATTAAAAAAAACAAATTGAAAAATATTCACTAGTTTTTTTTATAACATTTAAAAAAAAAAAGTTAGATGGCCCACCCGTTAGATGAGTATGTTATTATTGTCAAATGCTTACTCGGGCATAAAAAAACAACCCTAAGTTGAAAAAAATTCCCTTATAATGCTTCAGTAAATCAGACAAACATATCAAATTGATAGTCTTTATTAAGAATCTATCGAAAAGGAGATTCATATCATGATATAATAAATACAATAAATACAAAAACTACATATTCCTAAAAACCATCATAGAAATTTAAAACTTCAATACATTTCACTTTTTATTATGCTGTGTCTGCTCCGCAGTCTTATACACGCACGACAAGGTTGCCATATTTATTGAAATTTCCAAATCTTAATAATTGAATAGGTCCTTAACTATACAAGTTAAATATGTCTTTGTTAAGAGTTTTTAGTTCGTACTGAACAGTACTATCTTCTGCCAAAATATCTGGAGTGCATAATGTTACACCCTGTTCTATTATTACATATAAAATATTTAGTTAAGAAAATACGTCTTATTAATACAACTGATATGCCGAATCTGAATCGTGATCCGTTTCTTTCTTGTGGGAAGACTAAGTCGTTGAATCTGCATCCGAATATTTAATACGATTTTTTTGTATATTTCACTATAAGTAACAAACAAATACACCCTTTTCACTTGTCAAATGTCAGTTAACCAATTTAACTTCACTTCATGTAACAAGGGACTAAGGGACTGATAGTAATTAGTATAATTTTCCCCGAACGCCTTTTTACTATCTCATTTGTTTCTCTAAAATTATATGAAATTATAGTGTGTGTACCTACTTAAAAAAGTACGGGTGTGATGACTTCAGTACGAAATTTTTACTCCTTATCGTTGGTATTATTATTCCCTTAAATTTAAATAAACAATTTTTAAATCACATAAGGTTCGTTCCTTCAACCTAGATAACCAATACACAACGGTTGCGTACCTGCGCAGAAGAAAAATAGCGTTCCTTCAAAAGAATAACCATTTAGTGAACGGTTCAGTTTCGTGTTCCAAGAGATACGGTGATCGATTCGCAACAAGTTAATGTACGGTAATTTCGATCACCGGTTTCAGGGTAGAATAGGTGGTGCAGCCACCGACTGGTACACGGATCGAGTTGCGCAATAAACGGTTCATGTACCGATGCATGAACCAATTGTCGATCGGTCGACAGTCTATTGAAGGAACGAACCTATAGGCATTAAAGAAATCAGATAACATACATAAAAAAAAAAAGTTCACCAAAATATTACCTCCTTTTTGGTAGTTAGTTAAAAATAAAAAAACCTATGATACTTTAACACAATAGTCCAACTATTAGGCCTCTCATCGAAACTCGCAAAAACTCTAAACTAAAAATTTTGAAAAAAGATATTTCTTAATCTGAACCGAATTATGTATTATTTTCAGTTTTTAGAAGTAGATTCCACAGATGCTACTATAGGACTTATAACACAGGATGTTGAAAAAAACTTTAAAGATCTTAAATTAGTGAAAGAATCTTCTTTTCTTTTAAAACAAAATGGTAAAATCTATGTAGATGGAGATGAAAAGGCAACTGTGATGCCAGGATTCACTAAAGGACTAAAAGTAAGATACAATTGAATTTTTTTAAATTAATTGTTAAGATTTTTATCGTTAGATTTTTAGACAGGGAGATCTGAATTAGAAGTTCAATCACGATTTTCTGAGTCCTGCCTTCTGGAGTACTAAAAGGTTCTATGAGGTACTTACAATTCATAGAAAAATCCTAGAGTTTCCTAGGGGATTTTCCTGTGAAAATTAGATTTTCCAAAACAAAAAAAATAGGTGCTGCGGCGATTTTCTGAGTACTACCATGTTAATAAAACGATAGGTTACCATCGATTTAACCAAAAAAAATTGGCATGAGAGTAGTAGTGGATCTAACGTCGAAATCGATATATAATATGTAAGAATAAATATTTATTTTTGAATGATTTTCTGAGTCCTGCCAACTAAATTAATCAAACATATTTATTTCGAAATGACCAAAAAAAATCGGCATGACACCTCCTAGGGGATAAATGAGTTTTCACTTGGAAAATTGTGCGAACAATTTTCATCTTTATTCTCTTTTTCCAGAAATATCCCTAGCAGGGGCATTGCCAATTTTTGTTTGGTCATTTCGAAATAAATATGTTTGATTAATTTGGCTGACAGGACTCAGAAAATCATTCAAAAATAAATATTTTTTCTTACATGTTTATATATCTATTTCAACCATTAGACCGATTACTACCCTCCTGTCAAAAAAAATTTCTTGATAAAATCGATAGTAACCTATCGTTTTATTAACATGGCAGTACTCAGAAAATCGTCCCAGTACCTACTTTTTTTGTTTTGGAAAATCTAATTTTCACAGGAAAATCCCTTAGGAAACTCTAGGATTTTTCCATGAATTGTAGGTACCTCATGAAACCTTTCAGTACTCCAGTAGGCAGGACAGAAAATCGTGGTTGAACTTCTAATTCAGATTTCTCGGTCTATTTCGTTTATATTCCAATAAAGTATAAAATAAAAAACATCCTGATCGACACTTCTTTTGCAATTTCCCCGACCAAACCTCATTTGAAATGTTTCCCCGCAATATTTCATGAAACATTTGAAATAAATTCAATAGTTGAATTTTTTTGAAGCATTATTGAAATAACTAAAGGAATAGGTTTTTCAATTTTAGCTTTTAAATGTTTCAGAATTTTATATGCGAAAATACTCAACGTATATGTTTGGCGGTTTTAGGGCTCTTACACACATCTCATTTATATTTCAGTAATATAATCTAGAATACTTCCAAAATTATTGATGTTTTGAATTTTTAACGAAATTTGTCTGAAACATTCGTATGTGACAAAAACTTTGTGATAGTTCAAAAACTATTTTATTGGCAACATGGGTATAATTCAAAAATATTTCATGCTGTGTGAGAAGTAAGTAAATTTATTACAACAAAACTGGTAATTCAAAGAAAAGGTATTTTACAAATTTTCTGGTAACTAAGTAATAAAAATTAATCTTTTCTAGTCCTGTATAGGTTATAATCACCATGGATTTACATAATTTTCTGTTATTAAACCTTCTTACCTGTAAGTAATAAAAACTCAATTTCCTTTTATAATGATCTCCTTGATTACAGTTTAATTTCGGAATTCTACCCTTTTGTAGATATATTAATTTATAAATTCGGATACTAATCTGATATATCTATTATAAAATAACTGGAAACAAATTGCAAGAAGATGCCTAAGGTGTATTTAATTTTATTGTTAAAGCTTAAAGGGTTTATTTCGTTCTATAATTTATCATCCTATAAAATTGCCGAAATCAAACGAAATTATAAATAATAAAGTAAAGTGAGATTGTGTCAAAAACTTATGGATATTTAAATATGTATTTTTGGCTAAAATATTAATATGAAATGTTGTAGAATATCAAAAATTCCAATTATATGGTCCTTTAAAACTCGTTAAAGAAAATTTTCTCTGGTATGTGTGTGTATGTAACTACCAAAAAATATTTATAAAAAGTTATGCACGAAGAAGTAATTCTTAAAAAGTCTTATTTTATTCAGTATTTAAGGCAGAAAATTTGGTATGGATATTTCCGTTTTTAGGGTTCGGTATATCCAATATACGGAAACCCATATGATTATTGTATTTCTTCGTCTCTCACACAAAAATCAACCATTCCTCCATTCTTAACTCCGAAACTATTGACCCTAAAATTTTGAGAAAATATGGTATATGGGAAGTTGCCCAAAGTATACAGGACAATAGACAAAAACCCATAATAAATTCTAGGGGGCAAGTTAAAGAATTATATGAAAAATAAAAAAAATCATTTTCTTGAAACGCATTGTGTTGTTTCCATATCAAAGGAAAGGGCTCATTATGAAGAATGCAAAAATATATTTTTTCATAATTTAAAACAAATTGTTAAAAAGGTATTAACAAAAATATAAAAAAACTTACCCATTCCCCCTGTTTATCTCCGAAACTATAAGAGCTAAAATTTTGAAAAATAAGGAGAAACCCCTAATATTAATTTTGGGGGACAAATTACCGAATTAAATGGAAAATATAAAATTAAAATTGTCTCAAACGCAGCATATAATATATCAAATCAAAGGACTCATTATGAGGAATGCAAATATGTTTTTTTATATATTTTTAAAATAAGTTGTTTTAAAGATAGTAACGGAAATATTAAAAATACCCATTCCCACTTCATTGTTGAACCTATATATCCTAAAATTTAAAAAACAGAGATATAGGGCCTCATCTGAATTTTACAGGAAAAACCCTTAATATTAATTTATGGGGATAAATTGCAGAATTAAAGGGAATATAAAAATTGAACTATTTTCAAACGCATCATGTATTGAATGAAAGGTCTCAATATAAGGAATAAAAACAGGTTTTTTTCACATTTTAATTTAAATAAATTGTTTTAAAGATATTAACAAAATATTAAAAAAAAAATACTTCCCGTTTATTTCCGAAGACCTAAAAGTTTGGACAAAATTTGAGGTATGGGGTCGACCTTGATCTTTACATGAAAAATAAGAAAAAAGCCCTAATATAAATTTTGGGAGGCAAATTATCATAGAATTAAACGGAAAACGACAAATTAAACACTTTTCAAACTTTGGGGCCAAATTACAGAATTAAATAAAAAATAAAAAAATATATTTTCATATTCATTCATATTCATTATCAGGAATACAAGTATATTTTTATCATCTTTTTAGAATAATTTGTTAAAGAAATATTTAAAAAAATTCAAAATTTTACCCAATACCTCATATATCTGAGAACTACTGAGCCTAAAGTTTGGAAAAAATTGAAACTATAAATCCTCACTCAAAATATACAAGATATTTAAAACACATTAATTTATAAACTTAAATGGAAAATAACTCTTTATTTTGTATTAAGTGCACCAGTAACGTAAGGTGTCAAATGAAAGAAATCGACATAAAATTACAATTATATTTGATTTGTATTTCTAAAATAATTTGTTTAAGAGATTTCATAATTTATTTATGTTTATCTATGTCCTATTCTCCCCTTTATCTTCCAAACTTTTAGCCTAAAATTCAGACATAAGAAAGAAAGTTTATTGGTAAAATAAAGCAAAATTCTAACCTTAATTTTGGGAGCCAAATTAGAAAACAAATATTATCAAAAAAATCAAGCGCATCATGCAGCAGATACAATAAAAAGATTATATTTTTAATAAATTTCAATGGCTTAATTTAAAAGATATTATGGAAAAATATAAGAAAACCCACTTATTCCCTACTTGTCTCAACCTGGATATTAGAAAAATATTTATTTTGATTTATCTACATTGTATCAAATCTCAATAAAGGGAATCCAACTGGCACTTGACCAAAATATTGTTTATCTTTAGTCTGGCGTTTAGAGAACTGGTTTTTATTACCAGTTTGTTTATTCGCAAAATTAGTTTTCACTAAGGATATTTAATTTGTAAAAGGGTTCCTATTTTGGCAGCCCAAACTAACGATAAAGAGATAAATTTAACGAAAATTTCCGAACCCTATCACTAAGGAAAATTTAACAACTGTGTGGCCTTTGATTTATTAAAGGTATATACAGTAGATATTTCAAGTATCGATCTTTGTTTGTATGGTCTGTTTTTTTTTCAGGTTTGCTTTACTTGCGAACAAGTGAATAACGAAAAAATCCGAGTCAATATTGATTGTGATGACAAGAGGGTCACTTACGACTGGCTGTTGTCTCCCACGGAAAAATTGTATTTTATATCTCAATTTTGCTCCTCCAAATGGAAAGTGATGGTGGAGTAATTCTTCCCATTTGTAAACTCAATTTTAATTATTTTTTAACATAGTATTTACGGATGAATCTTTATACATATTAAACAATTAATATTTATAGAAAATTGTATTTCAAACCTTTTTATAAATAAACGTTATGTATATGGATGTTTTTCATAGAGAATATTTTCGAAATTTTTGTATTAAGACTAGAATGCGTCAACCTCGAATTGTCAACATTTTTGGTAAAAGCGTAATTTTTTATAACCTAAAGCTTGAGTATCCATAGTATTTCGCGAATGGGTCATACTTTTTGAATTCGAACCAGTTCTGGATATTCAGAAACAATCGGGTTTTTCTAGTCTCTGATATCTTAAAAACTGTTCATTAAGACCGAGTACCAAAACTCAGAAAGTTTGTGCCGGTTCCGTGTGTTAATATATAAAAATTTATACATTTTTCATGTTAGTTTTATGGGCCTGGACTTGTAAAGTCAGATCTCTTTCAGCACCTTTTAGAAATTTCTTCAGAAATCAATTCGGGTCCGTCAATGTAATAAGATAAAATATATATCAGATGTTAAGGCTAATTAGACTTTTCAACAAAAAAAGATTCCCAAAAAGCAGTTTCGGGGTTCTTACATGATGCCCGGACAAGAGAAAACGCAAACAAACATATCAGCAATTTTATAATAGTAATAATAATAGATAATAATATAACTGTTATCTGAACGATAGTTGTGGCATCTCAGGTTTTTATTTTTTTCTGAGTTCTTTGGGAATAACACTTAATAAACTTGAAAGTCAGTATATTTCAAAAAGTCCAAACGTTTCAAGGTCTAAATCAGACCCCGTTTTCAATGGTATTGACACAAATGAAGAAGAAATTAAAAAAATAAAATGATTCGGAATGAAAAACTGAGTAAATCACCATATGACATTAATGTTTGACAATCTAACTGATGTAACTAAATGAATTTACTGCAAATTTGATATATACAGAGTAACACTAAAAAATTTTCATATATAACGAAGTCGTACCTAGGAACACCACATGAAATTCGAAAGTTAACTGCTACCCTGTATATATCAAATTTTCAGTAAATTCCCTTAGTTACATGAGTTAGATTGTCAAACATTAATATCATTTGTGTTAATACCATTGAAAACGGGGTCTAATTTAGACCTTGAAACGTTTGGAATTTTTGAAATATACAAACTTTCAAGTTTATGTGGTGTATTCCCCAAGAAAAATAGATATAATGTTATAAAATTGTGGCATACATAGAGAAATGTGTGTAACCCACCGACCACAAGGCCGTCGTGGGGGTAGATCAACCAAATTAAGGGTGTTTTTAGTTTAAGTGATGCATATTGCACTGCCCGATGACCATAATTTTATCTTAAATCTAAGTACGTTTTTCGGGCTGGCAAAGAGTCGAAACCCAAACTCCACAGAATTTCCGATTTAACCACATATAAAAAGATTAACAAAATTAACAATACATAATCTATATATTACAACAAATTATAGTCTGATTGATTTTTCTTAAAGATTCCAATATTTTCCTTCTATATTTTTTATTCAAAGTAACTATAACTTATGATTTTAATGGTTTTATAATGAGTTTTACCTGCGTCCAAGCACTTTAAAGTTTTTCTTTATGTAAAATGGTATTAAGTATACTAGTCATCCAAGGTTTGCTTAAAGTTGCTTTATTTCTTGCTAATCTGTAATTTTACTCATACAAATTTATAGTGTAGGATTTATTTCTAATCAAAAAATCAAAATACTTAATACTTAATATCCATTTACTACTTAACAGTTAAGAATATTGGCCCTAATTTAAAACTCATTAAATATTTGTATATATATCTACAAAAATAAATCTTATGGGATTATGTTAATCTTTTTCTTTATACCTGTTGTTTACTGGTCCCAGTAGTCCCTTGTATAGTTAATATAAGATTTTAAACCTTTAAAGTGTTGAACATGTGTTTATTAATTAATACATTTTTAGCCTTAAATTTGTTTAAGAAATGAATTTTCTCTTAAAAATCATTATTTCTTCAAATAAATAGACTAAAAAATTTGCTCATTATCAATATTTAATAGTTACTATACACAAATTATAACAATAATTTTAATATTGTAACTAATAAAGTAAAAATATATATTTCCATGTAGTTTTTAATAAAAACATAATTTGTATAGTATGTTATGTTATTTTTTTAAAATATACAAATAATTTTTATTAGGATATTAAACCACAATTCTAACAATTAACAAGGTATTCCCTGTGTCCTATTGAATTCCAATTGCAAGTAAATTATGTGGCTTTAATCTTTCTGGAACAATATTACAATACCCATACTTCTTGTCTATTGTTTAATATCATTTAGTACACTTTTAACGGGCATTTGCCAGTCAAGTATTAACGGCAATTTACATATTTTATGTTCATGGCAATAAGTACTAGGTGGATTTAACAATTTTTGATGTACCTAGTATAATTTTGTCTATACATTTTTAGGGTTTTGTATATTCAATATTCGGAAACACTTATATCATTCTTTTTCTCCAAAACTACTGGGAGAGAAGGTTGAACTGATCCCTTCCGTTATCCATGGTAAAATGACAACGTTTGGGCAGAATCACATCTGACCTCTTCAGGTCGGTTCGCATAATTGTCGTAGCATTCTGCTTACGCTTCTAGTCACTCGAATACTGTACTGTACTAATGTGTCAAATGAATGGAATCGTCATAAAAATACTAATATTTATTTGTATTTTTAATATAATTTGTTTCGATTTTTTAATAATTTATTATTTAAAATTCTACCAAACCCTTATTTGACCCGCTAAAATTCAGAAAAAAGTTTACATAAGGCTTAATTGAAGGTTTATTGGTAAAGTGAAACAAGAATCCTAATCTGAATGTGGGGAGTCAAATTAGAAAATTAAATAAATATTTTTATAAAAATTAAGGGCATCATGTAGCAGATAAAATAAAAAAGCTCGTTGTGAGTATATTCTTTATAAATTGAAACACTTAGTATAAAAGATATTGAGAAAAATATAAGATGCTTATCTGAAACTGGAATATTAGAACAATATATACTTTGATTAGCTACATTATATCAAATTTCAAAGGTGGTATGGAAAATTATTTTGTTTTATCACGTTGTTTTTAGAATGGTTCGAAGGTGTTGTGTAAAAAATTGTCAGTCAGCGGACAATAGTGAGAATAGTAGAAATTTGAGTTTTCATACTTAGGGTTGATGGTCATCTATTTTTAAATATTTAAAGCTCAAGGTTAACAAAATGAAGTTTGAAGGTTATGCATAAGTACTGTTTTGTTTAAAATTATTTGAGAAAATATCAGTTGGATATTCACACTTGATGTAATGTGAAGATTTTACCAAAGCTACTTTTGTTTTAATTTATAATTTGCTAATTTAAAATATTTGGTATCCATTACTAACAATCAACTAAACATATAATTGTTAAACATTATGAATTATGTAAATTATAAAATTGTGTGATATTGAATAACTAAGTATAACAAATCTTGCAAGAGAATATATTGTTTTAACTTAAAATGGTACGTATTGTGTATAATGGTAAAACTAAAACTATGATAATATACAGCAATTTTCTTTAAACTGTAGTGTTATTTCCCAAGAAGCACTTAGACATATGAGACCTAAAATTTTGAAAAAATAGACTTATAGGCCCTCACTTGAACTTTACTAGAAAAATAAGGAAATTTGTTAAATATTATGAATTATCTTTATCTAAATTATAAAATTGTGTGATATTGAATAAGTAGGTATAACGTATCTGGCAAGAGAATATAGATATTCTTTTAACTTAAAATGGTACAAATAAATTGCTGTATAATTGTAAATGATTAATATTCCATGATTAATTAATGACATTGTCTGAATCAAAATTTAAAATTAAATTAAACATAATTTATGAGCTTGAACGTGGATGAATCTTAAAAAGGAATCAAAAACTGCAACCTGGCAATGTGGCAATTATGGGAAATTTTCCTGTAAATTTGGACGAAGGTCGTTCGGCGCCAAAAGCCCATTGGTGAACGAAGACCACGCCCACATTTCGGTTTCCTCCCAACTTTTAATGTTAAGGACTAAGGATTCTTCATTCTTTCAGTTTCACTTTGTTACTTGCATCTACAAGCAACAGTTTGAAAAATATCCAGTTCTTGATTTAGTCACACATTTGTGATTTAATCGTTATATTTTAAAATTAACTATCGGTTTTATAGTGTTTATGTTCGTTGAGAGAGTTTTGGGGATTGTAAACATGACTCGAGAGAATGAAGAAGTCACCCAGGATAGGAACCAGGTAAGAAAGAAATAAATACATTGGTACATAATGTTTTCTAATATCATCTCTGTTTTAATATATAGCAGTGTCAAATTTGTTCAACTAATTATGAAGAACCAGCTGAAATTCACAATAACTCACCTCTACACAAATTCAATGTTATTCTGTTCCAATGGATAAACAAAAGAGAACACCTTGTTAAAAATAGACATGGATGTGAAGTAAGCATCGCACCGGTTAGAGAAAATGGTAGAGTCTTCAATTATAGAGAAGTTCCAAACAAGGGAAAACATTCTGTAAAGGTAATTTGGATATTTGGTTTTAAATTTCAGGGTTAATAATGTTTGTTTTGCAGTTAACACCAAGTGAATTTGGAGCACTCAATTGTAAAGTTCTTTTTTCCTGCAAAATTAAGAATAATCAAAATCAGAACAATCTAACATTTACTGGAGCAAAGTTATTACATCCATCTGTATTCTACAGTGTATGTAATCCTAAAGGACATTTCTAGAACTTGAACAGGCCAGACATTTGAAAGAGAACAGGCCAAGTAGGTTGATGACCAGGCTTAAAAATAGTTATGTGTATGTAAATTGTTGCTATAATTTTGATGTAGGGTTATAATATTAAACTATCTAAACCTATGTGTGAATTTCGAAAACATAAAAAATCTCATTTGTGTGTTCTGAAGTATATAAAGTATTTATTATTTTAAAAAACTAATTCGAACTAAAACTTCCATTATTATTATTTTAAAAAATAATTCGAAATAAACCTTCCGATATAGCAAGAATGCATTATAAAATACAACTTTCGTTTTCAGGCAGTGAATATGAGGTTATTGTAATATTTCAACCTAATCAACAGTATTTAGTGGGCAGCTTTAAAATACCTGTATGTTTTAATTTCCAAAAGAGCGGCGAAAAAGCACATGCATTCTCCATTATACGTTCATTGGTAAGTTATAATCGAATTGATCATTGATGTAAAGATTATAATAAACTATTCCTTCTAGGAACTTGTAATTGCAGAACATAGTGTGAGTAATGAGATAGTGCCTCATGGAGAGAGTTCATTTACTTCCTATGACTGGCCTAAAAATATTACATTAAAGCGTTCCACTGGATTCGGGTGAGTACAAAATTAATTTAAAATAAATGAAATAATGCTCTTTTAATACTGGATCCGTAAATCTGATCAGATAGGTCACAATCTAGTCTTCAGATAATAAACCAAATGTTTTCGCATCTTTTTTTTTCATTGCAATTGTCCTGAGCGTCTTGTACTAAATCAGTAAGCAGTTGTAGAATGTATTGGCTTTCCGAAACCTTACCACTGAAAGTAATAGATAGTGACTCATACATTTCGTGCCCGTCTCTGTCATTGAAAAAGACATTGGGTGATTTCTTTTGGTATATACTTATTTATAGTTGTATATTTGTCAGGTTTTTTTTTTGTTTTATTGGAATTCCATCAGCTCTAATAGTGCCAACATCATCCACACTTTTTTGTTATTTCTTTATTCTTTGTTTTGGAATGCATATTTAGTGCCAATTTCCGTACTTGCTTTTCGATCATTCCATGCACTATTCTATATCTAACAAAACAACAACAAACAGAACCTCAATAATGTTCCAACTAGTTATAGTCGAATGGTGCGACCACCATTATTTTTTGTCTGACATTTTTCTACATATTTTATCACTATTAGTTTCAACAATGATATAATTATTTCATTTGTTTTTTGTTCGATAGGACTTTCAAGGACCAATATGAGGTGCCTAAAAATACAGTAAGTTACTTGGGGTTGGTCTGCAAGAGTTTGAAAGTATGTCCAATGAGCAGCAAGAAACTTTGAAAAATTTACGGTAAGTTCAACATTTATTTGTGTACATATGTATATATTTTACATATATTTCTTTTTGTAGAAAACTAATGGACAAAAAACGTGTTACACCAGAAAACTACTGCGAATATTTGCACATTGCACTGTGGTTAGAAGAACTCGAGCAGACAAAAGGATTGCAAAGATACAATATGGAAAATGTAAGCATTTTCGTAAGTTTTGTAGTTGGAATAATAATATGGATATAATCTTTAGGTATGTGTAAAAGAAGTTGCCGGTATGCTTGAACTAGAAGTTCCTGGTTTAGCGGAAAAAAGGCCTTCTGTTATTAGAGGGGATTTGATAGATCTCAAGATTCACAGCCATCATACAGCTTACAGAGGAGTGATACGTTCTGTCAGGGACAAAACCGTTTTGATTGGTTCAGTGGATAATGAGTAAGATATTGATTTTTTAGTTTTTACTCTTTATTGAAAATTTACATTTATTTATGTATAAAAGGATTTTGGATTTTTTCAATTAATTTGTATTGCTATTTCATAAAAGTATTTATATATGATTGTTTCCTAGAAAAAAATATGTGATAAATTTACCCTCTAAAACTTTTTATCGAGCAATTTTTTAATTTTTCTTTTGGCTCAGTTTAATTAATTTTTTAAATGTTTAGGAATCAGATTAAAAATATTGATGGTTAAATAATTGCAGATTAATTTCCCGATTTTTTATTTCCACTGATCTGTTTATATCTGGTTATTTGGATTATTATAAAAGCAAAACTACCTCATACCTTAATTGTACTAGTTGCTCTGGATATTGCATATGTTTTGTTTTAATTGTTGCTTTGTTCAACAGTAAATGACTTGTCACTGCTAAAATACAAATAGAATCGACAAAATATAGTTGTTTTTAAAGAATTTCTTAAAATAATTAATGTTAATAATGTTACTTTTTATGGATAAGAATAATAATTCCTTCTGTAACATTAGCAGTAGAGACCAAGTGTAGTAAAGCAATTTTGAAAAATTCTTGTTTTTTCCCAAAAAACGCTCAGTGGTATATTCATGGCACCTGTAAAAATTCCATTATAACTTATAATTTTACCATTGTTTTCAGATTCATCAGTTATCTTGAGAAGGTTCCAGCAGATAAAAATAAGATAGATGTAAGATTTACACTGAGTAGATTATGTTTTGAAAGAATGCATCAGGCTAGTGACCAAATAGGTGTCAACAAAATGATATCAACTTTGTTTCCTGACATCTCAGTTGCTGATACGCCTCAAGATTCTCTTACATATTCATTTTCAGAATCTGGGTAAGTATTTTTGGTAGTTCAATGGCACTTTCGCTATGAAGGCATTATTTATTAAATAGGAAGTTAAAGTTGTGAGATCTAAACACACTTTTTTTTTAAATTTCAATGTAGGTCAATAGTTATCATTAATAAATGTTTACTCAGGCGAAGAAAAGAAAGAGCAACAATTAGGAATACCTTCAGTAAATTGAAAACGGAGCAAGCACGCATATTATGTCGTAAATGAGTTGAAACAACAAATTTAGGGACCACAAATATGTTGGAGATCTTTGTTATGACGTTTTTTCTTTGCATGTAAGGCCTTTCCAGCTAGATTACATCATCCAATCTATTCAATAACACAGAATAGTACTTGTTGTGGATGGTCTGGCTCTTCGTATGAACAAAATTCTCTATACGTCCTCTTCTCTCCCCACGGCTGACTTATGTGCCGACGCAAAAATCCTGTTTATCTCGCTTCACACAGCGCTCCGAATTATTGTTTTTCTTCTGCTACGAGCAAACGCGGCACCCACTTGGAAAAATTGTCCATATAGCATTTTGGACACGGGACCTTTTGATATCTTTAGGATGTCACTTTATGACTGGGCATAACGATTTTCAGAATTTTTTTGGATATTTTCGGGCGTCACCACACGACCCGAGCTCTGATAGTATCAATGGTTGTTCGACCGCGTTTAAAATCCGAATACCATCGTCTGTTTTCGATGAGCCATTTCCCCGATAACACAATATTTATTCTCATTAAAAAAAATACAAAAAAACAAGTAACTAAGACACGAAACTCGTGTTTATCCATCACTTAATCGTTATTTATCCAGTCCTTAAGCAAAAACAATGTTGCCTCACTCTACCTTTAATAAGAAATTTTCACATGTATGTTTTTACGACCGAAAAACAAGCGGCACATTAGTCTCGTGAATTATGACTTATGACCCGTGTAATAGTTTTCATACATCATTTAATTTTGCCTACAGTGAAATAGTTTAATCTGATCTATTCAAAACTGTATATGTATCTTAACTATTTTTTTGTTTGTGTTTAGTTTTTTCAATCCCATGATCTACACAAACCCTGAACAGAAGGCGGCAGTACTCAATATACTGAATGGTACGGCCGGTTCGGCACCATACATACTTTTCGGCCCTCCAGGAACTGAAAAACAGTCACCATCGTTGAAGCTATTCTTCAAATAAAGGCTAAAACCGACAAGACAATTTTGGTTTGCGCTGCAGCCAATTCTGCTTGCGATTTACTGACGGAAAGGTTGTCTAAACATTGCAGCAAACAAGAACTTTACAGGATTATGTCGCAGACTGTTGATGCGTAAGTTAGATTAGTTTCAACAATAAAAATATTCTTTGAATTAGCATACATTGTGTCACAGCTATCAATAAGCCATATTTGGATAGAATTCTTCTATCAATGTACATTAGATTTTTTTTCACTTTTTTTTGACCAGTCAAGCAATGGATCTTTGATGCGTTTTCTATATTTTATAAATTCAAAACGTTCTATTCATATTACAATTTGTACAATTACAGAAACAACATTCATAAAACTGTACTATCTAATTCGAACTACAATGGAGATGGTGAATTCGAACAGTAGATGCAGAAAAGTTGACTGGTTATCGTATCATCGTCAGTACCTTGATCCACATAGGTAAATTCACAAGAAGTTCCACCCTGACGTTGTGTTTGTGGACGAAGCAGCTCAAGCCTGTGAACCAGAAGTCACTTGTGCAATAGCAATGTTAGCTAAGAACAATAAAACAGGGCAGATAATTCTGGCTGGTGATCCGCATCAGTTAGGACCGTCACTGACATCTAAAACGGCGGAAAAATACGGTTTAGGTAAGTTTCAAATTGTGTTGAGGTTAGCTTCCATAATTATTGATTTTTTCATTTACAAATATATATTTCGAAAAAAAAAATATATATATATATATATATAAGCATATATGAATAAACTCCCCAATTTAGTTTTGAAAGGCAAGATTGCTTTCTAAGGCACAAGTGTAAACTAAAGAATCATTTGCAAGCGGTTATTGAGGAGAACTTAAAAATAGTAGTAGCACAAAAAACTATCGACGTTAGTGAGTTTTTTCTCAGGATTTTTGATTAAAGGCTCTTCACTAAATTCTAATGTCCTTTTTACTTATGTTTCAAAAGTACTCCAGACAATACTCCTTTTAATTTATGATTATAAATTTCATTGTAGTTTTGTATGTTACATTGATCAGGCTTAGGTATATAATCTTGTCCAGTAACAATTCTAAAAATTTGGGGACTTAACAATTAAATACAAACTAATACTACCTAAGTAGGTATTGTTTATGAAAGCATTGGTAGTTTTTATACTGGATATTTTCACCATTATTGAGAAATATACAATATAATAAAGCCGTACTGCTGTCGGTGTAGTTACACTTTTCACGCTAGGTTCATTATATGTTAATTCCTTTGGACAAGTTTTTACACAAAGTAAAACATGTGAACACGTATAAAATTGTAAGCAACTGACTCTGTACTGGCTGACTCATCTTTTTGGAACTCTGTATTTCAAAATCATCTTCTTTGCTACTATTTTTCTTTACGTAAATATACAAACAATTTTTTGATAATCAAATCATCATATTTGGAAACTGTTCTTAGTTTCATCTTTTGTGTTCTATTGTCTTGGAACTTT